>JAQMYF010000023.1:22125170-22141091 GCA_030014195.1 Neosilurus mollespiculum | reverse complement strand
TTTCTGATGAGAGCAAATTTTGCATCTCTTTTGGAAACCAAGGTCCCAGAGTCTGGAGGAAGAATGGAGAGGCACACCATCCAAGATGGTTGAAGTCCGGTGTGAAGTTTCCACAGTCTGTGTTGATCTGGGGAGCCATGTCATCTGCTGGTGTTGGTCCACTGTGCTTTATTAAGTCCAGAGCCAATGCAGCCGTCTACCAGAACATTTTAGAGCAGTTCATGCTTCCTTCAGCAGACAAGCTTTATGGAGATGCTGACTTCATTTTCGAGCAGGATTTAGTACCTGCCCACACTACCAAAAGTACCAAAACCTGGTTCAATGACTGTGGGATTACTGTGCTGGATTGGCCAGCAAACTCACCTGACCTGAACCCCATAGAGAATCTATGGGACATTGGCAAAAGAAAGAGACCGAACAATGCAGAAGAGCTGAAAGCCACTATTGAAGCATCCTGGTCTTCCATAACACCTCAGCAGTGCCACAGGCTGATAGCATCCATACAACGCCTCATTGAGGCAGTAATTCATGCAAAAGGGTGTAAGCCACGCAAATTAAGCTGTATGCCATAATCATCAAAATGATAGCAAAAAAAGGTTTGAAATATTTCATTTTGCATGTAATTAGTCTATATAATATATTAATGTCAGCTTTTAAGTTGAATTATTGAAATAAATGAATTTTTGCACAATATTCAAATTTTTCTGTGTATATATTCATTCATTTTCTAAGACAACTCTGGCCGAGGGCGGGGTACACCATGAACAGCTGAGGGAGGGTTTTTTGGGTTTTTTGGGGACACACACAAACACACACACACATACACATACACACACACACACACACACACACACACACACATATATATATATATATATATATGATACTGCTGTTAAATATCATAAAATTGTACCAGCTCTCTGCATCAGCTTAAAAAGATGAGGTAATTCACCAAAATTTGGAACTGCCAATTAGCATGTCTTTGGACTGTGGGAGGAAACCAGAGTACCCCGATGAAACCGACACAAGCATGGAGAGATCCCAGGACCTTCTTGCTGTGAGGCGGACGTCCTAACCACTATACCTCCAACAGACGTTTCTGTTTCATACCAACTGTGAACCGTGTGATGGAGGTGAGCTTGAGGAACTTTTAGAGCCATGTGCTTTGGATTTAAATTTGAATACAGATTAATAATACCACACAGGAAACTGAACAGTGCTGTTTGCCTCATGGGTGATCTACACAGAAGGTAGCAGTTCCACTACTCATCCAAAAGGCTATTTCTTCCAAACTGTAGTCTATTCACTTACTATATTCTACATAATAAATACACCTCAACTTAGCACCTCGCGTTGCCCAACAAACAATAAGATGCAACAAAAGCTCATTGTTCATTGTGGTGAATGGCAGGAATTCAATTAACAGTAAGCGTGCACATTATCTGCAAGTTCCAGGTGAGGAAACAGGAAGCATTGTGAAACAGGGTCTTTAAATCGTGGAAGAAAATGAAGAGTCGAATGCATGTTTTTTTATTTTTATTATTATTTTACATTTTGCTGAAAGAAACTTTGTTAAGGTAACTCTGCTCCCTGATTAGAACAAAGCCAGGAGAAGAAAACGTAATATCTCTCCACGCTCACTGTCTCGCTCTGTCAGACTCCTCACTGTTGGGGATTTTTTTTTTTAATACGTATTATTTTTCTGTAGTTCAAAAAAAATGGAGAAGAAAACTAGGGGAAAAGAGCCTATTCCATTAATGTGGGACTGATAAATTGTAGCCAGGCATAATTAAAGTTAACAGATGAGGACATATGTAGAAATGTTTTGTTAGCAGGCTAAGAGATGGATGAAGGCAGTGAGTAATTGCTTTGGATTAATTATTTGGATATGGAGCGCTCGCGAGTGTGCCACTCCTGAGGGGGTTCTGGGATAGTGGAGGGATAGCGGAGAGAAGGAGGAATGGATGAGAATGTGTTCAAGGCTAGCATCTCAGTCCGAGCACTGATAGCAGGACAGGCCCTAGTTGACTGAGCTATTTAAAAGTGTGCTCAAAAACTCTGATAATCACAAGCGAAAACGTCTGACTAGTAAGAGAGGGATGGATGGGGGGGTTATTTCCTGATTTCAGAGGTTAATCAGCTTCGAGATAGGGGTTCCATGAAAAAAAAATTCTTTAATCTATTTTAAAATAAGGCAAAAGCAAAAAAACTGGTCTTTCAAGATACTGAAGCTATTTAAAATATATATATATATATATATATATATATATATATATATATATATATATATTTTAAAGGTTAGTATTCAACTAGAAATTTGTCTGAAATGCCAAACCCTCTCAGTTGTGATTCACACCGGACATTGGCGCTATTTAGTGTTGAATTTCATCCGAGAGTGCAAGTGGAAAATCCTGGGATTGTTTGGTTTTACTGTAGTGAACAGTGCGTACACACGAAGCAGTGCGCACAGCCACTGCTAAACAGTAAAAGGTGAAAAAACAACCCCCACACACACTTCTCCAGCTGTAGTATTACTCTCCCAAGCATCCAAGCGTAACCCCTACCTCTCACCCACAAAAAAGAAAGCCTGAATGAATAGCAGTGGGGGGATGAAAAGAGACTCCCAGAGCAGGTAGAGCCATCTGTCTAAAATATCCAACCCAGATGTCAAGGAATCAGGAACTGGCCAGGATCGCCTTACATAAGTAGTTTACCATGTGAAGAAATAATTTTGTCATATTAATTGACGGTAAACTTTCCCAAAGAATTCCGGACCCCTGACTGCTGCCTCACAGGTGGCTTCTTTCACTCACGGGGAACAAAGTGGGGTAACCGGACTCTGATCAAAAGAAAGATTGACATAAATAAAGAGTCTTCAGGAATGCATTGTGCAAACAAAATATGAACAGGGCCTCCAAACATTCTTCTTGAATGCTATTGGGGGAGCTGGAGCTCAGAGCTGAGGGAGGGAGGGATAGAGGGTTAAAAAAAAGGATCTATTTTCTCTCCTGTATGAAATGGTGTGTATTGGGTGTGTGCTCTGGAGCAATCAAAAGAAAATCAGTGAAAATGTGGAAAGAAGTGCAGAATGCTTGGTTTGTCGATGAGTACACTGTGAAGATGTTCACTGGAGCACTGCATCTTAGGTTTCCTGCTTTTGTTCTCAGTTTAGTTTTTTATTTCCAGACACAGACACGCCATGTTTAAATGAGGAGTGACATCCAATCCAAAACATCCCATGCTTTTGATATGGAAGCTTTAAGCTCTGTTTGCTTGCCCAGGTTTACTCTGTCTGCCACAAAACACAAAAGTACCCCTTCGATACATTATGCTGGCTGCGCTCTCTGTTTGTCTCCATGTAAGGAATTAAGGCTATGAAAGAAAATAACGTGCCATTGCTTGTGTATACAATACCATAAGAGGAATTGGGTGACAGGGTTAGGTCTCTAAGCAGCTTGACAAGGCCTCTACTTTTCCAAAACAGAATGGAAAAAGTGTAATAGAATTCAACATCATGAAAAGTATGCACCCACTACCCCAGGTAACCAAAGTACACTGTTATCACAAAGCTACAACACTTCCTTATTAGCGGCGTGAAGTGTCATCGTAGCACCTTACATAATTGCTTACACTCTGACAAAAAGAGAATTATAAATCCTGGCTATGTCATAGCAATGTAACATTGTGATGTGGTGATCTAGTCTTAAGAAGTGTCCACACAGGAAGCAACAAGTGACATGCGAATCGCTACGCCATGAACTCAATGCAAAAATTGACATGAGGGAGGCAAATACCTTCACTGCTGAAGGGTCATCAGCTCTTGTTGCCTAGGTAACCCACTGTTTCTTGCTTAAAATATTGCCTGGTGGCATGGTGATGTAGTGGCTAGCACGTCCACCTCACAATATGAAGGTCCTGGGTTCAAGTCACGGGCTCAGTGGGGTGTTTCTGTGTGGAAATGTGTTTGCATGTTTTCTCTAGTTCAAAGACATACCCGTTAGGCTAACTGACTCTTCCAAATTGCTCCTAGGTGTGAGTGTGAATAGCTGTGTGTGATGACCCTGAGGTATTGGATATACTTTATGTATGTATATTTATGTATATATTTTCAGTGACATTTAGTCATATTACAATTATGTAAGTTAATGAGCATGGGAATACCAGTCCCTCCAGGAACTCTCCATGTCTCTATTGATAAACTCTGGTGAATTCAACCAATCCTCGTGAATTCTGCATGACCTTGCCAATTTTAACTAATCACCGCAACCTTTCTGCAAATTTGCCCAATCGTTGTATTATACCATGAGTTTCATCGATCATAACAGTCTTCAGCGCTAATGTTGAGCCATACATCACCATACATCACTTCCTTATTTATGCTTTTGAAGACAGCGATGCCAACTATTTTTGCAATTTGCAGGTAATCATTATAATATGTATCAAAAAAATTGTATCTGAAAATTTGCCATATTTAACTGCAACAATCACAAAAAAACACAAAGCCCTAAAGGAACTAGTCAGTTTCATGACATTGTGAATTGGTATTAGATAAGCTACAGCTATTTGCATTTTTGAAGGTGTAAATTGGTTCAACTCACATTTCTACTACTCACAGCTGCTCTGTGTTAGTTGTATGTATGATGTTGTGAATTAGTAGTAGGCTTGTTACAGGTGGTCTATATCTAGGTGTGAATGTGATTGGTTTTGTGTGTGTGTGTGTGTGTGTGTGTGTGTGTTGCCCTGCAATGAACAGGGTGTACCCTGCCTTCGCCCAAAGTTGGCTGAGATAGGATCAGCCAGTGACAGCACTGATTCGCTCCAGCGCCCCCATGAGGCGCAATTGATAAGAGATGTAGAAAATTAAATGGAAATTTACAGATGCATGCACTAAGAATAAGAGCAGCCCCAGTGAATGATGTAAAGTAGTATAGTGTATAAGTGTATATAAATGTTGTGTTGCAAGTTCAAGTAAAATCATACACAGGCCCTTAAGGGTGAAGAAACTACTGAAAAGGAGATTTCAAGTCAGCCTGTTTATGCAGGTGGTGTAAAGGAGCAAAGCATCTCTGCAGACTTTTCTCCAAGACTTCACACCAATGGAGTAGTGTGTGTGTGTGTGTGTGTGTATGTGTGTGTGTGTGTGTGTGTGTGTGTGTGTGTGTGTGTGTGCGTTCATGTGTGTGTGTGTGGGGGGGGGGGGCTGGGCTAGAAAATTGATGAAAGAAAACACAACAAATGATACGGTGACAACAGATAAGATTTCCCTTGACAATCAAGTGCAACCAGTCATCAGTCAAGAGATGCCAAAATCCCTGTTTAAAAGGCAGACGTTGAGACGAAGGAAGCTTTCATTTGGGAGCCAAAAGGATTCCCCCTGGTGACACAACACATGCCCTGGAGAGGCGGAAAAGCAGAGGTGCATCACATCCCCCTTAGAAAAGGTGACAGCCCTCTAAGGTGTGCCACTGCCTGTTGGCGATGCCAGGGGAGAGGGGTTGATACCTGCTTGGCTGGGCCACACTGGGACAAATCTCACCACACTGATGCATCTCTGCCATCCCTGGTGGTAAGCCACATGCTTTATGCTATAAAAGAACACAGTCATTGTGTGTGCGTCTTTTAAAAAAGAGCTTCCCAAGGTTTGCAGAAAAGGAGCTCCACCAAAACATATCAACATTTCCTTCTTAATATTTCAAATTCTCAACTGACAGATCCAAAGTGCAATTTCCTTATTTAAGTGTCTACAACAGCGAGTCTGCCAAAAGTATGCCTTTTTTGTACTTTAGGTGTCATTTCATTCTGAGAACAGCATCCTGAATTCCCCATGCAGGCTCAAAACATACAGCACAGTGCTTCATATGGCTCTGGGAAAAAAAAAAGCATGGAAGAATAAAAAAGCCAAAGAATAGAAAGGGAGGCCAAAGCAAAACAAGGAAGGTAAAATCTAATTAGGTTGTGAGTGATGGCAACAGTGAGGTTTACGTTAAAACAATAAACAGTGCATTGCTCCAGCATCTCCAGATTGGAGAGGCGAATTGCATGGCAGGCGTAAGTTGATATTTTGTTTGTTTGTGCTGAGATTTTTCTCAGAGGCCCCTCTGAAACTGAGAAATTCCTGTGTAGATGAAATGGCCAAGCAGGGGCCTCACCGGGTGTGTCTAATCAAAGCCACATACACTCACACAGACCTGCGTGAAAGCCACACAGGTTAGCTCTGTGTTCAGTGTAATGGCCTGCTCTTTATTTGTTTGACACCAAAATGCAAGTAAAATGCCAGCTGACGCTTGAACTTTTTCATGTTGAAAGTACATAAAAGACTATTCTTTGTTTCTGTGCTGGAGTGATATTTTATGGGATTTATGTTTTCCTTGTATGAAAGTGAACACACTTATTCAGCTGCACTATCACATCAAGGGAGTACATTGTATTGTTGGGGGTTTTGTCACCTTACAAGTAATTATTACAAATCTTTACTTACTTTAAATATTTTTTTTATTCAATGGTGAAAAGTAATAGATTACATGTAGTTTCATTACAGTGCTTGAGTACATGGCAAACTCCAACTTTTCCAATATAACTGGACAGACACTCATAGAGTGCAAGGAACCTCCACCAGGCACGAATGGATTATTGTGACATAAGAGCACCTTCTGTTAGTAGGTGCCATGACAACGCAAATGTGTATCTATTATGACAACACAAATATTGTACTGTTTGTGATGTAATAATGATGATGATGTCATACTGAGGCCTACTATGACAAGGCCTACCACTTGTGCTGCAAGTTGATAATGTCACAAAGAGCTCTACAGCTTTACACTAACTATATAAGTGCGAAGACCACTCCTCAAGTGGCGGACTACTCTACATCGAACTGCTTTGTGACGAAGCTGCGCGAACAACTGAACATCACGAGCAATCTTCATCTGCAATCTCTCTCTGTCTCTGTTACTTAGCATTATTGTACGGCTAACCTTTAATAAATCACTAAAGCAACTACTTTGCCTGACCTGGTTCCTTCCGAACATTTCGGAAGCTCACACCTGTCCGTCACAAATTGGGGGCTCGTCCGGGCTTTGAACCCGGGACCTCTCAGTTGTTCCTTGTTCAAACGGTCCAGGACTTCCTAGCAAATCCTTCACTGGAAGTTCTGGACCGTTTGAACAAGGAACAACTGAGGAATATTGCTCCAACCCTTGGAATTGACGTAAAGAAGTCAACAAGGAAAGATGTCATTAAAGAAACAATACAAGAGGCTTTAACTGAAAAAGGTCTGCTACCAGGAGGATTGACACAAGACCAGAGTGACTCCCAAAGCACCAGCAGAGGAAACCATAAAGGGCGAAGATGAATCGGTGCAAGACTCTGATGACTCCCGAGGAAGATTCCAGTGGCTGCTAAGGGTGAAGACAGAGAAGCTAGGTGCCAAAAATTAGAGATCCGCCGAATGGAGGCAGAAACTGAAAGGCGCCAAAGAGGAGCAGAGGCAGAAAACCACAGAATGGAAGCGGAAAACCGCAGAATGGAAGCGGAAAGCCGCAAAATGGAAGCAGAGAATGAAAGACATCGCATAGACATGGAGATGAAGAGGATAGAGATAGGCCAAGGAGGAGGTGCAGCCCAACCTTCAAATACGTCGCAGCCAATATTCAACTACAGTAAACAGGTGAAGCTGCTACCCACTTTTAGCAAAGTCGCAGTGGACAAATTCTTCATCCACTTTGAGAGAAACGCGAAAACCCTTGAGTGGCCGCAAAAGACATGGACAATCCTACTGCAAAGTGTGTTAACAGGCAAAGGCCAAGAAGCATTCACTTGACTTTCAGAAGAAGATAGCCAGAACTATCAAGTGGTCAAGGATTCAATCCTGAAGGCTTACGAGTTGGTCCCAGAGGCCTATCGCCAAAAATTCAGGACCCATCATAAGCCAGATGACTACACTTATGTGGAGTGCGTCAGCAAGAAGGAGATTCTAGTTTAGTTCTTTTTAAAGCATAACAATCGCTCATTGTATGACCTATTGTTACGCTTTAAAAAGAACTAAACCAGATAACAAGACAAAAACTATTGCAATCGTCTCCTCTAAAGCACCTCACGAAATTAATAGCATGGTTCTTAAAAATTATGTCAAGCAGTCTGACATTAGAAAGGAGTATGTTCCTTATGTGTCCTAGGGCACCGTGTCACTCACTGGCACAGATAATCCTATACCTATCAAGATATTACTAGATACCGGGGCAGCTCAAACTATTTTACTAAAAAGCATATTACCCTTAGATTCGAGTTCGGCCATCGGTAAATCTCTATGGTTACAGGGCCTTGAAGGTGGTTGAGTTACAGCTCTCCTTCACAAGAGTATACTAAGTTCTGACTTAGTTTCAGGTCCTGTGGTCGTTGCTGTTATCTGCATAATATGTTATGTTATGCGCCTCACTATTACTGGGAAATGATTTGGCGGGTGTCAGGTGTTGCTGTAGGGTTGATGCTGAGCCCAAAGCCAATGAACCAATCCCAACGTCAAGAGATGACACTGGTAAAGAAGAGGATCCAAAAGGGTTCCCTTCTCGTCCAGGGACACAAGTCCTATCCAAGAAACTGGCACAAAATTGGGAGGTTACCTCTGAAGAAGACATTCCGGACTTGTCCCAGCTATTTGCTGATCCCAGTGAGGATCCTGATAATGCTTCAAATATGAGCACTAAGACGTCTACGACGTCCGAGACAGAGATGTCTCCATCGAGAACAAAACTAATCTAGGAACAGAACAATGATCCTGATGTAAAGTGTCTCTTTAATGATGCTCTTCCTGAAGGAGAGTTGGCTAAAACCCCAGTCGGCTATTCTGTCAGAGACGGAGTCCTGATAAGAAAGTGGAGACCCCCGGATGTCCCAAAGTCTGAGTATTGGGCGACCATACACCAAATCGTAATCCTGAAGGCTTATCGTCCCGAGATCTTAAAACTGGCCCACGAAGCCCCTCTTGGAGTCCATTTAGGTATAAATAAAACCTATGATAAACTCACGAGACACTTCTATTGGCTGAAGATAAGACAAGATGTACGTAACTTCTGCCAAACTTGCCACATATGCCAGATGGTGGGAAAGCCCACTGCACCTTTAAACCTTTTGAGGAACCATTCAGCAAGGTGATCATCGACTGCGTTGGTCCCCTTCCCAAGACTAAATCCGGCAATAAATAATGTTTCTTCACATTATCTTGTTAAAAAATAATAATGCAGCTAATAATGCTTTAACCCCAGTACAGTGTAGTCCATTATTTATTTAGAAAAATTACAGCAAATATTTAATAATTCGGTTTTGGCACTCAATGAAAATAAAGCAAATTCCTGCAAAGTCCACACTTCAGACAACAAATTCTTTACTCCGCTGCAGCATTGTCTGAGACAATGGAGCCAAGATCAACGTCCCTGGCCTAATTTAGCTGAAAAAAAATTTGCAATAGTGGTATTTTATTATGCGAAGGAAAGTCATTTGCTAGCTGAGTAAGGTATATCAGCTAGCCAGACAGTGTTTTACAGCAGGAAAATTCTGTAACTTGAGATCTCACTTGGATTTGAATAGCATTCAGCCGTTATGTTAAATATATAAATATAGTAAGTGTTATCGCTTAGGGGAATGTGTAAGAGCGATCACTGCTGGATAATTAAAAGTATCTATGGATTAACTGTTTTATTGGATTATAATTTTGGCAAAGCTAGCTAGACAGTTGAATTTAACTTCCTGTTGATGCACAAGGTGGTGTTAACCTAAATTTTAGTTAACATAAGAACAAAATAGAAAGCTAAAGCATTTAGTTGTTGCAGTTGTGCAAATCAAGATTTGAAAGAAAGAGTCATATTCGTGATGACACAAGCAGTATTTCTTATTTGAGTCTTTTTTTTTTTATCACTACCTTTAAAGGGGCTCATTCACTAATAAATATTTGATGTTGTTTTATCTTCCATTATCAGTTCATTTTGGATGAATATAAAGCTTTCCTGGTGAAACCATCCCAGCCCTTAGGCTTAGTGTCTCTTATTCACCTGTTCTACATCTTGTTTAGGTTCCCTATCTGTTTACAATAACAATAACAAGACTGCAGACTGACAGAGGAACAAACTTGTGCATGTCTGATAACTTGGCAGCGCAACACAGATTTGTAGAAAGTGAACAAGTCAGACATCACGCGTTAAGCAGAAGAAGGGATAAGATTTCAAGAGAAATAAAAAAGATGATGGGCGGCACAGTGGCGTAGTGATTAGCATGTCTGCCTCACAGCAAGATAGTCCTGGGTCCGAGTCCCGAGCTCAGCTATTTTTCGGTGGAGTTTGCCTGCTCTCCTCGCTCTTGCGTGGGTTTCCTCCAGGTACTCCAGTTTCCTCCCACAGTCCAAAGACATGCACATTAGGCTAACTGGCTGTTCCAAAGTGCTCCTAGGTGTGGGTGTAAGTGTGTATGGTTGTGTGTGTGTGTAGCCCTGTAATGTTCCGGTGAGCTGTTCAGGGTGTACCACACCTTCGCCCAGGGTCTGCTGAGATAGGCTCCATCCTCCACGCGACCCTAGTAACAGGATTAAGCAGTTTGGAAATTGAGTGAGTGAGTAAGAGAGTTATTTAGATTTTAATTTGACACATTCCCACATATCAGTATGGGCACCTTTTCATTTTCACTCTGGTATATTTCTGCCTACTTCCACATTTAATCACATATGATTTTTGACACTTAAAGTTTTTCCATCCCTGGTCATTTGTAATGGGTTTAACATGAGGATAATCTAAGACCAGATTTTGTGCATATAATTACAAAGACTGAAAAGAAAGCCACTTATGGCAGTTGGGAAGGGGGGTTAGAGGGGTATGTCAGAAGGCATCAAATGAGCTGTGGTCATAAAGCATGCCAAATGCATTTATGTAGCCAAGAACAAAGCATTACGTCCCAACCAAATCCAGAGCCATCTTTATCTTTACAGCACTGCAGTCGTGATGATTGATTTTAATTGATGACACACTGCATATATTGGCAGTAATGAGATTTAATAAGGAACCGGACTTAAAGCTTTTCCCACTGTACCATGTACATATTAATAGCTTCTAAATGTGACATTTTCTCCTTCAGCACTTTGCTGTAAAATTATGAAGCTTCATGCTTAGTCATATACTCACTTTATTCCTTCTTCTAGAATAATATGCACTGGACGTCTGACATCTACTTTTGCATCAAGGCTATGAAATCATCTGGCCGAAGGAGGAGTACACCCTGAACAGCTTACCAGACCATCGCAGGGTCAACACACAAATGCGCACACACAAGCACAACCATTCATACCTACACCTAGGGGTAATTCGGAACAGCCAGTTAGCCTCATGTGCATGTCTTTGGACTGTAGGGGGAAACCGGAGTGCCTGGAGGAAACCCACACAAGCGCCGGGAGAACATGCAAACTCCACACAGAAACACCCAAGCCCAGGACTCGAACACAGGACCTTCTTGCTGTGCTGTGAACATGCTAACCACTACGCCACTGTGCCATCCTATTAATATTATTATTAATACGACTATTATTATTAGTATATATAACACTGACATATATTTACCCTGTCATATATTCTACCAGTTCCATTCCATATTTACTATTAAAATGCAATTATATAACCAGATGTATTTATACATGGCATGGTGCTGTAGAGGTTTGCACGTCATGAACGTACAGTGTATTGTTCATGTTATTTGAGAGCTTACGGAAATTGTACTAAAGTAAATTACTCTTATGATAATCACTACATTTACATAGACAGGAACTTTCCAATAATGCCAGGATCTAATTTGATCATTGGAAATTCAACTTCATCTTAAAGATTGACAGAGCATGCGTGTGTGCGATGACTCCGAAGGGGTCAGTTTTTAAATTCAAATTTCTCCTCTAATCACATAGTGTCATGACAGCCATAATGTTATTAGTAGTATTAGCATAAACATGTCATTGAGGTAACGTAACGTTACCTAATGTTACTCCCTATTGTACAACAACAAGGATCTGACATTATATATGCCAGTTGGTACCACGTGAAAGGTCAGTGAACCTGTGTGTTCGCTCCACTAGTCATTGATTGAGGCTTGGGGATGTTGTATGATTCCTTCACGGATTGGAGAGCATGGATATTCCTCGAGACAGAAACATGGGTGAGCATGTAGTCAACATGCGGTGGGCTGTGGTGCCAAACTGCTGGAACTGATTCTAAAGAGGCTTTTGGGGAATAATAAACATTGACAAATGAATTGATATGCCAGTTGGCAACACGCCAATTGCCCCTTCCTCTCGACTTGTGATGTCTGTAGCATTAAAAAAATCTGGAGGATTCGGGGGGTCCTTTTATTGTCACCAATATAATATGAGTTTGTTTACTAATGGCTCTGCTCAGGCGGTGTTTTGGCTGAACGCACCCACCTGTTGGGTGGATGGATTATCTTGTACAGGACTTTATTCATAACAGAGTAGATGTAAACAAATTGTTTTGTTCATTTCAAACCCACAAACAATACAAGTCTACATGTAATACATTCAGTTTAAAAAAAATCCCTCTTGTAAAGGTGTTTGTTCTTTCTCAAATCATTTGTCCCTCTTTCACACACACGCACACGCACACACACACACACACACACACACACACACACACACACACACACACGCATGCGTCTTTGAGATGGAGTGTTGATGGCATGCAGCATAAACAGTCAATGGGTTAAGGAGTACAACCTAAACACTGCCACACAGAGCAGAGCTTTTTATGTGAACAAAGAAAAAAAATTGTCATGGACCTTTTGCAAGTTTCAGGGGGAGTCGGGATATGGAGGGGGTACGCACATACACACTTTAAAAGGCACTTTTACAGGACATTTCATGTGGATGAATCCCAGGAAGGTGATGGTTGAACAGACTGTTCTGACACTGTCAGCCTTCGCTTATATTCCACCAGCAGAGCGAGTGAGCGAGAGAGAGAGAGAGAGAGAGAGAGAGAGAGAAATAAAAAATGAGAGGTAAGAAGATGCCACGGCATTAGCGAATATTTGCAGAGGCTAGAGAATGCCCATAAAAGGGCAAGAATGATTCTCTGTGGATGCTGCTTACTATAAACGCAGCTCTGTGAAAGTGAGCATGGCCCTCTCGCTCGGTCACGCTTCACACTGCTTTCAGATGCCACTTTGAATCCTACCTGACCACTAACGCTAAACATTTCTCCCTCTTTTCCCAAAACACCTATTCATTTCCCACACCAGGGTACATATTTTTGAAGTATGGAGGGGCTGAATGAGCACTCTTTCATCATCTCTAAGAGGAAAAATAATATTGTACAGGATGTAGAAAGAAAGGAAGAAAGTGATGACTAAAAGGCCTCCGTTATGTGGTTGGTTTTGCTAACATTTTGCTATAGCCTGTAGGGTGTTAGCCATGCGATCAGGTTACCAGCACAACACGGGGTTGTGCAAAGAGTGGTACGAAGAAGAAGATCAGTACGGGAAAATGTCATTTATAAAGCAGTCAGTGACTTCACAAAAGAATTCACCGAGTGGAACTGCCGGTCTTCGTCAAAAGTCTCACATTAGAGTGGTAATGGTGGTGTAGTAATATGGTTCAAAAGACTTGGTGTCATTGAAAAGTGTTGAAGATTCAATTCCTGCAGAGGCAATGTAAATTTACAGTAGAAACATGGGGACAGTGTGGGCAGTGGTGCCCGGGTGGTAAGGTGCTGGATTACTGATCTCAAGGTCGAGGGTTCAAGCCCCACTTTCAGTGGTTTGTCACTGCTGTCCCCCAGTGCAGCTAACTGGGTTATCAAAGGCCGGCCATGTCTCTCACTGACTCTGGTGCATTGACGTCTGTGTGTCGAACCGCCAGTGTTTGCCGAACAGACCACGTTCAGACGTCCAGACATGAAGTTCCGATCAACCCCGAAGGTGGGGAGCGGAAAAGGATTAAAAACAATGCAAGGAAAGAAAGATAAACAATCAAAGGTCAAGGCTCAGATGGAAATACTGAAGGTTTCTTTAAAGGGGAGGAAACACAAGCTTAAAATTTCTTTTACCAGCTAACGAGAACCGTTATAGAACAAAGAGCTTGCAAACATGCTTCAGGACCCACCTGTCCCCCAACTTGTTTTAATCACATCTCTAACATCTTACCGCTGTAGGATTTGTTAATGACAAACACATGTGCTGTAAAGAAAAGGGGCAATCAGACGTCTCGCCTTTACCGCTCAGGAGTGTTATTATACAGGAACCCCAACAGTCCAGGCCTCAGGTTCAGCATCTCACAGCAGATCTCTGGCTGACCTACACATGAGGGTTTGCATTTGAGGATGCAAGAGAGAAACGCTCCCAACGATCCGGTCGATGTTGACGTTGAGCCATGTTTAAAATTGTTTTTTTTAAGGTGGTAAAATAAAATTTCCCCTGGTCGAGCACATTAAATGTCAAGGGGATAATTGCTTTTAGGGTTTGACTTTGACAGCAGCGAGATCAAATAGAATGAAGGAAAATGCCGTAACAATGCAAAGGAAAGGACATAAGCGAACAACGAAGCATGAAAAGATCTCTGCTGGAGTATCGGCAAATGAATAGAGTAAACCACACTAAATTAAGAGATGCATCAAGGTGGAGGCTGCCAGCAGGAAAGGGAGAGTGGCTGATTTGCGTAATCTCTTCAATGAAATTGACTTTTAAATACAATATTCAATTTGTGAGTGGCTTGAGACAGGAAGCTTTTGCTTTTTTTTTTTTTTTTCTTCAGTCGATAATAACAAAATAACATGTCCAGGACATAAAAGCAAACATCAAAATGACAAGAGCTCAGCTTAAAGAGTGGAACACAATTCCATGGAGCTTTTCGAAGGTACATACACTCAATCTGAAGGTCTTCGCTAACAAGGGCATATCGAATTAGTTCTGCTCTGGCCTTTCAGCTTTTATAATAATAACAAGGCGAAGCTTTAAACCTAAAAAAAAAAAAGGAAGAAGAAGAAGAACCAAGAAAAACAGTGCTAAAAACAAGCAAGGGCCTTCATAAAATAAGTGAGTCAGAAAGTACAAGCAGCAATGTATATATGTGGAAAAATAATAATAATCATTATTATTATTATTATTATTATTATTATCATTATTATTATTATTATCATGATGATGATCATAATAATGATGATAATACTACTACTACTACTGCTAATAATAATAATAATAATAATAATAATAATAATAATGATGATGATGATGATAGCTTCATCTTGCACCATAAATGGTCCCCAGGCATGGCTGATTGGGAAAACACACTCTTGATAATTGTTTAATAATAATTGTGAACCAACAAATAAAATACATCAAATTTATGTTTATACAAATTTTTATTATGTATTTATACACTTAAGTGAGGGGAATAAAACACAATGGGCCACGCTGTCATAAATTACTAATCAACAACAAGGTAATGTGATGCTGTTTCCAATAGCAGCAGATCCTGAAGGGTTTATTCCTTTTATACCAAAGAAATCTGCCAGTGCTATGACAAATATTTTAATTGTAGCATATTACTTTACTTATTGTAAAGTATGTTTGTTCTTTTCACTAACATTGTGCCAGCTTCAAATAGTTGTTCAACCACCAGCTTTGCTTTTTCTTCCTTCTTTTTGTTTTACTAAGAAGCCACATGGTTAAAAAAAAAATAATAATAATAATAAATAAAAATTGCCATTTCTTACAATGTTAAAGAATCCTTTAATATTTTCCAGGATTTCAGGATCCAAGATTTCAACCAAATCATCTCTAAAATCTAAAGGAGTCATCCTTGTCCGAAGTCCCATCTCTGGTAGAAATTGCATGGACATTTTAAAGCTTAGAGTCTCCTCTTTTAAATGGTATGGCTAACTCAATGTT
>JAQMYF010000023.1:22090607-22104296 GCA_030014195.1 Neosilurus mollespiculum | reverse complement strand
CACACACACACATATATATATATATATATATATATATATGTGTGTGTGTGTGTGTGTGTGTGTGTGTGTGTGTGTGTATACAATTTATTTTTTATATAATATATTTTACAGCAGCAGTGGAGGTAGTGGCTAGTACATCCATCTCACTGCTAGAAGGTCCTGGGATTGAGTGCTGTGCTTGTGTGGGTTTTCTCCAGGTACTCCGGTTTCCTCCCAAAGACATGCAAATTTGGTCAACTGGCGGATTTAAATTTTCCCTAGGTGTGTGTAAGTGTGAAGGATTGTGTGTGTGTTGCCCTGCAGTGGACTGGTGTGAGGTATTCGGGGTGTACCGAACCTTCGACCCAGAGAATTTATTTTGTGTTTTTTATGTTATTATTTTACTCTACTGTGGTATAAATAGTATTAATTTCTTAAAAAATAGTAACTAGTCACTTTATGGATCTGATAACCTTATTTTTAACTGTTTTTAAAGACTGAAGTCTGAAAGATTTAAGTGTTTAAGACTAATGTCCAAAATTCATTATTTGTGCTTTTCCGCCCCCTGGTGGTCATATGCTATACCTTACACCTACCTGGTTTGACAATAACCTGATTTCTACTGGGAGCCTGAATATAACACAGTACCATTCTTCTGCACGTGCAGATTCCTCAATCAGACATGCCTACAGCATCCACCCAAAAACCTGTAGGACCCTAGTAGGTAGGTATAGTGCCTTGCTGTGGGTTTTCATGGAAATGTTGAATTCTGGAGCTGAAATGGCCTGAACTGAGATTATGTCATGAATCAGCACTAAATTATGTATTTATTAAATAGTGAAATTTAAAAAAGTTGTAATTGCATTGTAATCACACACACCCACCCTCCACCCCAACCATTTTTCTCTTAATGTATACCGTGTTAAAGTATATGTACTGTATTCTTGGTTCTCTAAAATTCTCCAGGATCCCTAAAATACA
This sequence comes from Neosilurus mollespiculum, assembly GCA_030014195.1. NCBI lineage: Eukaryota > Metazoa > Chordata > Actinopteri > Siluriformes > Plotosidae > Neosilurus > Neosilurus mollespiculum. Next base: position 22,103,336 of record JAQMYF010000023.1, on the reverse strand, counting down.
GTATAGGTGTTATTACACAATAACAACCATACAACATAATAAACATACTTGATGAATTAATACTGAATTCCTACATATTAGGAAAATGATCTCTTAAATTTACTAATATTTACACCAATACATTCATTCATGATATCGTCCATGTCCAGAGAGAGTTTGCTTACAGTAGAATACCTGCTTTTGCTTCTCATGAACCAGTGTTTATTACCGTCAGTCCTTGGCCAGGGCATGTTTTTTTGTTTATGCAGCTTTGCTACAAAAGAAAAAAAACTGCGACAGAATACAGAATACAGTATAAATATTTACAGTGCAGAATATTTTAATAAAGGATAGATTTTTATGTAATTGAATATTTATATCAATGTAATAATTAACAATTACTGCCTAAGGTGAGGTGGATGTCGCAGATTAGTCCCCAAGACAGACATCCACGAGCCTGAAGCGAATGACTGTTTTAGTATAGTAGGTATTATCGGACAGGGTTCATCATTTAAGCATGTATTTGCACAGCTCCTTGAACATTTTCTGAGATGGCTTAGGATTCCAGCTGTCGATCGGCAGATGTGACGACAGGAAACACAGACATGGGTGGAATTAGTGGATGTAGCAAGGGCACTGGCCTTCTGATGTTCTCCCCTGGCATCCACTGTGATGTGCAGAAGCTGTTCTCCCTCCCGTAGAGCTTCAGTGCAACTTGTCCTTCATGCACCCCTGTCGCTGGCAGGAGTCTCCCACGAATCAGTGGGAAGACCAATGGCCTGCATGTTCTTCTTCATCACGTCCTTGAAGTGAAGCTTTGGACGTCCCACCAGCCTTTCACCTTGTACGGGTTCTCCGTTTCTTGGGAATGCGACCCTCGTCCATTCAGCGGACGTGGTAAATCCAGCACCGGTGTCTCTGGAAGAGGAGGGTATATATGGAGGCGATACCTCTCTTTCTTTTATTATATGTCACATGTGAACATAATAAGAGCAAACTAACTGACAGGGAAGCATGGTGGCCACTAAGCTCTAGATACAACTGGAGGTGTGCACAATAGGTTATGAGCGCATAGGAAGCCACACAGTTGCCATATTGGTACTCCCTACTCTCAGCAGGAGTAGTATGTAAGCATATTTTACAAGTATATTATGATCTTTTAGATCATAAAATACTTGGCTTTGGTTTATGTAAGTCGTGCACTCTCCAGTTGTATATAGAGCTCAGATGGTGGTGTAGTGGTTAGCATGTCCACCTCACAGCACGAAGGTCAAGGATTCAAGTTCTGGGCTCAATGATGGTGTTTCTGTGCGGAGTTTGCATGCTCGCCCTGTGCTGGCATGGCTTTCCTGTGGGTAGCCTGGTTTCCTCCCACAGTCCGAAAGCATGCACATTAGGCTGTTCCAAACTGCCCCCCTGTGTGTGTTGGCCCTGCAATGGACTGGCGAGCCGTTCAGTTCAGGGTATGCCCTGCATTCACCCAGAGTCGGCTGAGACGGGCTTAGCCTCCCCGTGACCCTACTAGTAGGAGGCAGTTTGTCAAATGAGTGAGTGAGTGAGTGAATTTATTTTTCTTTGTATATACCTGAAGCTCAGTAATGGTGGTGGGTTCAAGTCCCGGGCTTGGGTGTTTCTGTGAGGAGTTTGCATGTTCTCGCCGTGCTTGCGTGGGTTTTCTCTGAGTACTCCGGTTTCATCCCATTATCCAAAGACATGCACATTGGCTGTTCTAATTTGCTTAAATTCCTAGGTGTGAGTGTGAGTGTGAATGTTTGTGTGTGTGGTGGCTCTGCGATGGTCTGGTGAGCTGTGCTGAGTGTACCCCGCCTTCGCCCAGAGACGGCAAAGATAGGCTCCAGTCTCTCTGTGACTCTAGTAGGATTAAGCGGTTAAGTAAATGGATGAATGAAAAAAACAAGACTTTTATAGTTTAAGCATGGCATAAAACAAATTACTCAAAAAGTCTGTATGATGTATAGTTTTATTTAAATAAGATTCATGATGTGTAGCTCATTCAGAATTTTAGTATACACTACATGGAGACATAAGAAAAACAAATAAAAACATGATTGTAATAGTTTATTTTTCCACTTTAAAGTGTTATGCTGATGACGCTGCCTGTTCCAAGTGACTGGGACCAACTGCAAGTCTGCTGCTAGCTAGGCTATCTGAGGGCAGTGCAAAAAAATATAATAATAATAATAATAATAATAATAAATTACTAATGCTGTTTTAAGCATTATCCACTCGATATTCACCCTGATGTAACCAACCAATCATAACTCCCGTTTACTATATACTAGTTTAGAATATTAATATTTTATATTTATTTCTACACATGTAAACATTATCATCTTTTATAAATCAGTTTGAACTTCTTCACTCCTAAATGTAATACAGAGCACAGTGCGTATTGTAGCTGCCGTGTATGAGGAATTACTGTTGCATCCCTAATTAAATAGCCTAACAGCAATTTCTCCATTGTGAGATTTTGGATGTAAGTGAATTAAATTATCAGCCTGAGGTGTGACTAGTCATGTGCAGAGTGTGAGGGGAACGTAATGATCCACTGGGCTCACTTGGTTATTCATTACTCCACTGAGAGAAAGGAAAAAAAGATGTGCTGGTGATTTGACTCCTTTTGGTTTATTTACAGACCAAATTCAGCTACATTTCAGTTGCGTGCATGTGTGTGTGTGTGTGTGTGTGTGTGTGTGTGTGTGAACAGGTGTGTGTGTGTGTGTGTGTGTGTGTGTGTGTGTGTGCGTGTCTGAACGTGTGTGCACGCGTGTGTGAACAGGTATGTGTGTGTTTTGTGTGTGTGTGTATGTGTGTGTGTGTGTGTGTGTGTGTGTGTGTGTGTGTGTGTGTGTCTGAAAGTGTGTGTATGCATGTATGTCTGTGTGTGAGTGTCTGAACATGTGTGTGTGTGTGTGTGTGTGTTGAACGTGTGTGTGTGTGTGCGTGTGTGTGTCTGAATGGGTGTGTGTGTGTGTATGTGTGCATGGGTGTGTGTGTTTTGTTTGTTTGTGTGTGTGTGTGTTTGTGTGTGTGTGTGTGTGTGTGTGTGTGTGTATGTGTGTGTGTGTGTGTGTGCTTGTTCTTGCTACATATATAGGACCGGAATACGTTTTTAACCGACATTGTGAGGACATCTTTGGGGAAAATGAGGACTTCCTGGCTGGTCCTCACTTTCTTAAAGGGCTCTTTGAGGGTTAAGACTTGGTTTTAAGGTTAGGGTTAAAGTAAAGGTTAAGGTTCGGCATTAAGTTGTGATGGTTAAAGTTAAGGGGTTACAGCCCTGTATTCCGACAGCCCATTGGTCCGACAGTTACAGCCCATTGGTCCGACAGTTACAGCCCATTGGTCCGACAGTTACAGCCCATTGGTCTGACAGTTACAGCCCATTGGTCCGACAGCTTTAACCTCAACCCAACTGACCTGAGTACGGAGTCCAACTAAGCAAGGTGCCCATTTTATACGAGTTTGGCTATCGGACCAATGGGCTGTCGGAACATTATGTTAATTAGAGTCCTCAGATAGAAGTACAAGTTTGTGTGTGAGGTGTGTCTGTGTGTGTGTGTGTGTGTGTGTGTGTGTGTGTGTGTGTGTGTGTGTTTGAGTGGCTGAAATGGCGCGATTACTGCTGAGTGCTTAATCGGTCTATGTCAAGCATGAAGTGCTTTAAAATATCCAGCAGATGGTGACACTTCATAATAAGCTTCTCGCCTCACAAATCCAGCAGACGGAAAGGAACTGCTTTACGCCCCTACTAGAAACAAGTGATGTTTCTATGATAATGGCCTAACAAGCAAAGAACACCACGGATCTTAATATGATGCAAGTTGTCCCATTTAGGGTTTTTGGTTTGTGTTAACTTTATCCAGGATAAAATGCAGGGAATCATGGAACTGCGTACTATTTGTGAAGTCTTCTTGCTCTGAGCGTTTCCTTCTACAGCCCAAAGACATGCTCATTAGGTTAACAGGTGGTTCCAAATTGCCCCTAGGTGTGAGTGTGACTGTGAATGGTTATGTGTGTTGCAATGGACTGGTGAGCTGTTCAAGGTGTACCCCGCCTTCGCCCAAAGCCGGCTGAGATAGGCTCCAGCCTCCCCATGATCCTAGTAGGATAAAGTGGTTGAGTGAATGGATGAATGTATGGATAAATGTTATTAGAACAAATAAATCAGCGACGATTTGTTTTTTACCCTATTAAAAGTAAACAGATAGGAGAACATATTAAGAGACCACGTTTAACGGCATCCCCATGATATTCACCTCTATGGTGAGTATATGTAAACCTCTCATTTATTGTTATTACTATAACTAATTATTACTTGACTACACTGTACCTATCCTTGCGCAGTGGTTAGCACGTCCGTCTCACAGCACGAAAGCCTGGGTGCGATTTCTGGGCTCGGGGCGTTTCTGTGTGGAGTTTGCATGTTCTCCCTGTGCTTGCGTGGGTTTCCTCCGGGTACTCTGGTTTCCTCCCACACATGCAAAAACATGCATAGTAGGCTCATTTGTGGTTCCGAATTTCCCCTAAGTGTGAAGGGCTGTGTGTTTGTTAGCCCTGCAATGGTCTGGCGAGCTGTCCAGGGTGTCCTCTGCCCTCACCCAGAATCGGCTGAGATGGGCGCCAGCCACCCCCCGAAACCTTAATTAGGATTAAGCGGCTTAGAAAATGAATGAATGAATATTTCCTGTATGTTGCCCCATCATTCTGTCTGACTCAGTTTTATTTTGCTTGTAAAGTCGGTCCTACCTTTATGAGTAGTAAATGCCATCAGTCATCCAGCTCTGACCTTCTCATGATCTTCATCTGTATAGTGCTTTATTTAGTTCTAACACACATTAACAAAGCTTTCCCATCTCTTTTTCTGAGTGACTTACGAGTCTATCACGTAAACTGCCATATTAAGCTGCCAAGTCGCACCATCATACTGAATTTATGAGGTGCATTTATTATCCCTTTATGGAGATAATATGAGTATCATGCAGACATACACATGCAGACATTATTCAAGGTGCATTTGATGACATAACATGCCGAGACAAGAAGCAAGCATGGCCTCTCTGCATTTTCTGGGCTTGGAATGTTCTTTCTGCATGTATGGACAACTACACAGTTCTATAAATAATAATACTACTCATGTTCTCATCGTGGCGTAGTAGTTAGCACGTCCACTTCACAGCAAGAAAGTCCTGGGCTCAGCAATGGTGTTCCTATATGGAGTTTGCATGCTCTCCCCATGCTTGTGTGGGTTTCCTCCTGGTACTCCTGTTTCCTCCGACAGCCCAGAAGACACGTTCATTAGGTTAACTGGCTGTTTCAGGTTGCCTCTAGGTGTGAAAGTGAATGCGATTGGACGTGTGTGTCATGGCTCTGTGATGGTCTGGCAACCTGTTTAGGGCGTACCCTGCCTTCGCCCAGTGTTGGCTGAGATAGGCTTCAGCCTCCCTGTGACCCTAGTATCAGTGGGAGTGGGAGTGAATGAGTGGGAGTGAATGAGATGAACGTTTTGTGATTGTTTGTTAAGAAAGTTATTATCCGTAAGCTTGTACAATGTGAAAAAAGTTACTATCGCTTTACTTTATGCTTTAAACAATAGACGTTTTAGTTGCTTGCTTGATTTTTCTTTCAACTTGTCTGGAAGAACATTGTACTCGACTCTTTCCAGGCATTATGTCATTTACTATGTACTAAAAAGAATGGCTGAGTGCTTAGAGAAGAATTCCATTAAACAGGCTCTATAATGCAATCCTTTGTTTGCACTGATGTCACCGCAACCTACGCAGTTACCCACGACGCAACACTTTTGCAACACAACTATGCAGCCATTTGGATTCCTCATCTATTTACCTAATTGATCCTGTCATGCATTTCAGCTTCTTACATTCAAAGTATTTCTTGAATTTATTTTAAAAAAAGAGTATTTTTGGAATACTCGTAATAATTCATCAACTTTCAACTCAACCCATTCAACTCATTTATCCCAGATGAAATGCATCCACATGTACTTCATGGGTGAAGAGATGTCTGGAAGATTTTTGCTGTTTGTTTCTGTTGAGATTTCTCTTAAGAGTTCTATTTATGTTCAGCCATATCTATGGAGTTGTAAAGATGAATAAGTTACACCAAATTCTTAAACCTAATCAGTTTCCATGCCCAGCCACCACAAGTACATTAAATAAGGCATGCATGGACACATTTTATTCCCACAGTTAAAATGGCAATGAGAACATCATTTGTATAATTTGTATGTGACAAATAAATTTGAATTTGAATTTGAATCACTCCCACTCATTTCCCAAATCACTTAAAGGGTACCTGTGGTGACCTAGTGACTAGCTATTTAAAACAATCACGTATGACATCAGTCCTTGCCCCTTGTGAAAGTGTGTGCGAGTGCTGTGACTCTGGGCATGCTCCGAAACATGCCTTTTTCTGATTGGCTGTTCCAGCCTGGTAGTGACATGGACTCGTTGGATTGGCTACATATTATCGGCCAGTGCTGGGCCGCATGAACAATAAGTGCAGAAATCAGGAATGACAGGAAAGCCGAGTCGGCAGAACTTTAGCTGCATAATCCATTTTGGATTCACCGTCTCGCTCATCTCCGGCAGCATTCTCATCCTCAGAGTCACTAGAATGTGACGTCTCACTGTGTCCACATGACTCCTCCCTCTCTGGTTCATATAGGTCACCATTTACAACCATTTCCTGCAAATTATTAGCCATGGGTGCTTCTTGAAAACGTTTTGGGTTTTTTTTAATCACCTAAAATTGCTACTTGTTTTCGATAAACAACTGCTAAACATTGCAGCCCCGCTAGTAATCCACAGGATAAAATTACCCAGTTTTGTGCATTTTATGGACATTTATATTAAAATAAGTGCCTGTATCGCTTAAATATATTACATACGCACAAATTATGCTCTTAGGATGACCAGTACCGCTACTGTTTAATCCTTTATTTAGGTCACAGTGAGTCTGGAGCCTAACTCAGCTGACACTGGGCGAAGGCGGATGGGGTACACCCAGAACAGCTTGCCAAACCATTGCAGAGGCAATTAGCCTAATGTGCATGTCTTTAGGCTGTGGCAGGAAACCGGAGTGCCGGAGGAAACCCATGCAAGCATAGGGAGAACATACAGAAAATGTCCTCGCAGATCCCAGGACTCTTCCCAGGAACTTCTTGCTGTGACCGCTACACCGGCATAGCAATACCCTGGTATTAGATCTACAACCCGAAATCAAGAACCGTCATTTAGATATAACCACACAGGCTCAGGATTGCTTTGGAAAGCCATTGTCACTCATTACAATACAGAGTTACATCCACAAATACCACTTAAAATTCCACTGAGCAAGAGGAAAGCTTTATGTTAATTGTGTTGAAACACCATGTTGACTTCTCCAGTCTCGGAGGTGTATAGGATGGACCGTGAGGAAAGTGTACTGCAGTCACACAAATCAGGTCTTTATATTTTTTAAGAAATTAACACTGGCGGCATGGTAGCATAGGGGTTAGCGCGTCCACCTCACAGCAAGAAGGTCCTGGGTTTGAGTCCCGGGCTCTGCGAGAGCGTTTCTGTGTGGAGTTTGCATGTTCTCCATGTGCTATGGGTGTATGTGGGTTTCCTCTGGGTACTCTAGTTTTCTCCCACAGTCAAGACATGCTTATTAGGCTAATCGGCTGTTCCAAATTGCTCCTAGGTGTGGATGTAAGTGTGAATGGCTGTGTGATGGTCTGGTGAGCTGTTCAGAGTGTACCACACCTTCGCCCACGACCCTAGTATTATTAAGCGTCATGGCAAATGAGTGAGTGAACTCAGATGTTCTGTCTCAGGGATTATTCCTCCTCACCTTTGGTATATAATTGTTAATTATCCAACAGCACTAGGCCTGGCAGAGCAAACAGCTCACCATCCTGCCCTGATACACAAGAGTTTGGTAAAACTTTACCTCATGATGGATTGGTTGGCCGAGATACAGTGGCACCATTCTTCTCTAATCTCTCTCATCAGCAAGATCCCCAAGCTCAAAGGTCATGAAGAGGGCCCGTTTTCCGAACATGGAAGCCATCAAGAGGGCCGTGATGACGGAGCTGCAGGGAATCCCAGGAGAATCCTTCCAGGAGTGCATGGAGGTGTGGCGAAGAAGGATGGGGAAAGCGTGTTAGACTTGAAGGAGGTTACTTCGAAGGGGAAACCTTGTAGTTTGTAGTGCGGATATGAAACAATTTTTATGTGACCCCTGTGCTGTAAGTCCTGTTACTTTTCTGACACGCCGCGTATTTCTTTCGTCTAAAGTGCTACATTTCAGGATATTTTTGTACTATTTGGTAAACTCTATAGACTGCGTAAAAATTCCAGGAGATCAGATGGCAAAGTACTCAAACAAGATCAAGAACCGTCAGTAAGTTTTTCATTGACAACCTCATTTGAATAGTCATTTGCTCATTGTACTCTTGCAGTTAATCTGGACCTCATTTTTTAAAACGTCCTGCTGTGAACAAGTCTCTCAAATTCTGAGAATAATTTCTGCTCTGGATCGAGAATAATTCGTCATAGAATTAAGAGACTGCCACATGTGCTTCGAAGGATTAAATTAAACTAGAAGTACTCTGAGAGCACAAACCTCCACCAAGGCAGTTCATTTTCCTCCTTATTTTCATTAGTACTATTTTCACAATTCTTTTCTCAACATTCCAGATGATCAGATGAAGAACGCTTCCTGGATTCGGACCAAACTTTGGTTTGCGATAGATCTTACGCAGTTATTGTACTGTCATTTTTTTTATGAGGTGTTGTAATCTTTACTTATAGAGTTGAATGCAAAATTGTGCCTTCCTACAATGGTAAGCAATCCTCAAAACAAATATTGAAATCTGTTCATGACTTTGTGTAAAGCCACTAACAAATGACCTAAAAAAGACACACAAGCAAACCAATAGCATACATACGTAACATATCCTTGACAAAGGTAATACCCGTCTGTTTGGGAATTTTTACATAAACAACCAGAAACATTTTGTGTGACTAAAAAACAAGAGACTCCACATTAAAAATGTTTAATATCCAGATAGCAAGCATACAAAACAACTCAAAGTTCAACCTAGCAACACCTTTACAGTGCAAAGTCAAACAATTACAAACTTCTCTTCAGTCATCAGAAGGTGCAAGAGAAATTATCCAAGTAGAAATACAGTCTTATGTCTGTTAATAAATATATACATTCACAATGTTGATAAATTACAGAAAATAAAGTTTCTGTTAATAAGTTAAAAATAATGTCATTTTCTACCTTTATATTTTGGTCAAGTCATCCAAAGGTGGAAGAAAAACCCCAACACAAGCCAATAATGGGCCGCATTACTTTTTTTTACACAATTCTGTCTATTCTGTAGATTATTAATTTAACACAAAATATTTCAGTCACTTGTGTCTTCAGACTGAAATGCTGAACAGCAAAGAAACATAATTACTAAATAATGATAATAATAATAACGATAATAATAATAATAATAATAATACAGTGAATCAGTTCATTTTTGCAGTTGAATGATATTTTTTTTCACATACATAACAATAGGATGGAACAGTGCAGTAACTTGTAGTCTTCCTATCTGTCAGTTTAATGATTGTTCCCATGAAATTAGATATTAAAAAAGTATAATAAATATATTGATTCAGTTTTGTCAATGTCTGTTAACAAATTTGGAAGCATTAAAGGTGCTCTGCAGAAACCAGTCATGGTCACGGTGCTACATTTGAATCCTTATTTTTGAGCAGTAAGAGAATAATAATAATGCAATTAACAGACTAAATAATAAATAATGTAAAGGTATTATTAATAATGTATTATTGATGTAAATAATGCTATTTCTAATTATTAAACTGTGTATTTCAATGCTATAAATATATAAAATCTCATCACTCAATACTGCTTAATCTTACTATCTTACTAGGGTTGCGGGGACCTTCTTGCTGTGAGGCGGACGTGCTAACCACACCACTGTGCATCTCTCTCTCTCTCTCTCTCTCTGTGTGTGTACACACACACACACACACACACACACACACACACACATATATATATATATATACACACACACACACACACACACACACACATACATACATACATACATACATACACACACACACATCTATTTATATATATAAAGGTATATGTATGCATGCCTGTATGTATGCACGTACGTATGCATGTATTCATGTACGTATGTATATACGTATGTACGCATGTATGTACACATGTATGTCTGTTTGCACACATGTATGCATGTATGTATTCATGTACGCATGTATGCAAGTATTCATGTACGTATGTATGCACGTATGTATTCATGTACGTATGTATTCACGCATGTATGTTTGTACGTATGTATGTACTCATGTACATATGTATGCACATGTATTCATGTATGTATGCACATGTATTCATGTATGTATGCACGTATGTATTCATGTACGTATGTATGCACGCATGTATGCATTCATGAACGTATGCATGCATGAATGTATGTATTCATGTACGTATGTATGCATGCATGCATGAATGTATGTATTCATGTACCTATGTATGTACACATGTATTCATGTATGTATGCACGTATATATGCATGTATGTATTCATGTACATATGTATGCATGCATGAATGTATGTATGTATGTATGTATGCATGAATGTATGCATGCCTGTATGTATGTATGTATGTATTCATAAATGTATGTATTCATAAATTTTGTGTTTGTACGTATGTATGCACGTATTCATGTACGTATGTATTCACGCATGTATGTTTGTACGTATGTATGTAATCATGTACATATGTATGCACATGTATTCATGTATGTATGTATGCACGTATGTATTCATGTACGTATGTATGCACGCATGTATGTTTGTACGTATGTATGTACTCATGTACATATGTATGCACATGTATGCATGTACGTATGTATGCATGTATGTATTCATGTATGTATGCATGTACGTATTCATGCACGCATGTATATTTGTATGTATGCACGTATGTATTCATGTATGTATGTATGCACATATGTATTCATGTACGCATGTATGCATTCATGAACGTATGCATGCATGAATGTATGTATTCATGTACCTATGTAGGCATGTACGTATGTATGTACACATGTATTCATGTATGTATGCACGTATATATGCATGTATGTATTCATGTACATATGTATGCATGCATGAATGTATGCATGAATGCATTTATCTATGTATGTATGTATGCATGAATGTATGCATGCATGTATTCATAAATGTATGTATTCATAAACTTTGTGTTTGTACGTATGTATGCACGTATTCATGTACATATGTATGCACATGTATGCATGTACGTATGTATTCATGTACGTATGTATGCACGCATGTATGTTTGTATGTATGTATGTACTCATGTACATATGTATGCACATGTATGCATGTACGTATTTATGCATGTATGTATGCATGTACGTATTCATGCACGTATGTATGCACGTATGTACGCATGTATGTATTCATGCACGCATGTATATTTGTATGTATGCACGCATGTATTCATGTATGTATGTATGCACGTATGTATTCATGTATGTATGCACGTATGTATTCATGTACGTATGTATGCACGTATGTATTCATGTACGTATGTATGCATTCATGAACGTATGCATGCATGAATGTATGTATTCATGTACCTATGTAGGCATGTACGTATGTATGTACACATGTATTCATGTATGTATGCACATATATATGCATGTATGTATTCATGTACATATGTATTCATAAATGTATGTATTCATGTATGTATGTATGTATGTATGTATGTATTCATAAATGTATGTATGCATGCCTGTATGTATAAACGTACATATGTGGGTCATTCTCTGCAACTGGGTCAAATTCAATGATTGACATTCTGGACCTAATATTTTCCAAAAACCATAAAGAATTAAAATTTCTGCCCAAAACATACCACACTGACATGTACCACATGTCAGAGAAAATAATTCAGATACAGCCAGCAGAAAAAATAAATAAAAATACTAAAATCTTTCTGCAAGATTGATTTCAATGTGTGGAGGAAAATTGTGAGATTTTTTCGTTCCTTATGTTTCATGCCATGCTATCGCTGAAGTATCAACTCGAAGTGTAAACAGTAGGGCTCGCAATAAAGATCTTGCATTAAAATTTATATCCAAAGCAGAAATTCCTGTTTTTCTTACTTTGTCGATTGAGAATTGCACATTAATTTACAGTTCCGCACGTAACCAGTGGTGTCCACACCAGTTACATACGGAACCGACCCATTTTTCCTGTGAGGGGTGCGGTTGCATGTTACGACGTTCACTGTACAGTTGAGCTCTTCCTGAAGAAGGATTTATTTCACACGTAGTCAAGCACTAATTAATTAATTCATGAGAAACAAATGGGATGGATTTTGTGTCCATACAGATTTATTCCTGTTTGTTTCTAATAAAAGTGCAGTTATGTGCATGAAGTAGTTCTCTCTCTGTCTTTGTAACAATGGATCATGAATTTATGGTCAATATAGAGGGAAATAAACTGAATTACATATTTTATATGATGGCTTTCTGCCTTTGCCCAGAGTCGGCTGAGATGGGAGCCAGCCTTCCCGCAACCATAATTAGGAATAAGCGGTTCAGAAAATGAATGAATTAACACACTTTAGAG
>JAQMYF010000023.1:22070805-22083305 GCA_030014195.1 Neosilurus mollespiculum | reverse complement strand
ACACACTCTCTCTCTCTCCCCTCACACTCTCTCTCTCTCCCTCTCCCCACACTCTCTCTCTCTCTCCCTCCTGCTGCGCTCCCTCTCCCTCCTTCCCGCCCTCCTGCTCCTTTTCCCACCCCCTCTCAAGAATATCAATTTCAAACTTAAGTTTAGAAAAATGCGCAAAACATCTGGAGAAACAAACTGTGGGATCTAAGATAATAAAATACCAATATAGAAAATGTGGAATTTTGACAGAGACAACAAAACCTGATGTGTCCAATCTGTTGATGGTGGAAACAGCTTCACTGTTGAACATCCAAAAGTGTCCGTTGTTACAGGAGAGTAGGCAGGGTTTGCACGGTGCCACGACATGATACCCTACAACATTTCCACTGAATATACAAGGAAAAAAAAAAAAAAAAAAAAAAAAAACAACAGACACATGAAACTAAACAATAACACATAAACATAATGATATTAAGAAGCAGTCACTCACAGACAAGCGAGAAGTATAAAATATAATTAACTTTTTACACACGTGCTTCTTGTCCAACACCAGGCCTACTACAGCTTACACAACCCTTAGTCCCCCTCTATAATTAATTACAGACCCTTCGAGAAAGTGAATTATTCTTGTGCGCTCCCTGAACTGTGTAAATAATGCTGATGCTCATAGAGTATAACTAACATACAGTACATAAAGTGCTTATACTAATAATCATCTGCTCCATACCACTTCAGGCAGGCGATGTCTCTTAATTTACATTTACAGCTTTCTGTTGAGTAGCAGCCTGCAACAAAATCGACAGTCCTGCAAAAGACAGAAAGAAAATACATAATTACATTACATACTGTATATACAGTAGAGTGCAGTGAGGATTATACACCACCACTTTTGTCTAAAAGGGCTCCTAATAAAAAGAAGTAAAAAAATGACTTCTAATTATGAATAAATAATTACTAATAACTATGAGCAAGATGTACATAGGAGTGAGCATGTACAGGCTCTAGAGGCTTTTTTATGGGTAAGGCTCATGAAAACCATCCCACCCAGTTTCAAAATTTGCAAAAAGGGTGTTTTGCAAACTGGACTTGAATACTTTTATGTCGAGAGTTGGAGTGTTGAGGATTTATGTCCCAAAAAAAAAAATCATGTCATCCAATGACCTATCATTCTTCGGTGGTGGGTCCTTGAATAAAGGTGTGTCAGAAGTGATTTTTGGCTCTGTCATTTACTTAATTGACTGACTTAACCTAGTAAAGAGCAGATCGATCAGAAATAAATAGTTTTGGATGTTTAAACCTGTTTTCCACTAAAATAAATTTCCTAATGTTAAACGGGTATGAATGCAATCTGCCTGAACCTCATTTCGGTCATGTGCCAGTCCTTAGAAGTAGCGTAAATGACAAGCTTAAAGTGTCCGCTGCTAACCTCGTGAGATGATTGTTCACCAGCATGAACTACATTCCCAGACCCTGATTTTAAACTGCTTTTTTAAACATGACTCTATTTTCAATTTAGATTCAGTCTAAGAACCCTGTGCCAATTTTATATTATTGAATTAAATATGATATGAATTAGAGCATGTCAATAGTGTAAATGACACAATATCATGGACATTTTATCAGCCCTGCCATTGTGACACATGCCGCAGCAAGATTGGGAAACCTGGTATGTATTTATAAGTAAACATGTATAGTATAAATGGAAACTTTTAAAAATGAAGTAATGACTGCTCTAAATGCTCAAAAACATACCAAACATAAAATGACTGAGGACTTTAACAAAACCTGAAAATGTGAGGCTTTGAGTCATTCCGATGGGCTGCTAAGGGGAAAAATATTGGGGACATACCCATAAAAGTGTACATGCCTGAGTTGCTCTGGTTATGCTCTTATTAAAGAGACTATAACAATCAATATTATTCCCATTACTAATGGATTTACAGCCATTGGACCCATATTCATACCCTGGAGTAGTTTTCATGAGCCTTTCCCTATACTGTATGAAATGTCTTATTGCACTTGGAGGAAGGGGGTATTCAGGTACTAAAAGATCACTGCACAAAATGTCCAACAGTGTAAAGTGACATGTAATGCATTATATTATTTAGTTTTTGCTGTCAGTGTCACTGTGGTAGGGACGAAGGTGTGATAAAAGTGATCTGTCTGGGTGGTTCTACTGACGGCTCTGCCGTGTCTCAGATCGTACGTGTAGGGTTTGAGTCCTAGCATCACGACACACTCTCTATTTTCTCCCTGGACCATATTGGTTTAACAAAAACATATCACCCTGGGAAAAAGGTGCAAAAGCGGTTTCAGGAAACAAAACTTGCAACACAAAATAAAGCAGAATAACATGACCCTTTTCACCTGATGTGTGACTCATCTTGGGTGAAAAGAGACACAGGGCTGGGAAGACTGAGAGTAAGAACACAGGGCTACAACAAAGTATCATCATCATCATCATCATCATTATTATTATAGGGCTAGTATGAGAAGGATCCTTTGCTCACCTGTTTGGAGGCATGTCGGTGGAGAAGAGCTCGATTTCTGTATCAGCTAAAAGCACAGCCTTCATGCCTCTTGTACACAGAAGACTGTCGCAGTAAACGCAGTTCACTTGAACAACACATTTATTTTTAAAATTCGAAGTCGACATACTGCAACTCGATCAGACGAACCCTGTAGAACAGAACAAACAGAGACTCCTTACTTCCTTGTATACAACCTGGCGTTACCTGCTGCCAGGGCTATTTAAACCGGATGTTAGCTCAACATTACTCACCTAACTAGCTTTGAATATAAACGTAGCGCTTTAATATTTAATTAACTAAAATGTATTGCAGCGAAAGCTTTCCGGGTGATTATTCTGACAGTCCCACAAAACTAAAGTGTTATATATTACAAGACAAGATAATAACCAGCTAGCAACACCTGCATAATAACAATAACAAACAAAGCAAGCTCGCTCGTGCAGCAGTATTCAAGCTGACAAAACATAACGGACACTTACTCGTTTTCCTTTCAGCCCAGACGATTCAACATAAATTAAATCTTAAATCAAATCATCTATCTGCTGAGAGAATGAAACGCGATGACATATAATGAAACAGGCTAAGCTACCTAAATAAACAAACCCTTTAACAGACATGCACTTCCTGAAACATTTTCAAAACCGCTCAAACGCGCCTCTGATTGGGTAGAAGTTGATCACGTGAGTTGTGATCTCGGAAGACCCGTATGTAGTGTGCCTTAGGTGAGGCTTGTAGCTTCTAAATGTTTACTAATACTCTGTTCACACGTCGGGCTTGTTTTTTTTTTTAATGAATTGTATAAATTAAATAGTATATCTGGATTGTAGCCGTCCAAAATTGTGCACCTTGAAGTATCACGTGCACTATGTAGTGCACAGTGGTGGGGAGCATGGATCCATTTGGGATTGATCATATCTAGGATTTGAGTTCACTTCCGGGTTAGGCAGCCAATAGGAAAAGAGGGGGGGCTGGAGCGACAATATTTCCACGAAAAAAGGCGGGGTTATAGCTGGAGGGGGGGAATGCAGAGAACACACTCTACCGCATCTTCCGAAGGAATTGTGGCTGGAATTGAGCTGGCATGAGATGTGTTAGACTAGAGGAATGGGAATCACCTTTCAAGGTCGCTGCTTTGTTTGTTTGTTTGTTTGTTTGCATTAGATGCACGAGATCAGAGGCGTGTAAGTACATTCATAGTAGGGCAGTTAGAATGTTTAGGAAAAAAAAAAAAGCGAGGAAACAAAGTAGCTGTGCGTGTGGGAAACATCTGGTGGACGCGTTACTGCTCGAGTCTCTAACCCTTATTTATATATAATAATAATAATAATAATATTCTAACCTCTAGGGTGTGCACGTGACTTCTTTTTTTTTAATGACTAACTTCTCTATTTAAAAGAGTAGTATACTACTGGACCCTATTGTCCTATATATACCTAGCTATAGCTATATATAATGGTTACAGGGTGTTTTTTTTATTAAATAAGTGATTATTTTTTTAAGCGCGTGCTCTCTGCGTTGAAGCATAAAAGTAACGCATGCATGCTCACACGTTGTTGTATTATCAGCCTGTATTGACGTTTCCCTCTTATTTGTTCCAGGTTGCAGTGTTCTGCTGTGAACAGAGCGCTAGGGGGGTTTAAACCCAGCCCTGTAGTATTCCGGATACAGGCTCCAGCTTTCTGCACAAGTTTGGTGCAGGGAGGAAAAAAAAAAAAAAAAAAAAAAAAGAAGCGTGCATGCAAATCCTCTGCTACTTTTGGATCTCATCATCATCATCATCATCCTGAGTAGTGGAGAGGGAATGCAAGTCTGCTCCATTCCTCTCCCGGTTTTCGGAGAGCACGAGCACTGCGGGAGGAAGTCGCGTTCGCGGCTCGTCATGCGGGGAGCGCGAGCTTCGAGATGAAACAATAATCATTTTTTAAACGCCCTCCCCGTCTCTCCACTCGTCTCCAGCTCATCCTCTGTACTCTACCCCACCACTGCACCCCTGCCAGCTTATCGGATACCGTGATAACCCACACAGGCTGGAAGAAAAGCCTTTCTTTCTTTCTTTCTTTCTTTCTTTCTTTTTTTTCATTATTTAATATTTTGATTGCTTCTTCCACACGGCCGCGTTGTCACTGCTCCATCATGACGTCCCCGGCGAAATTCCGAAAAGACAAGGAGATTATAGCCGAATATGAAACTCAAGTGAAAGGTAAGGGTGAAGCACATCTGGCACTTCCTCCCAGCCTGTTCTATAGGCGGCTGATCTTCCATGATTGCCTTTAAACAGCTTTTATACAGGCGTTGTCTATTGTCGGGGGTGGGTTTTTGTTATGTTTTTAATTCCCTGCACCGCCAGAGTTCAGTTTTAAAAACCATTCCAGTCCTAATCCTAATGTGGAGACTGTATTCTTATTGCTGTGTAGCTCAATAAAGGGGTACAGTGCTGTGAGTCCATAAGGTAATGCACCTCTTCTATGCTGTGCTACAGGATGCGCCTTTTTCAGATCCTCATTCTCTCCTCTGTATTACATTCGCATTAAAAACAACAACAATATATTTCTTTTTCTTGACGTTGTATGGATTTGGGTAGCTATAGATATGATAAATACCTTGTATGCATGAGGCAGGGCGTTTTCTTTTACCCTACACCTCTCTACAGATGTGTGATACAGCCAGCACCCCCCACCCCCCAACCCCACTTTCCTGTTAGAATAAAGAAAATCTTGTGTTAATAAACACCAGCTGATAAACAGCATTCTTTTCACTTTCATTCAGTACCAGTATGGTTTTAACACATTTCCTTCCCTGGGGCACTAAGAAGGAAGGGTAAGAAGGAAGCAGTAGTAATACCTGGCAACCCGTTAAATGAAGATCTAATAAAACTCTTTCCTTAATTGAGCGTTTCACTCCTGCACTGCTTTAAATGTCTAATGTCTGAACGTTATTTCTGTTCCGAAGGTAAATGCTAAGTAACAATACCTCCCCCTCCTTCCTTCATCTGTCCAGATGTGGTAGCCTCCTGTGCTTTGCCTCCTCTGCTCACCCACACATCTGGATTTACAGTTAAACCTGTTATTGGATGTACAGGGGTCTTTAAGTGAGCATATGCTGTCTTGTGTGTGTGTGTGTGGGTGGGTGGGGGGTTTGTTTGTCTGTTTGTTTGTTTTGTGACATTAATAATAATCTGATCCTCATATACCCTAGATATGATTAGTGAGTGATCATCTTGCAGCATTTATGTATTTCTGATAGCCGGTTTGTTTATTCTATTGTTCATGATCACTGGATTGTAGGCTATACATCTCATGGCTGGAACTCCCCAAGAGCAGGACCTTTTTTTTAAAGATTATTATTAAATCTTAGTGAATTAAATGATTAGGCTGAGATTATGACGGATTATTATTTCCCACACTGTGTACACCATGATGCAAGTAAAATCTCGGCCGGATTCTATCATCCACCGTGAGATAATATAGTGTCACCCTGAAACTCCCCGAACAAAGGATTAAAGAAGGCGACTGGAAATGTTCTGTTTATATCGTCAATCAAGACAGTCTGGGCTCATGTGAAAATACGTTAGGGATTTGTTTGCGTTTTGTTACTGACACGGTCATGTCCATGGCTGCAGCCGCATGGCGGCTTAGTGGTAAGCATGTCCGCCTCCCAACAAAAAGGTCTACACTCAACGAGGGCGTTTCTGCGTGGAGTTTGCTTGTGCTCTCTGTGCTTGCATGGGTTTCCTCCCACAGGCCAAAAACATGCACATTAGTCTAATTGGCTGGTCCAAATTGTCCCCAGGTGAGAGTGTGAATGGTTGTCTGAGTGTTGGGCCTGTGATGGTTCGGCGAGCTGTTAAGGATGTACCCTGCCTTCGCCCGGATTCGGCCGAGCCAGGCACCAGCCTCCCCGCGACCCTTGTAGGATAAAGCAGTTCAGCAAATGAAGGAATACATTAATTAATATTCATAGCTGTGCGGTGAGAGTTTTTGGGGTTTTTTTGGGAATATTGTGCCTCTCTTGTATCGGTGGCTTTAAGACCAGCACCGCTGTCATGTGACGACACTTTGACGGCAGCTGCTTTTGATTGTGTCTCATTCTACATTCTGAAACTGATTCCAATCTCAAACTGCAATTACTTTAAACCAATCTGAAATCTCCTTTTTTCCCTAAGCAAAAAGCGGCTAGTTATGTTTTTCTAATACCATGCAAGTGATAAGGAAGTCAGGTGTGCATGTATTTGTTTAACCCAACGACCCATATTGCATTCAAGAGACAGATCTCCATTTTAGAAGGATTTCCAGTGAAATAAATTTAGCCGCCACAGTGTTTTGTTTTGGTTGGACGTGTCCCTGTTTGTGAACTTGGGGTCTTCCAAAGTTCTGAAGAGCAGTGCTGTGTAATCGCCGGCGAGGCGACACTCTGGGTGAAGTCGAGGTCATTCCGTTAAAGGAGCCACTTTCAGTTCGGTGTCGTGAACTTGTTCACCTTGAAAACAGCGCTGCATCACTGACCGGGTGTGATTGAGAGAATAATATGGAGAACAGAGTAGAGTATTACGAGAGGCTTCCAGCTGCTGGTCCTGTTCGGTAAAAGCTTTTATGCTTGAGAGGTTTTATAGCTATAATTTGGTGTTTTATCAGTGGAGGAATCTTTTTAACCCTCACAGGAGATGGCACGGATCGTTATTGGACTTTATTGAACTGTTACTCTCATATCAGCTTGCCTTTAAATCTGTTCCATACAGTCACCTGTGACCTGGGAGATCATCCTGAGGTGACATTTTAAAGACACCTGTGTGCTGTCTAATGGCTTTGTGAACATTGTGAAAAAACTGTAATATGTCTAAGGCATTAACCCTGTACTCAGTGGTAGCAAGTGGCAAAGCCATAATTTCATCATAAACAGTGCCAAGTGATGCCGTGAATGTGCTTTAAGGCACATTTGAATTGAGATTCGAATGATTTGGCTCATGACTGGACCAGTTTTGTCATACGTGTGGTCTGAATGTTTTCAGTTCCCTCGCTCTCAACTTTAGTTCCTCTTTTTCAAATTTACTCAAAGTGAGGTGATCGTAGATTCCATCACGGCAACTATTCACCAGTTAGCCTGAGGAAAATACCTGTTATAGCAAACTAAAACAAGATTATGGTTTATTTTTAAAGCATGACCGTGTTCAGAAATGATACTCCGCGGCATGTTTCAGAACATACAATATTTTAAAAAAATTTTTTTTTTTTTTTTTAAATCTTGAAAAGTGACATTTTTGGCCATATTTCATAGATTTCTTCATATTTAAAAAAAAAAAAAAAAAGAATTTCCAGTTTCAGGGATTTTGGTATTCCGTGAGTGTTTTTGTCTGCAATTTTGATTTAAGCAATATCCAGAGTTTGTGAGGTGCACAATTAACCATAAGTATCTGTTATATGGGAACAGCGTGACCTGATTGGTCCATGATCAGGGAATTTCGAGCGAATGGCTTTTGTATAAATTATGTTTAAATCGAAACAAAAGTCACTCACACTTTGACAAGTCAGACTTTGACTGTGAATGAAAGGGCAAATATGAATGCTTACAATTTTTTTTTCTTTTTTCCATTTTTTTTTATTAGTATCTCTTAACCAGAAGCATAGAGAAGAATGAAATTTTCGAGCAAGAGACAGCCCTCCTTTTTAAACAAATTTAAAATGTATAATGTAAAAAAACGTGCAATAGCGTAGCCACAGGAATAGGAAGCAAGAATCGTGCGTCGGGGCGGCATGGTGGTGTAGTGGTCGGCACGTCCGCCTCACAGTTTGCATGTTCTCCCCATGCTTGTGTGGAGTTTTCTCTGGGTACTCTGGTTTCCACCCACAGTCCAAAGGCATGCACATTAGGCTGATTGGTGTTTCCAAATTGCTCCCGGGTATATGTGTGTGCGTGTTGCCTGTTGGTGATGGTCTGTTGAGCTGTTCAAGGTGTGCTCTGCCTTCGCCTAAAGTTGGCTATGATAGGCTCCAGCCGCCCCACGATAAAGGATTAAGTGTTTAAGCAAAAATGATAAGAATTGTGTGTTGGTCTGTTTGTATGCTGGAACAGTGGGAAGATGTGGCAAAGCAGACCGAGGTCTTGCACTTGTTTAAATTGAATTGATTATCGGTGTCAATCGTAACTCTATTTTAGCAGTGTTTACAGATTCCGTAATGAGTTTAATCACTGTGTCGCGATGTGTTTTGATGACGGAGATACGTGCTTCCGTTACGGCAGAGAATGGCTGTTTATCTTAACATCCGCTCTGTTCACAGTGCTCTGAATCAGATTGTAGATCATCACTCTGCTTTATTAATACACTTTAGTTTGCTCTTTAAAGCTAGCAGTGTTCTCCTGCCTCAGGATTCCGTCTCATCACTGCGACCCGGGTTCAGAATTCATGCTCTATGGTCAGGAAATAGATTCTTACATGTGAAAATAGTATTCCGCCCTTGTGTGAGTGATGGTCCTACCCCTAGTATTGATTTCGGAGACGATTTGCCTTCTTAGGCTTGTAACTGCCCAGCAACATCAATAACCGTGAAATCCTTGGTGTTAAATTGTGTCTTGTCTTTGAAACAGGAATCCTGTAGGACTTTTCATTAGAGAGCTGTGATTAAAAGATTGTCTTATTCAAGTATCTTTAATTTCCCACATGATTCCAGGCCCACGTTTATCACGTATTAAGTTGTAGTGGTTATAGTGGTTAAATTTTGTACTGTATGATAACTTAGGGTAGTAATTGACCAGTATTTTTGACAGTAGTACTATTCCCATGTAAATCTGTACATTATTTCCTACACTGTCAATAAAGTATAAAAACATCGTTGTTCTGTATTTCCCTTGCGGATTGTAGCAGGACTTCTGATTTATCCTCTGTGTTTGAGAGAAGTTTAAAGATAAAGTGTGACTACTGCTACAGTCTGGCTGCTAACCAACCAGTAGGAATGCAGCATTAAATGACGCACCAAGAAGTGTGACACTCATGCCAGCCCTTTACCTTCATTGTTTACCACCATAGTGAAACATATGGATGAGTCATGTTGACGGCATTTCCTTCCTGTACAATGACTTCTATTCTAGTGTGCTGTGTGGCTTGAGTTAAACTTCTAACTGCTGAAGTCTTGCAGTCTGCAGGTGCCATTAGAGGAAATAGACTGTCGCTTTATTTTGTTAATATCAGCAATACCATGTACATTCGTAGTTTAGTGTATGTTGTGATTAAACTGTCTACAAGTAGCAGAGGTAGTGATGTAATTACAACAGTACTAGATTACACAGTCGAAATATAACCCTAATTCCAAAAATTTGGGATGCTGTGTACAAACAAAAAGTCAAGTTTGTTAGTTTAATGTCTGTATAGTGTTATTATTGCCATTAACGTTCCTTAAACTATAAACCAAAATCCTTATTTCCTTTCCAAACTGGCTAATGCAAACTATAAAATGGATTTTTACCAGATTTAACTTTGAAACTGTAAGTAAAAAACACCTGATTATGAAAATATGTACATGTTCATGTGTAATGTAATCTTTTTCTGCATTGGTTTTTTTGCTTGTTTTGTTAGTTTGTTATAAGCTTTATGCAAAAATGCAAAGTAGCACTCTAAAAGATTTTGAAGTCAATTCTGGATGTTTGAATTTTTTAAGGATTCTTTAACATTGTGAGATGCATGTTGTGGGGTGGTTATAAAAAATAATAATTATTTATTTATTTTTAAAATTGGAAGTGTGGTACATGTCCAGTATACTTTAGCTTGGTGAAGGTTTGCGCTGTCTGAGTGCTGCTTCTTTTGGTTTATTTTTTACTTACTTTTTTTTTTTTTTTTAACATTTAATACATCAAGGATTTTTATTTATTTATTTATTTTTAAAGAAAGGAAGTGTTGCCTATTATTCAGCTGGAGAACTCCAGTCCTATGAAATGATGTGTAGCACATCTTCCAAAAAAAATTATTTGCTATCCATTCAGTCAATATCTTCAGCATTGAATTACAGCAAGTTGCCCATGTTTGTGTTCTTTATCCAAAATATTATTAGCTGTGTACACCGTGGTTATATACTTTGGTAATACAGATGACTTTGTCCCATTCATGTGGGCTGGAGTAAGTAGGGCAAGGATATTTATGGAAAACAAGCATCATTTACAGTCTCACTTTTAATCATTCTACTCATAACCCATTCAGAACAATGCTTTAAAAAATACTAAAGAGCTGTCTTGACCCTCCAGTCAAGTCCAGCAAGATTACATAGATTCCATAACACAAATCAACAGTAAATAAATAAATGAATCAGATTATCAAGAGGAGCCTTATACCCATAAACCTCCCCTTGGAAAAGCCAATTGTTACGGCACAACACAGCAACCAGACAGCCATTCTGCTTGCTATGATGCTGGACAAGACAGGTTATAAAAAAAAATTAGAGCATTCTACTGAATAGCATTTTAATGAATGCTATCTTATAAATGCTAATTTGCAATTGCCTGTCATTATTGAAGATGTATGGTCCTTTAAATCCTCATCAGTAAAACTCTATGTTCAGACTAGCATGTGACAGGACATTTTTCATTTTCTCGTGATAACTGCAAGGGCACCATGGACGGCGATAAGCGGAATAAATTCTTAATTCTGTTCGAATGTGAAGAAGTGATGAAGCAACAAATCCACATAAATGGCTCCAGTAAACTTTTCATGGCGGCACAGTGATGTAGTGGTTATCATGTCCTCATCAAAGCAAAAAGGTCCTGGGTTCAAGTCCCGGGCGTTTCTCTGTTGAGTTTGCTTTGAATATGAATGAGCAGCAGTTTGAAAAAAAAAATTGGTTGGCTGACATCGCGTGCATTGGAAGAAGCATACGTTGACCTTCGCCTGACCATGACCTACCTGTCTTGTGATGCAGAAAAACTGTCTGATGATACGACTAAATGAGGGAGAAAATCAGGGGTAATTGTTTGCTTTCATATCCTGATTTGTTACCTACTGTATGTCTCATAGTGGAAACCTTGAGTTTGTCTTACTTTGTATACAAGAAGTAAGTTTTGATCTTTTAAAACTGGAGCTGAATGTCAAAATCTACCCAAACATGTCTGCCAGCTCAGGGTTAACTGGTAAGGAAAGATATGTCTGTCTCTGGTTTTTCTAAGAAGTTAGGAAGAAATAATAGTGCAGTGTTTTTTTATTATTATTATTATTATTATTATTCATTCATTTTCTAAGCCACTTAATCCTAATTAGAGTCCGGGGAATCTGGCGCTCATCTCAGCCAACTCTGGGCGAAGGCGGGGTACACCCGGTTGGACATCTTGCCAAACTATTGCAGGGCCAACACACACACAACCATTTACACTCACTCTCACACCTAGGGGTGATTTGGAACCACCAAACAGCTTACTGTTCATCTTTTTGGGCTGTGGGAAGAAACCGGCATACCCGGAGGAAACCCAAGCAAACACGGGGAGAACATGCAAACTCCACACGGAAACGCCCCAGCCCGGAAATCGAACCCAGGACCTTCTTGCTGTGAGGCAGATGTGCTAACCACTGCGCCACTGTGCCACCCTGAAATTATTATTGTTATTTATTAGTTGTTCCAGCAGAGTAAAATAATCACATTCGAGTTGCAGCAGCAGTAATTCCAGAGAAAAGGATGAAGCCCTCTGGGTCACTGGAAAGGTCCTAAAGAAAGTATAGATACAGACAGGGACTCAAAGTAGTGGGACATATAATGTATAAATGGCATAAAAATGAAAGCAGAAGGAACGATGAGAGGAGGAGTTCGGAGGGTTGCTATGTGCTGGCTAGGGTAATGCATTTTTAGGGAAAACATAAGCACAGAAAGAATTAAAACGGTGTCTTGAGCCGTCTCATTTTCACGTACGTAGCTTATTTTTATGTAAAAAATTCAACATACAAATTATACACAGTACAATATGTAGTGAAATGCTTAGTACGACTGTCCAAAATGTAAAGAATAAACTATC
>JAQMYF010000023.1:22045626-22069158 GCA_030014195.1 Neosilurus mollespiculum | reverse complement strand
TAAAATCAAGTATAGTGAAATATATTTGCAAATGTACAGGCAATATAATGAAATATAATGTATTGCAGTGGCGATTTGTCTAGTAAAAGTCTGTCTGTAAAGTGTCTTGTATGACACTGAAAGAGAAGAGAAATGCTGCTCATAATGAACAGGGAAGTGTTTTTCATGCAGTAGGTTAAAGCATTGATGTAGGCAAAAAAAGTAGCGATTTCACACGTTATCCATTAGAACCTTCTAAGACATGAGTGACGGTTTCTTCACCTCTTTCCTTCTGGAGCCTGAGGATAATTAACACATGCTTTCTGCTCCACTGGGTCTTTTTAAAAAAAAAAAAAAAAGTGAAGCAAAACTGGCCAGTCAGTCACAGTAAGGGAGAAGGGAGTGGTTACTGGCGTCCGTATAGTCTGTGTGACCAGCTTTACAGAGCTCAAGCAGCTGTTAATAGAGACGTCAAGGGCAGGGGGGACAAGGAATGGAAGATTTTGCTTTGTCAGTGGAGTCCACGCATCAGCTCGTGTAATTATCTAGCATGTCAAGCATATCCATAGAAGACAGGCAATGGCACAGCAATTAATGGGTGTCTTTGAGTAGAAAATGAAGATGAAAATGGATACACCTGCAAAAGGAAATGCTAAAAACAGGCTTCGGTGCTACCGGTAGTCACTCCCCCAAGTACTGATGTCCCATTAATCAGCGCGGGTCAGTGATCAGGCAGCTATTTGGGTTTACGGCTTGCCATCAACCATTGTTTACTTGCGCACTGCGGCCACAGGAACAAATCGTTAAGGTTCCACTAATCTCTTTGTGCTGGGTTTAATACAACCTAATGGCTGTGGCAGAATTAATGCAGACTCGCATTGATCCGACATAGCTGCAGTAGCCAAGGCTTAATGAGAGTGTCTTTGCTGCAGTGCTATAACTGGGACCTATGTATTTGGGCTGGAGGTGAAAATGCTGACTGCGTTTAAAGCCCTATTCCAAAGGAAGGATGTTTGTTTAAGTCTGAGAGGAAGGACAGGAGACGACGCTGGTTGCACATGTGCTGTCGCTATTGTTTATCTCTGTGTTGGAAACTTCACCCAGAGCATCTGAATTTCCTTTCGGAAGGTCGACTCGGAGGGAGGCGGCCTTGGAAGTCGGGCCATTTTGAAAAATAAACAAGTGTTTTGGATAAGAGAAGCAGAGGACTGTGAGATTTACAGCTTATCTTAAACATAAGTGTGTTGATTGTTTAGACTCGTTCATTATATGCGGAGAGTGGATGGCTGTGGTGTTTTTAGACAAGGTTTAGATCAAGACTTTATAATTTTATCTTGCACGTAATAACATTTATAAGACCAGTAAAAGCATTAATTTGCTCGCCTAGTCCCATATTGTGGTAGTCCAGACTGCTTGTTGACATCTAAAAATGGTAGCTTGCATTATGCTGTGTACTATGTATAGCATGATTAGTTCACTAGTTATTGGCATATATTCACGAGTATATAAAGTCATAAAGCTGCAACAGGAACAACCTGCCCCAGAACAAGTGTGCCTCTTACCTGCGTGTTTACACAATCACTCTTAAATTGGTGGCAAGCTGGAACAACAGGCAAACACAAATGCACAAATCAGTGATCAGAACCAGAATGTCAGGCGAGAAGGTGCTTCTGCATTTTTCAACCACTAAGAATCATAAATATAAACACAAATCCACAGGGTCTTTTCAGATTTTTTTTTAAAATGCCAGCGAAGAGCGATACTGACCATGCAAACCACTGAAGAAGTACCACCCATCTGCCACGCTAGCATGTGAAACGAGCTAATAACCTGGATGGGCGCTACTGGGCACTCATAAATCCTCCTACTTGACACCCATTGTATTGGGACAGCAAGTTGCCCCTGGTACAATACGTTCTGGAACAGCTTGTGCCACCTCGAAAAGTTGCACCGACTTGTTCCAGAACAAATCGTTTTAAAAATGGCCAGTTGTGCCAGGACAACTCGTTCCAGGTACTTTGTTCCGGTGCAAGTGCCTGTGTAAAAGTAATTTAAATAATGGATGACTTGGCCATATGCTGCTTTTACACAGGCAACGAGATCAAGTCCCCAGTTTTGTCCAGATTCTTACGTGTTTACATGGTCACTTTCAGAAGCTAGAGAGGGAACATGCAAGCAAACCACTGGAGAAGAACCGAAAATACCTCTGTAATAAAGCAGAAATAGGTTCAGAATTTATTTTCAAAACTGACATGAATACACTGATATGTGGATTGGTTGTATGACAAGTAGCACTGGCACCTCAATCCTGAACTGCGATTACTGCTGATAGACGGCTTTACACAGGAAGTGGGAACAAGTTGTGCTTGGAGCAAAATGTGCCCACTTTCCTACGTGCTTACATGGTCATGCTCATCGGTGGCAAGCCAGAAGCTAGGGAGACAACATGCAAGCAAACCACTGGAGAAGATGGTTGGATGCCACTGTGTGCTCATAAACCCTCCTACTTGTCACCAGTTGGGTTCAGATGGCAAATTGTGCCCTGAATAAGATGTTCTGGAACAACTTGTTCCACCTCAAACACTGGAGCATATTGCGCTTATTAATTTTTACATGGACAATTGCTCTAGGGCAACATGCTCCAGTGCAAATGGAATATGGACGTATGAAATTAGCTTTAAAAAAGGTGACTTGTACACTTTGCTTTTTCCTTTTTGTTTTGGGGGCAACTTGTTTCCGTTGTCTGTGTAAAAGCATCTTAAGAGTGCAAGCCCAAGTCAGACTAGTGTTTGGTATAATCTATTTAGTTAAGGCATAAAAACATTTTGTTATACCATGGGTTTGGGGCAAACCATCCTTTGGTGCTGGGTCTATATATTTAATCCAGTCCCAGTGGCAGTGGTGGTCAGTGGTTAAGGTGCTGGCTTACTGATCCAGAGGTTGGGGGTTCAAGCCCCACTATCACCGGGTTATCAAAGGCCAGCCATGTCTCTCACTGTCTCTGGTGAGATGCATGTAAAAGAACCATTGCTGACATTCTTAAAGAGTAGGCTACTGGATTGCCGTGTTTCTGCCCTGCGATGGCCTGGAGAGCTGTCCAGGGTGTACCCTGCCCTCGCCCAAAGTCGCCTGAGATGGGCGCCAGCCTCCCCGTGACCCTAATTAGGATTAAGTGGTACAGAAAATTAATGAATTAATAATCCAGTCCATACAGTAAAGCAAAACTAAAGAGCCAATCTTCATCTACTTTATCAGTTCATCAGCTGCATCTTTAATTACTGCATTGAGTAGTTTGGAGCAAAATTGGCATAATTCACATAAAGTGTTGACAATCACTGTATACACTGTGGTCCATCGTAGTTAATCTCAGCAGCTCATCTTCAGTCCAGACGTTTATTAAAAAGCCATGCAATAGCAGAGCGATGAATAATTGGCAGACAATTTCTGTACAGTAGGATCTCGCACGGCTTTGCTGAGTCAGAGAAAATACGAGCGATAAAAGAGAAGCTGGCGGAAAAAGAAGACCGTGGAGGATGGGTTTGATAAGTCTATCTCTCCACCATCTGCCAGACAATTGCTATTTTTCCTGTTTCCATCTAAAACTCTGGTGCAGAGCCTTCTCTCAACAATTCGTCAACAATTTAATCAGCATCCAAGATTTTCCTTTCCCATCTTAGTGATGGACAATGTGGGCTTTAGTAATAAAATTCTGCACTCAGGCTATGCTGAATTCCCTGCAGTATCACTTGCTAGCAGTCTCGAGGCAAGGTAAAGTCATCAAGCTCTCTCACGGCTCGCTGCCAAGGCAGGGGGTGTGGGGTGGGGGGGGGGGTGACTGGAGGCTGCGGAGGGGGAAACAATTTACATCTCTGTCTGTGCTCCGTCTCAACTTGAAGTATATGTTTGTGGGCTTCTCATCCATGTCATCTTTTTTGAAGGGTTGAGAAATGTTTGCCAGCTGGCAAAAAAATGCTCAATAGATTCAAAAGCTACTCTTTTGTCTTGGGCGGCTTTAGAATTCGGTAGATGTTGTGCAGCTTGTGGGATGGAAAGGCTGAAGGTCAAGATTGTAGAATTAGTAACAGTTGTTCCAGCAGTCTCGATTGGATGTTTTAGTCTTACTCAGACATCACCTTCGTGTGGGCCTGGAGCCTGTTCAGGTTCTCTTTTTGAAATCTCCAGTTTCAAGTGGGGAACAGCTAGGGGCGATTTTGGAAAGAATGAATGACCTGCAGATGTGTTTTGGGATACACAGTGTATCCTGATATGATAAAATCTTTATTTGGAATCATAACAGAACCATTTTAGTCCTGACCAAATTCATGATATCAGTAATTCTTTACACCTGGAAAGATTATGCTGTAATCTAATCTGTATGCCCTAGTACTAACTAACCAATAGAAATCTATATGTCTCATTCACACAATGGTTCCTAAAGGGAACCAGAGTCTATTTTTTTTTTTTTTCTTCCTAAGGATGGCACCACTCCAGTATGTGCTCTTTTCCAGTTTCGCCCACTGAAACCAAGAGAAATCCAGCTATTTGCCAAGTTTCAAACATTGCTTTTGGCAAATTTAAGTCAAAATTATTATTGTAGTACAGCTATAGCCTATATTATATGGGTCAAATGTATTTGGACAACTGACAATCACAGCTTTGTTGAACATCCCTGGCTCTTGATTATAGTCCCTTTTGGAATCACCTCCACTTTTTTGGAAAGACTTTCCACTAAATTTTGGATTGTGGCTCAGTCAGTCACAAGCATTAAAGAGGTCAGGAACTGTTGTTATACAAAGAAGTCCTTGAGGTTAACGTCAGGGCTCTGTGGAAGTGAGTCAGGTTCTTCCATACCAAGCTTACTAAACAATGTCGTCCAGTTTGGAAAAGAAACCGCATATGGGTATGGTGGTCAAGAGTCCACTTACCTAACTAGTTATGTTGTGATTTGGGCTACTTATTTGGAAGGTCATATGAACAAATTTCTACTGTCACTGTTGGGTCTTTTAAACAAGTCTTTTTTTTTTCCTACCAAACTTTGCAAACAATTTCTTCATGGATCTTGCTTGGTGCTTAACCCCCAACCTCAAACTCAACCTTCTACTGTAAGTTGCATTGGATAAAAGCATCAAATTGTAAATTTTATGGCCTCGTACCTTGTTAGTGTTCTGCTAGCACACTCACTCCACTCTAGCACCTGTAATAAAGGTGAAATGAATTAGCGTGCATTTAAAGCATCGATTTAGGATCAGAGAATGGCTCTAGGTAGTGAAAGTTTTATATTTCCTGATTTTTTTTTTTTTGTTTGTTTGTTTGGTTTTTTTTGTTTGTTTGTTTTTTCGGTGCACTAACAATACACACCTTGTATGCTGCTTGTCCCCTGTGAATCACACCTAATCCTCAGAGACATTTTCAGGCCACATTATGTAAAAAAACTTATCCAAGTATTCTTCGAATAAAAAAACAATTAATAAACTGATCAAAGCCAGTCGATCAATTGGAAACTGGGCTCTTTCAGACTTTTGCTAACCTCATCTTATTCTTTACCTCCCAACAAAATCCAGACCACATGAAGAAATCCCCTGATGTAAATGAAGCTCTTGGTGGTTTTACTGGTATTTGCATACTCCCAGTGGACACCTTCCTGTGTTATACAGATTGAGTTTAATGCAAAGCTGGACTGTTAGCTGGACTGTTAGATCTGAGCTGTGTGCGTTTCCAGCCCCATAACTCTCCAGTTCCTCTAGGGACAAGATGAGCCATGGACTCTGGAGTCTAGAGCGACGGGAAAATGCTGCTGTTAAAGTTCAAAATGTTTTCACATACTGTTAAGATCTTATAGTTTTCAATGTTTGTTGTTCTCCTCCTCCAGCTTAATATGTATGTAAAGAAAATATAGTGTCTGGACTTTTCCAGTCTTCTTCCAAACAATACTATATGTATTATATCTCTATAACTCTTTAGTAACCCCTGTCTTATCTCATGCTTTATTAAGCTACTGCTTCCTATTCATCTATATTTACTCTTGTACGGTCCGCCTGTCGAGACTGACGGTTAATTTGTACTGTTTACTTAAAGAGGAGGCACGGTGGTGTTGTGGTTAACATGTCCGCTTCACAGCAAGAAGGTCCTGGGTTGGAGTTCTGGGCTTGGGCATTTCTGTGTGGAGTAGGCATGCTCTTCCCATGCTTGCGTGGGTTTTCTTCCACAGTCCAAAGACATGCACAGTAGGCTAATTGGCTGTTTCAAATTACCCTAGGTGTGAGTGTGAATGTGAATGGCGGTGTATGTCTGTTGCCCTGTAATGGTCTGGCAAGCTGGTTAAGGTGTACCCCCCCCCCTTTCCGCCCCCTTGGGTCGGTTCAGATAGGCTCCTTCCTCCTCGTGACCCTAGTAGGATTAAGCGGTTTGGCAAATGAGAGAGAGAGAGCGTTTCCATGAAGATGTTTCATTATTGGTTAGTAAAGCCAGATCATCATGAAGCTTGAGCTGAATTGACGGAATTGGTCGTGCTTGTTTGTGCTGCAGACTTTAGAGGTACCAATATGTAAGGTTTAGCCATAGCATTTGTCATTTTTGTTACCCTCCAGTGGTGAATACAAATAAAAAAAAATGACTCTGTGGAAAAGCTTATTCACATAAAGGAAAAGGAAATTGAATGAAGGAGATGAGATGGACATACATTTACTACAAGTAGTTCTTACGGGTTTAGGTAAATGTTTGAGCCTGTGGAATTATTGTTTTTCGTCACGTGTATTACCTGATACGGACCAGCGAATACACAATGTATGGCTGTTTCAGTCCCTGCTTTTGCTCACTTCACTTCACCTAGATTGTGTGCGGTAACAGCACCTGGCCTGAGACCTGTGAGAATACGCAACATGAGCCGAGTACTCGCTGTCTTGCGCTTCCCTTCACTTTTTCCGCTGAACTACACAGCAAACAGGTCTAACAATGGAGGCATTGTAGAGAACCAAAGGACCAAAACGATCTGTGTTCCTCATTGTTCTTTTCTTTCTTTCTTACACCGCTCCTTCTTTTTTTTTTTTTTTTCACCCTGCAGCCACACCGTTTGGAGTCAGAGTGTAATACGACACATTTTGCGTTGGAATGGTTGAGCTCCAGTCTTAGTAATTGTAACCACATGATCTTTAATACGCAGCTGACCAAACAATTAGGTATTTAACATTTCAAATGGGACTCGCAGAAACCCTGCTTAAATATATTTTTTTTCCAACAGGAAATACATTTGTGTTCTTATCAGCTAGTAATGGGGCAGTGGTGGCCCGGTGGTGGGGTGCTAGATTCCTGATCCCGAGGTTGGGGGTTCAAACCCCACTATCACTGGGTTGTCACTGCTGTCCCCCCCAGTGCAGCTAACTGGGTTATCAAAGGCAGGCCATGTCTCTCACTGTCTGTGGTGAGAGGCATGTAAAAGAACCATTGCTGACTTTCGTAAAGAGTAGGCTGTAGTTTCTGCAATGCGATGGCCTGGCAAGCTGTCCAGGGTGTACTCTGCCCTGCCCAGACTTGGCTTAGGTGGGCGCCAGCCTTCCCGCGACCCTAATTATGATTAAGCAGTTCAGAAAATGAATGAATGAATCAGCTAGTTACTGTCCATATTGCACTCTCTCATTTGCCAAACTGCTTAATCCTACCCTCTGGGGTCACGGGGAGGCTGGCACCTATCCCAGCCGACACAGGGTTAAGGCGGATGGGGTACACCCTGAACAGGTTGGCAGACCATCATAAAGGCAGCACACACAAGCATTGACACTCACATCTATGGGCAATTTGAAACAGCCAATTAGCCTAATGTGCATGTCTGTGGACTGTGGGAGGAAACCGGAGTACTCTGAGGAAATACATGCAAGCATGTGGGTTTTTTCTTGCTGTGACGTGGACGCGCTTACCACTACGCCACCGTGCTGCCCCATATTACACATTATTTTAATACACATTGGTGATTATAAATAAACCTAACATAGTACTACCTAGCAGGATGTTTAGGTTAATATCAAAACCGTCATTAAATTGTCAATAAATAGAGAATAAAAGGCAGCAGTTCCTCTAAATAAACGGGACCTGAATGAAAAACAATTGCACCCACAGTATTGGATATCAGAGTCATCCCAGGGGCCGAGGGAGGAAACAGATTTGTTCTTTGTGTTAAGCCTGGTTTGTTTCCTGTCTCTGTTTCTTCAGCCGCTTGATTGTAGTCACTGACCAGTTTGTGGCCTGCTGCCTTTGTATTTAAAAGATTTCTGATTCAGAGCAAAATAAAGGCAGGTTATACACAGTATTGCCATGTGTGTCGTTTGTTTTGCTTATCTTATCATTCCAACTGGTCTTTGGAGTAGAGGCTGGAAAAACACGGAGGCCAGAGTCTAGGAATTTTGGCTTATTTTTTTTTCCTTAATAAATGAGTTGTGAACAAGTGCCTGATGAATGTTTAAGAGAGTCATTTCAGATTTTTCTAAAATATACTCAAATGGTTCGAAAGCCTTTATATGTTCCAGTTGTTTTAAACGTATTAGATTGATATCATATGAAAAATAGAATTGTATCAACTTTTGAACTCCACTGTGTTGTCATTGACTTGACCTCAGTTTTACTCCATTACCTGATATGTCTCTGGTCAAGTGTGAATGCAGTCACTTATCTCTAATACAGTGCACGAATAACATTATAGATTGCCGTGTGTGTGTGTGTGTGTGTGTGTGTGTGTGTTGGCCGGGGAGGATTAGCTTAGTGGTTAGCACATCCACCTCAAAGCAAGAACGTGCTGGCTTTGAGTCCTGGGCTCGATGAAGGCGTTTCTGGGTGGAGTTTGCATGTTCTTCCCAAGCTTGAGTGGGTTTCTTCTGGGTACTCTTGTTTCCTCCCAAAGTCCAAATACATGCACATTAGAATGTTTGACTGTTCCAAATTGCCCCTAAGTGAGAGTGTGAATGTTTGTATGTTTGTTGCACTGGTGTCCGTGCGCAGTTCAAGTAATTCATTCTTTCACTCATTTTCTCACCCTTTTTCCCTTCCTTTTAACCTTCTTTCTGCCATTTCTTTCTTCTTTACTTCCTTCCTCCTTTCTTTCCTTCCTTCACTATAAAAATTATTCTTGTTTTAAGAAGAAAAGCAAGCCTTAGTATTGGCTTAGTATTTTTTTCGTCTTTACTATATTTGCCTTTAACTTAAGGTTGTTTTATATGGCATAAGTTTGTGCTGTTTACTGTAAATACAGCTGGAAACTGTGACTCTATTTCCAGTAAGATTTAGCGGCTTGATGAACGAATGAATGAATATTGTGTTAAGTGAAACTGGCCCTTTTTATTGTCGTATATGCACAACCCGGATGGATATTGCAAAAAGATTTTACTGAAAAGTTGGATGTCATCAATTTGATAGTGTTGAAGATTTTTCAATTCGCTTACCATTGTGCCTCAGGGAGTTGGGAGGAATTGAAATCAGTTTAATGGCAGTTTTTACAGGCAGGTATTATTGGAGATCCTACTGTGTGAGATAAAATTCAAACATGGCAGACTGATAAACTAACAAGTTCATTAAAATATGAATAATTAACCCTGCAGCTTTGGGGAAAGATGCAGGGATTTGAAGTGAGGCAGATTGAAACAGCCAGACTAACACCAAACCAGTTTATGTCCTTCTGTAAAGCTAAGTAAGCGTTTAAAACATCTTTAAACCACCTGAAGGTGATTTCCTGCCATAAGTGAGCACTAAGGGCTTTTGTGTGTGTGTGTGTGTGTGTGTGTGTGTGTGTGTGTGTGCTAATGATTATCTCTGGATGCATTGGCACAAAATACAACAATTAGATGTTGATATCAGAAGGATTTTCCGTAAAGGAAACCATTTCCATACAACGAGCCTCATGCCACAGCTTTGATTGAATCACATATGTGATAATGCTTTTTTAATGAAGTCGTTCATCACATATTCTCATTGGTTTGCTTTTGTTATGCAGTCTTTTTTCTGATTTGATGATGCCAGACTAATATTGTTGATGCTTTAACCGAAATAACTGGAAGCTCTCCTTTTTATTTATTTATTGCCGTGGCTCACTATGTCGCCTCATGTTTTTCTTATTCATTACCAGTTTTGAAGAACAGCTCTGTTGTCTGTACCTGTTCTTCTGCAGTTAAAACCAAGTCCCAGTTCAGGATGTGGAAGAAAACAAAAACTATTGAAGCGTTTTTATGATCCATCATGAGATGTTGAAGCCTGCGACAGGACTTACAAGCACAAGTCTTGGCAATCCTGATGCAATTTGCATCAAGATATTGACTGATCTGTGCAATACAAATTATTCCTCAGCGTTTCCTGTGGAGTGAATGAAAAATATTTATCTGAACTGAAATAAACAGTACACACAAATTGCTATTTCTTTTACTATTACATTTAATTAATAATAAAAAATAAACAATTGTTAAACCGAGTAATTCATTTCAGATGTCTGGTTGATATATATAGCCTTTTTTTGAATAATTTTCAACATTAGATTGTCCATCCTGAAGGCAACTATTGATTTTCTGTTTTTACTCTCAAAGAAACGGGGCTGCAGACAGCAACTTTGAGTGGGTGATTAGCCAGGTAACCTCAAAGGTAGCTTGGAAGCCAAAGTGTGTTCGCACTGATCATTTATTAGCAACAAGAAAAGGATAAGAAAAACTTTATAACTTGTACATGTATTTTGTCCTTGTTGATGGGTATAGGGCGGCACAGTGGCATAGTGGTTAGCGCAGGGGTGTCCAAACTTATCCGCAAAGGGCTGTTGTTGGTGCAGGTTTTCACTTAACCAAGGAGTAGCCATACTGCTCCACCTGTGTGAACTAGAGGCTGCAATTTTTTCGAGAATTCCGTGGGATTCCCGCAGGGTGGGAGTCAATTAATAACATAATTGGGATGGTACAGGATAAAAAAAGTTAACCTGAGCAGACGGGAGCGGAAACCAACCAATAGGACAAAAAAAAAAAAAAAAAAAAACTTAGGAAAGATGCCGTGATTTTGTAGTTTTCTTTAAATAAGCCTACACTGTAACGCAACTCAAAAGAACTACATGGCACAGAAGCAGGCCCGTAGCGGGGGGGGGTTTCCGAACAAACCGCCCAAATTCCACAAAAGGTCCGCCTAGATGACCCTATAATTTTTTTTCAGCGATTGGCTAGTTTAATGAGAACAGTAAACAACTGTGGAGAGCCTCAGTGCCTCACTCAGTGAATGGCTGACTTCATACTGGCAGACAGCCAGGCTCACTAGACAGAAGAAAAAGGCGCTAGCTAGCGGTGGATTCGGGGACCAGATTAGCTCAGTCCGGCAAGTGTGCCGGCGAGTGACGTCATTACACCTGTTGTTATTGGTGTTCCAGGGCGCTCACGAGGGATGTAATTTACTGTGTTTAAAAGACTTCAGACAAGTAAACACACAAACACCTGTTAGGGACACTCCACTGGTTCATCCTAAGGGCTGCTACAATGAGCAAAGCCCAGTATATTATAAAAGTATATAATGTGATTGCTCAATGACTTATGAGAAATGATTATGGAGGAAACTTGTAAACTCGATTGATTACGAGCAGTGTACACACAGAACCATGTGGTCGATTTATTAGGTGTTTCCCCTGACCTGACCGACCGACCTGGCAAAATTGTGTGATGAATGGATCAAGCGAGTTAAACGAACACGGTTCAGACTGGAAAGCGCCCAGCATTCATTCTGTTATTTGTAGAGACCATTTTACTGAAGATTGTTTTGAGCCAATTCCAGAGCCTTAGTGTGAAATAGCTGCAGGTTTGACAGCGGTCATGCAACCAGCATTGCTACAGTTAATTAACAGTAACACCGCCACGTACAGAAGCTGCCAACAAGCCTGAACAGAAAATCTAAAATTGTTCTAAAATATTGCTGTAAAATGATGAACAGTCAGCCTGTTGTGCCACTCAGTCTGAATGAATGAGGTTGACTGTAGCATAACGTATATGCTAATTTCTTAAAGCAACTTTCAAGTTGTGTCCGTATTTCACTATTTCATATTTTATACTTTAGTTTATAGCGGTGAACAGTGGTGCCAAATTCTACGTCTTAGAATCAAATACATTATCAGACAATTTGTGCTATTTGTCTTATGTTAAATAAACTAAAATGAGTGGGAGTGTTTTTGCATATAATCATGCTCTATTTGTTAGATATCTGTAGATATATCACAGTATCAAAAGAAGTTATAGCCCCTTTTCATGACAGTTTTTCTACCTTAATAGTTCCCTTAACTGATCATTTCTTTTATTTTTTCTACCTGTAGTGATATTCAGGAGTTGACATCTGAAAGGACATACAGTAACAGGATCATGGGTAGATGTGAACTTTGTGCTTGCAGACAAACATAGCTGGACTGGACAAATTGATTTCTGAAGCAGGTTGTTGTACCCTGTTGTAGCAGAAATTGGCTTTAGTGTTTAAATACTAGTAGTTATTGTACCTGTTTGGTTGCTCTGCTAAGAAAACCATAAAGCAAGTATATATATACCATAAAAAAAAGTAAATAACATTTTGTTAATAAAAAAAAAATCCCTCTACATGCTGCTCAAAGTAAAGGTGCTGTACAGGTATATACTTTATTAGTTAAAAAAAATTATAACCAAAAGCCATTTTTAACTTTAATCAGGAGCTTCAGGGGACTTCCTAACCCTAAAGTATCCCTCAAACACACACACACACACACACACACCCCCGGGCCCCACACAGGGTTTCGCCCAGGACCTAGGTGGCCCCAATACCCCCCCAGACAAAAAGGTCCACCCTCCTGCCTTGAGCATCCAAAATCCTGGCTACAGGCCTGAGAAGCCAAAAGTGCTTCCAGCCACTGCTTTCCACCAGAATTAAAAGAACAGCAATGGCGGTAAAAATTGCTTTGCAACGCAAAGTCAGAAGCAACGACCTATCTATTAAGCTGACAGAACTGGTAGGGAAGTCGCTGATATTACTGAACTTCATCCACACCGGTTTCTCCGTTTCTCCTGTTCCTGTTGCCATATCTTTTCAGAGAAAACTGCAGGACACAAAGTTATCTAAAAAAGAATGGGGAGAAGATCAAATCAAATTCAGAGGAGCGGGAGTCATTCTGAATGGGAGCGGGATAGGAGTGGTCACCAAGATGGCTGCCACTCTGCTTCAAAATTGAAACACTAATGTGCATTCTTGACTTTTTTGTTTTTAAATCAGTGATTGAAAGAGGTGGAAGGTGTGGCTACTTCTTGTTGAAATGCAAAACTTGCACCCACACCGGCCCTTTGCGGATAAGATTGGACAACCCTGGGTTAGCACATCCGCCTTGATTCCCAGGCTCAACAAGGGCGTTTCTATGTGGAGTTTGCATGTTTTCCTTGTGCTTGAGTGGGTTTCCTCCCACATTCCAAAAAACCTGCATGTTAGGCTGTTCCAAATTGCTCCTGGGTGTGAGTGAGTGTGTGTGTGTGTGTGTGTGTGTGTGTTTGTTGGCACTGCAATGGTCTGGCGAGCTGTTCAGGGTGTACCCTGCCTTCGCCCAGTGTCATCTGATATAGGCTCTGGCCTCCCCATGAGCCTAGTAGAAACAAGCGAGTCGACAAATGAGTGCGTGAGTAAATACATTGGATTATTGGACAAATATAAAAAAAATCCTTTAAGAACAGTTCAGATTAGTTATATGTAAAACGGAATTCCAATTGACCTATTTCTTTACTTACAAACACACACACACACACACACACACACACATATTATTATTATTTTTTCTACATTTTTTTAATGACTTAAGACCCCTATGAAGAGCTATTGGAGGCTCCTGTGCTCAAGCTCAAATGGCTTCGGGCTTTAAAATCTCCAGTCCTTACTCAAACCAGATGTCTTTTCTTTGCTCAGACATATCCCATAATTCCGGTTCTGGAAGGAACAAGCCTGGTCGGTCTAATGACTGGGGTCAGGCTCAAAGCTGTCCTCTGTACTGAGAACCAAATACACTGTATTCTTCTGTAAGAATGGTATTTTAAAGCCTGCAGTAAAGGTTGTAGAAAGGTGGATTATCTGTATTCTCAGAAGTAAAAAAAAAAAAAGCTACAAGCATTCTTATATGATGGAATAGGAAAATAATCTGTGAGGTGATAGCATGATTTGTCCCAATGCGAAGTGGAATTACCATTACTTTATCATTCATTCACCCAGCTGTATAATCCTACTAGGGTCGTGGGAAAGCTGGAGCCTATGTCAGCCGAATCTGGGTGAAGGCAGGGTACACCCTGAACAGCGCACCAGTCCAGTGCAAAGCCAAACAGAGAACCATTCGCACTCACACCTAAGGGCAGTTTGGACTTAAGCTTAATGTTCATGTCTTTGGATTGTGGGAGGAAACTGGAATACCCAGAGGAAACCCACTCAAACATGGGTTCATTATTTTACAGGTATTGACCAAATAGTACATGACACAGAACACTGAGGGGAATATTCAATTCACTGTCATCTACCGAGCCTAAGGTGAATAATTGTTTTAGTGTATATACTACACAGGAACATCAGCAAAAAAGTAACTAAAACAAGATTTTTTGATGCATGAGCAACAGCATCTCTTTACCTCTCTTTAATATATACTACACAGAAACATAAGGAAAGCAAAATAAAACAAGATGTGTAGCTAATTTCTTTTAACACTGTGTTAAGTATTTTTAAGTGTTTTTACCTCTTATAGCACCCTACAATGTATCTTATTTTTATCATATTTTTAGCTTTAAGTTACCTTTAAAGCAGAGTTACATAGTTTCTGTGATAACTTATTGTATGCTAACTAGGGGTGCCGGAAAAAAATCGATTCACGTCTGAATCGCGATTCTTATTTATTAGCATTCTGAATCGATTCAAATTTTCAAGAATCAATTTTTAAGAACACGTTTTTTCAACCATTTCCAACCTGACTCTCAACGCGTACCGTTTCTCCAGACACAGCCTCCGTCGTGAATTGTTCCAGTGAGTGGCGGCTCCGGAACTAGCTTTTAGCCTAGCATTGATATGGATGAGGGAAAATATATACAGCCAGCGCCGTCTTCGCTGAAGGCAAATGCTTGCACTTTTTACAATTTACAGCTAAGAAGGAGCTTGTACGGAGCTCCTAAAGGGACATGGGGGAAAAAAATAAAGGTTAGGTTTCGCATGCGCATGAGAAACCTTAGGTAACTGGTGCGCACGCGATAGTTTCTCGTGCTCATGAGAAACCTATCTTTTTTTATTTTATTTTTTTTTCCCATGTCCCTTTTGGGCTCCGTAATCTTGACATGCGGTGCGCAAAATAAAAGTCAAGTATTTTGGGAACACTTCAAATCCCTGAGCAGCAACTTCACTAAACTCCCAACCAACTCTGAACGAGCAAAGCGGATCAGTGCATCTACAAAACCAGTCGTCTAGTAATATCATTTCTTTCTTTCTTATAGAAGAGTTGTTCCGAGCTTATAGAAGAATGTAGTTACTCGTGAAATTGGCTCCCTTTGTTTGTAATATTGGTTATGAATCAAACATCGGTTTGAATCAAGAATCGATTCTGAATCGATTCGTCACCCCAACAATCGGAATCGAATTGAATCGTGAGCTGTTGTTCGATTCACATCCCTAATGCTAACGTTCAAAGATGATGCTAACCGTGGCTACAGTCTACTCTTGGCCTGCAAGCATTCCTGCGATATTTCACGCTCCTCGTGTTATAGACTTTATTTGATCTGAATTTTTTTTCTGGGACAACCTCTAATTTTGTTGATTTAAAGCTAAAGCTGTTTTATTATTTAAATTGAGATTCAGCACCTGGAGACACACTGCAGCAAAAAACATTTGTGCAGCGTGCACCTTTACCACTCTTGGAAGGTGTTAGCAG
This sequence comes from Neosilurus mollespiculum, assembly GCA_030014195.1. Classification (NCBI taxonomy): domain Eukaryota; kingdom Metazoa; phylum Chordata; class Actinopteri; order Siluriformes; family Plotosidae; genus Neosilurus; species Neosilurus mollespiculum. The sequence goes on along the minus strand of JAQMYF010000023.1, from coordinate 22,053,287 downwards.
GCTTTTGCTCGGTTTAACAAAAACATAGAATATAATGATACCTTTTTAGACTGCATATTTTGTGGGTCCTGTGGTCAGTGCTGTTTTCTCGACTTTCTTTTTGAAAGAAAATATGAATGGTGTGTCTGTATGTGTGTCTGTTCTGTCAGATACTGTACACAAGGCACCGGGTGCTACCTGTTTAGGCATGTCCAAAGTCTGCATGCTGTCTCAGTTAAAGCCGTGACAGCAGGTTGCACCTACCCAAAGCAGATGTGCAAACACCACAATAATGGCTGATTTCAGACAAAACCCGTTATGGATTCTGACCCCTCATGTACGTGACTGCTTTTAGGGTTTAAGCATCTACTACACATAAACGTCAAGAAAATCAAAATGATATTTTTAATGTTTGTTTCAATGTATTAAAGCATTACAGAGGAAGGTCAGGTGAGCTCTGCATGCCATGAGCTAAGCTTAGCTGTGTATAGTGAATGACATATATATATATATATATACACTACATGGATACAATAGAAAAACAAACAAACTAAAAACAAGAATTTCATGCTTTAATTTTTGTTTTTAAATTGGGAAAATGATGCCACCCGCTCATGGTAAACTTTGAGTGTCCATTTTGATTCAAGTGTGATCCAGTCCTTAAAATTCTGTAAAAACAGCCTTTAGTAGAACAAAACTAGATTTAAATTTTAAATTAGCAGTGGTTCAACCCTTACATCATAATTTATATTCAGTAGTGTAGTGGTTAGCACGTCTGCCTGACTGCAAAACACTTCTGGGTTCGAGTCCTGGGCTCAGCAAGGGTGCCTCTGTGTGGAGTTTGCATGTTTTTCCCTGTCCTTGAGTGGGTTTTCTCCGGGTTCTTTCAGTCCAAAGACATGCACGTTAGACTAATTGGCTGTTCCAAAATGCCCCTAGGTGTGCGTGTGAGTGAGAGTGTGTGGGTCTGTGTTGGCCCTGCGATGGTCTGGCAAGATGTTAATGGTGTACCCCGTTTTTGTCTAGAGTAGGATGAGATAGGATCCAGCCTCCTACGTGACCCGAGTAGGATAAGATGGTTCCTCAAATGAATTGCTGTTTATTTGTGCTGAATAATTTTTACTTAGTTAGCTACTGCCGCTTGCAAAGCAGACTGATTTACTTTTAGCTGATATATCTGGCTTGATCTCTGCAATGATGGAGGTAATTTGAAACGTAACTTCGTATAGTGTACAGTGTACAATATGATCATGTGTTTTACATAAGAAAGATGATGCAGGCTTACTGTGCTTGAATGAACAGGTGTTTATTTTACATTCAGATGTAGCTGTTATAATGGTTGGAATGTGTCTGATTTAATGGCTATGGTAGTGTTATTATGGCACACAAAATACTTATGATAATACTGAAGAATGGTTTTCATGATGATTTTATAATCTGGTTGAAAAGTAGCTATTAAGTGGTGGTGGCACAGTGGTTACGGCACTGGAATACTGATCCGAAGGTTGGGGGTTCAAGCCCCAGTACCACCAAAGTGCCACTGTTGGGTACTTGAGCATGGCCATTAACCCTCAATTGCTCAGTAGTCACTCTGGATAATAGTGTCTGCCAAATGCTATAAATGAATATCTAAGTGTTTTATTGAGTTAAAGACACTGTTTACATGTATACTAATAATGCATTTGTTATTCTGACAGCTCAGTGAGAAAAAACACACACACTCACACACACACCAGTCAATTAGGCCAAAGAATTTGAATGGAATTTCTACCCCTTAAATGAAGTGAGTAATCATTATCTGTAGTTTTGTATTTGTTACCATGCTGGATACAGATGTGATTTGCTGACAGCATCCTCACTTGTCCGTGCACCTGTCTGTCTGTTTTTGTGGATTATATGAATAATTAAAGGTGCGCCAGACAAACAAATGCAAGCTGTGGTGACGATTGTGAATCTGTTCACGTCTGCCATTTTGAGAAGTATATTTTTTCTACTCTCAAAAGAATAATGTGAATAATATCGATGTAATGTTGTTGATGATGTCGACAGATCTTTGAGGCAACACATCACAACACACATCACATCTCAAACACAGACCATCAAAGGGCCAACATACGTACGGCCACTCAAACTCACACCTAGGGTCAGTTTGGAACAGCCAGTTAGCCTAATGTACGTGACTTCAAACTGTGGGAGGAATCCCAATTACCCGGAGGAGACCCCCATAAGTACTAGGAGAACATGCAAACTCCACACATTGCCAAGCCTGAGACTCGAACTCCGGACCTTCTTGCTGTGAGGCAGACAGGCCAACCGCTACATTACAGTGCCGCCCCTCTTTCTATTATTGGTTTCCTGAAATCTATTTGACATATCTCTCAGATTTCGCATGCTCGTTATCGGGTGGCGTCCACCTTGGTCAACAGTTTCCAACCAAATGAAAGATGTTTTGAATGCTTTTGAAATGTGGATATACAGAAAAGTGCTAACGATCACATGGACAGACAGAGTCACCAAGCAAGAAGTCCTCAGAAGAATTAACCCTAAACACCTCTTTAAGATCATCCAAATTAAGAAATTGGAAAAATTTCAGCCATTTAATCAGAAAGAACACCATGCAAAGATTACTACTTGATGGACAGAACAAAGCTTGGCAAGGAAGGGGAATCCCAAGAACAATGTGGGCAAATAACATCAGCCAATGAACCAACCTACGATACAACGAGTTATTAAGAAGGGCAAACCGCCGATGTGTCTGGAGAGCTGTATCATCCAACCCTTCATCGGATGGAACCAAGATAGATAGAGAAACCTAACCAATTTCCGTTATGCTTTTTCTCTGTTGAAAGCCGAAGGAACATTGAACCCACCTACCACTTAGGAAATTAATAACCTAGACTGCTGTACTGGTTTTGTGTGAGGTCGTCAATGCCTTGTTTTTTTTTTGTTTTTTTTTTTTTAAAGTAAAGTCTTTGAAATCTTCCGAAGGGGTTTGTAGGGAAAGTGTGTGGACATGTGAAATTGTATTGGCTCTATGAATGTACATTCTTTTTATACACACCCTTCAGCAATGTGGTAAGAACATCAATAATTAAAAAACAGATCAGTAGAGAATAATCCAGGCAGAGGGCCAAGGTGAACCTCTTTCCCTTTTTCGCTATTTTGTCTATTCTCACAGTCTGTTCTGGATTCCCTGGCTGCTACTGGAAACCTTAACCCAGTGCTCATTAGAGCAAGCTAGTGCCCTGATCTAAACACTGGCTTCTACATGAAGCACTTGATGGCTGGGATCTTTTGACTTCTGTTGCAAAGATGCGGCATGGAGGCATTTGGATGGTGGAGAGGAGCTTCTGTTCTTTATTTTGGCGAGATTTCGGTCTTCTCCAGGCGTACGTGATAACCCAAAAACTCTATCAAGGGTTCTGTGGAAACTCTTTCACTTTCTCAATATTATTTGCACAGCTTAAAGTAGTGTTTTGTCTCGGACACCTTGTCTTACACTATCCTCCCGAACATGAGAGAGGAAAGGGAGTGGTAGCTCAGCCATTGTCTTTCCACAATGTACCAGTGAACTGGCTGGCCCGGGAAGACGTTTATAGACAAGAGTCAGAATCGCTGAGGTTGTTCATCCATGCTTTGCGTAATCCCATGATCACAATGCTGCCCCCCCCCCTCCTTTCTTTAAAAAGGTCTTTGTGGTTCACAGTGTCAGGAGGCTCCCTGTGCTTACGTTAGTGCGGTCAGCGCGCCATTCGAATGAATACACACTGCATCAATGAAGCTCTTTTTTTCCCAGAGCTCAGCTCACACTGTGACAACTTATTGTTTAAAAGAACAGTTTGAGGAGGGGCAAACTCTGACCTCTGGCCCTCCCGTAGCCTCCTGCCTGCCAGAGTCGCTTCCATGGCAACAGGGCAAGGGCGTTCAATGCCTTTTTCGGAATGCCACATGAGTTCTGGGTACCAGTGTGTCTCCTGTCAAGTTGCCAGTGTCGTGTATCCTCTCCAGCTTCATGTGTCCTGTGTAAAATGCCAACCATCACACGCCATGCTGTACCCTTTCCCCAGTCACTGCACAAGCAAAGGCTAAAATCATCCTTTGGCAGTCTGACACCATTTCTCTGGAACGGGCCAGCAAGCATCTACCAGATGCTCGGAATCATCAGAATGGTCTCGTTCTGCACTCACTCATCAAGATTAGGTCAAACAAGTGAAAGTAATGGCTGTAAATGATGCATGGAGGAGTGTGGTTTTCAAATGGAGGCTGGATTTCTACTCAAGGAGCACAAGGTTCACGCCATGAACAAGTGGCTTTTTCCATGTACAATTTCAATCACGTTTTTTTTAGACATTTGGTATTTTAGCCTACCATATATAATTCATAGTAGTATAGGTAGGGGATGTTTGGCTTTGATATGGGTATTTAACATGACATACATGCAGTACAGTGTCATAACATTTTGTTTTCTGCAGCAATTGCTCTGTCATCACGTCATTACTTCCCTTACGTTGTGTGCAATGCTGAAGCAAGATTAACAATCTGAGAGCTGTATTTTCTCTGAATAGATCAGCTTTCGTGAGTCAAGATACCCTACTACTCTCATCATATTTTAATTGTGGCCCGGTAGCATAGTGGTTAGCACATTTGCCACACAGAAAGAAGGTCCTGGGTTTGAATCCTGGGCTTAACGAGGGCATTTCTGCATGAAATTTGCATGTTTTCCCCATGCTTGCATGGGTTTCCTCTGGGTTCATCCCACAGTCCACAGACAGCTAATTGGCTGTTTGTTTTCCCCTAGGTGTGAGTGTGAGTGTAAAAGGTTGCCCTGTGAGCTGTTTTGGGTGTACCCCACTAAACAGATATCGGAAGCTGCAGACAAAGTCTGGAGTAGCCGAATCTGTCCGGCAGGGCTCAGCAAGGGCAGACGCGAGCTGCTGTTTCAATAGTCGGCCGTTAGTTGGCGCGCGCGTCAGTGCATATACAGTAGTGTCACATTGGATGATGTGGTTGTATGTACATAGCATTTTCCCTATTTTTCCATAATGAAACTGTTGTTATTACCCACTTCCTAACCATTCTCGGAAGCTCACATCACACAATCACATTTTGAATATACATATGTTCATGTGTAACAGGAGAGTTTTCAGGGCTTACCTTTTATTTCACTTTAAGAATTTCCAAGTCTACCATTTTCAGCCTTTGCCTTGAACGTCTGCAAGGTTCCCCTGTCTGGTTTTGCTTGAGGTACTCCTGGCAGATGAGACAGTCTGCAGATCCAATATCCTGCTTTCACCCTGATGGAACCCTTAATCCCGTTCCTGTCGCTTTCAGAGAAAAGCATGCATTTTGAAATAGCCTTGCTGGTATTTGAGATCATATAGGGTCCAGCGCGTTCTTTGATCTCATGGTAATTGGCATTTCATTGGTATTAGCATATGAGTGAACTCCAACAAGGGTTTTGGAAAAGCTCTTCCGGAAGCTATGACCATCCAATGCTGATAGTCAGGAAAAAAGGGGTTTTTTTTTGCGGTCTTCCTTCCAGACGTCATGCAATTACGCCTTTCAATGGGAATTTCTGCAGTTAAATCTCAAAGGAAGCAACATTATAAGCAGCTGAGAAGTTGCCTTGGGAACAGTAATGCACTAAACAAACAATACTGTTCAGAAGCTCTATGTCCCCTGTTGTTCTATACAGATATTGAGAAAGGTTCATGTTGGCCTGCCTGTGTATAAAACCTTAAACAACCCTAAACAACCACAGTTAACCCAGCAGTTATTTACAAGTAGCCTAACTCCATACCTTTGATGTATTGTTATTGCGGCAGCATAATCTTGCTCTACTGAGAGTCCAAACTGCTCATTTTCCAAATTAATACCAGAATCCAGTAACTTGGTTGAGGGTGAGGAATGCTTGTGAAACTCTGGTGAAACTTGCACGTTGTCTTCAGTGATCATGCAAAGCTCCATGGGTAGTGTAGAGATACAGATCTCACAAATATTTACTGGAATTACATGTGCAGAAGTCGTTCTTCAGAATTACAGTCCGAACTAGTTTTCTGACCAATCAGAATTGAGCATTCAACAGCGCTGTGCTATACACCATAGAAGCCTTGTTTTCAGTCCACATACAGTGAGCAGGTTCAACACAAATCAAAACACGTTAGGTGAAAGTAGCTGAGATAGATGAATTTTAATGCTGAGGTCAGTGGGATCGGGTGACACGGGATACAATTACAATGCCGTATTAGAAACCTTAACAAGATGGATTGATGGATAGGGAACACACGGCATTGTGCGCAGCTACATAAAATTAAACATGAAAAATACAGTTGTCTTGTCAGAAAATGTGAGGATACTGGTATAGTGAAGAGTGTGTCAGTCTCTTCAGTGACTCCTGTGAGAGTATGGTTTGGAAAGTGAAATGATGGTTCTCTGTTATGGTTTCGTATAGACAGCATTAGAGGCTCAGGTGTCTGAGACAGGTTGCGCAATTTGTGAAACCCATAATCCCATGAGAGCTAAGAGTCAAGTGTCGTCTAAACTTGTGGCCTTGATACTTCAATATGTGTAGGACCCAAGGTCACATGTGTGTTATTGTTTTCAAGTTGTTTATACCTGCATTCACTTTCTTGAGCTGGCGTCAGGATGATGGAGCCTGTCGGCATTCTTCCAAATGGAGGAGGTTGTTTAGAGCGGCCAGCTTGTCACTTCCTGAAAATCAAAAAAGTTATTACAACGGCCTACTGCAGAGTGGTCAAATCATTCTGGTACACTCTGTCAAGATGACTTGCACCATTAGAGGAAAAAAAAAAAACAGGAGCTGGCATCTGGAGGCGTTGGGTGATTAAGAGATTGCAGTCAGTACGACTGCTAATTCTGAGTCAGATTTTTTCCTTTATTATTTTCTTCTCTATGCTTTTATCATCAACCTGCTAGTTTGTAAAAAAATCTGTCAGCTCCAGGCATTGGAAGACAAAATTGCTTTTTGTCCATGGTACAAAAAAATTCTTCTTACTACCCAGACAGAGCAATGCCTCACTTCTCTGTGCTATTTAATCAGTACAAAGCTACAGTATCCCGGTAAGATTATTCAGATCTACAACAAGCCATTCATGGTATCAAGGCTAGAAACTTGACAGTTTAAGAGTAGCTATGTATATACTGGTGTGTAGATATATACCAGATATACTGTGTATATTATACATGAAGGTGAACTGCTCAGGGGCTTCTGCACTGTTATTGGTTATGGTTATTCAAAAGCCAAAAAAAAACCCCACTCAGCAGTCTGGCTCTCCTGGGTCAGGGAGGATAGCATGGCACATTTTGAAAAGAGCTCTGCATGTTTTTGGAAACTCGGCACTCCAGATTATGCACTCCAGTCCCGTCTGGTTACAATGCAGGCCTGTGTTCAAGTTCAGGCAGAGGCCTGAACATTTACAAGACTTATAATATCTTCCTTGTCCAGCAGAGGAAACGACCCTCCATTTTGAATGAGCTCTGACACACAAGACCAAACCTTCTCTATGTGCTGCCAACATTTGGGCTTCTACTAGCACTGTTTATGTAGCCAGTTGCTGCTGCTGCTGCTGCTACTACTACTGTTACTACTGCTACCACTACTGTTACTACTGCTACCACTACTGTTACTACTGCTACCACTACTGTTATTACTGCTACCACTA
>JAQMYF010000023.1:22018964-22043802 GCA_030014195.1 Neosilurus mollespiculum | reverse complement strand
TACCACTACTGTTACTACTGCTACCACTACTGTTACTACTGCTACCACTACTGTTATTACTGCTACCACTACTGTTATTACTGCTACCACTACTGTTATTACTGCTACTACTGTTATTACTGCTACCACTACTGTTACTACTGCTATTGATAATAACATTAGTGTAGTGTTAGCACTGTTCTAAATACCAATCATTATTATTTAAAAAATAAATTAAGTATTTATGGTCAATGAGAAGGACATATGAGAAAACTGATCAGAAACAACTTCACTTGATACAAGGCCAATCAGGCTCCTTGAGTTGTATTCTATGTTTCAGAGAGCTTATCTCTTTGTCCTGCTTATCTCTCTTGCTCTAACGTCATGGTTTGTACACGCAGGATTTACACCAGGGCATCCAGTCACCCAAGTAGTACCAACAGCATTTCTAGTGAATGGAATGTTTTATGAGACATTCTGAACTCCTTATACTGCAAAAGAATTAATTCCAAGAAAGTGTCTCATTTCTCAAATTTATGAATGAATGAAAAAATAAATCATATATTGATCTTCTAAGAAATAACATCCTAATAATTTTTTTTAATCATCTTAAAAAATGTAATTTGTTTAAATTAAAGTTACCTAAAATACACTATGAAACTATTTATTCATGTTTTAAGTATATTACATAAAATACACATTACATTTACTTCTAACAAGTCAACATTTTTTTGTTTTAAGGAATTTGTTAGAAAATGTCACTCACTCATTATTCACTTTTTTGCCGAACCACTTAATCCTATTAAGGTAGTGGGAATATTTGCTTAACCCATTGGCAGATTTATTTATTTCTTTATTTATGCACTCTGCTAGCTGACTGTTCCGTGCAGAAAAAAGTACGGAGTTTGTACACAGCTCTGGCTCTGCAAATGGGTAACAACCAATGGTATGCAAAGCAAGCCACACAACACTATCCCAACCAATCAGCAAAAAGTTTTATTCATGCTTGTATATGGTATAACCCAGAAACAACCCATATTTTCTTTAATGCAAAAAATATATATATATTTTTTTAATAGCAAAATAAATAAATAAATAAATAAATCTGCGAATATTTCTTTGTAAGAATTTTAGAAATTAGCATAAACTTTATCCAAAGGAAAACTTGGCACTGTATGTGCGACCTTTTTTTGGCCGGGCTGTGTATAAGCCCAATATAGAAAAATGCACTAAGTGAACTGCTGGCAGCACTAAGGAAACGAATGGCCGAGATCAAGTCTAATATTTTGACTTTACAAAAGGGACCATGTTATAAAAGCATCCTTTCAGTAGGAGATTCTGGAATGGTCCTCTATGGTCTTTTTTTCATATCAGACATGCTGTGTTAGTTAATTATGGTTCATAAGCAATTGTTGGTTGGTGTTAACAACCTGTAACGCTATTTGATTAAAGTGGTGTCGAGGCAGCTTTTTTATTATCCAAGTGCTATCAGGTTACCGTACACTCCAGTGATCGCTTAGAACGAAGCAGGGAGGCCAATTGAGTTTTTATTGATTGAGAGCCTGGTCAGTCTCTTTGTAGTTGTGAATTATAAATGTGTGTGATTTCTCATGTACATTTCTTATTAAAATGGTAATACCAGTGCTTATTAATGAATATTTTGAGAATTTGGAGTTGGAACAAATTATAACACAATTGTATTAAAAAAAAATTCCATCATCTACGTAATACATACAAGGCATTTCTTTCTAATTCTGAAAGCATCAGTTCCTACACTAAGATTCTTTACACTCATGAACGTTAGCAGGTGGAAAAGAAACTGATCTGGTGTCATATCAGTGCACAAAGGGCAAATGGTAGACAGCACGTGAACAGATGGACTGGCTAGTGGCTGAGACAGGCTGATACAATTATGCAAGGCTGTTCATGGCTGTCTGCAGTTGACTGTATCAGCACCATCTCAAAGCTGAAAGCCGGGCGCTTTCATGCAGAACTGCACTTTCTCGGTCTGTCAGATGGTTCCCATCAGGAAGTCTAGCCTGCCCCCGAGGCCGCTTGACTTTATCAAGATGATTTCGATTATGTGGAAGAGTTGATGGGGTGAGTCCTTCCAGCACAAGAAGAACAGTTGGAAGTACTGAATAGCATACTGGGTAATGATATAAGAAGTCTGCTAGTGTAACGTTTTAGATTTTGGACTGTGATGATGCGCAGGTAATGCCTGCAGTCACGGACACGCACAAAGCATCTGGGCATTCTTTCTTGAAGTGAGGAGTAGACACCTCCTGTGGTGCTGAAGGGAAAGTTTCTGAGAAGGTTTGAGCTCAAGTGAAAACATCGCTGTTGTTAATGGCAGTCATTAACATTCACATTAAGTTTGGAACACACTAACCCTGTTATTTACTATTTATAATAATACTGTTTAGAATTAGGATAGGGGACCATGCTCTTGTAAGAAAACTGATTTAAAATTACAGTGTATTTATACTCTAAGGGGGTCTGAAATACAAAGATGAAAAATGCATTAAAAAGGGTACAATATAAAACATTTTTAGCACTGAGCTAAAAAAAAAATGACTGGATCTCACATCCTAGTGTTTGCTTGAGGCAAAAATTTAAACCGGATTGCAACCACCTTGATGAGACCTCTTTACTGTCAACAGTTATACTGGAAAAGCATAAAAAGTTGGAGAAAATGGAAATAATTATATTTGAGATTATATGTGAAAACGTCATGTGGGGAGGGAACCTTTTTTTTTTTTCTTTTTTTTCTTTTTTTTCTCTTTTTTTGGTCAAATTGCAGCTATGCAGAGCTGTTATTTTTTGTTGTTGCTGCTGTTTTGGGAGTTTTTTGTTTTGTTTTGTTTAGTTTTGTTTTATTACTTTTATTTTTTTTCAAATAATGTCAAGAATTATTGAAGTTATTGCTATATTTTCTGACTTTTTGACCTTGAGCAGTGAACTTTCTAACCACACTACTACTCATTGAGCTCTTGTAGCAAGGAGGTCTCACCAAGATGGCCGCCATATGGCTTCACAATTGAAACTCTAATGTGCATTCTTATTTTTTTTTCTTTTTTTAATAAAATCATTTCACCCTCATGAAAATGATTAGAGATGCATTTACTTCATCCTGCTACTGCAAGTCACTAACTGGTAAACATAATTTCAGAATCTGGCTCAGGATTTGCCTCGACAGTTGACATTCTCAGCTATTTACTTAATGTTATCTTAACCAGACGAAATACTGTATGTCATCACCAACAATTTGTCCATAAAGATATTTAGCCAAATTTCCAGGCCTGCTTACTTTTATCTAATATTTAGCTACAGAACCTCTATGCTAATTAGATGACTAACAACTTGTATGCACTGTACCTAATCTATACAAAGGCAGTCATCTGAAAGCAGTTAACATTATTATTATTATTATTATTATTATTAGTCAAAGCAATGCAAGTAAGATTAATTATCCTAATAGGAATATTACCACAGGATTGACTGAGGGCGGCGTGGTGGCGTAGTGGATACTCGCATATCCACCTCGCAGCAAGAAGGTCCTGGGTTTGAGTTCTTTGTGTGTCGAGTTTGCCTGTTCCCCAGTGTTTCTGTGGGGTTTCCTCTGGATACTCTGGTTTCCACCGACAGTCCAAAGATGTACACGTTATTTGCTGTTTCAAATCACCCATTGGTGTGAGTGTAAATGCTTATGTGTGTCGGCCCTGCGATGGACTGCCAACTGATCAGAGTGTACCCGGCATTTCCCGGAGTTGGCTGAGGTAGGCTCCAGCCTCCCCATGACCCTAGAAGTTTTAAGCAGTTTGGCGAATGAATGAATGAATGAATGGGGATTGTGGGTAATAAAAAATAAAAGAAAGAGGAGATTGAGAATTGCTACGGCCATGACTGTATTTTTTGTGAGCATGTCTGTGCAGCAGTAAAACAGTGATTTTGTGAAGTGATTACCATCATACCATGCTCTGCGGCATGTCTAAAAATGCTGAGCAGGCCCAAGAAAACAGCACAGAGCTAAGCGCTTTACCACTACAGCAAGGCTTCCTCATTGCTCTGCTATGCTGGATGGGGTGATTTGCTGGCGCAGTGATTTGGTCATTGCAAAGCAATACAAAATGATTGTGAAAGATAATTTTTATCCTGTGATGAAACATTTCTATCCTAATGAGATTTCTTTAAGGATTACAATCTGCGTGCTATAAGGGCTTCATGAATATTAGTAACAAAGTGATAACAGTGAAATCCCGAATGACCATAGTGCGTATGGGAGATTTTGGTGTGGGTGTAGGACCGTTGGCTCCACCATCATGATCTGAACACCAGTTGATAGAATATCTTTTGGAAGAACTTCTTTCTTTCCAGTAAGTTCCAGAGACTTGTCGAATCTATGCCAAGGTGGACTGGAGCGGCTCGTGCTGGCCCAACAATGGACTAACGCATTATGTTGTTCTGTGTTTGAGTGTGTGGTGTGCAGGAAGTGTGCACAATCAAGAGACAAGCCACATCAGACTTTGTTCATGTCACACAAAGCCATACGTCATCCGTCAGCAGAATTGTGGCTCAGCGTGAGGTGGCTGGTACTCTGGGAACGAATGATAAACCAGTACACAATAGATCCACAATGGGCACCAGGCTGTCCCGTGCCCAGCTAATCCCATCTCTGCTTTCTAAGCAAGCTGCATTATCCTCGCCTCGGCTTGGGTGTGTGTGTGTGTGTCTCACTCACTTATCTGTCAAAGCACTTACTCCTACTAGAGTCACAGGGATTTTGGAGCCTATCTCAACCAACACTGTGTAAAGGCGGAACCAACATACACAGCTATTCACACTCCCACCTAAGGGGGATTTATAACCGTCAATTAGCCAAATGTGCATGTCTTTGGTATATGGGAGAAAAACGGTGTACCCGGAGGAAACCCACGCAAGTACGGGAGAACATGCAAACTCCACACAGAAATGCCCTTTCCCAGGACTTCAACCCAGGACCTTCTTACTGTGAGGCGGACGTGCTAACCACTATGCCACCATGCCGCCATTGTGTTACAAAGCTACTTGTGTCACCTTGGCACGGTAAACAACATTATTCAGAAACATGTTAAATGGCAGTGACTCCAACAGGTTGCAGGGTGCACATGGTGGCATTCGGCAATTTGTTTCTGCTGTTTCGCCTCCGAACTATGTGAAAAAAAGAGATACGATGTGATTTTCATGCCTTTTCGATACATTATCGGCTAATTTCAGCATGCTCTCAAGCATCGAGTGACAAGTCATTAATGAATGTGTTTTGAGGCGAGTACTCTTCCTGTAAAAGGAGTAATGAGCTAATGTTGCTTTCTTTCTTTTATTTTGGTTTTGGTACATTTATTCGTTTGGTAAATGCTTTTTTTCCAGTGGAGTGTAGAAATTAGGCAGAGTCCAATCTAAGGATATAAGTGAGAAATTGAGGATTCACAACCTTCCTGGACTATCACAGCTGACCATTAGAAATCATTATGTAGCCGAGCAGTTCGGGCGTTAGAGTCTTTAAATCTTTCTTTTTCTTTTGGCTGTCTCCGTCAGGGGTCGCCACAGTGGACCATCCTTAAAAGATTGAATCCGCATGTTTGATGTAGCCCAGATGCCATCCCTGACACAACCCACCCTAGTTACCCAGGTTCGGGGACAGCATTGGAGCACTCTGGCTTGAGTGACCCCATGGACTGGCTGGGGAAAATGTATTACATGAAATAAAATATTAAATAGAGTCCTGATCTAATTATAAAGTCTCTACCTCGTCCTGTCATGTGCACACAGCAGCAGTAGGGCTTCATTCTCTCTTTCTCTGTAAATGATTCAATCATTTAACTGTCCCAGTGCCGATCTCTCTGAGGCATTCTTTCCTAACCTGGCTCATTAGTTTTGGTAGCAGCCCCCTGAAGGGGTGCCTGGTTGTGTGTGGTGGGGTGGTGATGGGGGGTGCTTTTGAGTATCCAGGGAGGCAGAAATCTGGCAAAAGCGTTGGTGTGGCTGTTGTTCTGCGTGGAAAGTTTGATCTCTGTTAATTCCATTATAGAATGTTCAATAACGAATGCACCAGTGTTCATAAGTGTCATACTGGAGTTTAGAGTGACATGGAACAGTCCATCAGATTTGACAGATTTTCCAATCTACAGGACTTCATTAAGTACATTGAGGCACATTTTACAATAAATATAGGGCATGGATTATCAACTGCTATGACACCTCTGATGTGTTTAATGTAGCTTGCCAAGCAAAAAGTTAGCATGGAGATGAAAACGTTGGAGTGGTGCTTTTCTAAACGGAACATTTTCGTCCGACTTTTTTTATGTTTCCCAGATTTTTCTCTCCTTTAGTTTAGTAATAGCCAATTCCCACCCGTTAAGTATTGCCTTACTATCATGTGACCACTACAACCATGGAGGAGTGAGAGCAAGCACATGCTCCCTCCCTGACACTGATGCTGCCATCCACATCTTTACGAACTGCTGCGCATGCGTATTCAGGGACTCAGAGAGAAACCATATCCGCTGTTTCTATGCATGAGCTCACTGTTGCGCATTGTTTTAAATGACTGGTAAGTGAGTGGGTGCCATCCGTCCATCCCATGAGAGCTCGGTCAGTTAGCTCCCATGGACTACTGGCCGCAGATGACAGCGTGCATCAGCCTGGATTTGAACTCGTGATCTCTGGGATCCGCGATCAGTGGGATTTTCACACTAAATTGATCTTGTGTGTATCAGTCTGGGGGCAGCCGTAGTCTAATGGTTAGAGAAGCGGCTTTGGGACTGAAAGGTTGCTGGTTCGATTCCTGAACCAGCAGGAAAAATGTGTGGCGGGGGGAGTGAGCTGGACCTTCCCTTCCACACATTCATGGCTAAAGTGCCCTTGAGCAAGGCACCTACTGGGGTGACTGCTCTTCAGGCACCCCAATTTATGGCAGCCAACTGCTCCGAGAGTGTGTGTGTGTGTGTGTGTGTGTGTGTGTGTGTGTGTGTGTGTGTGTGTGTGTGTGTGTGTGTGTGCTCACTTTGGATGGGTAAAATGCAGAGGCAGTGATTTCCCTTGCGGGATTAATACAGTATAGCAAAAAATCAATCTGATGCTTCACAATATAATTGAGTCTGAGGAAGGGTGTGTACGATGTCTACATTCTGCTGTTATCACTCATATTGAAGATAAACTCGGCATGTCTCTGTTCCCCGACTCCAGCCTATTTATTTTTCTGCATACTGCACTCCATGTCACCCTTTACTTTCTTCTGTTCCGCACTGCTCGTCTGTTTTCCCTTAGCTCAGCATGCCGCAGGATAAGATACGATCTTGCATGGTACTGTAAATAAGCCATATGTCTGAGAACTCTGGGATTTCAGAGCCTACAGGTTTTGTGCTATACGCTTTTTTCCTCTGTTGGATTATACTGTTGTTATATTTATTGTGTGTATACCTTGCTGATAATACGGATCATCAGAACAAGCATCCACCTTATTTTTTTATTTATTTATTTTTTCTCCCCGAGCTTTCATGAGGGACGTTAGCATGCCGATTGAACTTCTGATAGTCCCTGGACAGGAAGCATTTCCAAAGTGAGATGTTTTTGGATTCTGTAGACATGTTGGCTAAAGAGAACTGAGCCATAATTCTCAGAGCTGCTCTGTATGACACCCTACTGTCCCTATTGGTGGAGGGTCTGTCGATATTCAGCTAGCAAAATTTGTGTTTTTATTCACTGTTTTGTAAACTGAACTTTGAATGCAAACAGATGTGGACGGAGCAAGCTCACTCAGGAAATCTGTAAAGGCACTGTTGTGCAAAAATAAGTATGATCTGCATCTGGTGTAGTGGTAAGCACGTCCGCCTCAGACCAAGAAGGTCCTGGGTTTGAGCCTCGGGTGTTTCTGTGTGGAGTTTGCATGTTCTTTCTGTGCTTGCGTGGGTTTCCTTCGCATACTCCGGTTGCCTCCTACAGCCTAACGACATGCACATTATGCTAATTTTTAGGCTGTTCCAAATTGCCCCTAGGTGTGAGTGTGAATGGCTGTGTGTGTTTTGCCCTGTGATGGTCTGGCGAGCTGTTCAGGAGGCTAAGATAGACGCCAGCCTCCCCGCAATCCTAATAGGATTAAGCACTTCAGCAATTGAGTGAGTTCAGATCGTCCAGTTCTATGGGCATTTAAAGTAATTAAATTTTTTATAATTTAGTCACCCTTTCTTCCTTCCTTACCCTGGGTTTAGTCTGAGGCATGCTGTCCGTGATCTCAGCGATTTAAAAAATAATAGCGAGCATGCTTGGAGCACAATTGGGTATACAAAGGACACAGGGTGCATCCAAGAGATGAAGCTTGAAGGGATCATGTTGCCAAGTTCCTCAAGATTCCCTACGGTGGTGCGTCAAGGTCTGTTACGTGCTACTGTGCTCTTCTGTGCTTCCCACATTCTATTACGAGTGGCGTCAAATCATAATTCATCGTAATAACCGTGGTAAAATTTTTGACAGTCAAGTTCCCTCAAGATCATCACGATTCCACCACTTTCCCTCAAGATCATCACGATTCCACCACTTTCCCTCAAGATCATCAATATTCCACCAAGTTCCCTCAAGATCATCACGATTTCACCAAGTTCCCTCAAGATCATCACGATTCCACCACGTTCCCACAGGATCATCACGATTCCACCACGTTCCCTCAGGATCATCACGATTCCACCAAGTTCCCACAGGATCATCACGATTCCACCACGTTCCCACAGGATCATCACGATTCCACCACGTTCCCACAGGATCATCACGATTCCACCACGTTCCCTCAGGATCATCACGATTCCACCACATTCCCTCAGGATCATCACGATTCCACCACGTTCCCTCAGGATCATCACGATTCCACCACATTCCCACAGGATCATCACGATTCCACCACGTTCCCTCAGGATCATCACGATTCCACCACATTCCCTCAAGATCATCACGATTCGATCCCACGACCCCCCACGCTCATCATGATCCTCTCAAATCGTTCCTTCTTTCCTTCTTTCTTTGATCCATCCTTCCTCTCATACTCCTTCTCTTCCCTCTTTCCTTTGCTGTATTCCTTCCTTTCTTTACCCTTTCCTCCCTCCTGTGAATGTCTCAGTAATTATTACATTCTCATCTGGTGTGTGAGGTTCGGTGCATTCCTTCCATCATGTCCTCTGTAATTATGTTCCGGCTATGAGAATTAACCGCTGAAGAAATTGTGATAATAATTTGGTCTAAGCAGTGTTCTTGTCCACTTTTTCCCTTTAGCTTCTAGAATGCCAAAGTAGAACCATTTCCATTACAATTAAAGCTGTATTTTGTTTGCCTGCAGCCACTAAAAGATCCCACGAGATAAAAGACAGTTTACAAATAGGCAAATAAGTGTCTTTTTCCTGTCAAAAACCTCTTAGGCTTTATCTATGGTGCATCTTTACGTTAAGTGCTGTATTGTAAAGTGCTTGGCTGTTTTCCTGGTGTGTTTGTGTGAGCTGCTAGTGTATGGTGATAGCATGGTAGTGGCATTGGGTCGCATCAGCATTAATGATGTGGGCAGTGAGAACACAGCGTAATCCTTCAGAGGTGTGACAGGAGATGTCGAAGATGCAGGGAGCTTAATGGGATTTGTTTTCAGAGAGAGAGAGAGTGAGAGACAGAGATCTTTCCTCCACAACCTTGTGATGTGGGAACTAATAGACTAAGGACATGTTAATTCATTAATTTGCTGAACCACTTAGGTAGCGGTGAAGTTGGGGTACACCCTGAACAGCTCGCCAATTCACCACAGGGCAAACACACATACACACACACAACCACTTACACTTAAGCCTAGGGGCAGTTTGGAAATGCCAGTTAGCCTAATGTGCCATGTCTTTGGACTATGGGAGGAAACCAGAGTACCTGGAGAAAACCCACAAGTATTGCAATTTCATACATGAAAATTTTGTTTATTTGAAAAGTTCTACAATGGAAAAAAGACTGAATTCCTAAAGCTCTATGTTCAGGTCAGCATATTTAATTGGTGGCACATGATTAACTTACAGCATATTTATTGTGCTTAAGCTTGTTTTCCCACCCTTGCCTTTTTTAAATTCCTCTTTCGTATCCCACTGCTGTGCGTGTGGGTGTGGCTCAGACGGATTATACTGCATGAGCCATCCTGACAGTGCTGTGAGATTAATTCCATCCTGACTCTAAATCTTACTGCCAGTGGTAAAGCTGATTACAACGTGTTGGTCATTTGTAAACAGAATCCGCAGCAGTACCCAAGTTCATCAGTTCTCTTGATATCCTGCAGAAATGAGATGTCTGTGTTCATATTTGTTACTGAGGGCCGGATTCACCTGGACATCAAAGCATTACTTGAGTATGGCAGGTGCATAAAGCTCTCCTGTTGGGATTTCCCAGAGTGGTAGCTCCAGTAATATCAACCCAGAATATGTAGCTCAGTGGCTGGTCCTCAATTTGAGTTCCTGTCTGTTCTTGCGGACTTGCTAAACGTCATCATTGACAGCCAAGTACACTCTGAATATCCGGATGTCTTCTTGCTCCTCCCATTTTACCGAGGATCAGGTGGTGACTCCTGTGGATTTGGACTGTCTAGTATCCCAGAATGCATTTCACACCAATCAGCGTAATTGAATAATTTATGTCCAATTGTGTTTTTCATTTATTAATTTTAATTTAGTTTCATGTCTCCTATTAAACATATCTGCTGTCAATCATAACTACAATCACCCACAACATTTCCCCTCTACTGGCTTTTTATATGAACGCCACGGATGTTGTGTAGTATTTATTAATATTTATTAATACATTTAATTAAGCAACCTGATGTAGGCCTATTAAATAACATTTTATTGTAAATGTTCTCTGCAGTCAAGTTAACCAAAAGGGAAACAGAATTGAGTATGGCGTTCAGTATGCTGCTGTTCCAATTGCCAAAGTTTTGTATATTGTACAATTCTTCTTATTATTTTCCTATTTTATTTTACTTTATTTTATTTAGATTATCTTATTCTAAGTTCCTATTTTCACTACTGTTAACTGCACCTTGTGTCCGCACGAAACGTCATTTCGTTCACTTCCAATACATGTAATGTTGGAGATCGACAATAAAGCATTTGAATCTTGAATCTTGAAATGATTGTTAAGCATCCTCCTGTCCTGAGTTGGTACTGTGGAGTTTGTAGTGGGTTTCCCTTTTAAGTCTGGTTCCTCGCAAAGCTTTTACCTCTGAGGGAGTTTTTCCTTGCCAATGTCGCCGCATGCGTACTCATCAGGGATGTGTAGGGTTTTTAGAGAAATGTTTAAATTCTTAATCTCGAATTTTAATTCAACTTAA
The DNA here is from genome assembly GCA_030014195.1 of Neosilurus mollespiculum. NCBI lineage: Eukaryota > Metazoa > Chordata > Actinopteri > Siluriformes > Plotosidae > Neosilurus > Neosilurus mollespiculum. Next base: position 22,032,452 of record JAQMYF010000023.1, on the reverse strand, counting down.
TCTTGAAGAACTTAATCTTGAATACTTGTTTTACTATGTAAAGCTATTTTGCGACAATGCAAATTTTATTAAGCGCTATACGAATAAAACTGAATTGTAATGAACTTGATCCCAAGTACGGCAGTGCGAACTTGGTATTAAGAAACAATCAGCAAGCGATGATGTCACAGAGTGTGTAGGTCATGTGACCGGGATATTATTATAGTGGAACATGGAGTCTGGCCCTGGTGGAGCACCGCTGTGGTATGTCCATCGCATGTGACATCCCACAATGAACGCTTTAGTCAATTTGATCATGTGACCTTTCCAGTTTGTTCAGCCGTACCCATAAAAAAAGGTTCCAGTTCCATTTTAGTTGAAACTGTCGATGGTCAAGGGCTGCATGGTTGTCCCTGACAACCTCTGAGCTCCTTTATGCTCAATTTTTCTGTTTTTTTTCTGTCCTACGTATTCATGTTGCTGTTAAAGCCATGCTTGTGAAAGCTGAGGGAATGTTTTGTTGTGTGTGTGTGTGTGTGTGTGTGTGTGTGTGTGTGTGTGTGTGAGAGCAGTTAAAGAACCATTTACCCTTCAGACATCACCCATCCATCTCTCTGCCCCGCTTTCGGGCTTCTTTCTGTGTAAAATTGATGACTGCATGGGAAATTAAGCCTCCCCATGCAGTTCTTATCACACACATATTCATTTCTGTTCTCCTTATCCATCATAATCCGTATTATGGAATATGCTCAAAACCACACTTATTCAACAGTCCAGCGAATTCAGGCAACATTATGTGATAGGCCCTGTGTAAGATTCTGTGTTTAGTCAAATGGCAGGATCCAGTGCTCAGTAATATTCCTTCAGAGCATACAAGAAAATCTATTGAAACCCCGTAGATCCTGAACCATGCTGTTTTTATTTCATTTTGGAGACATCCGCTTTGCCTCAAGCTTACCTGGTTGGGATGAGGAAAGCTTCAGGACAGCAGCCTGTAATTCCTGGCTGTAATATCTGGTCTACCAGATGGCAGGCTGGTTTTCTGGTACATGGAGAGCGGGGTGCACTCCACTTCTCCAGGGGAGAGGAACAGGAGGACCAGACTGCGGTCCAGATGGCGTAGTCCACTTTCTGTTCTAGGCTCAGGAGAGGCCAGGTGAAGTAGAGGAGGAGATAAGGAAGTGGACCAGGTGAGGTAGGCCCTCAAGTGTCAAACAGAAGGTCATCTGATTGCTTCATGGCAGTTGGTGGGCTTTTCTGAATGTGTGTATGGAAAGCGTTATGTCTTGAGGGTGGTTTGGAAAATTTACACTTTGTTTCAAAGACAGTAGGGGTAGGAGGTAAATGAATGTGAAAGTAGCACACGGTGCATGGAACCAGCGTCGATTGCAAAGTGTTAATACATTCTTAATACATCTCTGAACACACACTCATACTCATTCACACCTGTAGAAAATCTAAGTGGTAGCAAGGTGGTGTTGTGTCCTTACACCAAGACGGTTCTGGGTTCGCGTCCTGGGCTGGGCATTTATATGTGAAGTTTTCATGTTCTCCCTGTGCTTGCATGGGTTTTCTCGGGGTACCCCGGTTTCCTCCCATACTCTAAAGACAAGCACGTTAGGCTAATTGGCTGTTCCAAATTGCACCTATGTGTGAGTGTGAATGGTTGTGTGTGCATGTGTGTTGGCCCTGCGATAGACCGGCAAGCTGTTGAGAGTGTGTCCCGCTTTCGCACAGAGTCAGCTGAGATAGGCTCCAGCCTTCTCGTGACCCCAGTGGGGTTAAGCAGATTGGCAAATCAATGGATGAGAAATCTTGGGTAGACATTGTGCTTACCAGCATGTTTTTTGGAAACCCAGTGAGTGGAAGGAAACCCACACAGACTTGGGTGCAAAGAAACATGTAAATCTCCCCAAATAAAGCAACACAACCTCAGGAATGGAACAACGAGACAACGACGCAGCCCACTCTGCCAATATTTGTGAAGAGCTGAATGTTTATTTAAACTTTCAGATCAATCTAAGCTTCAGTGAGTGATCCAAAAGGTCAAGTACATTATAGAACTTTGTTCTTTAGTACACACACAGCCCAGAAAACGACTGATGCACAGTCAGTTACTCCGCCTGTTTACCACATAGACTAAAGAAATGACCAGCTGTTTGGTCTGTGAATAAGTAGCTTACACACAGATGACTCATGGACTCACATAAATCAGAGTATTTCTGGTTTGTCCTATTGTTTTTAGCTTGAATAGAACTGTTATCCGGCCATCCTAGAAGAGAGTCACCTCGGTGACCTGCTTTTCCACCACAAATGGAAGACAGTTGTGTAACTCGGTATGCACCAAGCTTCAGTCCCAAAGGGTGGCAGATCTACAGGAAGTTGTATTTTCTAAATCAGCACACGAAGACCCTGGTGATTCGGATCTGATCTGGAGAAACGTGACGCTTGTCGGTGCCTAGGGTTGTGGTGGCTCAGTGGATAGGGCTCTGGGCTACTGATCAAAAGGTTGGTAATTTAAGCCCCAGTATCACCCAAACTGCCAATGTTGGGCCCTTGAGCAAAGCCCTTGACTCTCAAATGCTCAGTTGTCTAAATGAGATTTTAAAAAATGCCAAATGCCGTAAAAATGTAAGTTGCATTTTTGAGAAACGGACTCCGAGAGTACAAACGCTGACTATTTGATACTCTACACTATTTGATACTTTGGTTGTTTTAAGTAAATTTTCATCATGTTAATAAGATCTTCATTGGATTTTAGGCCGAGAAGAAATATATTTGGCTAGGTCACCAAGTCATTTTAGATTTACCTACGGTCAAGATTGCTTTGAGAGGAGGGACTCATAGTCATCATCATATAATGTCACTCCACAACGTTAGCACATATTCTGTTCTTCTGCACAACATGAACATGAAGAAGAGTAATGCAGACGCCATTTGTAGAGGGCTGATCTTGTGCGGCCACCCCTGGTTCTGGCCCTGTTTAAGGCACACCACTCCTTCCTGTTAAGGGATGTTCCCTTTGGTAGTTATTCTGAAGGTTCCTGTACTGCAGCTTTTGGGCAAAGGCTTGGTCCAGTTTTCTCCAGGCTTCGAGACGAAGTGGGTGGAGGGAAGGACATTATCAACCATATAAGGGTATCAACCATATACTTGAGTACTTATCTCAACTCTAGTCAAGTATACGATTGATAAGGTTACTGTTATTTTGTTGAAGCATATTGAATGAAATGAGAACAAAAACATTGGCCAAGGTTAAAAATTCCTTTTCTCGGTTTTCATATGCCGCATCAGCCAAAGGCAAAGTGATCATAACTCTACAAATTTCATCCAATATCTATTAAATAATCACGTCTGTCTCACAGCAAGAAGGTCCTGGGTTCTCCCAGTGCTTGCATGGGTTTCCTCTGGGTACTCCGGTTTCCTCCATCCAAACACATGTACATTAGGCTAATTGGGTGTTCCAGATTGCTCCTAGGTGTGACTGTGAGTGTGTTGGACCTGTAACGGACTGGCAAAATGTTCAGGGTGAACCCTGCCTTTGCCCAGAGTCGGCTGAGATACTAGGCTCCAGCTTCTTAGTGATTCTAATAGGATTAAGTGGTTTAGCAAATGAATAATATGAAATAAAATTATTAAAACAAATGTATAATCTTTCCAATTATATAAAGTTTTGATTTTCTCACCACATCCCAGGATCCACGCACAGATGGCTAATAAGTTCATTTAGGTGTTAAATGGCTGTTGAGGAGTGTGTTGGAGCTTGTTTCAGCCATATAGTATGAGGTACAGTGTACTATCAAAGCAGGAACACGTAGTTATATTATGACACTTTGTAGTTAACATTCTGTACAGAAAATAGAACAAAGCAAATGTAATGGTGAGATAAAATATTAGCAATCTGCCAGGAAGGAAAACTCCAAGTTAATATGAATTCCATGCAGATTGAAGCGCATACATGCAGTTTCATCATTGCCGGTTATTTGTTTTAGAGAGATGATACATCGTACCTTCAGGTCTTTTCTTTTAATGAAAACATAGTTATTCTACTCAGGCCACTGTTTCAGACAGAAGCTTTAGCGTTATATTTTCCCTCTCAGGCTGCCTGTCATTGGGAGCAAACCCCACGCCAGTCAACTCCATGGACTGTTAAATGACCGGGATTGCTGCTCAACAATTATCTTCAGCAGCATCTATTCACTAATGGACTGGTGAAAGAATTATCATTACCATGTGCCAACTGCTAATTGATGATGTCCAATTGGTCTTTCAGAACAGGATGCTCAGTGTGGCATGGAAGAGCAGGGACATTAAATTCAGGCTATTGGATGGTAACTAAGCTTGATAAATACATAGTATTGACCAGAATGGCATGCAACACCGCAACCGTTGACTCCTGCATTCAGTTGACCATTGGCTGTAGGTCTCAGGAAACTAGGAATCTTGCTCCCCTTTTCACTTCCTCTGGACTTTCTTCTCAAACTCTCCCCCAATTCAATAAGTACAAAATGCCTCCTGGCATTTTACAGACAGGGAGGCATGACTTGCACCAAAATGCCCAACAGTGAGTTACCCTCTTTCCCTGCACTCCTGATCTCTAGAGCTTTTCTCTACTAGCTCTATTTCGAGGAATTCCATCCCCTGCTGGGTACCCTACCTCGGGCCTCTTTGGAACATTGCTTTCCTCAGGGATGAAGATGGTTTGATGAATCTTCAGTTGTTGCATTGTACAAGAACATTATGAAGGATGGTTTCTCAAACAGATGAATGGACAATGGGTCACTGCCCAGTCAACAATCCTGTTTACACTTGCCGGGGTTTCATCAAGCGAGCCAATCAATATTCAAGGCTTTTGTTGGGGAACCTCCTTGGGGAATTCCTCAATGCCTCTTTCTCCATGGAGCCAGATTTGGGCCTCGCCCATCTTCCCTTGTTAGCTCTTTTGTACTGGACTTGCGTAATTCTGTGGTTCTCCGCCATGTTCTAAAAAAATTATTCTTGTGCCAAGAGACTACTCAGTGTTTTGGATGTTACTGTAACTGAGTAATGTTTTTTCTTAGAAAGAGATATTACATGTGTTTTTATTCATATTTTTAAAGAACTGTGGCGACACAGTGGCGTAGAGATTAACACGTCTGCCTCACAGCAAGGAGGTGCTGAGTCCCAGGGTCGGCAAGGGTGTTTGTGTGGAGTTTTCATGCTCTCCCTGTGCTTCTGTTTGTTTCCTCCCACAATCCAAAGACATTCTCATCTGGCTAATTGGATATTCTGGAGTACCCCTAGGTGTGAGTGTGAATGGTTGTGTGTGTTGGCACTTCAATGGATAGGCATCCTGCCTTTGCCCCGAGTCGGTAGAGAGAGGGATTCCAGCTTCCTTGCTATCCTAGTAGGATTAAGAAGCTTGGCAGATGGGTGGATGAATAGATGAACCTTTAGGTGTGAGTGCTTATGGTTGTGTGTGTTGGCCCTGCCATGATAGGGCAAGCTGCTCAGGGTGTACCCCGCCTTCACCCAGAGTTTGCTGAGATTGGATCCAGCCTCCTCGTGACCCTAGTAGGATTAAGCAGTTTGGCAAATGTATGGACGGACGGATGGATGGAACCCCAGGGTGTGAGTGTGAATAGCTCTGTTAGCGAGCTGCTCAGGGTGTACCCTGCCTTCACCCCGGGTCGGCTGAGATAGGCTGCAGCCTCCCACAACCCTAATGGGGAAAAGCAGTCTGGCTATTGAATGAATGATAAAAAATAAAAACACCATCCAATAAGCCAGCTTTTTGAGGGTTGGGGTGGTTCGCTGGTAGGGGTTCTGGGCTACTGATAAAAATGATTGAGAGTCCAAATTCCAGCACCTCCAAGCTTCTCCTTCTGGGCCCTTGCAATGCCCCTGACCATTAAGTACACTAGTGGTGCTGTAACATGGCTGACATTGTCATTCTTTATCCAGATCAAGAATATAATGAACATTTTAAAAGACTGATATCTGTAGACTGGTATTAATCTCGAAGTTATTTTGCAAGTTTATTTAAGTCCAGCAGGAGAGATTGCCTTCTAGAAAAAAAGGAAATGTTTAGCTCATGATAAAGTATCGTCTCCTTCTGTTTCTGCTTTCTTGCCTTGTGGCCTTTGCTGAATGAAGGTTTGGCATGTTTGTCTGTGATCTCATTTCAAATTTGCTGTCTTCTCTTACCATTGGTTTAATCATCTGAATGCATTCCTTCCATCCCCCCATACCACCCTATGAATGCCTGATCTCGTCTAATCTCAGGGAGCTAAGCAGGGATAGACCTGGTTGGGAAGACTAGGTGCTGTGGCGGGTTAGGAAAAGACCTGGTAACCTACCTTCCCAAGAAAACTCAGATATGACTGAAGGTACAAGACCATCGGCAACAATGTTCCATCCTGTGATTATAACTGTATATATATTTTGGACAGTAGGCCAAAGTTTTTCATAATCCCTTCTAATTTGTTTACAATATTGCAGCTGATGATCTTGTATAGTAAGTCATTTTGAATTGACTCGATCGTGCAGTTGTCCTGCATCTCGGGTTTGTAAGGAAAGCCATATTGAGGACGGAAAGTTGAGCTGCTGATAGCATCCCAATTAACCATTTTACTGTTTTAATGATTAATCAAGCAGTATAATTGGTAACCGTTTTCAATCTCATGCCTTGGTGTCTTGGGTACGGTGTGAGACGGAACTAGTTTCCATAGTAACCATCTTGATTATGGAAATAACTGGGAGTAAATGATTTGATAATATTCCACCAGCTTTAGGTTCTTTTTTTTTTTTTTTTTTTTTTTTTTTTTTTTTTTTTTTTGCACTCAGGCAGACATGCATGCAAATCCCAACACACACACACACACACACACGTGTGCACTAACACATGCACATGCGCTTCCTGTCCTTTTGTTCCTCTTCTGTAGTGGTTTCTTTTGCACTGACAGCTGCTCTATAATGGAACCTTGCGCCTTACCACTTCTTCATTCTGATGCTCATTGGCATACTGCGAGGTGGCATGACAACACGCAGTCATTCGCTTCCTTTCTTCACCCTTCCTCTTCCATCAACCCCCCTCCTCATTTCTCTCCATCTGTATCTTGCCATATGAGCCCCAAGATGGTTTGGATTGCAAATAGCCATAATGAGGCTTTTCCTCATCAATTTGAGGACACAGAGTACCGTTGAGGCTCGTTTTTTTGTGTAACACAAAGCAGATAGGTCATTTTTAACAAGTTTGTTTGTAATTTTCAGCTGAAGTGATAAAAGGGTTTGTTTTTCTTTTTATTCTTAATTCTCCACTTTGCAAATTACCTGCTGAAATTGAATCGCCCCCAGCGTCTGCGTCCTCCCTCGCTTCTTTAATCTGAGGGCTAGGATTGGCAACTCAAATCCAATCTGCTTGAAATAATCATTTTGCTCACTGGATGAAATTGCGGTAAGGACCCTGAGGCAAAGTCATGACTATAAGACATGGCAGAAACTCGAACCTAAATGTTAGCCACTGGTCCGACATTAACACTTCTCAGCGTTAACTCCACACAGAAACGCCCGACTGTGCTATTACAATGCTGTTGAGGGGACTTTTTATACTTTACAAGATGATCCTTTAAATAGTGGCCAAATACGATGATGGTGTTCTCTGTGTTAGATTATCCAATGCATCATCCTTGTATGATGTATTCACTCATTCGTTTGCCTAAGCACGTAATCCTACTACTTAACTAAATAAACTAACTATATTCGGCACCAATGTGTCTCACATTATGCATTGTAAGAGCACCAAAATGTAAAGGGTTTTTTTTTTTTTTTTTTTTTTTTTTTTTTTTTAAGTCGAATATGTTTCAGTATACACAGGACAGAAGCTCATTATCGATTAATTCTGTTCCTCTAAGAAGAGATAAACTGCACCGGGACTAGTGTATAGCAGGCCTGTTAGTTTTCCTAACACAAACCCCTTCCATTTTGAACCCTATCTCTCAGTGTCTCCAAGCAAAGCAAGTCCACTTCCTCCCTGTTCTCAATGTCCTCCACTTCCTGTTTGCTGAAATGAATGAAGGCTTTCCTCTGAGCTGTTCCAGTGACGCAAACCTGCACCAACCCCCTCTTCAGAAAAACAACCGTGTCCTTTCAGGCGTCCCGCTTCATTATTGTTGTTATGGCTTTTATAATATGGACCATAATAGTTGGAGGCACCGGAAGGTGGCTCCGAGTTGCACAATGCTGAGTGTTTGTATCGCCACTCACATATCTATGTCTGTGTGGATGTATGCGTATGCACAGCTGTCTGGTGTATCTCTCCATTCTTACTTAGTGCAGCTGTGTCAAAGGGTGGACCACACGGCACACACATCTATTCCAAAATGTAGGTGCCGTGGCATTGTGCCCTGATTTGATCACGGTATGTTATTTATGGGTTAATTTACATTTTGAAAAAGTGGGCTTGTGATTTTCCCTGTCAGCCCAAAGATGATCATAATTCTGCTGAATCAGCGATGTGGTCCAGATTCGTGAAGGGTGTCTTTTAAGAGTCACATTTCTGCTAGGAAATGTTAAATGCCTCGAAATCATGGAATATATCTTTTATGATATTTCCTAACATCTCTGCATTACACTGTTTCCTGATGTTGGAGAAAACATCCTGCCAAACCTGCTCCCGAGAGCTCAAACCTAGCTTTCTGAACTCGACTATACTTTTCTATTCATGGTCTTTTATATTCAGAAATACATTGAGGAGGTTTTAAGGAATTCCCCTCCTCCTTTCATTTGTGACAGCAGAAAAGACCTGATTTGTGAATAATTTGATTCGATTTTTTACTATTTAATTTATTCAGCACAATCATATATATATAAGTGTGTGTGTGTGTGTGTGTGTGTGTGTGTGTATATATGTATGTATGTATGTCCATACATGGTACCCAATTAGTGTTCCATAGCAACAGCATGTCCATCGGCACTCAAGTCGAAGTTGTAAATTTTCTGTGCTTTGTTTTTTTATCTGTATGGTGACCTTGAGTGCCAAGAAAGGCGCCTTAATTTTTTTATTTATATATATATATATATATATATATATATTGGATATTTTTTTTTTACCCCCATTTTTCTCCCTAATTTAGTCCTATCCAATTCCCACCCATCAACTTTTGCCTTCCCTATCACACGACCACCACCAACCAGGGAGGGACGCAAGCAAGCACACGCCCCCTCCGTGACATGCGATGCTACTAGAAAGGCGCCTTTAAATAAAATGTATTATTGTTATTATTATTATTATTATTATTATAAGTGCTCCAAACTTTTGTGATCTTGGTCTTTGACCTATGTATTATAAAATCAAGGTATGTCTAGGACTCAGGTAGGGTAGTGTCCCCAAGTTTGGTGAAAATCTTTGCACAGGTGTGGTCAGGATTTTGTTGACAGTAAAACTGGCCCACACATGTTGATGATTGCGATTCTTCCACCAAAATGCAGTTTTAGTTGGAAGTAATAAAGGCAGACAGACCAGTTTTTTTGAGATTGGTAATTTGTTTTTTTAATGATCCATCATGCTATTTCTGGTGAAGAATACCTCAGAAACTCACTCACCAGTGTTGATATCTGCATCGTTTATTCAAACTGCTTTATCCTCATGGATTGTGCTGAATCTGGAGCCTATCCGAGGAACGTTGGAAGCAATGCCAAAACATGAAATCCTGAATGGAACACTAGTCCACTTTAGGGCAGCGCATGCACATATTTACACCTCAGGGTAATTTAAAATAGCCAGTCCAGCAGCTAGCAGGTTTTTGGAGAATTGGAAAGCCTAGAGGAAACTCAAACTGGGATGAGGAGGACTTCGCACAAGCGGTTACCCAAACTCAAGATTGGATCAGTTCTGCCGGCTTCATCTCCTCAATCCCTTTTTATGTTTTGGATGTTCCCCAGTTTTCCTCCTCTAATATAGTCAATTCCCACCTTCAAGTATTGCCTCCCTATCACATACTACCAGCACTAACCAGGGAGAGGAATAAGCAAGCACATGCCCCCTCCATGTGATGCTGCCATCCACGTCTTTAGAAACTGCTGAGCATGTGCACCTGGAGGGCAGCCTAACACACGAGGGAAAGCGCTATCTTCCCTTCTTACCATTTAGCTCACAGACATTGATGACTGGTTGATGATCGGTGCGTGTATATGCCATCCCTTCCTCCTATGAGAGCTTGGCCACTTAGCTCCCATGGCTGTGTGCATCTTCTATACAAACATGCTATCTCCAGGTTGATAGACCACCCCACTACCATTTTGCTTGAATGTGCTGTTATTTAGCATTCAGTTATGCCATATGCCTAATGCAAGTGTAATTTCTGGCCTCACGTTTTCTCTGGTGCATGGGCAGCATTTTGGAGATCCTTCTCATCATGGCTATCCCTTACATGCTTTTATCATTTATGTGGCTTCAATCCCAGGGTCTGTACCCCCCAAGCCTAGAGAACATAATGTAACATGACAGATTTTGGGAGTGGCTTTCTCAAACAGCCGGTGAAGGATCTAGCAGAGTGACAGCTGGGGTGATGAGGGGTGGAGACAGGGAATGGACTTGGCTCTGAAAACGATGCTCAGTCAGCTTGTGCCATGGTAGGATAGCTTAGAGAGCAGGTCTGTGCTGTACTGTATATTATAAATTATTTAATAATATTGCTAGCAAACGTGATATTTTCTCTCCAGACGAGTGGGATTATAAGAGTTATTATTATTATCCCACAATCCCTTTTGTGTCTGGTTCCTTTCAAGGTTTCCTCCTCATGTTGTGTCAGGAAGTTTTTCCTGCACACTGTTGCCTCTGACTTTCTCATTAGGGATCTGAATATATACCCGGATTTCTGTGAAGCTGCTTAGCAACAGCATTTGTTGCTAAAAGCAAAGAAGGGAATTGAATTGAATATTTAATAATATATGAGTTGGGAGTACTGTGTCTGCAGACAAATCATGTAACAAGCAAGAGGGAATTGGTTTTGCTTTTTTAGGATGTAGCAGGTGTAAATGAGGTGTACAATTTGTCTAGCTGCAAATATAACTAACCAGACTGTTGTTCATGTCGTACAACTGATTAAAACCTCTTTTGGTTGATGTGTGACCGAAGTTTCTGGATCTGGAGCATGGCTAGCACTTTGGACATCCTTCCGATCATGTCTTGCATGCTTTTTACAGACCTGGCTCCATTCCCGGAATCAGGAACTCCATTCCCATGGATTATAACATGACAAGGCAAGATTTTCCTGGATGGATCGTGTAGGAACAATCTGAAAAGGCTGTAATGTTGAAATGCTCTCAGATGTCTCCTTACCCAGCAAGAGTTTCAATTCGTTTTCAAGGCAAATTACATTTCATTCAGTAAATGACAAAGACGTGGCTTGAGAAATATCATTTCAAATCATATATAGCTTTAAAAAGTTACTAGGCATGTGTCTATTTTTCTAGTCTCAGTTGCCCCGGTACCCATGTGATACCATCTATTTTCGTACTGTCCTTCACATGCCATCCTACAGTCACTCTAGAAGCCTAATGCATGGCAAAGCTAACCCACTGCAAGGTGGCAGAGTACGAAGTGTCAGAATGTGGAACAGGGGCAGCACTTGTCACCAGTTTTTCTGAACATAGAATATGGACAGTATTGGCACCAAAGTTTCAGAAGATTGGCTGTAGTAGGCACATAATAGCAAAACATCTGAATTTTGTACGTAGGCAGGATTCGGTACCAAGAACCTAAACCTCGGTCTCAGATAGCCAAAATCATTTGATGAGAAATTTATTTATTGCCTTCTGGGAGTCAAATGACTTTATCCCTCAGGTGTTCCGCACACTTACGTCAGGTGCTACGTTGAAAACCGAGAAAGGCTTCCATTCACAGAAAGTTTGGTCATATTGAAAATTACCTTTGGTCAGGGGTTCAGTTGTTGTACATTACATGTCCTACTAGATGTTACCGTAGATTTCAGTGCTTGTAAAAATGTACATGGAACAGCAACTGACATATATGCATCAAAGTTACTGCTGGTAGATGTTTCTCAGGCAAGTGCATGTTTTCTCCACCCATATTTTTGCAAGGGACCGCCCCCAAAATCCACTGGAATGTTGACAGAATGGCCACATTAGTCCCAGCTGCAGTGCTCGCGTAACAGCCGGAGATATGAGACCTTAGCATAAGGTAGTGCATGTCGTTTAGTGTCTCTGTGCCTTGAACATGGGAAGAACCTGGCAGCACATTTCTTTATCTTAAACTGGGGTTTTAAACCCCTGTGTCAGGAGAACAGGGTCTGGACACCCCTGATTTAGAACTTGAGTAGCACATGGCAGCACATCTTTCTGCCTGCAACATGAGTGGTAGTTGTGAGACAAGGTGTGGTGATCTTTCTTGTGTAACAATCATAAGATGAGCTCTTAAACTCCATAAACTTAGTGCTGCTTAGTGGACTTGGTGTTTCTTTTAAATGCAAGTCATTGTTCAAGGCCTGATCAGCATTGGCAGTTCTTTCTGAACTGGCGGAAGGTGGTTTGCTGTGAGTGCAGACTTAAGGTCATGGGTCACCACCCTCAGACAGTTCAGACAGAACAATCCATAATGTAAATGTAATGTTTATGAGAATGCTCCCCATGAAGCTGAGTGATCCTTGATCAGGCAGGTCATGATCGGTATGATTACGCTGGAAAATGTATGTTTTCTCTTCGTGTGATGCTGCTGAAACAACAAACTTAAAAATGCATGAATTAATTTTCAGAACCATTTAATACTACCAGGGTTACGGGGAGGCTGAAGCCTATCCCAGCCGAATCCGGGAGAAGGCAGAGTACACTCTGAGCACCTCACCAGTCCATCGCAGGGTAAACACAAACAGCCAGTTAAATTCACATTCACACCTTGGAGCAATTTGGAACAGCCAGTTAGCCTAATCTGCATGTCTTTGGACAGTGGGGAGAATATGCAACACAGAAACGCCCTCACCAAACCGGGACTTGAACCCAGGAACTTTTAACTGTGAGGCAAATGTGTTAATCACTATGCTGCCGTGCTGCCCAGTAAAAAAAACAGTAAGCATCCATCTTACAGTGGTAGTGAATGTAATATTGTACGTTCATCAGCTCTAGATGTCTGGCCTACTATGAAGTCTTGCTGCTGGACTGCTTGCCCAGTCTCAGGGGTTCTAATGTGTGGTCCTCTTTCTTTAGTCATCCTATTATGATCTATTTCCCATCATTAAAAAAAAGCTAGCATTAGAATAATGGGGATAACGGAGGGAGGTAATTCACATTACATGTTTATACACTTTTAATATGCTTAATAATACAGTTTAGGAAAATGTTTTTACTTTTACAATAAATACACATTGAGCGGCACGGTGGCGCAGTAGTTAGCACATCCGCCTCACAGCAAGAAGGTCCTGGGTTCGATTCCCAGCTCGGGCGTTTCTGTGCGGAGTTTGCATGTTCTCCCTGTGCTTGCGTGGGTTTCCTCCGGGTACTCCGGTTTCCTCCCAC
>JAQMYF010000023.1:21988020-22002969 GCA_030014195.1 Neosilurus mollespiculum | reverse complement strand
TACACTCTATAATTCACATTTTCCTGTTCCATTCTTTGTGCTCTGTATGTTATAATAGAAATGGTTCTGTAGAATATGAATGAACTTTCTGTATCTTCTTTCCTTTCTTTGCTTTAAATTGTACAGAGTTATGAATAAGAACAATTTAACGACATTTACGTTTATTTTTTAATGACTTATTTGAGTAGTACTTACTGATGTGGATCAGCTGCCACGGCTACTGACCTTTATATTGATAAGCAAATCAATTAGGGATTCTTTTGTTCGTTTTATTTTTTCATTCATTCATTAATTTTCTAAGCCACTTAATCCTATTTAGGGTTGTAGGGAGACTGGAGCCCATCTCAGCCAGGGTACACCCTGAACAGCTTGCCAGGCCATGGCAGGGCAACACGCACAACCATTTCACACCAATTAGCCTACTGTGCATGTTTTTGGACTGTGGGAGGAAACCGAAGTACCCAGAGGAAACCCACGCAAACACTGGAAGGACATACAAACTCCACACAGAAATGCCCCGAGCCCTGGAATCGAACCTGGGACCTTCTTGCTTTGAGGCGAATGTGCTAACCACTACATCAACGTGCCGCTCTCCTTTTTTTTTTTTTTTGGACACAGGGCAGCGACAAAGGTGGCAAAAACTAAAAGCACAGACTCAGTCTGTCTCTAACTTTAAATCTTCTTGTCCCAGCCTCCAAGCTACTGATTTGTTCACTTTTCTTACTGTTACTCTTTTCGTTTTTCAGTCCCAAAAAATGTTTTGTAAGATTGTTATTGTGGGGTTTTTATTATTTTTTTTATTTTTATTTATTTATTTATTGATTGATTGACGGATTTGGCACCAGAAAGTCATACCATTTCTGTGTTTCCGGTTAATTCCTCATATCTCAGTTACACTTTGCAGATGACTTTAGAGACAGAAACAAAGTTGAGAAAGAGGAAGGAGGGAGAGTAAAGGCTCTATTTCAGTGATTATGTTCAGTCCCGTGAAACTTGCATGAAGAAGAAGAGCTTCTGACACACTGATGACTGATGTGTGTCACATGATCATTAGCGCTGTTTAACAAGCCAAGCTGTGACAGCAGTTGTCAAACTATTCTAGTGCTCGTAGTGACTTGTGATGAGAAAATCGTGTGTGTGTGTGTGTGTGTGTGTGTGTGTGAATGCTAGCAGAGTAAATGGTAATGCAGCACATATAGAAATTTACACATCACGTTTCCTTTCATAAATACATTCATTAAATTCAGTTTTAACACAAATTAGTAAAATTCTGTGATGCGCCTCCCTGTTACTATTCAGTCAAATACCTTGTTGAAAATTACATGATTACCTTTCATGTGAGCTACGCGGGAAGTACTGTGACGTGCTGATTTTCGTTCCGCAGGAAATTGTGTGTGTTTGTCTGTCCGCAGTCCATGAGTGCGTGCTTGTTCCTAGTAAGTTATTACCTTTGCGTGAGCTGTACATTGTTCATGTTATTATTACTAGACTTTTGAGAGCTTACGGAAATTGTACTAAAGTACAGTAATATTACGATCGTCATTACATTTACATAGACAAGAACTTTCCAGTAGGTCTAACACCAGGATCTAATTAGATCATTACAAGTTCTTCTTCGTCTTCAAGGTAGACAGAGCAGACTCGGAAGAGGTCAGTTTTTAAATTTTAGTTTCTCCACTAATGACGTAGTAACTAATGTCATGACAGTTCTATTGCTGTATAGATGTACAGGTAATGTAACATAACGTAACATTAGGCCCTATTATATTTACAACAAGGATCTGATATTATACATGCCAGTTGGTGCCACACGAAAGGGCAGTGAACCCATGTGGTTGCTCCATCAGTCATTTGATCTTTTTTCTTTTGTCCCCCCCAACTGAACGAACTGGATTCGAATCGGTGATCTCCAGGTTGGTGGTTGCGCACCTTGTCGATGCGCCACTTGGGAGCCGACCCCGCATGTTTCTAAGCAGACATCACTCTATTAACTTGATGTTTAATGACGAAGGCCGTAATGTTGTATATTATATTTTGTAGGTTCTATTCGCTACTATTTCCTTTAAGTGCGGAATTTGGTCCATCACAAAGAAAAAGGAAGTGTAGAGCAAAGGATCTTTGCTACAGAGTTTGGTGTTAATGGTGGAGTTTTATTTATTATTATTTTTATTCCTTTCCTCCTTTCCCTTTCTTCCTCTTCCTTTCCCTTCCTTCCTTCCCAGCTTTGCTTATTGAGGTTATTGATATTTGCGGTCCTTCATTTTTGACATTCTTTGAATTGAGGCATTTCTCGTATATTTCCTGACTCACAGTGAGAGGAAGACATGAGTGTAGCCTCTAACCTCAATGAGTCTTTCTCTAACTCGAGTATGAGTACAGTAAACGCTTCCACTGCACTGTTTTTAAACACGTCATAGCGACACTTCAAAATTCCTTTTAACGTCCAGTGTGTTCCTGTGTGCTTTTTCGGATTCAAGGCTGTGCATGAGTGAAATTACGTCGAGGCGTGTCCTTAAACTTTCCCCTCAGTAACCGTGTACAAGCACTTGATTTTTCCATGGATTTTTTTTTTTTGGACTGTGTATCCACTTGTCATTAAAGAACTCTGGTTAACCCCTAAGGACTGAGGCTTGTCTGGCTGTCTGACTGTCCGTGGGTGTAAAGGGGAAGCTTGAGATTCATTTCCTACCTACTCTGACGCTATGGGGTGACTGATGATTTCCCGGCATCATGCCCAGCTGGAAGCCAGGGCCTCGTAAAGTCCATTCTCACTAGTGTGTAAAATTCTCTGCACCACTTATCATGAATATGACAAACAAGGGATGTTCAGTAGAAGAGTTATGTGCTGCGTTTTGTTTCAGGAAATGCTGCGGCTCGTCACGATTCAGAACATTCTCTTGAGTTACAGCACTTTTCGTTCGCCCTTTTTTGAAGAATGTAATCTCCAGTGTAAGGATTACTTTTGCTAAAATTTAATAAAGTTGTCATCAAAGGCATGCGGGAGTTTTCTTTTGTAGGTCTGTAAACTTTACAGTTGCTTTATGCCAGGCTGTATCTTATGATACACATCAGGTTTTATGAACTTGTTGAACTTTGAAGAACAGCTTTATTTAATATTACAAATCATTCAGACTGGAGACTCCTTACAAATGAACGAGTACATTAATATAACCCCTAGATTAACCTTCTAGCTGGAACTACATATTTAATAGTATGGAACTATATATTATATATACTAGCTGAAACTATATATTTAATATTCTGTGACTACCCAAGAGGCGATTAGTCATTTCCGGGTAGATGGCGTGGACTCCTTTATTCTATCCCCTGGTTTGTAAGAATTATCAGTATTATTGTACTGAAGTACTTGAAAATAATACATATCTATGATGTTATACCTATATTATATTTATGTATTTATATATCTACGTTCATACCCTAAATACTCTACAGAAGAGCAGGTCACCAGAGAGCTGGCTGGTTAGCTGGAAGTCTTTTCCATGCAGCAGACCCATAAAGTCACATTTGGTGTTGAAAAACTGTCTAATTCTTGAAAATGGGGGAAAAAAAACAAAACAAAACAAAAAAACCAATCTAATCTGTTTAATACTTTACTTCCATATTTGGTTGCTTTTTTTATGAAAGAACTCTGAAATAAGCCAAACTGGCATTAGTTGAATAGCATTAAGTCTAGCTAGCGGCTCCAAAATAAATCATGTTTGCTGAGAGAGACCCCCCCCCCAGTATTTACCTAGTAATAAGATATGATGAGATATATCCTAGTAGTAGATTAGCCAATCAGAGCGTGTAATTGCTCATATCTAGTGAGCAAGGACAGAATAAACAGATATATCTGTGCTGCAGGAGAAAATTAATCAAAATAACCCTCTGACCAATCAGATTTCCTGATTTAGAAGAGCTGTGGTGTGTTAATGGTCTCAGCTCTGAGAGTGTTGATTGTCTCGTGTGGGTGCAACACAAAGGACAGAAAATATTTAATAAGGAACACTCAATGGCCGGGTCTGTTGAAGCCTCTCAGCCACTGTACGCAGCATTCATATCACTCTTGTACAATCTGTCTGGCTATGCATCAGGAATTCGCTTCCTGACTGTCATCCAAGCGTTTGGGATTCCTTCGCTCTTCTTTCTCATTCAGCCAAAAGTCCTGTCATACCACGGTGTCATGACTCGGGCGTAGGTTGCCATGGGAACACTGGTGCGCTTCGTGGACTTTGATGAAAGACTTATTCTGTTTTGGGTGACTCCTCCATTCATGTGGCTTCATTTTTTTTTTTTCTAAGTGGCCTTTTCCAAATGACCCCAAGCTACTTGTCTTGAACCGGCGTAATCTCATAACCATCTGTCTTCCTGAGCGCTCGAGGAAGGCAGTAGTTGTGAGACTGACATGTCTCTGAGTTGCACCCCCTGCACCCCCGCAGGGAGTGCTACGAAGCATCTTTTACATTTGATTCATCTACATTACAGTTGCTTGTGAGATTGGTTTATATATGTAATTTTTTTTGGAAATGTGTTGTGCAATAGTGATTCCGTGTGAGCTACAAACCTACAATGCGTGCTCGGACAAGTGTGTATCTGCATCTCATTCCTCACGTCTCCGCAGCCATGCCTTACAAAGAGCTCTGTGGTACTGTTTCCAGCATGCATATCCACTTTGTTTGGACAGGATTTACTGTGTGTGTGTGTGTGTGTGTGTGTGTGTGTGTGTGTGTGTGTGTGTAGCTCAGACCCCCACCACCACACATTTTTCCTGCTGGTTTGGGAATCAATCCAGCGACCTTTCGGTTCCAAATCCACTTGTCTAACCATTAGGCTACGGCTGCCCCCAGTCCGTAGGCACACAACCATTTACATTCACACCTGGGGGCAGTTTGGAACAGCCAGTTAGCCTAAAGGGCTTGTCTTTGGACTGTGGGAGGAAACCAAAGTACTCGGTGGAAACCCACACAAGAGGTTCTTTTTTGCAGAGCTGACGACTCAAACCCAGGACCTTCTTGCTGCGAGGCGAATGTGCTAAACACTATGCCACCGTGCTGCCTTAGAGATAATTTGATTTTGGAATGTCAGGGGTCAGCGCAGGGTCACAAAGTTCACAAATGACTTGTAACCTTAAAAATGACTGCCAGTACACCTTCCGTTACTATGTTAGCAGCTCGCCAGACCATCACAGAGCCAACACACACACACACACACACAACTAGGGGAACAGCCAATTAGCCTAATTTAAATGTCTTTGGACTGTGGGAGGAAACCGGAGGACCCAGAGGAAACCCAGGGAAGAGCATGCCAACTCCACACAGAAACACCCGAGCCCGCGACTCGAACCCACTCCTTCTTGCTGTGAGACGGATGAGCTAACCACTACACCACTGTGGTAGCTAATTCTTTTTTAATCCCAGAACACTTTGTAGCTCCTTATAGCTCCAGGGTCTCATACAAGCTCAGGTCTCCCCTAGGGCAAAGCTGTGTTGGTTTCCTTCAGGTTCTCCAGTTTCTTCTTACTTCCCGCAAATGTCCTGTTGGGTAGATTAGCTATTCGTTACATATTTTATACCCGGAACATTTTTATTACAATAAAGTATCATTCATACTGGTCCTGCTAAACCTGATTTGTGCAGATAAAACCTGTTGCCATCATACCTGTGAGGTTTGGCATAGCTTAGCATTAGAAGCTTGTTGAGCTCAGTGTTTAATCAGGATCAAGTATCAGCCTGTACTCAGCTCTTATATCTTTACTGTGACAAAAGAAGAAAGACGAGATGATTTTATCTATAAATACAATTTGTACTTGTCTTGGCATGATTTTCAGAAGTTAGTTCAGATTCACATTTAACACTGTTGGAGAAGTAAGCTGATTAACAATGTTATGGTAATTACCTCCCTTAAGAAGAATGTTTTAGCCGTGGTTTTTGTGTTAGCAGGATTACGCAAAAAATCTCTGCATGGATTTTCATGAAATTTCTACCAGGGTGGGGTTTGAGACAAGGAAGACACCATTAGATTTTGGAGATGATCCAGATCAAATTCTGGATCCAAGAATTGAAATATTCTTTAACATGTAAGATTAGACAATTTTTTGGAAATATCATATTACAGCAGGCCCAGCAGGGGGCGCTGTGTACTATATTTTCTACAACATGTGTACAGATTTTAATGAAATTTCTTCCAGACATGGGACTTTGGACAAGGAAGGTTCCATTAGATTTTGGAGATGATCCGGATCAAATTCTGGGATTTTTTTTTTTTTTTAAGTATTCTTTAAACTTGTGAGATTTTTTGGAAATTACATGTTACACCAGGCCCAGCAGGGGTGCTTTATATTTTATTTGCAAAAACTTGTGTGTGTATTTTCATGGAATTTCTACCACAGGTGGAACCTTTGAAAAGAAAGACTCTGTTAAATTTTGGAGGAATTTTATTTATTATTATTGTTATTATTATTATTATTATTATTATTATTTATAAGTATTGTTATAAGTATTGATTTTTTCCGAATTGTCTTATTACAGCAGGCCCAGCAGAGGGTGCTTTGTATTTTAATTGCAAAACTTGTGTGCGGATTTCCATGAAATTTGTCCCCAAGGCGGGGCTTTGGACAAGGAAGACTGCATTAGATTTTGAAGATGATCTGGATTAAAATCTGGAGCCAGGATTTTTTTAAAAGGCTCTTTTAGCATTTTGATATAGGACTGTTTTTGACATTTAGCTGTATATGGTGGCTTGCTGGGCTTGGCAGAGGTTTGCGCTCTACGACTGCTCTCGCTGCAGCTGTAATTGCCTTATTTTCTTCATCCCATTATCAGACCCAGTGTGGGCTGCAGAGGTCTTTGTTTGTATGGGGTGTGAGTTGTTAAAGGTCAGGCCATGGGTCATTTTCACTCCCTCGGGAATGTGAATGTTGGCACTCTTGAAAATGCTAGGGACGTATCACAGATCCTAGGCAGTTCATCCAACTAAACAAAAACAAAAAAAAAAGAAGGAAAAACACAGATGACTAGAATGTGATTTGTTAAAGTTTTCCCTACCCAAACCTTTTCTCATATGGCTGAGTCACAGTCCTCTTACCTCTTATATTCTTATTTCTCCAGTAACCTTTTCAGAGCGGTGGAACTAGTGGGTAGAGGAAGAAGGAAGGATGTGTTCCTGTCTCTTCCAGCCTTTATTTAACACTTTGAAATTGTTTTTCAATCCTTGTTTGTTTAGAACTGCATTAGCAGCTTGGAGCTGCTTGTTTGGAGCAGGATGATGAACGATGGCGGTACGGTTTTTGGCTCTTTCAGCTAGCGCAGGATTGAACTGACAGCAGGGACTGAGGTCATGTTTGAGCTTTAGCTTTGTAAACATACTGGCTGTAAGATATTAACAGACTGCTCCCGAGTGCTATACAGACCCTCGCGGTTATACACTGTTTCGGAATCCACTTACTGATGGACAGTAATGAACCTATAATACGTACGTTTAACGAACTTGTTTTTGTATTACGGGTTTTTGGTTAAAAACTGGGTGGCACAGCGGGGAGTAGTAATGTAGCATGTTTGCCTCACAGCAAAAAGGTCCTGGGTTCAAGGACTAGACTCTGGCATTTCTGTATGGAGTTTGTATGTTCTCGCCGTGCTTGCATGGGTTTCCTCCAGGAACTCCAGTTTCATCCCATAGTCCAAAAATATGCAGATTAGGCTAACTGGCCTTAGGTGTGTGTGTGTGTGTGTGTGTGTGTGTGTGTGTTTTGGCTGTGCGATGGTCTGGTGAGCTGTTCAGGGAGTACCTCGCCTTCCCCCAGTGTTGTGACCCGGTGTTCCAAACAGGTTGTTGTGTGGCGTTCACAGGTTAGTCTCAGAATACACTGTGATCCGGGTCAGGATAGAGTAGTTAATGAGGAGGAATTAGGCAGCAGCCGTGGCCTAATGGTTAGAGAAGTGGCTTTTGGACCGAAAGGTCGCTGGTTCGATTCTGGAACCAGCAGGAAAAATGTTTGGCTGTGGGGGAGTGAGCTTCCCTTCCTCCACATTCATGGCTGAAGTGCCCTTAAGCAAGGCACTGAACCCCCAACTGCTCTCCGGGCGCTGCAATGTGTGGCAGCCCACTGCTCCGAGTGTGTTCTTACTGTTTACGTGTATGTGTGTGTGTGCTCACTTTGGATGGGTCAGATGCAGAGGCAATAATTTCCCTTGTGGGATAAATAGAGTATATATAAAAAAAAAAAAAATTTTTTAAAAAGAATTGAAAGAAAATCAAATTTATAAAATTTTTTATGGTTTATGTATCTTTTGTATTCAAGCCTTCATGTCTGCTTTAGGGTGAGGTACTACAGATGGTATGGTTCTACTGGGCCGGTCAGGCTGATGGGTTTAGGACTCTCCAGTTATGGACTAACAGTCCAGCGCAGTTCTGTGGTGTCCTTGTTCGGTCACCTCTACCGAACCTGAGTTTTATCTTTTTTATTGACTCAGCAGCCTCCTCATTTGCTTTAGGACTTTTTTTGGTAATGCTAATGTGTATTAAGGTACATTAGTCACACGTGAATGTGCCCACTACTGCACGTTTATCCAGCTAGGCATGCAGGGCAGTGGTTCAAGTATGCAAGTCCGGACAATTAATCAAATTATCCAGGAATTGCTTATGATAAGGGTTTTAGAAATGCTAATGGTACTGTTCAGTTCTTTTTATGGAGATAGTAAAGACCTGTTGGCATTATTGGTGCCACCAAATACTGCGTGTTTTTATTTTCAGTCAAATGTCTAATCCGGATCGCTGTTAGTTTTGTGGCGGTCCCCTAACCGCCTTCGTCTGTTTGTCTGTGTCCTTTAGGAAGGAGCAGAATGTGTTGTCTCCAGTGAACTGCTGGAACCTGCTGCTGACTCAGGTGAAGCGAGAGAGTCGTGACCATGCCACCCTCAGCGATCTCTACCTCAACAACATCATACCACGATTCGCCCAGATCAGTGAGGATTCTGGACGCCTCTTCAAGAAGGTGAGTGGCTTTCTCTTTCTTTATTTTTGTTCCATTCCCCCTTTTCTTCTGTTTGTTGACTGAGCCAGTAACTGCTGTATTTATGGTTAGCCTTCATTTCAGATCAAGCAAATACAGGATACGCCTTCTGTATTCCCCTTTAAAGTTACTCACCTGAAACACAAACCCAAGATACTAAAGCTTTCGAACTAATCCAGCAACTTGATATTCTAAGTAGGATAAAAACAAATGAAATGAATATTCCTTTGGTACTGTTCAGCGACATCCACCTCACCTGCAGAGGATACTCATTAAATATTATCAGTTGTAGATATTATTAACGGTTGTAAGTGTTCAGTGGCAAAAACATTGTTGAAAAATCTATATTACTGTTGGTCACCATCTACTGATTTCCCTCTTCATACCTCACCACCCTTCAGACTGGTTACACGGAGTCAGATGCCCTCTTTTCGTTCATCTACATCGTCTCAGATAGCTATCTCCATCCATTTCGATACTATGTACCAACATTTCCAACATGCCCACATCAGGTCATTTGAGGCCCCAAGGTATCTTGGCTAATTTGGGTCACAGGACCTGAAATTTAGGCCAGAATCTGGGTGATGGAGCAGGTTGAGGAAGCAGACGTCAGACAAGCCATTCTTTATTTGAGCTTCTGGCCGTCGCGTTCTCCACCACTGGCTCAAGCGCTAACTGTGTTAGCGTTTATTTTTAGGACCTTTTCTTTATAGTATTCACGGTTGTAATGGTAGCCTCATTGTCCAGGTAAACTGGGCAGGTGGACCCGTTTCACTTTTAGTTTTTGTGTTTACGTGCCTCAGGAAATCCCCAGCTGTCCTTATAACCCCAATCTGCGTTTCTTTCTTTTTCTCTTCCTCACTTGTTTCAGTTTCCACTGTCTCACCTCATCACTACTCTCTTCATCATCCGATCACTCCTTCCCTGCTTCCTCCAGAGCACAGTGCTTCAAAAACGACGGCTCTTTAATTGAACGCTCCCGGCTAGTGCCTCTCTGGAGACTCAGTGGTCTTGGTTTGTGCTGATATCTGCGTTATGGGTTGTAGCACTCTGGTAGCTCACACAAACCCCCCCTACCTGTCGGACGGAATGAAACGTGCCTGTCAGCCATCCTTGGAGCATTCTGGATGCTGTACTGTAAACCTGGCACCAGTCCTCATCTGCTGTCGGAATGAAAGTTCTGTGTGACCGCAGACTAAAGATTTGGGTGATAATAGAATACTAAGGGTGTTTGTTGTTGTGGTTGTTGTTGTTTAAACTGCATACCTTGATATACGTGCCAGTGGGAGTTAGCCCAAGAGACTGATACAGCAACACTTGAGTCTGTAATCATTCCATCCATCTCACGTCCTCATCTGTACACTAACAGATCAAGGTCCAAAGCTTCAACCTTCTTGCTAAACATCACACCATCTGTCCTGTCATGCTTGATTGTTACATTACTACCACTGCACTGTCTCATAGCTTGCCATGTAAGCGTCGTATGTAAAAAATGATCTTTACGTGGGTCAAACTTCAAGAAGTAAGGCGTATTCTGTTCAAAATTAAAGTCATGTGACTTACACTGGTGTGTATAAGGTTCAAGGGACACAAAGTTACCGTGTACTGCACATGCACCGGCGTATGATTTGTCGCGTTTGGTTCTTACATGTGGCGTTACTGCTGCATAACTTTCACAGCGTTCACAGGTGGGTATAAAACAGGGTTGGGCACACTGCGGTCGTTGTCATTCGTTCCAGATCAGTCAGCGCGTCCACATCTCAAGTCACAATAAGAAGATGTTTTCAAACATTTGTCACAGTTCACCTCAGCACACATGGCCACAAACACAGCTGCATGCTAACAATGTTGGTGTTCACACACACACACACGCGCGCTCAGATCACTTAATATTATTATTATTATGTAAAATAAAGTGTTTGCGTAGGTTTCGTTTTTACAGCGTACACATGACGTATGTATGGTGTATCAAAGCTGCTACAGATTTTTAAGCATTTGTATCCTGACACGCCATTCATACGCAAGCTGAAATGCCAATGTGTGATGGGGTATAACCGGTCAAACGGAGGCTCTGCTGTAGCACAGGTACATCACAGTCTGGATCAACAGTCAGTTTGTTCTCTTGATAAATACCATGGTACCTACACTAGCATTGTTGTCCCTGTAATTAGGCCCGATGTGTTGCTGCATTTCTCTCTTTTTTCATTGCCTTCCACACCCAGCAATTTCCAGGCAATATCCCGACAAAGACTTTTCAATCCTCATCAGACTCTGTATTCTTACTTCTTTGGGCTGTGTACAGAAGCCTAGTGTTTTTGATAATGCCACAATAAGCTTCCATGGATTTATTAGCGCTGTTGTTTATAGGCGGCTGTGGCCGGTGCCCAGTCCTCACCCTCTGTTGATGGACACGGTACGTGTGAGTTTTAAGCACAGGGTGATGGAGGTGACACACACAGCCTACATTCATAGCGTCATATCATATGCTCTGATTTGACGCAGCAACTAAGCAATTAAGTGCTTCAGCAAATGAATGGTGAGAGTGAGTGGGAACACCAACCAGCACGTGTGCTGTTTCTGTGGAATTTCTGTGGCGTATCAGGGGTTTGTATGGGGTTCAAGGGGCATAAAGTCACAGCGTATTGAGGCACATGTGCGGTGTATGATGTGTTACCGTTGGATTGGCGTGCCGTTTGGTTCTTACATGTGACGTTGCTGTTGTATAACTGCGGTGTTCACAGGTGGGTTTGGGCATGCTGCGTTCATTGTCATTTGTTCTAAAGTAGTCAGCATGTTCACATCTAGTCACAATCAGATGTTTTTGGTGGTGAGCGCGGGTCCAAAGACATGCACATCAGATTAATTGGCTGTTCCAAATTGCACCTAGGTGTGTGTGTGTGTGTGTGTGTGTGCGTGCGTCCGTGTCGGCTCGGCAATAATCTGGTGAGCTGTTTAGGGTGTTCCCCACCTTCACCCACTGTCGGCTGACATAGGCTCCAGCCTCCCCACGACCCTAGTAGTTGGATTAAGCGGTTCAACAAATGACAGAGGGTGAGTGAGAACATCAACCAGCATTAGAATTCGCCCACAGATGACAAATATTTCAAAATAGATGACCTGATTGTGTTTCAGGTTGGTGTTTTCTCTTAATTAATAGTTTTCTGAGGGTCTTTGAGCAAGGGAGACTACCAAACTGTCATGGAGCCACCTATTAATTCTACCATTAATATAAATACGCTTTTTTTTTTTTTTTGCCACTATAGAGAATTTTAAGGGTGCTTCTCTAAGCCCTTATATTGCCTCCCCATTTCCCTCACTTGTGTCTGATCCTTGCGTCTTAGTCTCTCTCACTGAGGAGTGTAGAATTGAGGAAATGTGTTTTAAGAGAAATGAGACGTCGTTTCCTCTGAAGAATCATGCGGGATATTTATACACTGGTGTGCAGCTCTTCCAGGGAGGCTGCTTTCATGTATCCTCTCTCATTGCTCCTCTCTCCTCACACCTACTTCCTCAATTCTGGCTGATCAGTGCAGAGGAATAAGAATAAGATAATTGAGACGACCAACAAAGATGGCAGACCCGAAGAACTTCCAGTTCAAGTGAGGACTGAGGAGTGATGAAACGACAAATAAGGGTTTTGACATGCACCCTGTGTATACCTCTGTACAGGATGCCTGTTCCATGTTTGACATTATTCAGATGTTTTGTGATGGTCTACTTGACAGCTAGTTTGTTGGAGTCTAAGTGGAATTTGATTTCAGTGCTCAGTGCCGGCCCCATAGAAATTTAATACTTTGTTTTGAGCTTCTGCCTCAGTAGCCTGGCTGCATAAATAAATCTGTACCTGTCCAACTCGGTTTCGCTGAAAAAATACACTCTAGAGCTTTGGCTGACCCTCAGGCACTAATTATCACACAGCATTTATTTCAACTTTTGACAGTTGAAAATCGTTTTCTGCAGAAGTAAGGTAGAAGTTGTAAAAGCTGCACAGAGCGACGAAGCAGGAGATGTCCCTCTGAGGACGCAGCGTGGTTTCCGTGCTTCAGTTGAGGGAGTTCAAGAGTGACGCATGCGTGTGTTGTTTCAGAAGGAGAGGAGCAGGTTGAGATCAGTGGGGAAGGATTAGGAAAGCTGGTGGTGTGAGTGTTGTGCAGCTCTGGACACTGAACACTGCTGTGCTGTAACAATAGCGCTCAGCAGGGCCCAGTTTCAGCCTGCTGCAGGGCGCTGGTGGATTCAGGCTAACCAAAGCCAGCCGTCTGGCAGACAAGCGCACGAAAGCGTTGTTTTCCTTTGATGAGTGCAACCATTCTCTCAGCACTGTACGTCAGGCTCGCGTGTCTCTCCTTTTTTCCTCAGACTGATTTAAGAATTTAGAGTTTCAAGAACCTGACTGACCACCTTCTGTTCGTGTGTGTGTGTGTGTGTGTGAGACAAAAATGAAGCAGTTAAGTTCATTTATTCATTCACTCATTCGCTGAACCTCTTAATAATATTCGGGTTGAGCCGAAGGCAGGATACACCGTAAACAGCTCGCCAATCCATCACAGGGCAACACACGCACAACCACTCACACTCAGAGGCAATTTGGAACAGCCAGTTAGCCTAATGTGCATGTCTTTGGACTATGGGTGGAAACCAGAGTACCCAGAGGAAACCTACTCAAGAACGGCTAGAACATGCAAACTCCGAAACGCCCTGAATTTTGACTGGTGCTGTGTGTGTGTGTCTGTGTGTGTGTATTTGTGTGTGTGTGTGTGTGTGTGTGTGTGTGTGTGTGTGTATATACACCCCAGAGTCCTGACCTTAACCCTATTGAAAGTTTTCGGGATGTGCTGGAGAAGACTTTATGGAGTGGTTCAGTTTTTTCCCTCAATTCAAGACGTCGGTGAGCAATGAACCCGACACTGGATGGAAATAGATGTCATGTGGCCGATTACGCGTTGTAAGCAAGGCTAAAGGTGGAACAACAGCAGGTCCATTTAAAAAATGGGTTGCTTTTATAAGTTCTCAGGCACAACCCAGTAAACTCCCAGATATCATAAGTGAGTGTGTTAATGCAAGAACATTTTCAGTGGAGTACATCCTGGATTTCTCCTCGTCTGCCATGACACTTCTCACTCCAGAATACAGCCTGAGGAACGTTTCAAGATATTTCCGATGATGCTCGGGTCAGTGGAATGTTGCCATCTATTCTGCGATGATAACCCTAACAGAGTTGTGATTGAATCCAGTTCTGTGATCCTTTATTTTCAGGTTTTCACTCCGGCTGTTTTTGGCCCATGATCATGCTATTATCTCCCCCGTGGAAGCACAAGCTCCCTTTTTTCCTTTTTCCCTCCTATGATGTCATGGGGTGAGGTGCTGGACCTAATAATGACTTCATGTCATTCAGTTACAGCCAGGCATTTGGGAAACGTTATTTTTATGCCTATGTTGCAATTTTCTGAATGTTTGTTATATTTGACTGTTTTAAGCTCCTCACCAAGCTTTCGTTTTGAAAGTGCTTCATACGCTCTGCATGGCGGGGTAACGGGAGAATTGTTCAAAAATCCACTGCAGCACGCTGGCGTTAAACTGCTCCACCGCTCTTTTGTGTTTCTCCATCTTGAACAGTTTTCGGATTGGCACACGTTCCAGTTCCCAACAGCAGCACGTTTGACCTCAGAAAGGCAGTTTTGAGCAGGAGGGAGAAAAGGGGGGAAGTTCCTGGAATGTCTGGGTGAAATCTCTTGATTTGGAGCTGATATTCATCTCGATGGATTTTGTTTGAGCTGTGGCTTAGAACACCCACTCACTAGCTATGTAGAAAAGATGTAAAGAATAAAAATGTCACAAAGCACACATACATCCATTATTTATTTAGTTCTAGCCGTGAGCTACGTTTCATAGTCTCTCTCCACGCAAACACACTGCAGGTAAACCGACATCCATTTCTCTTG
>JAQMYF010000023.1:21955047-21987920 GCA_030014195.1 Neosilurus mollespiculum | reverse complement strand
ACAGTGAGAGACATGGCCGGCATTTGATAACCCAGTTAGCTGCACTGGGGGGACAGCAGTGAGAACCCGTTGATAGTAAGACTTGAACCCCCGACCATGGGATCAGTAATCCAGCACTGCCACTGCCATGGGATCAGTAAGGCCACCACTGCCCCTGTAAACGTTTTTTTACAGTATTTTGTAATTTTGTTAGGTTTATTAAATATTGCTTGATTTGACAGGACTATTTAACAAGGTGATATACAGGTACCATAGTCAAATACAGAGTGTATGGCCTAAGAGCAGCGTGGACCATGTGCACCATAGTCAGCATGAATATTTAATAATATTCAATGACTTAATGTAGGCCTGTGGTTGTCAGCAGCCATATTGTGGTTATTCATTCATTCATTTATTATCCAGCCACTTAAGCCAATCAAGCTGGGACACACCCCACACAGCTTAACAGTTCTCTCTTTCCTGCTTTCTGCTTTCAGTGCACTCTCTGATGATGAGGTTCTTTTGAGTCCTGAGGTATCATTTGGTCCACCAGGTGTCATCCTGTCATGTCCGGTTGCTATGACAATATCACACAGTGTAGATGTCTCAAAGGACTGGAGTATAAGGCTGAAGAGACAAACACATGGAAACAACTGGGAGGTATTATTATTATTATTATTATTATTATTATTATTATTATTATTATTATAGTCCATCAATTTATGTTAATTCATTTTATTATGCATTAAGAGAATCCAATCAAGACTAGTTCAGTAAGTTTAAGTGAATATATTGTATATTTGTAAGAAATAGTTTTATAGGGGTTTGAAAAATATACTGGTTGACCCAAAAACCTCCCACATTTCAAAGGTAAAACTTGCTAAGCAGCACGTTGGCGTAGTGGTTATCACGCCTACATCATAGCAAGAAGGTCCTGGGTTCGATTCCCGGACTCGTGCGTTTCTGTGTGGAGTTTGCATGTTTTCTCCGTGCTTGCTATGTTTAATCTGGGTACTGCGGTTTCCTCCCTCAGTCCAAAAACATGCACAGTAGGCTAATTGTCTGTTCCATATCGCCCCTAGCGCCTGTGCGTGTGAATGGTTGTGTGTGTTGGCCCTGCAATGGTCTGACAAGCTGTTCAGGGTGTACGTCGGCTGAGATAGGCGCCATCCTATGCTATGAGCTGTTCCATCTCCGGCGACACTGGGCGAAGGCAGGGTACACCCTGAACAGCTTGCTACACCATTGCAGGGCCAACACACAAAAGCATTCACACTCATACCCAGGGGCAATTTGGAACAGCCAATAAGCCTAATGTTCATGTCTTTGGGCTGTGGGAGGAAACTGGAGTACCCAGAGGAAACCCATGCAAACTCCACACAGAAACTTCTAAGGCTCAAACCTGGGACCTTCTTGCTTTTTTTTTTTACCCACCTCTGACAATCCTCTGACCTTGCTTACCCTCCGAGGCTGTACAGTTTTGCCCAATAAATGCCAAATGTTGTTTGGGTAACTGTCTGCTAGTTTATCAGAGTTTTGCTTGTTTATGTTGTGCATTATCAGGGTCAGTTCTGATTCATCTGAGAAATGAAGCTGTTGCATTGCCTAAGTACATACAGTGAATGCATCATAATCCAGCACTGTGTCTTGTAGTCACCTTGGGAACGTTGCTTGACTGAAATTTCGAAGATGGGAAAATTACAATTAGTCCATGTAATTTGAGGAGTAGGGAACTGAGACAGGGATTGAATAAAGAGGCTGTCATAGTGACCTGGTACTCCCTGTGAGTGTGTGGGAGTATAAATATCTGTCAAATAAAATGACTAAAAGCTCAGTCATGGGTTGAGGACTCATTCTGATTTACTTTTCAATCTATGTGTGTTTGCTTTGTCTACTATTTATGCATGCCCCATGTGGATTAATACTTTTTTTACTATTTGATGTAATAATCCAACACTTTAACATCTGCGCTTGCTACTGTAATGACTACATGTATCCTGTAATGACCTGAATGTCCAGATGTGTAAATTGATGTAATTTAAGTGATTTTATGCATTAATGTTATTTATCGTTTCTATAGTAACAGCTCAACTTAGTGCAGCACAGGAATTTGTATGGTGTAATAAATAAATGCCTAAAAACGTGATATTTAATGGAGTAAATTGTAATCATTGTTAAATGAAGCTTTCTAGTAGAAGTTGTTTATTGAACGTTTGTGAGTGTGAGTTATTTTATTTATTTGTTTGTTTGTTTGTTTGTTTGTTTTATTTTATTTTATTTTATTTTATAAATAAAAGCACACATAAGCAAGGAAGCACACAACAATTGATGAATTAATTGATTGATCATTATTATTATTATTATTATTATTATTATTATTATTATTATTATTTTACATTTTTAAATCATGACAGGTGCAAGACTTCCAAGCATTCTACACAGAAACACAGTTTTGGTATATACTAACCAGAAACATAAAGTAAAATTAAAGTAAAATGAAATTTTGTATAGTTTATTTTTACATATTTTAACCATGACAGGTGGAGGTCAGTAAAGCTCATTCAGAATTTAGTATATACTACACAGAAATGTAACTAAGTCTGGCTCCGTACAGGTGTTTTTAGTATATACTATGAAGAAAAACAAGAAGAAAAAAAAACTAAAGTAAGAGCCTTACGGATTTTAATTTTTTTTATTTTAAGACATGATAATGAGGACACCGCCTGCTTTGATTCAGACATTGTCCACTTGGAATACATATATATTTTTAACCCCAAGATACTACACCAATCAGATTGTGCTGTTTCTGTGTAGTATATACTAACTGCTGTTAGATATGAGTATATACGAAATATTGGACCATTTTCCTTCTGCAAAACATGTTAATTCCTGTATCTGACTTCATACTTTGTGATCATAACTGTTTGTATGTGATGTATTATGTAGCAAGTGAAAGCATTACACTTTGCTGTTCATACGTATGTTTTGGCAGGATGTAATGTGGATGAAAGAGGAAAGCTCTTCATGTTACTGCGTCCTAGATGCACGCTGCTGCTTTGTGCTTGTGGATCAGCCGGGTCGTTATGCTCTGGTTGGAATGCCCATCAGTGAATCTGCAGTTAAACGACTTCGTATAGCGGTGTTTGGAAGCTCAGAGGGTGATGTTTACACACTCCGGGTTTACTGTATGGATGACACACCGCGTTCCTTCCAGGTGACTTGCAAATATCCAAACACTAAGGCAACAAGCAGTTTATTCTTACATGATTTAAAGGGACAGTGTGTAAGATTTAGTGGTGTGTAGTGGCATCTAGTGGTGAGGTTTCAAAGTGCAAACAGTTAAGTTTTAATGTCTGAAACCCTCCCATTCAAAGCCTGTGTTGCAAGATGGCACCCTCCATGAGAGCGACCCGCTCTCCATGTTGATATAAACAGCTTAGGTTCTGACAAATAAACAACTTTTTTTAAATAATTATAGATTATTGAATTTATTGATTATAAACTTAATTCTTGCTAACAGATTCTCCAAAATGTTACACATCATACATTTAAGGGTATACATCAAGCTATATTTTTAAATTCTGATTAAGCTATACACTCACTCACTCATTTGCCAAACCCCTTAATTCTACTATTAGGGGCGCAGGTAGATTATCTATCTCACCGACACTGGGCGAAGGCAGGGTACACCCTAGCTAGCGATCATAGTAATGGTATTCAATTTGTTATGCTAGTACTTGTTCTTAGCATTAACACAGAAAGTCAGATTAGCAGCATAATATTCCTTTATACACACTTTTTTAATTATTACATCTCACTCACTAGTGAGTCTTACGGTGGCGTTGTGGATAGCATGTCCGCCTCACAGCAAGAAGGTCCTGAGTTCGAGTCCCAGGCTCGGCTCGGACATTTTTGTGTGTAGTTTGCTTGTTCTCCCTGTGCTTACGTAGCTTTCCTCCGGGCACTCCAGTTTCCTCTCAACATCCGCATTCAGCTAATTGGCTATTCCAAACTGGCATTGGGTGTGGAGGTGAGTGTAATTACTGCCTGTCATATAAATATATGAGTATACTGTATGAGGCCATATATTTGAGCGCCTCTTATTTATATTTATAGGATATAATGTATAGGGCGGAATGATTGCATAGTGGTAAGCACATCCGCCCCACAGCAAGAAGGTCCTGGGCTAGGGTGTATCTGTGTCGAGTTTGTGATGTCCTCCCTATGCTGCATTGGTTTCCTCCAGGCACTCCGGTTTCCTCCTACAGTCCAAAGACATGCATATTAGGCTAACTGCCTGCTCCAATTTGCTCGTAGGTATGAGTATAAGTGTGAATGGCTGTGTGTGTTGGCTCTGCGATGATCTGGCGATCTGGTCAGGGGGTACCCTGTCTTCGTCCAGTGTCGGTTGAGATAGGTTCAGTCGTCTCCTATGAGGATTAAGCGGTTGAGCAGATGAGTGAGTGCGAGCAGTATGTGCTACAGTGTATTGCTTTATATTGAACAATCACTAAAGAGTAAATTAAAGAGTCAGCATCGATTTTTCTTTTTCCCTTTCAACACCTTAGCCACACTTTCTCACCGGTGTTCTATCTTTTGTCACACCTGCTCACTCTAACACCTTTCTAGCCATCAGAGATCCCTAAAGCCTGAATTTCAATTCAGGTGCCATGTTAACTGATTGGTTTCACTTGTCTGTAATGACGTCTCATTAGTCTAGGTATATAACTACTCCACTCTTACACAGTCTTGTTTTAGTATCTTGCTAGCTTGTTCATATGAGTTATCTTTATATTTTAGGTGATATATTTTTTTTCCTTGGCTGTTTGATACTAAGGTTATTTTTGCAATATTTGATTTGGACTGTGGTGCAGTGGTCCATAATATGCTATTTCCTGGTTCTCTTGAAAACAGTGGTCTGAAGGTTGTATCGACCAAAGAGTGGTATGGTAGATATCCACTCTCAGTGCTGCATGCTGAGCAACATGATTGGTTCAGCTAGCCTTGTTACCTCTTGTTTCAGGTTTTGTGAAGGCAGGGAACAGGATGGTAGGGTCAGCTGAAAAGATTCATTTATTCATTTTCTAAGCCGTTTAATTCTCATTAGGGTTGCAGCCGACTCTGGGCGAAGGTGGGGTACACCCTGGACAGCTCGTCTGCTCATCGCAGGGCAACACTCACACAACCATTCACACTCACACTCACACCAAGGGGCAATTTGGAACAGGCAATTAGCCTTCTGGGCATGTTTTTGGACTGTAGGAGGAAACGCACACAAGCACAGGGAGAACATGCAAACTCCACATAGAAACACCCGAGCCTGGGAATCGAACCTAAGCCAGCCGAGAAGATGGAAAGTATTATTTGTATATAAAAGTACACTTTCATTTTCCCTTTGTGGTGCACGTGCTAGCAGCAAGAATATTTAATTGTTCATTCATTTTCTAAGCCGCTTAATCCTAATTAGGGTCGCAGGGAAGCTGGCACCTATCTCAGCCGACTCTGGGCGAGAGCGGGGTACATCCTGAACAGCTCACCAGACCATTGCAGGGCCAACACACATACAACTATTCACACTCACTTTCACACCTAGGGGCGAGTACAGAAAAACTGTGCAAGTTTTAGTTTTTTGGATTGTGGGAGAAAAATGGAGCACCCGGAGAAAACCCACACAAGCATGGGGAGAACATGCAAACTCCACCCAGAAACGTCTTGAGCCTGGAAATCAAACCCAGGACCTTCTTGCTGTGTGACAGACGTGCTAACCACCATGCCGCCCTACTCAACTAAATTAGGGGAGAAAAATCACGAGGCCTGTACCACTATTTGCCTGTATTATATATAAATATATATTCAATATATATATATAATATAAATATATATAATATATAATATAAATATTTGTTGAATTAGCCAGTTAGCCTAATGTGCTTGTCTTTGGACTGTGGGAGGTAACCGGAGTATCTGGAGGAAACCCATGCAAGCACACTGAGAACATGGAATCTCCACACAGACACACCCGCTGGCGTGTTCGGGACTCGAACCGAGAACCTTTCAAGAAAATTCAATTTACTACAAAGTCAGTTCGGTGCAGTAGGACTCATTTTGTGGACTCCTAACAATGCCACACCTCTTCAACTTTTTGATAGTAATAGCTAAGAATTAAAAAACATGAATGAGCGCAGGATCAGTCCCGGGCATCAGGTCTTCAAAAAAATTTGAGTACTTATATCAATACATCAGTTATTTTGCTCATCATCAAGTATGAGGAAAATACAATTATTATTTTCTGTTTATTACACTCCGTAATTTGAACCTGTGCTGATTTATAGAAGTGTGAAATGATCTATTTTATAAAGCCTCACTTATTCATGTCATTCATCAACTGCTGCTGAGATTTCATAAACAGGAGACTTGATTCTGCTTGAGATATTGATTATGCAATATTCATTTAGAGGGTTTTGAAAACATTATCTTCATTAATATTCAGGATGAGCTTTTTCCTGGCTAGGGTTGTGCTGCATTTAGAGCCAGAGCTGTTTAGGGTGCAAGTATTCCTTTCTTACTCAAGTAGAAGTAAAGCTAGTTGTGTAAGAGCAACACCGGTGAAGTAAAAGTACTGTTTGTTTTTCATTATTTAAGAAAAAGTAAAGATGTTCAGACTCTGAAATGTTTTCGGAGTATAAAATTAAAAGGTAGCTCTTTGAAGGACATTTCAATTGACTGTTTCTCTGCAATCTCTCTCTCTCTCTTTCACTGTGTTGCTCTCTCTCTCTCTCTCTCTCTCTCTCTCTCTCTCTCTGTCTGTCTATCTCTCTCTCTCTCTCTCTCTTCCCATCTCTCTCTCTCCCCTTTCTGTCTCTCTCTCATTCTCTCTCTTCCCATCTCTCTCTCTCTCTCTCTCTCTGTCTCTCTCTCTCACCCTTCCCTCTCT
Organism: Neosilurus mollespiculum; assembly: GCA_030014195.1. Lineage (NCBI taxonomy): Eukaryota > Metazoa > Chordata > Actinopteri > Siluriformes > Plotosidae > Neosilurus > Neosilurus mollespiculum. Next base: position 21,981,007 of record JAQMYF010000023.1, on the reverse strand, counting down.
CTCTCTCTGTCTCTCTCCCTCTCTCCCCCTCTTATTTTTTCAGCCTTAAAACCACCCAGACACTGTAGTGTAGTATTTCAGTCTCCCTCACCTACAGTCAATTTATGATCGTTTCTTTTTTAACAGTCACTTCACTGTATGCAAACTCTCCCCTACTCCATCTTTTTGTGAGAGTAAAAGACAGAGTGATGTTGTTTTTATGTCCTGAGCTTATTAATTCTAATTCATCAGAGTTTTTGTTGTCGTCTGGAGTCTCTCATTCCTCAGGCAGGTGTGGTTTCCGTACACAGTGAATGTAATTTTAATAAGTCAGAAATACAGCATCCCTTCAGTGAGTTTTTTTATATATTTAATTTAGATCCACTTTTTAATGTTCTGTAAATGATGTTTTATATAATGTGTATGCATCGAGGGAGGCACGGTGGTGTAGTGGTTAGCACGTCCGCTTCACAGTAAGAAGGTCATTAGTTCGAGGTCATTAGCTCCCAGGCTCAGGCGTGTGGATTTGCATCTTCTCCTCGTGCTTGCATAGGTTTCCATCCTGGTACTCAAGTTTTCTCCCACAGTCCAAAAACATGCACAATAGGCTAAATGGCTGTTCCAAATTGCCCCTAGACAGACCTGTGAGTTTGAATGTTTGCCTGTGTGTTGGCCCTGGGATGGATTGGTGAACTGTCCAGGGTCTACCCCGCCTTAACCAGAAGAGGTTCGGCAAATGAATTAATGAATGATTGAAAAAGAAACCTACACGTGCACAAGGAGAACATGCAAATTCCACACAGAAACGCCCTCGCCGTTCATGGGAAGTAAACCCACAAGCTTAGGTCTCATATTGCCAGTCGTGGGGACTTCTTTGGCCATTGCGTGACCATTCCGGCAGAGTTTGGCTGGAAAAAATAGGCACTAACCTGAGAAACATGAGAATCTGTGAAGCATACATTGCAATAGTCATGTCTACAGGCAGTAACTGCAGTGCATACTAGGCAAACAAATCATATGCAGTCATCTACCGTGAAATTATGCCGGCTTTACTCTACTCAGTACCTAGTGTCGTTCCTTACACTCCAAGAATTGCCTTTACTGTGTATCAAACTATTGCACAAGCTTCATCGTTGTTGGTTTTATAAAGACACGTCAATGCCATCGTGAGTCACTGGAACCACAGGAACATGCTGATGTTGACATTTCAGGGCTGGACTAACTTTGAACATCAGTCGTTTTGGCTTCCAGTGAATTCAAGAGGGGGAGGGGGGCACAGAACTGACACCATGCTACTCCTTTGCTCAGTTTTGAATGTGGATTTGATCATGGATTCTGACCCATAAGCCGAACGTTTCACTCTGAATAAAGGCCATCAGCGCTCCATTATTAATAAGCCCCTGTGGACAGAATCCCGCTGCCAGCCATTCATCTCAGCCTTCAAAGGGTTAAACTGCAGCTTTACTGTCCCCTGCAGGGTTGAAAGCTGAAAATGGTGGATTATGTGATTCTACGATGTGGTGGACCTTTATCTTTCATTCACCCTCCATTCATTCATTCATTCATTTAAAATGACGCGCGCTCATGCGCGCACACACACACACACACACACACACACACACACACACACACACACACACACACACCCTATCCACCAAGGAGATTATGTTTTACCTGTGGTTTGTGTGTTTGTTAGCACTATTACACAAAATCTGATGTTAAGATTTCCATGACATTTTTACCAGAGGTGGGACTTTGGACAAGGAAGACTTTATTAGATTTTGGAGGTGATCTGGATCAAATTCTCGATCCAGCATTGTGAAATGGATGAATTTGGGCATTTTTATATGGTGGCTTTGCTGGGCTTAGCACAGGTTTGTGCTGTCCAAGTGCTCTTGGTTTCTTAGTTGTTGTTTTTTTCCTGGATGCCACCATCTTTGGGTTTAGATGTAACATTTACAAACCGGACTCCTTTCTACATTTCATTACAGAATAATGTTTTTTTGGGGCTAAAGCAGTGGTCATATCCATACCATTTAGGATCATGTTGCTTAATGCTAACTTTATCTAAGTGAAAATTTGAATATTCAAGCTACGATCATGTGTGTCTATCAGAACCAAACGGGTGGGGCTGCTTATTTTTTGTGTTGTAAAACTGTTTTGAGCTCCCACTCCTTTAGGAGCTATAGGAATAGGTTCCATCCATCCGTCTGTCTGTCCGTCACACTTTACTTTCTGGACATTTACTTGCCGTGTGCTGAAGCTGGTGCTTTCAAACTTGGTATGCTGGTTCACTACTATGAGTGCTAGGATGAGTTTGTGTGTGAGTGACCTTGATCTTTTTTTTTTTCAAGGTCACAGAGGCAAAACTGTATATTAGGGTTTCCGGACATTTATTTGCCGTGTGCTGAAGCTGGAGCTTTCAAATTTGCTATGCCTGTTCTATATTGGTATATTATGGAATGGTTCTTTTGGCTGGAGCGTCTAGTCCCAGTGGTCTATTTTTCTGGTTAGCAATATTGTTTCCTCGGCTGTAGCATTATCATCAAGTGCCTGAAAATATTTCCTAAAATAAAAAGTTTTGCTGAAGTGTATGTCATCCAGAAATGCTAATTTTTTTAAATGCTAACCTAGCATGAGCCAACTAACACAGTGCAAAATACACCGCTTGGTACCCTCTGGCCATCATTCCTATTGAAATGTTTGAACATGTGCAGGGGCTTGAATAATGATGATCTGTAGGTGCTGTCAGTTCCAGTTTACATTCTTTTTCACCAGCCAGCCTACAGAGCTTTTGGGCGTGTTCCCTTTAGCACTTCGTTTTCACATGGCGAAAACACAGAGCCGGCTCTGATATCCAATGAGCAACGCCAGAACTTCAAACCACCATTTCCATTTCACACGATGCCTGCCAAACACTTTCAGCCTAAATCCTGAAAAAAAAAATGTAAAAAATTTAAATAATAAAAAAAAGAGCTGAAATCTTAGCTGGCCCAAACTGCAACCCAGGAGAATTCATTGCGCTGGAACTTTCTTGAATTAAAAGCTCTGATTATGTGGAGTTTGTAGTTTTATAGCCAGTTACAGGCTCACACATGTGCCAGAAGTTAAATTAATTGATAAAACTACACCCGTGTGCCTTGTTCTTGTGTTATATGATAAATAGCTGTCGGATTTAGATTGGATTAAAGGGTTAGACAGTGCCGACCTCTATTACTGGAGGACAGAAGCGTTCACATCAGTCTTGGTAAGCATGACAGGCGCACTGCATCAGTTTCCTGCAGTTTCCACCCCTGATATGATGAACGGCAGTCCTGGGCCATGTTGGATCCACCTGTGAAAGACAGATATGAATTTCTTCAGGTCCTGTTCTCTAATGTGTGCTTTATTTTCTTCTCTCCATGTAGAGTAAAGAGGTGGGACTTCAGCTGCAAGAGGACTTGATGAAGGTCCTCAACGAGCTTTACACGGTAAGAAGAACATGAAAAAGAATGACACATGCACACACTTGTCACAACAAGATCACAAAACAAACCTTAACGTAAAACCACAAAGATACTCTGAACGAAAGCAGTGTTGGTTCAGGTTTAAAGGTAAAGGTATGCAGGTTACAGGGAAATATTTATATTGCAGAAACAAAAAAACCTTAACACCAGTGCGTCCACACACAACCAGAATGTATTTTTTTTTCCCCGAAACAGAGACACCTTTGCACCAGGCGGGCCCGTGGTGTACCGTTGGGCCCTTGAGCAAGGCCCTTAAGCCTCAGTTGTATAAAATAATAAATGTCAGTTGCTCTGGATAGGAACGTCTGCCAAATGCTAGAGCAGTGGTGGGCCAGTGGTTAAGGCTCTGGGTTACTGATCCGAAGGTTGGCGTTTCAAGCCCAGGTAGCACCAAACTGCCACTGTTGGGTCCTTGAGCAAGGCCCTTAACCCTCTACTGCTCAGTCGTATAAAAAATGATGAATGTAAGTCACTCTGGATAAGGGAGTCTGCCAAATGCTGTAAATGTAATGGTTAGGGTGTTGGGCTCATGATCGAGAGGTCATGGGGTTTGAGTCCACATGAGACCCCCAACCGTGCTAAGACCCCTGGGCAAGGTTTTAACCACAAGTGTGCCTCTGTCCACCCAGCAGTAGAAATAAGGCACCAGTAAAAATACTGGGACGATAACCTGCGATGGAGTAGCGTCCCAACAAGGAGGAGTTAAACCCCTAGTCACTTCGCTTCGGAAACCGGAGCAAAGCTCCGGCTATGATGAGCCAGTGGGCTGTAAAAGCCCAACACACTTTTTACCTTACTATACATTATATGGACAAAAGTTTGTGGACACTTGAGAATAATACTCATACGTGTTTCTTGATGGTTGGACTCCAGGTTTCGTTCCTCTTTGTTGTTATAATAAACGTCTCTCTTCAGGGAAGGCTCTGTAGATTTTGGAGTGGGGCTGTGAGTACCTGTGATCATTCATCCACAAAATGAATCAGGCACCGATGTCAGGCGGGGACACCTGGAGCGGTTGTTATTCTAGTTCACCCCGAAAGTGTTCAGTGGGGTATAGGTCAGCGCTCTTTGCAAGCGACTGATGTTCTCCCACTCTAACCTTGGCATGACATGTCTTCATGGAGCTCACTGTGTGCCGGGAGGACGGTCATGATAGAACAGGATCGAGCCTCTTAGGGAAATTGTAACCCTGCAGCAGCCGAAGACGTTCTGTACAATTGTGTGCTTTCAACTTTGTGGCACCAACTTTGGGACGAAGCTACGTATGGGACTGATAGTCGAGTGTCCATAAATTTTTGTCCATATAGTGTATATATGTATGTATGAAACCAGCCTGAGAAAATCCTCCGAGTATAAACATGCTGCATTTTGAAATGTTTCTGTTATTTATTCTCTCTCTTATTTTTTGGTTGAGTGTAGTTCCCTCAAAGAAACGCAGTGTTCAAAGATACTGCAGGTACAAAGTGTTCCCACCCACCATACCTCCCCAAACTCTCTCTCTCTCTCTCTCTATTGCTATCTCTCTCTCTCTACCCTGCTGTTTCTGTCATCTCTTTCAAAGGGGTTTGAGATGAAGCTCCTGTTGCAGGAGAAGGATTATTTTTTATGTGCTGCGGTGGTTATGAGCCAATCAGTGAGTATGATGAGTGGAATTTGAGTCTCGAGAGACTAGAACTTCTTTCCTCTTTAAAGCACTGTGGCTGTCAGTCACAGCAGGCGATCCTGGCTGCGTGTTCTTGTGTATGACCCGCAGAGCGTGACTGTGTTGGCCTGTTTTAAAGTATGCTACGAGTGACCAAATCTGCTTGTGTGCATACTTTTAACCATGTGTCCGGTGTAGGCTCAGGAAGTGGTTCTTTTTAATTTTTTTCTTCCTTTTCCCCGAGGTGCCAGTGAATGACAGATTGGTGCCTTCACAGATGCAGCTCAGGTTTCTCTGAGCCACTAAATTCCCTCTGAAATGTGGCGGTATCTGGTTTCGTGAGATGATAATGAAAGACAGTTGTGTATTTTGACACACTTTAGGTTAACAGTGTTTGCTCTGGCCTTATTTGCACTAGATGTGCACAATACAAGTGTAATCAGCTTCATGTTTCTGACTTATCTTCCCTCATCAAATGATGGTCACCTACAGAGAATTTAATTATTTCATCATTTCCTGTGTGTGATATTTGAGGGTGGCACAGTGGTGTAGTGGTTAGCACGTCCGCCTCACAGCAACAAGGTCATGAGTTTGAGTCGCAATTTCATGGATATTTTTTATTTCCCATGCTCAAGAAGAGGGTGTGTGGGTGCATGCGTGCGTGCATGTGCGTGCATCTGTGCGCGTGTGCATGGGCGTATTTGTGTGTGTGTGTGTGTGTGTGTGTGCGCGCATGTTTATGTGCGTGTATGTGTGTGTGTGCATGTCTGTGTGTGTCTATGTGCATGTGTGTGTCTGTGCACCCATGTGAGTTTGTGTGCGCGCGCATGTGTCTGTGTGCATGTGTGTGTCTATGCGCACGTGTGGCTGTGTGTCTATGTGTGTCTATGTGCGTGTATGTGAGTGTGTGTGTGTGTGTGTGTGTGTGTCTGTGTGTGTGCATGTGTAACCCAGTTATTGCAAATAGATGAGGTTCAAACTGCTGTCTGATCTCCCACCATGTTATGTTTCTTAAATCGGCGTGTTTGTCAGTGCCATATTCTGGCAGGCTGTACAGTCGCACTGTAAGAGGGTGCCATTAATTACCAGCAGGATGCTCTGTGCTCAGTCATTCCAGTGACACTCTAGCTTTGTTTTCACTGAGCTGTTTGAAATTCCTGCTCTAATGCGGAACATCTGTCTGCTTTGTTTGCCGCTGTGGGGGGTTCGAGAAGAGATTGAAGTTTAGAGGAGGGGCGCTCCAGATTTAGGACTTATCAGATTTCTCTGACTGAATTCCCCCGCATGGGGCACATGCACTCCTTTTTGAATACATGTGCACTTTGGAAAGACTCCATAATCATTACTCCCTGTAATAGAAAACAAATCCTGGAATTATTTGCTGATTAAAATGGATCTGAAACCGTTTTCAGATCTGGGCAGTGGTTAAGGCTCTGGATTACTGATCCGAACATTGGCGGTTCAAGCCCCAGTACCACCAAGCTGCCACTGTTGGGTCCTTCAGCAAGGCCCTTAACCCCCAGTTGCTCAGTTGTATAAAAACGATGAATGTGAGTCTATCTGGATAAGGGTGTCTGCCAAATGCTGTAAATGTTTTCCTTAACCGTTGGCACAGTGGTGTGGTGTAGTGGTTATGTCCACCTCACAGCAAGAGCATCCTGGGTTCGAATTCCTCGCTGGGGAGTTTCTGCGTGGAGTTTACAAGTTCTTCCGGTGCTTGCGTGGGTTTCCTCTGTGTACTCTGGTTTCCTCTCACAGTCCAATGACATGCACGATAGGCTCATTGGCTGTTGCAAATTGCTCCTAGGTGTGAGTGGGAGTGTGAATGGTTTTGTGTGTGTGTTGACCCTGCAATGATCTGGCGAGCTGTTCAGGGTGTACCCCGCCTTCGCCCAGTTTGTAAAGGAAAAGGAAATGTAACGTTCGGGTTTAAACATTGTTGGTGCGCTAACCCTTTTCTGTAACCTTTCCACATTCCTCATTAAAAGAGTAATGGCTTCTTCTTTCCTTGTTTTGAGAGAGATTTGGCCAAACCCTCCACTCCCAAATTCTCCTAATTTTTAAAATAAATGATGACTCAGCAGTGCTAAGGATTTATTGCATCCTTTAGAAGAAGTATAAGTCGGTGTAAACCGTGCTCATTAAAATGGCTTTTGAACTCTGGAAATGATTGACAGAGCTGGTGATTATGTCATCCCTGTAATCTTTGGCACATTGCGTGAGGGAACTAGGTATTAGGCAGCAGGGACATTCCATTCATGTTTACCCCATGAGCCTCCAGCCATAATACCACCACCACCACCACCAAAAACCCTCAGAGCTCATCCAACAGAAGGCCATCTTTCATCGCTTGGCACGGATTCCAGTTTTCAGCTGCTGTGGTTATGCGGTTGGTTGGTGGCTGGGTTACACTGCTGACATTTTTACCGATTGCACATGTCTTAATTCCCCATGACTTCTTTCTCCAGTGCAGTTCAAGTCAATAAATGAAGTGGCAGTCACTTGTTCTTCAATTAGCTGCTTATTGGTTGTCCCAGTGATCACACTTCAGACATCCGAGCCAGTATAAATTGACTTTTGGTTGCTGTTGTTGTTGTTGTTGGCTTTGAAGAAAGCATTGTGCTAGAAGGAGAGGAAAACTATTTGGTCAGGCACGCTCTGGTGCAAGCAGAAGCAATTTAGGCAAATGATTCTGGAGCAGACCTTGTATGTAATTCATTATACTTAGCTGAGGCTGAAAGTGCATTGGCTCAAACCTATTTCCTGTTTCCTACCCCCGAGCTGTCTGCACTCTCTGGACCACCTGAACAAATTCTGCAATAAGTGACATGTGTTAAAACAAATGCCAAAGCACCGTGGCTTAGTGGATAGCCCGTCCTACTCAAGGCAGTACGGTCCTGGGTTCGATTCCTAGGCATGCTATGTGGAGTTTACATGTTCTCTCTGTGGGTTTTTTCTGGGTACGCCTGTTTCCTCCATAGTCTAAAGGTATGTATGTTAGGCTAATTGGCTGTTCCAAATTGCCCCTAGGTGTGTGCGTGTGTGTGTGTATGTTGGCACTGCAATGTATTGGCGTGTTGTTCAGGGTGTACCCCGCCTTCGCCCAGTGTCGCCTTAATCCCTAGCAGGATTAAGCGGTTCAGTGAAATTTTACTTTTCTTTTACGAAAAGTTAACGGCTTCTCATTCACTCTCATTCATTTGCCAAACCGCTTAATCCTACTAGGGTCGCGGGGAGGCTAGAGCCCATCTCAGCCAACATTGGGCGGGATACAGCTTACCAGACCATCAGAATGCCAACACACACACAAGCATTTACACTCACACAGTCACCAAGCGGCAATTAGACTAATGTGCATATCTTTGGACTGTGGGAGGAAACCGGAGTACCTGGAGGAAACCAACACAAGCACGGGGAAAATTTTCTATCATCTGATGTTATTAGTTGTTTGATTCTTCAAGTGGTGTTTAAACTGCATTCTATGATGGAATCGTAGCTTCTTTATTGGTATCCAGTAATCAGGCTTCATGCAGGCTGCAGGATTTCCACCTCTTAACTCCAGTCGGATCATGAAAACTGATTGCGTGGAGCTTCGTCTGGGTTTTCCTTTTTTCTACCATGTCCCAAAGCTTTCCATTAGCCTAATTGGTCAATTGACCCTATATGTGACCGGGGTCATATTGAGGGTTTTTCCTGCTATCTACCCTGATCCTGAACAGAATAACGCACTTACTAAAAGACAGAGTATCTTCATGAATAAATATTTTGATGTTTATTTTGATTTTGTTCATCTTCCTGTCATTATAGTGCTAACTGTGTCTTTCCTCATTCAACCTGGCAGGTGATGAAGACGTACCACATGTACAACGCTGATAGCATCAACGCTGAGAGCAAGCTGAAGGAGGCAGAGAAGCAGGAAGAGAAGCAGATGGGACGTGGGGCACGCCAAGAGGAACGCCAAACCCCACGCTCGCCTGACACACTCACCAGCGTCAGGCTCGACGACAAGCCTGTTCGCCGGAGCTCTGTTAAAAAGATCGAAAAGATGAAGGAGAAGGTAAGAACCGAAGAGAAGCGCTTCAGTGAAATAATCCAGTTGTGAGGAGAGGGTGATGGGAGCTTACGGTAGAGAAAGCGTTTGTGTAGGTGGTAAAAGGCAGCAGATGGAGATGGGGACATTGTTTGAATGGTAAGATGAGATTTGGATAGAGAGGGAGATGGATGAAGTGATGAGTGTTATAGTGCAAACCACCTCTGGTTCGCGACCTGGACCGGTGCCTTCATAAGGCACGTTGATCTTATTCTGGATTATGATCTGGTTCATAAGGAATTCATTGTTGATCTGAGATCAGATTGGCTCTTGTTTCTGTTTAAAATTGCAGACAGTGAGGTAATAAAAAGCAGTTTTACTCAGGAATATGGTGACCTTTTTCAGGTTATCTGATATCTCATCATCAGACGCATCCCTTACACCTCACAGCGTCCTAGCACAAGCTTCAGGATCATAACATTCACCTAAACAACCTTTTTAATATCCAAAACACAATAGGCTTTCAAAGCGAGTCACTGGATGAAAACTTGCTCATCACTCACTCGAACCGCTTAATCCTATTAGGGTCACGGGTAGGCCGGTGCCTGTCTGGCCTATGCCTATAAGGCTGTGGTATGGTAGGACATCTGCCTTACAACAAAAAATACCTGGGTTTAAGTTCTGGGCTCAGTGAGGGTGCTTCTATGAGGAGTTTGCATGTTCTCCCTGTGCATACCTGGGTTTCCTCCAGGTACTCCGGTTTTCTCCCATCGTCCAAAGACATGCACATAAGGCTAATTGGCTGTTCAGAATTGCCCCTTTGTGTGTGTCTGTGTGTGTGTTCCCTGCAATGAACTGGTGAACCGTTCAGGGTGTACCCCGCCTTCGCCCAGTGTTGGCTGAGATAGGCTCCAGCCTCCCTGTGACCCTAGTAGGATTAAGCAGTTTGGCGAATGAATGAATGTTTGCAGTATGGATGCTTCAGACCGAGTACTAGTTGTAGTCCTCCTCATGTCCCGCATGCTCTTACCTGCAGGATGCAGGGTTAGAAAAGGACAGAGTAAGGATTAGTACTTCTGTGATGGCAGCTTGAACGTTTCTTTGTCAACTTGCAGCCGTGATGCATTTGGAGACACATGATCCCTGTTGCTAGTTATTAGCGAGAGGGATTTAATGGCCTCCGCTCAATGTTCCGTTTCTCATTTTTCCCCTCAATCTCCCTTTCAGCGCCAAGCCAAATACACTGAGAACAAGCTGAAAGCCATCAAGGCAAGGAATGAGTACCTGCTGGCTCTGGAGGCGACCAACTGCTCTGTGTTCAAGTACTACATTCATGACCTCTCCGACCTCATTGACGTAAGTCCTCCTGCGCCTCGTCACCATCGATTCCTTTGCTTTTAGCGTTTTAAAAACACTCTGGAAAACACTGCCTTAACACACACACCATCATTAACATATTCACAGTGGCTATGCTTTTTACTTGGCGGACTCCCAAATGGCTTCCTGTAATAACCTACAGTGCAGGGGGTAGATACAGCTTTTAGGGCATGCTGTATTGCTGTATGTGCTGCAGTTCACTTAATATAGACCCGTTGTAAGCATGTCAGCATGTACTCTTTTCTAAGATGGGAGGATGGAGCCTATCTCAGCCGACACCGGGTGAAGGCGGGGTACACCCTGAACAGCTCTCAAGACCATTACAGAGCAACACACACAAGCATTCACATGCACATCCATACCTAGGGGCAATTAGGAACAGCCAGTTAGCCTCATGTGCATGTCTTTGAACAGTGGGAGGAAACCAGAGTACCTGGAGGAAACCCACGCAACCACGTGGACAACATGCACATTCCACATGGAAATGCCCTCGCCGAGCCTGGGACTCAAACCCAGGACCTTCTTGCTTGTGAGGTAGATGTGCTAACCACTATGCCATCTGGGGAACATCCAATTCAGCGACCATCACCAATCCTGTGGCAAAATATTATTATGCCTTCTCCGCCCACAGTGGTGATGTCAGAGGTATTATGTGTTTGCCCTGGTCCGTCATCCATCTGATCTTCCTTGTGGGCACTCCACACATTTTGACCTCACTCTTACCAATTACTCACTACTAAAGGCACATGAACTGGTACAGGTTCTGAGGTCAAAGGTCAAGGTCACATGCAGTCATCTTAGAAAAATCTCATGCACACTTTGCAGACTGAAGCCCTGCATTGATCAAAGCAAACTAAAACAAGATTTTTATAGTTGATACAGGGTCGGCTGAGATAGGCTTCTGCCTCCCTGCTACCCTAGTAGGATTAATCGGTTCGGCGAAGGAATGAATCCCAAGATAGCGAACCAATCTGGTCTGTTCCCCTGTGAAGTGATGACCTCTGTTGGTCGACGTCGACCATGGATAACGCGCCCTTTCAGTTTGTCGTCATGAATCTGACTCAGCTGGTACAGTGCCAGCTGTGGCTGATCAGTTCGACGCGGGAATGGCGGTCCTTACCGCATCTGTTACAGGTGTTGGTCGCAGGGTTTGCCTCACAGGTGCAAGGAATTTGACATATGAGGACACATGAATAAGAAATCAATACATGTATCAAAAATTAGGGCAGAGGTGGCTCAGTGGTTAAGGCAGTGGGTTACTGATCCGGAGGTTGGGGGTTCAATCCTCAGTATCACTACTGTTGGGCCCTTGAGCAAGGCCCTTAACCCAAAATGGCAATTGTAAGTCGCTCTAGATAAGGGCGTCTGCCAAATACCTAAATGTAACAACTTTTCATTTACGCGAGTCCCTCTGATAACTCTGGAAACTGTACCAGGGTCAAGCTTGCCAGGTTTTTAACTCTGGCTTGCATACACATAACATTTACGTTTTTAACGGTCTCTGTGTCCATCCCCCCATTACTCCGTGGAAATCATTAAAGCTAAATATTTATTCATTAAAACCCGGACAGATGGTTTAACTTAATTCTTTCAGAGTAATTTAAAAATGCCAGCATGGTATAATGATGTCAGGGTATGTCATATGCTCATAATATGAGCTGAGGATCCTTCAAAGTTCAAATCGCTGTTCCATTGCAGGAATATTATGGCTTTACTTATTAGGTAAGCCCGAGGTAACCCCACAGACATGCTGTTAAAGAGGGCTCACTTCTTCCTCCCTGTGATAGCTGGAGCCTCCTACGCCTCAAGCACATGATCAGAGCCTGTTACTACACCCAGGGTGCCATGAATATGAATGATGGGCTTACATGGTGCACTTCCTTACTTTATGAGACCTGGGCATGCTGGGAGACATGTGACTCGAGCAGAGGTTGATGAGGAGGTGGTTGTTGCAGGGTTAAGCTCGGCTGAATGAGGAAATAAGTTACTGGTGTATGTGTCTGTGGGGGTTGTTTTAAATGGGTCCGCTTTCCTCATATAAATAATACATCACTTCCTGTGTATAATAAGACCATGCAGGAACCGGTGCAATAATAAAACCTTGCTAAATCTGTCACAGCTGGGATCAGCCAGAACATTAACACCCCCTGACTGGTCTGCGGCTAAACAGCCGCATACGCTGCAAACTGCAATGCACTCTGTGCTCTGACACCTTTCTGTCATAGCCAGCATTAACAGTTTTGGCAGTTTGTGCTGCAGTAGCTCTTGTGTGGGATTAGATCAGACGTACTAGCCTTCACTCCCCACGTGCGTCAGTGAGCCTTGGGCACCCATGACACTGTTGCAAGTTTACTGGCTGTCCATCCTTGCTCCACCTTTGGTAGCTACTTACCACTGCATGCTGGTGGTGTAGTGGTTATTGGCGTGAGGTGGTGGGTTCAAATCTCTGTTTGAATGACCCTCACTATGCTACGACCCCTGGGCAAGTGTGTCTTTGTCCACCAAGAAGTATAAATTGGTACCAGTAAATACTGGGAAGTTAACCTGTGATGGGCTAGCATCCCATCCAGGAGGACAGAAACAGGGTTACGCTCCAGCCCTGATGAGCCAGTAGGCTCGGGTGTAAAAGCCCAACATACTTTTACCACTGCATACCAGGAACACACCCCACAAGCCCTGTGGATTTGAGGATGAATAGACCCTGTCGTTTAGCCAACACAATATGGCCCTTGCCAAAGTCACTCATGCCCATCAAGAACTGAGCGTTCACTTCCTGCCTAATACATCCTCCTCATTATCAGTGTTATTCACTTCGCCTGTCAGTGCTCATAATCTTTTAATTGTTTGTTTCTCTCATTCAGTGCTGTGACCTGGGCTACCATGCCAGTCTGCACCGCGCTTTGCGTACCTACCTCTCTGCCGAGTTTAACGTGGAGACGTCGAAGCACAGCGGCCTGGAGACGATTGAAAACGCAGCCGAGAACCTCGAAGCCCAGTTGGACAAACAGAGACTGATGGAAACCTACAACAACATCTTCTGCCCTCCTGTTCGCTTCGACTTCCAGTCTCATATGGGGGACCAGGTGAACCTACCTGCATGTGCACGTGTGTTTGAGAGTGCCGCGTTGTGTGTGTGTGTTTGGATCATTACCAAGAAAGTGTAACTGTGTACGTTTAGCTCAGATTCGTTATCGTGGTACCAACAAGATTTCTGTGACTTTAGAGTGAGTTGTATGTATGTCGGAATCCCTTTGTTCAAATCATGCTAATTATTTACTCATCCTGCAGCAGTAAACAAACAACAGCATGAAGGCATTCCTGTATAAACACATCTGCTGGGCATTTATAGAGGTCTTTGCTCCTGCCAGATTTTTTAAATGAGCATTTTTTTTTGTTCTCTGTCTCTTAGCACTTGTCCAAACAGAGCCAGGGTTGGGCTGCTTGTACACACAGGAATAAAATGTATGGTCATGTTGATCAGGCTTGTATCAAGTCGTCAGAATTCCTCGGGGGTTTGTTATTGAAAAACATTGTCATTATAAAGTCTTCTACTGCTGCCTTTCAGCAACCGAGATAAACCCGGGCGAAGCACACAAGTGCTGTTTTTCTTGCTCCTGATGCAAATAAGCAACGATTTTGTCAGCTGTTCGGAGGCTTCGTAAAGCCTCAGTCCTCAAGGGTAGGTGTGTGTGTGTGTGTGTGTGTGTGTGTGTGTGTGTGTGTGTGTAAGAGAGAGAGAGTCCATGTCATAAGTGTCCTGCAGCTGGTAAGGTCCCATGCAGTGTCTATGTGCACAGCTGTGACTGTCCGACCCGACCCCAGATCAAGCGGAAGATGATGATGATAATGATTAATTTTTTTGTTTTGAAAATCTACTGCAAAAAAAATATTGCCGTTTTTAAGCAGCAACAATCACAAAACCCCACTGGAATCTTGGGATGCTGTGTACTGGTCATAACCTGTAGATTAACAGACGCTGGATAACGTTTCCATGTTCAGGAATATTGAGGATATGGGAACGTTTGCTATGGTACGGTGGTGTTGTGATTAGCACGTCCTCCTCACAGCAATAAGAGTCCCGTGCTCGGTGAGGGCGTTTCTGTGTGGACTTTGAATGTTCTCCCTGTGCTTGTGTGGGTTTCCTCTGGGCACTCTGGTTTCCTCCCACAGGCCAAAGTTTACATGCAAAAGGACTGTTCCAAAATTGCTCTTTGGTGCGAGTGTTGGCCATGTCTTTGCACAGCTGTGCCGTTGCAACGTTGACTGATGAATCAATTTTAGTCTAGTTCTTTATGCTAATTTATGCTCGTTATGAGCATAATTACTCTGTCATCACTGTGAGCTAAAGCACGACCTGTGACCGGACAGCAGCACCTCACTACCCAATACCATTTATTTCATACAGTCACTAGTCTCAAGATAAACACTGAACATCTGGAACCAAAACAATAATCTAATTTATTCAAATTTCCTTTTTCAGACTCATTATTTAATTCTCCTTAACAGAGCGATTCGGTAGGGTGTGATTCCTTTAAATCAGACCTTTATGCTCTCGTTTACTGTAAGTGTGTGATTTTTATTTATTTGTTTATTTGTTTATTTATTTAAAGATGGGCTACATGTGCCCTCAGCAGCCACTCCAGGGTGAACTTCTACAGAGGTGCCAGCAGCTCCAGTCTCGTCTTTCCACACTTAGGATAGAGAATGAAGAGGTAAATACACACACACAGATTTATTAACTCACACACTCACATTCTCTCTCTCACACACTCACTCACTCTCTCACATCCTCTCTCACTCACACACTCACTCACTCACTCAATGACACACACACACACACACACTTACTCTCACTCACACATACACGCACACTCTTACTCACACTCTCACATTCTCTTTCTCACACTCACACTCACATTCTCTCATTCACACTCACTCCCTCACACACTCACACACTCACTCATTCACTGACTCACACACTCACACACCTACATTCTCTCCCACACGCACACACCCACATTCTCACATTCTCTCACACTCACACACTCTCATTCACACTCACTCCCTCACACACACACACACTCACTCATTCACTGACTCACACACTCACACACCTACATTCTCTCCCACACGCACACTCACATTCTCTCTCACACTCACACACCCACACTCTCACATTCTCTCACACTCACACACTCAGTCTCTCACACACTCACTCTCTCACACACTTACTCACACACTTACTCACCCACTCACTCTCACTCATTCACTCTCATGCACGCACGCACACACACACACTTGCTGTCGGTCTGTCTCTCTTTCTCACACACACCCTCACACTCACCCTCTCTTGCATACACGCACTCTCACTCAGTCTCACACACGCACAAGCACACTCTCTCTCTCTCTCTCTCTCTCTCTCTCTCTCTCTCACTCACACACAAACACACACTCACACTTTCTCACATTCTCTCTCTTACACACACACACACACACACACACACACACCCACACACACACGCACGCACGCGCATGCAGGAGTGCATACACACAGACACATCTGTCTTCTCAAGTACAGTAAACACAGTCTCGTCTCTTAATATATACAGTCACTTTAAACGTTCCTCTTACACTCTCCATTCACCTGCTCACTGAAGTCAGCTGTAAATCATCACACCTTGTGTTAGTGATCGTTTTTCGTTGTAATACAGGGAGCTTAACTGATTTTTCTTCTTAAGATCAACAATTTGCTTCTAGTTTACCCACAGAAGCTTTTCTGTTAGATATATTTGCATGTGCTGTTTTGACTCCGTCTTCCTCGCACTCAGGTGAAAAAGACCATGGAGGCGACTTTGCAGACCATTCAGGACATGGTGACCATTGAGGACTTTGATGTGACTGACTGCTTCCACCACAGCAACTCCATGGAGTCCGTCAAGTCCACAGTGTCCGAATCTTTCATGAGCAAACCGAGCCTGGCCAAGAGGCGAGCCAATCAGCAGGAGACTGAGCAGTTCTACTTCACGGTGCGACTCAGAACGAGCGAAGGACGGACGGACGGATGGATGGATGGATTGATAGATAGACTGATAGATAGATAGACAGACAGTATCACACTTGTGAAACTGACGAGGAATAGACAGACGGGTTATCTGATTCATTTCACTTTGATCTTGTGTTTGTTGGCGGCTTTATTTTGAGACAGTCTCACACACAGCAACTTCGACACACACAAACTGAAAGCGCGCACACAGCTCTATGCTGAATCATGAACTCGTCTGTCTCTCTTAAGTCCCCAGCGTCTCTGCAAACACACATGAGACATAAGTAAATAAACTGCTGACCCTTGATCACGCCCTTCCTGCCATAGTTGATGGATGGATGGATAGGTAGCTAGATACAGTAGATCAGTAGGTAGATCAGTCGACAGAGAGTTCAGACCGATTCAGTTCAGTTATTTATTCAGTAAAACGTAGAGTAGTTTTTACACAGTAAAAGTAATTTTATTCATTCATTCATTCATTTGCCAAAACCGCTGATTCCTACTAAGGTCACAGGGATTCTGGAGCCTATCTCAGTCATCTCTGCTAGCAGCTTACAAGTCCATTGCAGGGCTAAGACTCAACTATCCACACTCAAATCTAGGGGCGATTTGGAGCAACCGATTCGCCTATTATACATGTCTTTGGACTGTTGGAGGAAACCAGAGTATCCAGAGGAAACCCATGCAAGCGCAGGGAGAACACGCAGACTGAAATGTCCTCACTGAGCCTGGTACCCGAAGCCAGTCTGATTTCAGAGAATGCTTAACATCACACAAAATAATCTCGATTTAATCAGTAAGCGGTTCATGATATTTCTACCTGGATGCAAAATAAAGGTTGACATCTACACATTTCGAGTAAATTCACATGTGCAGTGTGGTTTAAGGAAGACTGATCAACTTTGGAAGCAGCGAATCAGTGACCGTGTGAGCAGATTACTACAACCAAAAGGATTCGGGAATGAAATTTACAGAATCGGCTTTCTTAAAATAAAAATAATAATTCACATGGCTAGGTCTTCCTAATATGACTGCTTATAAATTAGGCATGATTATCTTTAGTATCTTTAGTATCTTTAAGGTGTGATTGGTTGCCACATTATTATATCAGGTGTTCATCAACGTTTCGCCATCTTTCATTGACTTTGTATGGTCACTTGTCCCTCATTGCTTTGTGTGTGGATCCCCCCTAAGACTTATAAAGTATAGCAACAGAGACTGAATACAGATATATCTGTGTATCATTTTAACGGAGTCTTCCGTATCCAAAGCTCCACATCTGTTAGAAATTTCATGAGAATCTGTTCATCAGTTTTTGCGTAATCCTGCTAGCAAACACACAAACCGAGGGTAAAACATAACCTCTGTTTTGAAGGTCATTAACATCCTTCATTTCATTCATTCATTCATTCATTCATCTTCTTCCGCTTGTTCCGGAGTCGGGTCGCGGGGGCAGCAGCCTAAGCAGTGACTCCCAGACATTCCTTCATTTCAGATATTTTAATTCAGGATCGGCGGCAGCATGGTTAGCACGTGTGCCTCACAGCAAGATGGCCTCGGGTTCGAGTCCTGGGCTTAGCGAGGGTGTTTCTGAGTGGAGTTTGCATTGTGCGGGTGGGTTTCCTCCGGGTACTCCGGTTTCCTCCCACAGTATGCACATTAGGGTAATTGGCTGTTACAAATTGCCCCTAGGTGTGTGTGTGTGTGTGTGTGGTGGCCCTGTGATGAACTGGCAAGCTTTTCTGGGTGTTCCCCTCTTTCTGAGATTCTGAGATAGGCTCAGTAAGCAAGTGATTGATGGAATGATTGATTGAGGACTTTGGCTGTTAGCTGCCATGGCACTGGATTTGACTGACAAAAAAAAGTATTATGTATTTCTATCACTGGAGAAATGTGACTTGTTACAAATAGACAGCTGGTAATTATTAATCTCCCGAAATCCATGTTTAGGGTCTAGATTGATCCTAACTGAAGATGTCACACTGAGTTCGGAGTGTACATGAAAATGGATGAACCCCCCCACCCCCCCCCCCACCCCCACCCCCAACCCCCTTCAGATAAGTCGTGAAGCTGTCAGGCTCCTCAGTGCCACCAGCTCTTTAATGTTTACATCTCCCAGTGTGAGAGACATGTTGGGGGCAAAAAAAATCCACAAATAATAAAGGGCGGATGGAAATAAAACTAAGATTAGATCAAGGAAATTAGATCATGTGAAGACAAATAAAGGAGGCGGATGGTGAAAAGGCGAATCGATGACAAGTCAGCATTCTGTCTTTCAGAAACTGAAGGAGTTCCTAGAGGGCAGGAACCTCATTACCAAACTGCAGGCCAAGCATGACCTTATCCAGAAAACCCTGGGAGAGAGTAAGTGATCTAACTGTGTGTGTGTGTGTGTGTGTGTGTGTGTGTGTGTGTGTGAGACTTTGTTCTTTCTCTGACTCATGATTTTTGGTATCATTCTCCCTCTGATCAGAGCAACAGTGAAGCTCTGTACACTTTTTTTTTTTTTTCCCCAATCAAAGCTTGGGCATGCCATTCCATCTGGAGACAGGCCAGGGCCTCTGTGTGTGTGTGTGTGTGTGTGTGTGTGTGTGTGTGTGTGTGTGTGTGCAATAAAGGCAGAAGTATGCTTCCCATGGACACAGATATGTACAGTGGTGTTTTCAGTCTGTATTAGATTTTGCAGACGATTCGGTGCCTCTACAGGATCACTATATTACTCCACGTTCAGTCAATTCACACTTTATGTGGGATGTCACCGGCAAACCACTTATTAGTACTCTGTGTGTCTGTCTGTCATGATGTCCCTATACATACATATATATATATATATATATATGATTTATTTATGCGCGTGTAGAGGGACATCGTGACAGAAGGACAGACACACCGTGTACTATTCAGTGGTTTGCCACTTTAGACACCATTTCTATTTTTTTTTTCCCACTAAATTTGTGATTTCTCACCGTGCATGGACCACGTCTTCTGAAGTGTACATCTGCCTTAACTCAGTACACTTATTCAGTGACTTTCATTTTATTTACATTACATAAAGTACACAGAATATTAATCTGAAAAGAAAAGGTTTTCTTTACGATGCGCTGTTTTAGGATCATAACTCAGTTGCACCATTCCAATTATAAAATAAAAGATTTTAAAAAATACAAAAATATATACAAACAATCTATTAACAAACCTACTTGGTGGAGGTCTGCACTCTCTGAGCGCTCTTCTGGATACTAGGTAAGTGATAACGTATACATGTACACTACTGCACTTATCCACCCCTTCTTTATTTCAGGCTTTAATAGATTTAGGTGGTGCCTGAAAGTGGAGCTCCGAAAATATTTTCTTTTATTTTTAGTAAAGAAAACAGTCTTAGAACTTACTGTCTCTTTAATGGAATTCGAAAAGTATTTTTCCTTAAGAAGAGTAAACATCGACTTGATAAGAAAGTTTTCTGCAAAGTGCAAGTGCATTTATTGGGCTGCCTGTGTGGTCATGTGAGCACGGACGTGACAACAAGATCGAGCTCTCGGCTTTATGACGTTAGCATATTGTACGGCGCTACGAAGATTATTGAGGCAATGCAAAACATTTCAGATTTCCAAATATACCTTTACCAGCAAAAGATTAAATGCTACTGGAAAAATATTTGAATGTTAATCAAAGATCACCACACGTTATGGAAGGGACGTTTTTTCAAATATAATGATAGGATGAAGAAAAATAAGAAAGATGTATGGTGGTCATTATCTCCAGAGTATCTGAGGCTGGTTCTGGAAGATGCTCAGGTTGTTCCTGCTTCTCTGTACTCTGATGGTACATTTCTGGGGGTTTCATTACACTCACCCGCACATCGTTGGGCAAAACTGGATGAAGCTTTTGTAAGCGTGTAATAAAAACAGTTCTCTGTCGTGGACTCAGACTTTTGGACGCTGCTGTCCTGTATGTGTATGTTACCATGAAATAGTGGGGGACATGAAGAAGGGAGGGAGGGAGAGAATGGGAAGATATTTGAGGAGAGGCCGGTTTCATCTCCTGTCTCTCTGTTTTTCTGTCTTACCTCCCACTCTCATTCTTCCATTCCTACGGAGTCAGCAGGGAGGATTTGAGATGGCGTGGAGTGGAACAGATGGAAAAAACAGAGGAACTTGTTTCCACTGTCCTGATCCCCCAGTAATGAGTGAACAACATAGCAGAGCGTTCCTCACAGCTACGCGAGCAGAGATGCTAATGATGGTCATTATGATGGTGCGAGGTTTTTGTGGACTCGGCAGTGTAGATTACTGTGAAAGAGATGTTTGCTTACTTGCTGAATGATACCCTGAAGATGATGCAGTGCATGCTGGGAGATGGGCAGACACCGCTTTAATTGCTGTGTGCTTTAGGGTTTGATGATGTGTTAAAGATGAGGTTGTTTTGAATTTGGGAGCACCTGGGTGTATTGAAGCATCCTAATTTAGGTGAAAGCTAGCTCATTGCGGCATGACTAATGTGTGTGTGTGTGTGTGTGTGTGTGTGTGTGTGTTGCTTAGCATCCATCCCTTATTTGGGGACTAAGGTTTTGTGTGTGTGTGTGTGTGTGTGTGTTGAATGTGTGTCTCTTTTTGTCTAGGAAGTTGTGTAGTGGGGGGTGGGTGGGGGGATTGTTTTGAACCCTCAGCCCATTGGCTCAGTCCTTCTGTCCGTCTGTCCACAGTTGTATTCCACGCACTTACTCAAAAACACCATTACCAATCATCACCATGTTTTGGTGTGGATGTTGGGTTTGTGTAACCACATAAGCCCATCAACTTTTGTCGCGGTCCCATATCCAACATGGCCACCACAGCTGCCATCTTGAATTTGCATTCCGCGCACTGGCTCAGAAACGTCATCACCGATCATCACCACTGCACAAACCTATCGATTGCCTATCGATCAGATGTCCAATATGGCCGCCGCAGCTGCCCTTGTCAGTTTGCATTCCGAGCAGCTACCTCAAAAACGGCATCATTGATCATTGTTACTTTTGGTGTGGAGGTTGGAGCTGTGTAACTGCACAAGCCTATCGATTTTTGTCACAGTGCGATATCCAATATGGCCACCACAGATGCCATCATGCGTTCCAGTCATTACTTTGAAAATGCCGTCACTGATCACCATTTTGGTGTCTTCTTCTTCAGTCTTGTGACTGGACATAGCTAGCTATTTATTTATTTATTTATTTATTTATTTATGATTGTTATTATTATTATTATTATTATTATTATTATTATTATTATTTATTAAATTAGAAGCTTCTGTGCCACTCATTCCTTAAACTAACCATCTCTCTCTCTTTCTCTCTCTCCGTTTCTCTCCCTTGCCAGGTCAGAAGACTGACTATTGCCTTGCCAGGTAGGTGTGGTGCTCGCATACTAATAAATCTCAGAAGTAGTGTAATATCACCCAGATGTTCTCTTTTGATGTCTAGTTTATATCTTAAATATCTTGTCTAGACGTAATCATGATTTATTTAAAGCAGCTGATTTATTCATAGTGTAAGAGCGAAATAGGACAAGGCCACACAGCAGCACTTATTTGCATTAGCCTCTGGTTGTGGCCCTTGATTGTGATTGTGTGTGTAAAAATAGGGCTCCTCTCTAGAGGATAATTTGTAGTGGTTAAGGGCTACAGACGTGCACGTGTGCGTAGCAGAATGAAAGCAGCTTGCAGTGAAAATAATCATTATCCATCTCTGTCTCTCGTTCTCATGAACATCAGCGGACGAAGGAACTCGACGGCGAGAAAGCAGGTAATATCCGACACCCTGCGTACATGTTTGTGTGAGCTCCTCTGCCAAGTACAGTGTCCCACTGAGCCCATTTGCTCCACCTGTGCTTTCTTTTCTTTATTTGCTTCATCCCAGTCCTTGTTGTTCATATCCAGTCCAAAACCCATACGGTTACACCTCCTGTACCGCCAGGTAGGGCTTGTTCCCGAAGCTTGCAAAAATCTCTGACAGAGTTTGAAATAAATCCCCACTGAAACACTAGTGTCATCCCGAAGGGGGCTGAAGTTTCGGGAACATGTCGTCCCCACACGCTGGCTACTTGTCTTCCTGGCACTGCCGTCCTGTAATCATCCCTACCTCTTGTGGGATTAATTAAGCACCACTGTCTTACACCTAAAGCCTGAATCTTTATTCTTACCACAACTGAAGAAGAAGCGAACAAAAGAAATACAGAAAATCTTCTGTTTGGGTGTTGAATTTGGAAAGCACGATGTTCATGTCGCCCCCTAGGGGTGAGATGAGTATATTACACCCAATGTCAATGCTTTATTGCTTTTGATTTTGCTATACTGTATTAATCCCGCAAGGGAAATTATTGCCTCTGCATTTAACCCATCCAAAGTGAGCGCGCACACACACACACACACACACACACACACTTAAACAGTGAGCACACTCACTCCGAGTAGTGGGCTGCCACAAATTGAGGCACCCGGAGAGCAGTTGGGGGTTCGGTGCCTTGCTCAAGGGCACTTCAGCCATGAAGGTGGACAAAGGGAAGGTGCAGCTCACTCCCCCACCGCCACACATTTTTCCTGCTGGTTCGGGAATCGAACCGGTGACCTTTCAGTCCCAAAGCCGCTTCTCTATCCATTAGGCTACGGCTGCCCCATACATATATTTATATTGTTAATTATACTATTATAATATATTATATAATATAATCTATAATTTTTTTTGAATGTAGGTAAGCTCACTTTTATCGTGAGAAATGTAGCAGTGACACACACGCGCAGTTTCGTAGCTGTGACAGTATGGAATAAAAAATATCAGATCAGACTCAAAGCACCTTGCAATCGATGCCACGTCTCTAAGATCTGTGCTGGAGTTTGGATCAGCGTTTTTCTTATGGTTATTCCTTCAGGTATTTTTTTGGTGATGGATGCGGAGAGCGCTGTCATCATTCCAGAATCTCAAATCGGGCCTATTGAATGAGGCGACGTACATTATGATATAGAGTATTGTTTGGTCGAGGAGTTGTAACCCCTGTAACACCTCGGAGAACAAATAATTCTCCATAAAGCCGAATTCTCATTCATTCATTTTCTGAACCGCTTAATCCTAGTTAGGGTCGCGGGAAGGCTGACTCCGGCCGAGGGCAGAGTACACCCTGGACAGCTCGCCAGGCCATCACAGGGCAAAGCCGAATTCTATAATTGTTTAATTATTCATTAAAAATATTCTGAATGTAGATGGTCACATTACTATGTTGGATGCGCCGATCATAGAAAAAGTCATTCAACTTATCCGATGACAACAATGAAATAATTCAATTATCCCATAGCAGTGATGCAATACCAAGAATTATTTAACACCCAAGCCCTGAGTTCAATCCCAGGACCGAGCCAGCCTCTACACCACCGTGCCACAACTTGCATCTTATTTATTTATTTATTAGTATCTTTATCATTGCTTAGTAATGTCATCTTCTTTTTTTTCTTGACAAAAAAATTTTGGTCCATATGGTAAATAGATGCACAACTTTAATGTAGAATACAGAACAAAGATAGAGTACCTGTCGGAAATATACAGTATAAGCTGACATTGAACCCCATACACTCTACTGAACTGAGCCGGTGTGTGTTGGCATGACCCTCTCTGTGCCTAACGTGCCCCAAATTCCGTCTCCATCAGCCATTTCCGCTTTGCCCAAACAAACAAAAGGAAGCTGTGAAAAGAAGCGGTCTCCTAGCAACCACCACATTCAGTAGCCCCTTTCCCCCTATGGATTCGGAGGGGACTGTTTTGTTCTTTTCCCGGTCTGAAACATCTATCCCTTCACAAATATTATTACTCTTTCAATGCCTCGTTCTTCAATAGTGGACCTTGTTCATAAAGATGTTAAAACACACACTCTCTCTCTCTTTCTTTCAATCTTTCAGTCCTCTTTCTTCTCTCTCTCCTCATTTTGACCCTGCTTCATTTTTTTTCTTAATTCATTTAGGAATCTGCTCAGGTCATACCGCTGATTGTGGAGAGCTGTATTCGCTTCATCAGCCGACACGGTAATCCATCCATCTCTGTGTGTGTGTGTATCTCTGTCTGTCTCTTTCTCTCTCTCTCTCTCTCTCCCTCTCTCCCTCTCTCTCTCTCTCTCTCTCTCCCTCCCTCTCTCTCTCTCTCTCTGTCTTTCCTTTCTCTCTTATTTCTCGCTCATGGTCTTGCTCTTGGCTGTGAGCCCTGCAGCTCCTGTTCCTCTCCCTGTCCAAGTGAACAAAGTGTTCAGTACGGTTCATTAATCATCATGTCGGCTGTGTAGAGCAGAGCCATATAATACTGTAGCTCATAGATGTTCATTTATAACAGTGTGATAAAATGGGGTTTGGCTCTGAGAACACTGTCGTGATCATTCCATAATCAGTCTTTTAAAAAAGAAGTGCAGTTCCAAGCCCCGGAAGTCTAATCAAAACCATAAATGCGCGAGTGAAGTGAAGAGCCAATGAGGATTTCCTGTTTCCGGTCATTTGAAAACGCGCCTAACGTGATGTCACTTCGTCTGCAGGCCTGCACCATGAGGGCATTTTCCGAGTGTCTGGCTCCCAAGTGGAGGTCAATGACATTAAGAACGCCTTTGAGAGGGGTAAGATGATCTAATCCAATACTCTCCCATCCCTTTATTTTCTATAGCGCTTAGCATCATGAAATACATGACTCACTATTTTCAGTTGCCAAAATGAATCTCAGATCTTGTACTTTCACTCTCGCTCTCGCTCTCTCTCTCATCCCCCCCCCTCTCAATTCTCTCTCTCTACCGCTACCTCTCTCTCTCTCTCTCTCTATCTCTCTCTGTCTGTCTGTCTGTCTCTCTCTCTCTCTCTCTTTCTCTGTTTCTCTCTCTGTCTGTCTCTGTCTGTCTCTCCCTCTCTTTGTCTCTCTCTCTCTCTCTCTCTCTCTCTCTCTCTCTCTCTGTTTGTCTGTCTTTCTTTCTTTTTCTCTCTATCTCTCTTTCTCTCTGTGTGTGTCTGTCTCTCTCTCTCTCCCTCTCTGTGCGTCTCTCTCTGTCTCTCTCTTTCTCTCTCCCTCTCTCTCTCTCTCTCTTTCTTTCTCTGTTTCTCTCTCTGTCTCTCTCTCTCTTTCTCTCTGTCTGTCCCTCTCTCTCCCTGTCTGTCTCTATCTGTCTTTTTCTCTCTCTCTGTTCCTCTCTCTCTGTCTGTCTGTCTCTCTCTCTCTCTCTTTCTCTGTTTCTCTCTCTGTCTGTCTCTGTCTGTCTCTCCCTCTCTGTGTCTCTCTCTCTCTCTCTCTCTCTCTCTCTCTGTTTGTCTGTCTTTCTCTCTTTCTCTCTATCTCTCTCTTTCTCTCTGTGTGTGTCTGTCTCTCTCTCTCTCCCTCTCTGTGCGTCTCTCTC
>JAQMYF010000023.1:21935287-21954947 GCA_030014195.1 Neosilurus mollespiculum | reverse complement strand
CTGTCTGTCTCTCTGTCTCTCTCTCTCTCTCTCTCTCTCTCTCTGTCTCTCTCTCTCTCTCTCTCTCTCTCTCTGTCCCCCCCTCAGGTGAGGATCCTCGGGCCGGAGATCAGAATGATCATGACATGGACTCCATTGCTGGCGTCCTCAAACTCTACTTCAGAGGCTTGGAAAACGCCCTCTTCCCGAAGGAGGTCTTCCATGACCTCATGGCCTGTGTGTGTGAGTGTGCACTCTGCCCCTTCACTTCCTCACGCAACACACCAATTCTGTCAGAATAAATCGTACTCTGTGGGCACTCTTCAGTTATCCATAATATTTATATACACAAATTAAAAAAAAAACCCAAAAACAAACCACTAGTAAAAATAACCACACTGATCCCGTTAGAGTCGCCTAAATTAAGATGGACGGGTTCTGAGTAAATGCATGTCATTTATCGCAAACTTATCTTTCACTTTTTTTATGAGGGTAAAAACCCACTTTATGGAATTAATTTTATTTACATTTCCATGTTGTATTCTGCTAAACTCGTGTTGTATTCTGCTAAATTAGTTGATTTAAAAAGTGCTGTCAGCTACATGGTGTCGTTAACCTGGAACGATTACGTTTACGTTTACGGCGTTTGACAGACTGACAGACTTTTATCCAGGGCGACTTGCATTTTAAGGTTTTATACTACTGAGCAGATGAGGGTTAAGGGCCTTGCTCAAGGGCTCATCAGTGAACATGGTGGCACTGGGGACTGAACCCCCAGCCTTCGGATCAGTAACCCCAGAGCATTAACCCTTGAGCTACCACTACCCTACAGTAATTACAGCTCACCTGCCCTGTTTAAATTTTTATTTATTTATATATTTAATTTCTCTGAAAAAGAGCTCACCTGCTTTCGTAATGATTTTGAAAAGGATAGTAGGAAGAATCATAAAAATAACTATAAGAAGAATAATGATAACAATAAAATCTTGTTTTAGTGGCATTTTTTGTTTGTTTGTTTGTTTGTTTGTTTTTTACTGTTTTTCCCATGTAGTATATACTAAACTAATTATGTGCCCCAGCCTCAGGGGATGTCACTGAATTTAGCTTTTTAGCAACATCTACCTATTTTAGTTAAGTTTTTTTGTTTTGTTGTTTTGACCCAGTATTTGTTCTCCAGCTACTTGGTTACCAACAAACAAAAAAACTTGGAAAGTAATGAACCGGATAGGGCAACGGATGCAAATCATTAATCTTCCCCAATTTAACCAAGTTTGATGTTCATTCATTTATTTGCTGAACTGCTTAATCCTATTAGTGCCCTGGGATCATCATAGAGTCATGTGGGCGGAGGAAGGGTACATCCTGAACAGCTCGCCAGACCATCATAGGGCCAACACACACAACCACTTAGCCTAACGTGTATGCCTTTGGACTGTGGGAGGAAACCGGCGTACCCGGAGGAAACCCGCACAAGCACAGGGAGATCATGCAGACTCCACACAGAAACGCCTAAGCTCGGGGTTCGAATCTTCCTACTGTGAGGCGGATGTGCGAACCACTACACCACTGTACCACCTATGTTTTACATACAGAAATCCAAGTTCTTCTGCCTTCTGACTCCCAAGTGCTTTGTTGCTTAATGGCTCAAATGTTTTTAACTACAAAATCTTTGTCTGTTGTATAAGTTTTAACTCGCACACTACTGATTATTATTTTTTTTTTTTTTGCTTTGTTTGTAAAAATAACTCATTCGTAATATCCAGCTGAGATTGAGTGCTATTTTATTACCACTATTAAAACAAATGATTATCCTGATTGTGTCCCTACAGCCATGGAGAATCTCCAGGATCGAGCGGTCCACATCCATAAGGTCCTCCTGTCTCTACCCAGCAGCACCCTGGTCATCATGCGATACCTATTTGCGTTCCTAAACCAGTAAGTTCTCGTACTGATTTACGATCGGCTCTTGATTCTGGGTAGTAAGATCAGCACTATCACAGATGTTTTATGCATATGGGCCAAGTTCAAATGCTCTGAAGGTTTCTGGGAGACTTGGTAAATGAGGTCACCATTCTGTGGTTAATTTGTGATTTAGAGTCAAAGCTGAAGCTGGACCCCACTGGGATTGTTAAACCTGTCAGCTTTTGCTTGGTAAACCACAGCTAGTCTTAGCTTTACTGTTCGTACACAAGGCCTATGTGTTTCATCATCTTACCATTTTATAAGCATTTTTTTATTATTGGGTGTGCTCTCATTTCTTGAAGGAGTCGAAGTCAAAGTGCCAACATCAGCTCCTGTCTCATGCCTTTCTATTATTTCTTTCATTCCTTGTCTTCGAGGTCTTTTTGAAAATTCACTGTATGGTTTTGCTTTTGTTCCAGCGGGCGACATGTGTGCACGCGGAACTGTGTGTGGTTTTCCCCCATTGACGAAAGTAGCTCCAGGCCAGATGTCATAACCAGAGACAGACAGACAGAGACGACGGAGAGCGAGTGAGAGAGAGACAGACAGGCAGGGAGAGAGATACAAAGAGAGAGATACTCAGACAGACATACTCAGACAGACATAGGAGAGAGAGAGAGAGAGAGACAGACAGACAGACAGACAGGGAGAGAGAGAAAGACAGACAGAGAAAGGGAGAGAGACAGACAGAGAGGGAGGGAGACAGAGAGAGAGATACACAGACAGACAGGGAGAGAGAGAGATACACAGGGAGACAGGGAGAGACAGACAGACAGACAGAGAGATACACAGACAGGGGGAGAGAGATACAGACAGGGAGAGAGAGAGACAGACAGGGAGGGAGGGAGGGAGAGAGATACACAGACAGACAGGGAGAGAGAGAGATACACAGGGAGAGAGAGACAGACAGACAGAGAGATACACAGACAGGGAGAGAGAGAGAGACAAACAGGGAGGGAGGGAGGGAGAGAGAGAGAGAGAGAGAGAGAGAGAGAGAGAGAGACATATGGTGCTGCTTTTAGACAGTAATGATTCCCATCTAGAAAGGCTTTTGTTTGTTCGTCTACAATAATCCAGTGACAGAATGGCTCTATTCAGCTGCAGCTCCCTTGCTGTATTACATTTTCATCCTTGTTTACCTGTGGAAACACATACTTATGTATATTTAGCATCATAAACATGTGGTCCGCACAGTGTAAATCGTGTCCTAACATTGGACAAGGATGGACAAGGTTAAAGGAGAAGACGCTAATAAAAATGCACACAGAAGCATATATAATTTATATGCAGTGCACTAAATGCCATACTATTTGATTCTTTAGTCTAAAACACAATCTGTTTCAGAATGATGCATTTGGTGTTTGGCTTCATTCTTCAAATCCCCATCAAACTCAGCCACATTCTCACTATGTCCTTAGAAATTTGGGTGGACGCAGTAAGAACTTGTACAGTGTAGTAGGAACAGAGTAAATTAGTGGTAGGAAAAGTCGTGGTATGGTTCCAGTGGATGCAGAGGACATGGTTAAACATAGGACATTTTTAACAAAAACATAGTACGGATGTGGGTGGGGCTGGTGGCATAGTGGTTAGGGTGCTGGGCTCATGATCAGGAGGTTGTGGGTTCGAATCCCCATTGGACCCCCACCGTGCTAAGACCCCTGGGCAAGGTCTTAACCACAAGTGTGCCTCTGTCCACCCAGCAGTATAAATGGGTACCAGTAAAAATACTGGGAAGGTAACCTGCGATGGAGCGGATGTGGTCGATTCAGGACGCAGTAAGAACTCTGCTGTAGTAACAGTGTCATGAAAACTTAGTACGGATTACATCGATGTAGTACACGTATTACACAGATTTGTTAAACGTAGAAGTGGATACAAAAAAACTTGCAGAATGAATGAAAAAAGCAGTGGTTAAGGTTCAGGGTTACTGGTCAGAAGTTTAGGGGTTCAAAGCCCAGTACTAACAAGCTGCCACTGTTGGGCCCTTGAGTAAGGCCCTTAACCCTCAACTGCACAGTTGTATAAACTGGATAAAAGTGAAAGTTATTTTGGATAAGGGAATCTGTCAAATGATTGCCATGCATGGTGCAGTATTTATAAGGCTGGTAAAGACACAGTGAGAACATGGTAAGCACATGGTGCAATCTGATTGGATGCAATAAGAACACATTGGACATGCTGTGTGCTTGATCATGCACATGTTAAGAAATGAGACATAACAGGTTAGATGCAGTAAGTACCTGTCATGGATGTAATAAGGACAGGGTGAACTTGAAAACTGCACATGTTCCCATTTTCTCCACGTCCCCACTGAAAAATTTCATGATACAGTGTGTTCCTGTGTTCATCTGATTAGAAAGAGGCTCCAACATACACACCTTGGCATTTAGGGTAATTATTTATACCCTTATCCATTAAACCATAAATGCAGGCAGCAGCCATTTTAGAAATGCCTGCACCCTTGCTCATTCATGCAGCATGCACATGCCATACCTTGAGGGAGATCGTCAGCAATAGCGTAAGGCCACATGGGATCCCATTCCTCTCAGTCAAGAACAGGAATCTACCACATCTCTGGTACAGAAACAAAGTGTAAAGGATCTAAACAAAGAAAAGTAAGTGGATTCCTGTGAACTGGGTTGATTCACTCATAAATCCTGACCCAAGCTTCTCCATCTGGATTTATTTGACCCCAGTGCCCCAGCCACCTCCCCCCGTGTGTCTGATTCACTACAGTTCTGACTCATGGCCTCATCATAGTTCATGATGACACTATAGTGCACCGTGGGACAGTGAGAAATCTGCTAAATGAGTGTAATTTCCCCAAGGACAATCACACAGCCTTGTCTCTCCTTCAGGCATAATGAACTTTCATAGACAAGGTTAAGTGGTTGAAAAAATGTCTTCTCTTGGTTTTTTTTAATCTGAGATGTGCTGGTTTATGGTATACAGTACATTCATCGGGCGGCACGGTGGCGTAGTGGTTAACACGTCCGTCTCACAGCAAGAAGGTCCTGGGTTCGATTCCCAGCTCGGGCATTTCTGTGTGGAGTTTGCATGTTCTCCCTGTGCTTGCGTGGGTGGGTCGAACTATCCATTCATTAGTCTATCCATCCTATTCCATCTAACCTTCCATTTTCTTCCGCTCATCTGAGGTCAGGTCACAGAAGCAAACCGGTTTAGAAGGGAAGCCCAGACATCCCTCTGCCCAGTGACACTTTCCAGCTGCTTCTGGAGGATCCAGAGGCGTTCCCAGATCAGGGGGAAAGTATAAGCCCTCCACCGAATTCTGGGTCTGCCCAGGGCCTCCTCACAATTGGACATGCCTGGAACACCTTTAATAAGACCTCAACTGACTTCATTCGATGCGACTCTACCCCGAGTTTCCCTCGGATGTCTCGGCTCCTCACCCTATCTCTAAGGCTGAGCCCAGACACCCTTCAAAGGAAACTCATTTTAGCTACCTGTATTCGCAATCTCATTCTGTCGGTCACTACTCATATGTCATCTCCTTATCCACAGATGGACAGGTAAATAAAAAAAAGCTTTGCCTTTTGGCTCCAGCTTTATTAGAACAGACGGGTGCATCGCTCTCATTACTGCTGGCACAGCTCAAATTCATCTGTCCCATCTTCCGTACCATTCTATCATCACTAGACAAGATCAACAGGATCCCGAGGTACTTGAACTCCTTCTCTTCAGTCAAAGAATCATCCCTGACCCGGAGCGAACAAGCCACCTTTTTCCGGTTGAGAACCATGGCATAAGATTTGGAGGGGCTCACTATCATTCTGCCCATTTCACACTCTGCTGTGTTATACATGGACCTGATAACTTGCAACAGTTGCTCGGGTACCCGTACTCCCTCAGCACCCCCACAGAATTCCACAGTGCTTCTCCTGAATCAGAGGTTCAACAATTGGTCACAGGGGGACTCTTCAACACCCTGGAGTAAACTTTCCTGGTTTGTCCTCATTCCGGGTCAGCAGTTCCCCACCCAGACCAAGCACAGACTGGGATGTGCCCTGCTTTCCATTTATTGAGCCGCCGAACAATTTGCCAGAACGTCCTGGAAGCAAAGCAAAAGTTCTCCATGGACTCCACAAACTCCTCCCAAGCCAGAGATTTTACTTCTGCAATTACCGAAGCTGCAGCTGTTTTAACAGCTTGATACAAGTGAGCTGCCTCAGAAGACCTCTTAGACAGCCAAGCCTGAAAGGCCTCCTTCTTCAGCTTGCCGGCTTCCTTCATCACTGGTGTCCACCAGGAGATTCTTAGGTTGTCACCGTGACAGACATCAATGCCCTTCTGGCCATAGCTCCTAGAAGCCGCATCCACAATGAAGGTCCTAAACATGGACCAATCAGATTGCATGTCCCCAACCTCCCCTCGGGACGTGAGACAAGCTGTCCCAGAGGTGTGAATTGATCTCACGGTCAGGGGTCTTTGACAGAGGTTCCCAGTTTGCCCACTACACATTTGGGTTTACCAGATTTGTCCGGCAGTCTTCCTCGTTACAGAATCCAACTCACGACCAGGTGGTGATCAGCTGACAATCAGTCAGCTAGCATCCCATATTGCCTATTTTTTTTTTTTTCATTCATTATTTATTATTATTTTCAGCAAGCATAAGACTTATTGTACAGAATGTAAAATGCATTTATATTTTTTGTATTTTCATCCAGATTTTTAGGAACTACTACAGTAACAATAAATATTTTCTAATATCTTTTTGTTGTTGTTGTTTTGGATTTGTCTAGATTTTCATTCACCCAGAAACCATACAATTAGGTTTTCCCCCATGTGTTTTCTGCAGTCTATCCCAGTACAGTGAGGACAACATGATGGATCCCTATAACCTGGCCATCTGCTTTGGCCCTACACTCATGTCTGTGCCTGAGGGGCATGACCAGGTCTCTTGCCAGGCCCATGTGAACGAGCTGATCAAGACTATCATCATCCACCATGAGAGCATCTTCCCTGGACCACGTGAGCTTGAAGGTCCTGTGTATGAACGTGGAGGAGCTACTGAAGAATACTGGTGAGTTCAGAAGCCAGCTGCTTGTGCTTTATATGCTAACTTTATATGCTGGCTTGTTTGGTAACGTGATAACATAATTCTTCGGATGTGGCCAAGAATTTTAAAAAGATATTTTGATGTGGCAGACAGACTAATCATTACCCCACCTTGCATGAATGGAGGTTTGTCACAGGTATTTTGAAGGTCAAGATCAAAATATTCAACCATAAATAGTCTAGGTGTTTTCTTTTGTACATTTTGCTATGGACTGGCAAATGGAGTCCATAGAAATATAATAGAAAAATGATATTTTGTTCACTTTGATGTATATATTTTCCAGCTAAAACCTCAATGCCAGATGCACTCGTGGTGGATTTGGGTCTAGATCACAGAAATAAATGTGACTTAATATGGAAAAGGAGTCTCACCACAGTAGCTAAATGCATTACAAAGATGAATCCCAGCTATCAGTTTAAAGGACATCTATCTCACTTATCACACACACATGCACTCTGTGGGTCTCTTTAGTTGCCAAAAGCACAGATGCACGAGACCCTCATGACCCTCAGCCTGGGTCATTTCCCTCACTTATACTAAAGTCACCAAAGGTCAGTTTTGGATAGAGTCCAGATTCGTTTGGTCTGACATGCCCTTATAGCTGTTTTTAAGAGGGTCCTTTACTAACAGCATGGACACTCACTGTTTTATAACGTCTGTCTGTATGTGGTGGAAGGAAATGAGGTCACTGCTGAGTCAGGATTGTGAAAGATGAAGTTAAAGACTCTGAGGCAGGAAAAATTCACTCTGATTTGAAACATTCAGTACACACATTTATTTCCTACTCGAATTTCACTTTCTAAAGCCCACCAGCACGTTTTAGTCTGCGCCGGCTTCGTTTTATTCAGGCTGTCTTAATGCAAAGCAGTGATGCGTTCAGGAAGTTTGTGGAGTAACACACATGTGATTTCATCCTTTTAAAGAGTTCACTGTAGTGCAAGTACAGTGCACATGAAGATGAAAATCAGGAATCTATCGGCTTTTATTTGCACAGGATCCGTTTGGACTAAGCCGTGAAATCCAAAGGATTATTTTACATTAAGAGCGTTTCCATAAAAGGCACAGGCATGCACGTACTCACTTACATTTGAGTGGAAAAGTTTGTGCACCCTGGGGGCGGTATAGTCTGTTTGGCAGAGGTTCCTTCATGATTTCAATATATTCATACTCTCCTACGTACAGTATATGTATTACAGCGAACCTCTGTAATATTTTGACAGATTTATTTATTTATTTATTTATTTGTAGATGAATTGTACAATGGGTCATACTTGCATGTATGTCTGTCTGTCTGTCCCTCTGTCTGCGTGTGTCTCTCTGTCCGTGTGAGTGTGTGTCTCTCTGAGTGTGCCTGTGTCTGTCTGCATGTGTGTGTCTCTGTCTGTCTGTTTTATGTCTCTGTGTGTCTGTATGTGCATCTGCGTCTGCATGTGTGTCTCTCTGTCTGTATACAACTGCATATCCGCCTGTGCTTGTGTCTGTATGACCGTGTGTGTGTCTGTGTTTATCTGTCTGTATTTGTGTCTGTCAGTGTGTCAATCCATGTGCATGTGTCTGTTTCTCTGTCTGTCTGTCTGTGTGTCTGTGTCTGCATGTGTGCCTGCGTCTGCATATATGTCTGTATTTGTGTCTGTGTGTGTCCCTTTACCTTTGTGTGTCTGTCAGTGTGTCTATTTATGTGTGTGTCTCTTTGTCTGTCTGTCTTTGTGTGTGTGTGTGTGTGTGTGTGTGTGTGTGTGTGTGTGTGTGTGTCTGAAGGTGTGCCTGTGTCTGCATGTGGGTGTGTCTGCCTGAGTGCGTCTGTGTGACTGTGACTAAAACCTTTCAGTTTATTTTCTATAGAGAAATTCCTACCTGAAAATTCACTTCAGTAACTAAACACTCCTGTGGATACATGGATCACTGATGCGATGTGGGGACTTTGTGTGTGTTTATCTAACAGGACACTTTCCGTACTTCTAAATACTGTATGATCAAATACCACGTCTCTGTCTCAAGAGGATGTGTAGAGAAAATATGTTTATTCTCAGGCAAAGATTTTTCAGATTACTGCAGTCTGTATAAAAAGAGTATTCTACTGCAAGGGGAAGGCTGCATTTCAATTACACCCATCCCCCCATTTAAATTGTTCCCATTCCAAACAAGTGGCCATTGCACATGAGCTTTGCCAAGAGCGTAATCCCAAAGACACAATTAGCACTTCATCCCTGCAACTCCCAGCGTCCCTCACTCCCTCGCTCCCATCCTGTGAAACACAGCCTGGCTCCCTGCTCGGTAAATCACATGGCATTAAACTAAAGGCAGTCAGGACAGGTATCAGACTGTGTGACTGCTCAGTCGAGCGCTGGCGACTCTCCATTAAGCTTGATTAAGTCTCATTAAGTCATTATGGCAAACCATGACTCGCGCATGGAAGTTCAAAAGGTAAAGTCATATTGGAGTATAGAAAAGTTCCAGGACAGCACAGAAGTGAGCAACTACAAATATTTATATGAAGCCTGTCCATTTTCTCCCTGAAACCTTCTTCTTCTTAAACCTAATCCCTCGTCCTGTCCGGGTCGTTTCCCAGCAGATGTGTAGAAGTAGGTGCTGCCTAGAGTCAGACATCAGTTGGGCTTTTTACACCCGAGTCTACTGGCTCATCAGGCCGGAGCTTATCCCCGGTTTCTGTAGCGTGGAGCGAATAGGAGTTCAACTCCTCCTGGATGGGATGCTAATCCATCACAGGTTACCTTCCCAATATTTTTTTACCGGTACCCATTTTTACTGCTTTGTGGACAGAGGCACACTTATGGTTAAGACCTTGCCCAGGGAACTTCGCACAGTGGGGGTCTAATGGGTATTCGATCCTCTTGAGCATGAACCCAGAACCCTAACCACTACACCGCCAGCCCCACTGCCGGACATGCAGACAGTGTTTACCCAAATCTGCCGTCCATCCATGAATCCTGCTATCATGCAATCTGTCCATTCATCCATGAATTGCTCTATGGATCCTTCCATCAAACTATCCATCCATCCATTAATCATGTCATCAATCCCTCCCCCAGCCCTTCATCAATTCCTCCATCAATCAATCTAGCATCCCACATTTCCTTTTTTTATTCAATTATTATATTTATAATTTATTTATAATTTATGTATTTTATAATAATTATTATCATTATATATTATTATTTGTTATTATTGTTGTTATTATTATTATTATTATTATTATTATTATGTATTTTTAACAAGCATAAAACATAATTTGCTTCACATTTCACTTTAAAGCAACAACACAGCTGTTTGTATCTCAGTAGAGGAGATTTAAAATAGTAGTAACAGTAACCAGGTCTCAGGACACGCCAGGCCTTTACACCGTCTGCATCCCTCTGGAATTTTTCCCTTGGCATAAACCATCTCATTCCTTCTCTGATACTGATGCTGTATAATCAGTCATTGTTGTATCTGTTTACACAAATGAATCTGGTTCAGAGATTGTATCAAGGTGATAATGGATAATCATGATTAAGCAGGTTTATATGGTTGCTAATGTTTACTGATTTGTATATTTAACTTTTAAGGTTTGTTTCATCTTGTGCCTCACTGTGTTTTGTCCTCTGATGCAGTGATAGTCCACACAGCGAGCCCCCCCTAGTGGACGAACCAACACCCGATACAGTCTCAGACACACATAACAGTGATGATGGTGAGTATAAAAACTACCAGACAGCATACACTCTTTCATCCCTAATTATTTTACCTGCATTCAACCACCAACGTATTACTCATTCATTCTGAATCCTAATAGGAAATGTGTGAAATCATGAGAATGAAGGCTGAACTCAGCTGTACAGTAGATGCTGAAAATGTACAAATATACAACATGCCAGTAGTTTAACTTCAAAGGACAAGATATAGGAAAATATCGAAGGATTCCAAAAGTAATGTAGGAGGATCATGTTTAGGTGTAGAACAACAAACACATTCTGTCACTTTTTCTTTCTTTCTAAACATTTTATATGGATGATGCGTATCAGTGATTTCATGCTTTTTATTTTTTATTTTAAACTGGTAAAAGTGTTGTATTGACAAGGTCAACCGGGAGGTCGCAGGTTCGAATCCAGGTTGATGTACACAGCCATCCGCAGCCAGGAGTCCGTGGAAGCTAATTAGCCAAGCTCCCTCTGGAGGGATGGCATAACGTCCACATCCCTGTCACTTAAAGTGACCACCAGCCAATCATGGGCATCTGCGAACTTATGCATGCAAGGGGGCGGATAGTGCTTTCTCTCCGAGTGTGTTCGGGGCACGTGCTTGCTTATGCCCCTCCCTTAGGTGGTTGGTAGTGGTCACATAAACGGGAAGCAATAGTGGATGGCTGGAATTAGCCATGACACCCACTCATTCATTACTAAGGTTGCTGGGGACGACTCTGGGCTAAGCCAGGGTACACCCTGAACAGTTTGCCAGACCATTGCAGGGCAACACACACACAACCATTCAGCCAGTTAGCCTGGGACTCAAACCCAGGACCTTTTATGTGGTGCGGACATGCTAACCACTACACCAACGTGCCCCCCTTGACTAAATAAGGAGAAAAAAATTGTGAAACAGGTACAAAAAAAGTTTACATTTAAATTTTTATTGAATTACGGAGCTTTTTTTTTTAGATCTATAAATAATGTTTTAAAAGAACTTTAAGGATATAATAATCATAATAATAATAATAATAATAATAATAATAATAATAATAATTAGAAGAAGAAGAAGAAGAATTTGTAGTAGTAGTTTAATTTATGCCTTTCTCACCCCCAAGGACTCTTATATAAATAACTGTGCTTAAAATTGTTAATGTACAATATTAAGAAATATTAAAGTATGACTGTTGTACCAGAAAGAGGGGCGGTACGGCAGGAAGGTCCTGGATTCAAGTCCCGGGCGTTTCCATGTGGAGTTTGCATGTTTTCTCTGCGCTTGTGTGGGTTTCCTCTGGGTACTCTGGTTTACTCCCAAAGTCCAAAGACATGCACATGAGCTGTTCACGGTGTACCCCATCCGCCTCTGCCCAGGATCGTCAGCCCCAAACCCCCCCCCGTGACCCTAGTAGGATTAAGCAGTTTGGCCAATGAATGTGTCTGAAAAACTATAATATAGACCTGAGTTCAGTTCACTGTATTTGCACTTTTCTAGACCTTCCTGTCCGTCATATAAATTAAAATGCGATCACGATGTTATCATACCTGAAACAACAAACGAGGATAGAATTTGCTTCTGTTCACATTTGCAAGTGTTTCCATGTCTGGTTTATTGAAGAAATGCTTTTTCTAGGTCTGTCTAATGTCTTGCATGGCTACAGCAACTTGCCTGCTGGTGAAGTATGTGCTCTAAACCTGCCTGGCTTTATGAGCATTAATCCTCCCTCCGTCTCTCTTTCTCTTTCCACCTCTTGCTCATTTGCTTGCCTTTCCTTCATGTCCTCTCCTGGCATTGCATCTCTGGTATCTGACACTCAGGCTCGTTGAACGTTTCAGAGTCCGACCCCATCGAGGCCATCGCCCGTTTCGACTACTCAGGCCGTAACAACCGCGAGCTCTCGTTTAAAAAGGGTGCCTCGCTGCTGCTGTACCACCGTGCTTCCGACGACTGGTGGGAGGGACGACACAATGGCGTCGACGGCCTTGTGCCCCACCAGTACATCGTGCTCCAGGACATGTAATGAATCCCTTTCAATCCATTTTTTTAAGCTTTTACAATTCACTTGTATGTTTATTAGAGATAATTTGCTTTGCTATTTGTTCTGAAATGACACCTCTGGTTACTTTCCCAGCACTGACGGTGGTTACACAGGTCGAGGCAGTCCGAAAGCTGACCTTGAGGCTTCCCATGAGGGAATAGAGGAGAAAGTGTCTACTAGAGGCAGTGCCAGTTCACCCATCGGAAGTCATGTAGCTGATATCTATCTGGCCAACCTTAACAAGTAAGAGCCTTCCAAGTTCTTTCTAAACACTGTTGTGGGTGTATGAGGTGTGGGTAGCACATCCGCCTCACAGCAAGAAGGTCCTGGGTTTAAGTCCTGGGCTCGGCCAAGGACTTTTCTGTGTGGAGTTTCTATGTTCTCTCCGTGCTTGTGTGGGTTTCCTCCGGGTACTCCGGTTTTCTCCCACAGTCCAAAGGCATGCATATTAGGCTGATTGGCTGTTCCAAATTGCCCCTAGTTGTGAGTGTTAATGGTTTATATGTGTGCTGGCCCTGCGATAGACTGGCGAATGTACCCCGCCTTTGCCCAGGGTCTGCTTAGATAGGCTCCGGCCTCCCTGTGAGCTTAATACGATTGTGCTGTTTGAATGAATCTTTGTAAATATTAACAGTGTATTAAAATACATGAAAACAGAATACATGGACATGGGTAAAGGTCAGCCTTCTTTTTTTTCAACCACTATAAATTGTCGATTAGATATGTCTTTATTTGTCAAAACAGCAAATCAGATTAATATGGTATATAATATAAAGGTCAGTATTGCTATAAGGTCGACCTCAGATCAATGCTCTGCCATCAGCTCTGCAGGAGAATTGGTTAGCTGTATTGGATATCTGAGTGAACATGAGCCAGAGTGTGTTGAAGATCAATTGTCATGTCTTTGTAATATTTATCATCAGCTGTAGAAAGAAATAAAAAACACACTCTGTCTTTATCTGTAACAGGATGAGGAAGCGTCCAGAGGCGAGCGGAATCCGCAGAACATTCCGGCCTGTAGAAGGCACCGGCACCACCGAGGGCTCATCCGTACCTTCAGGAGGACTGAGAGGCACATCACTGCCTGCAGCTGCGCTGCCCAAAGACGGCACAGACAAGCGGCCGCTGAGCGCCCACAGTGTCCTCAACTCCATCACCCGCCACTCATCCCTCAAAGCCAAGGTGGAGAGCCCTCAGTTCCGTAGAGGTACCCCTGCTGGACGATCCAAAAGTTTTAGCAACCATCGACCTCTCGACCCTGAAGTGTTCTCGCAGGTTGAGCACACTTCACAGGTGAGCTGTTACCTTTTTTTTGTGCTTTGTGGCAATACAACAGCAAGAAGTGTGTTTCAAATACACGCAGCATTTCAAGTTACCAACAAGACCCGTGAAATGATTTAGTGCATGCTTGCTCATTTTCATCCAAAAAAACCCACTGGTTTACTTTTTCATGTCATCCT
The DNA here is from genome assembly GCA_030014195.1 of Neosilurus mollespiculum. NCBI lineage: Eukaryota > Metazoa > Chordata > Actinopteri > Siluriformes > Plotosidae > Neosilurus > Neosilurus mollespiculum. The sequence continues at coordinate 21,940,750 of JAQMYF010000023.1, read as the reverse complement.
GTTTGGGCCGTTCCTTTTTTTCTTTTCCTTGTTTGGCGGATTTTTATTATGTGAACCCAAGTCACGAGACAGGGAAAAAGTACACACTACAGGACAGGAATACAAGAAAAAATATTTTTATTTTGTCCTTTCTTGTATTCCTAAAGAATCTGATTTAAAGATGTATTAATTTTTATGTAAATTATTATATATTTATGTTAAATGTATTAATTATTTTTCATTCTCTGTTTATTCTGTTGAAACTCCTGCTTTAAACAGACCAGTGTCACGTACTGTTTTAACACTTTCCATAACATTCAAAAAGGAGGTTGCCCTAAAAATACTTTCATACACTTCTCCTTTCACCTCGCCTCTGTGGGGGGGGATTAAAAGGGACTGGACCCCAGGTAGATTTTGATGCTGCTGCCATCAGCTCAGGATGGAGAATGTCTGCATTTAGAATCAAATCTGAAGTCTCGACTTTCAAAAATGAAAACAAAAGCAAAAAAAACCCTGTACTGACCAGTTCTGGCACATATGTCAATAGTTTCACTTCCGATAGTCACACGCGACAGACGCGCACGTACTGTGTAGATCGCTGGATTCGAAACAGCAACCGGGCGTGGCGACACTTCCAACGGGCAGTACACATGCGCCGATGTACATAATGTAGTTACAGGAGCTGTGAGAGGATGACGAAAGGATCGGCTTTGTGCAAAAAAATAGTTTTTGATGTTAAGTCATTGCGCACTCGGCAAGGTATGACCAGCAGGAATAAATATGTATTTATTATATTTATTATATGTATTTTATAGAAATCGCGAATATTTACATCGGCGGATCCGCAAAACAAGGAATAAAAAAACAGTGGCCTTAAGTTGACTCTAAACCAGGAGATGGCAAGTTTAAAACCAGGTTGATGCTGCAGCCATCTGCACCCGAGAGTCCGTGAGAGCTAATTGATCACCAGCCAATCATGAGCGTCTGTGAGCTAATACGTACAAAAGGGGCGGATAGTGCTTTCCCTCCAAGTGTTAGGCCACTTCCAAATGCGCAGCAGTTCATAAAGAGGCGGATGGAAGCATCACATATCATGGAGGGGGAGAAGAAACGGGGGGAGGGAAGTTATTCAAGTTAAACTGTTGTGACAGATTCCCAGCCCTGATAGATGGAGCTCTTTTAAGTGAACAGCGTACATGATTTTAGTTATGTTGGTCTCTGGTGGTTTAAAAAGACCACAGCATTTGCCCCCTGTGGCAGTTTTCCTTTGTGAAATGCTAAGATGCATTTGTAATTGTGGAGTAATAAAAAGCTGGCTGGCGGTACATGATTGATCCAGATCGAGGCAGCAATTCACTTGGAGTGGTCTCATGCTGGACGAAGCTCGGGGAGGTACCTGGCTGGAGTAGAACTTTAGTATCAGACTCCGTGAGGAGTGCTCACCCAGCACGCAGCTAAATATAATGGACTTCTGTTATGAAGAAACAACAGGTGTATGACGTTGACCAAAAGCCCTGATGATACCTACAGCTTTGAGCAGCAGGGAGCTTAGAAATGGGGACTCATGAAGATCAACGGTTTGTACGTCATAACATTTCTCCAGTCCTTACAGCAGTCACGGATAAAGGTTTTTAATCACTGTGGTGCCTTTGGTCTCTTTATAAAAGAGAGAAAAAAGCAAATGATGTAGCCTGCCGACATCCAAAAGCCAAAACAGTAAGGCTTCATTGCTAACAAGGAACAAGAAAAAAGAAGATAACAGTATTACAAAGCGATAGATGGAGAAAGAGTTAGCAAAGATTTTTTTTTTCCTCCACTTTTTCGTGTTTTACATCTAGGTTTTTGACGGTGGTGTAGTGGTTCACACGTCCGCCTCACAGCAACAAGGTCCTGGGTTTGATTCCCGGACTTGGTGAGGGTGTTTTTGTGTGGAGTTTGCATGTTCTGCCCGTGCCTATCTGGGTTTCCTCCGAGTACTCCGGTTTCCTCCCACAGTCCAAAGACATGCACATTAGACTAATTGGCTGTTCCAAATTGCCCCTAGGTGTAAGTGTTAATGGTTCTGTGTGTGATGCCCTGTGATGGTCTGCCGAGCTTTTCATGGTGTACCGTGCCTTCACCCAGTGTCACCCAGTGTGCAACCCTAATAGAGTCAAGTAGTTTGGTAAATGAGTGAAGATCTGTTTTTTCCCCACTCCATCCTACATGGAGTGGGAAAGACTGTTATCGCTATACCTCTTTCTTTCACAAAACTTTCTCACCACAAGTGTGCCTCTTTCCACCCAGCAGTATAAATGGGTACCAGTGAAGTAGCATCCCATCCAGGAGGAGTTGAACTCCTAGTCGATTCACGCAACAGAAACCGGGATAAACTCCGGCTGTGTTGAGCAACTAGGCTTGTTTGTAAAATGCCAAACATACTTACCCTTACTTACTTTTATCTAAAGATAGCTAACTAGCATTAACATCTATCTAACTTGGATATTTTAGTTAGCTTGCTAGCATTACCTTCGAGCAAACTTGGCAATCCTACCGGCAGTAACTTGAACTCAAGCTGACTTGGGCACATTTTGCTAGCTTGCTAGCGTAAACGCGTCCGCCGTAAACGCTAGCTGTCTTTATCTTTAATTAGCTCACTAGCAATAACAATTACATAACTTGAGTGTATATACGTGTTTAGCATCATCACCTTGCGTTTACTAGCTTTGAAACTACCGTTTACCAGCCTCTCATCTGTTCACCCTTAGCTAATTCTATCATAATATAATAATATACTATCATTATTAATGTAATAATTATAGTTGTTTTCCTATTTATTTCATTCTCTTTCATACTTCAGGTAAAGTCTCATGGGCTTTTTACATCCGAGCCTACTGGCTCATCAGAGCCGGAGTTTATTCCAGTTTCTGTAGTGTGAAGCGATTAGGAGTTCAGTTCCTCCTGGATGGGACGCTAGTCCATCACAGGTTACCCCCCCAGCATATTTTTACTAGTACCTGTATATACTGCTGGGTGGACAGCGGCACACTTGTGGTTAACACCTTGCCCAGGTCTTAGTACGGTGGGGGTCTCATGGGGATTCGAACCCACAACCTCTCAATCATGAGCCCATTACCCTCACCACTACACCACCGGCCCCCTCTCTAATACTAACGTACTGTTTTTTTTTTTTTCCCCTCTCCTTCAGGAGACGATGAGCACAGCGCTGAGCGAGCTCCAGGATCTGGACAAGAAGAGTAGCGTGAAGCCAGCGCCTGATGTCGTGCTCGATACCCTGGAGCAGCTGAAGAGCGGCGGTGCCTCCGAGCCATCCAGCCCGCTGCACTCCCGTCCGCTCCAGCACCAGCTCCAGTGCCCGCTCCAGCGCAGTGCCAGCTCTGCCAGCGATGTGCCCTCTGCTTCACGCCCGGTCAAGAGCCCCGCCCCTAAGAGCCCACTCACCTCAGGAATAACGGCCACCGCACTCTCTCCTTCCACTTCCTCTTTCCGAGATAACCGGCCGCCAGCCACCAGACCCAAACCTGCAGTCTTCCCTAAAAGTAGCAGCTCAAGCAGCACCACAAGTATCCCTCCATCTCCCCCACCACCTCCTCCACCTACCGATAAATCCTGCCCGGCTTGAGAAATCCATCATACCTTGTTTTATTGTGATTCCTAAATCCAGCCGCTGTTTCATCCTGATTGTCAGTGGAGGGATAAATAATTAACCTCTTTTAATTCATTCATTCATTATGGACAGTAACCTCAATTCTGAAATGCAGCGTGTGTGTGTGTGTGTGTGTGTTGTGTGCTGTCTGTGTGTGGTCCTCATGCACATGATGGGATTTTTCAGCACTGCTGAAACCCAAGAAAAGAATCCTGGCTGGGATGTGAACACTCTCGATCCCTCTTTGTAATCTAGGTTTAATATTTTTTTTTTAAAGGTTGTGATTTGGATTGGATTATTTTGAAAAATATGTAGCTGTGAATAACTCTTCTATTCCTTTCACTCTCTCTTCCTTTTTACAGAAAAACTTACTGTTGAGTGAGCTGGACTTTACGTGTGCCATGACGCAAACTGAACTTTACTGCAATACTGTACTATGAACTCCATAGTGTTGCGGCGGGGGAAAAAAACATTATATTTATATGCAGCTTTTTTTAAAGTGCTGATATTGTATCCATGTTTTCGTCAGGCTACATTCATAATTCAGGATAAAGCCCAGAAGCTTCAGTCCTTCCTCTCTGTAGGAATTCCATTAAGGCAACTTGTTTGCACTACTTTCTCTTGAGCAGTAATATGGACCTACATTCTTAAAGGGACGATGTCCAGTTTTGTTTTGTTTTTAAGTAAATGATCTAAATAACATTGGTGTTACCAAACAAAGCCAAGCTATGTATTTATATAAATGCAAATTTGGTTTATGAAGGCTAACAGAAATCAACTCGGTTCATACAATCAGTTTACTAGGACTTTTGCGGTGGTTTTTCACTCTTTGAAACCCAGCAAGTTCATGTTGCAATCCGGTAGCATGCGCTCCATGTTCGGTCCAAAAAATTCTAATTTTGGTTTTATTTGCAACATGAAAGGTTATTTAACAAATATAGACTGGTATTTTGGATATGCATTGCTTATTCACATGAATTTATGGCAACTGACTCTGGGTAAAAATCATGACACAGCTCCTTTAATGAAAACCGCTAATGCTATCTTTTAAAAAACAAATCAGAAATTGTCATTTCAATACATATATAAAATTTGAGCCTGTTAGCTGTGAACTGTTCCGGGCCAAGTCGCAGGACCAAACAAGAGCACTCTTAGAGCGCAAACCTATGCCAAGCCCAGCAGTCCGCTATATGAACCGAAATGTGCAAATGGTCCTATCACACAATGTTAAAGGGGGAAAAAAATAATCCTGAATTTGATCCATTTCATCTCCAAACGCACAAGTTGAGGGTAAAACATAACCTTGGCAGAGGCAATAAATAAATAAATAAAGGTGTGTCTCACACTGACGGTGTTCCATTTGCTCATTTTTAATTATAGAATTAGCATTTTTGTCTGGTTGAATTGGTAGAAAACCAACGAAAGTGGGCGCAGCCATGATCTTATTAAGAGGCGCTAACTCTGAACATTTGCCTTTGTTTTCTTACTGGTTTGGGCACCCGTATGTAATATGGAAGAAAATTTCAGCTAATTATACTCCTATATTCCTTCCATAATCAAATCAAGCCATCAGGAATATAGTTTTCCGGGGGTGGGGGGGGGAGCCACGCACCCACGCATCCACTTCACTGCTCATGCATGTAAATCATGGGTGTCACATGATCAATCAGCCTGCATGCTACAAAATGAATAAATAAATGTGTGGATGGATCTGAGTATGAGAGTGATGTACTGAAATTTAGAGGAATTGGTGGCATCCTTACCTGACATGACTAGCGCTGTTATTAGAGCAATAAGAGGTGCATATAAATACGGGGGGGGGGGGGGGGGGGGGGGTT
>JAQMYF010000023.1:21921981-21935259 GCA_030014195.1 Neosilurus mollespiculum | reverse complement strand
GGGGTTATATAAATACAACTCATTTTTGTTCATGTAGCTTATGGATTTTGCCCTGCAATGGACTGGCATGCTGTTCAGGGTGTATCCCGCCTTCGCCCAGTGTCGGCTGAGATCCTCCCTTCGACCCTAATAGGAGTAAGCAGTTCGGCAAATGAGTGAATGACTGAGCTTATGTATTAGTAATGCGGTGAAGTATTTTGCCTTTATATCTCCCAGCTTGACTCTGTACTATACTCCAATTCCAAAAATATCAAGTTACTTTGCGTGGCACATGAAACACGGCTGTGCTGCCTCTCAAATGGTTCCATCCTTATACCAGATCCACAAGAAGCACGTCTTAATAGCCTGCTCTTTATATTCTCCTTCGTAGTAGTCAGATATGACGTCATCCAGCAGATAGATGGTGTTTCTCTGTATAGCCAAAATGATTAAGATTATAACTGGAAAAAAAAGCAAAAAAATGAGAAATGTCTTGTACATTTTGTGATATATTTGATGCAAAAAACGGTTTCCTTTCAGCCTTGCCTGAATTTATTTACAATTCCCTCGGGCCATTATCTGGCTTTGAGTTTGCATCATGCTAACTGTGTATCTGTAAGTATGTTTCTATGTATGTTTATATATATGTATAGTGTACACCGCCTCAGCGGAGGCGATTAATAGAGGCAGATTGGGAAAACTTTAATTTTTACACCGGAGATGATGAGGGATATACAGATTTAGAAAATGGTAGACCCATTTTTTAGGCTTTGTATTGAAACTAGGAATGAGAGCATGCTCCAAAGTGGGAGTGGGTTAATCCAAGTTTTCCATCAGACCCGAGTACTTTGATGGGATGCAGCCTGAGATTGTTGGTTTGGAGATTTTCCTGCATGCTTGTATATTTCCCAGATCTTTAGCTACAGATTTCACCAGGCCATTTAATCTCAGATCTGAGCCACGTTCTCAGTTCATCTAATGTGTTCCTGATTTTAAAGGTTTTTTTCCTGTGACGCCTTCACTATATACAATCGTTTATGTGGTGGACAGGAGTAAAAATTAGTTTGGGTGTATGTTTTGAGCATGGAAATGGTGTGAAGTGCAAGTCCAACTTAAAAGATGTGAGAAAATCATCAGTTTAATGAATCCGATTTTCTGAGGTTTTCCCCTTCTTGGAAACTTTTTAAAAAGTACTTTTTTTTGTGTTGTGTTGCAATTCTCGACATGTCTTAACAGGTAATGAGATCTATCTCCGTGTGCTATGATTGGAAATGTACTCTGTGTTGTTTTTTAATACCTCATAAGGCAACTGGAAACCAAATTAAAATGAAAAGAAAAGAAGAAGAAAAAAAAGATTCACATGCATAATACATAATTAAGTCATGCAAAGTGCTTGGTGAGGTGTTCTGTCTTAATGTGTAACTTTCTTACTGTGCTGTCGGCTGAAGTCTCAGTTTACACTTTATGTAATCGTTATAGTTTCAAATCTGCAGTTATTAAATCAACTCTTATTATGCACTTGAATCTGCGTTGTATGTTGGTGAACAGATTGAGTGAGGGTTTTTTTTTTTAATTAAATGTTTAATTGTTAATTAAATGTGTATTTTCTGTCCATTTTAAACAAGGCTGTAAAAAGAACTGTCTTGTCAGAGGTATTTATAGTCGTCCACTCGAGTATCTGTTAATGAGAGAAACCTGTGTTCAGATGTACTTTGTATATACAATGGTGTACATTACAGAGGTACATTCTTTCTCTTTGGTTTTCTTTTTTTTTTCTGGAGAGGGAGGGGTACAGGATTGTACAGTAATAGCAATAGTAATTTACTCTCAAATACACCTTATATAATTCCATGCGTAGTTCTTGTAGTAAACATTTTTTTTTTTTAATAAACCGCTTGCTATACATCTCATTGACTTGGCTGAGTCTTTGTAATGTTTGAACATGACACCACTAAAAAATACTCGAGGGCTCCTAATAGACTGTGAGGTGTATGCAGCATGGATAATGTGGCAAATGACCCCTATCTGTGTACAGGTCAACCACACGTTCTTATTTATTCATTGATTCTCTAAGCCGCTTGATCCTAATATAAGGATCGCGGGGAGGCCGGCGCCCATCTCAGCCGACTCTGGGCGAAGGAGGGGTACACCCTGAACAGCTCGCTACACCTAGCGGAAATTTGGACCCGCCAATCAGCCTACTGTGTCTGTTTTTGGACTGTGGGAGGAAACCGCAGTACCCGGAGGAAACAAACACAAGCAAGCAAACTCCACACAGAAACACCCCAAGCCTGGGAATCGAACCCGAAACCTTCTTGCCATGAAGCGAATGCGCTATCCATGCCACCGCTGTCCATGTCCTCATGTTAATATACTGTATGTATGCAGTGGTTAAGGCTACGGGTTACTAATCACAGGGTCGGTGGTTCACACCCCTGTACCACCAAGCGGCCAATGCTGTACACTTTAGCAAGGCCCTTTACTCTCAACTCTCAGTGCGTTCACTAACTCGGTTGTATAAATAAGATAAAAATGTGAGTCACTCTGGATAAGGGAAGGTATTATAAGATGGCTGGAGTTTGACCCTTTGAAGGTCACATTAAGTCAAAGATAAAGAAAAAAGCATTCATTTGAAGGTGTATGTTTCTCATTAGTGTTCCATAGTAACGGCATGTCTAGCAGCACTTGCTTCAAAGTTATAAGCATTCAAACCCAAACTTTGTGACCTTGCTCTGACCTTGACATTTCAAAATCGAATCATCTACGGGACTCAGGTGGAGCAGTGTTCCCACCGAGATTAATGAAAATCCATGCACGGGTGTGATCAAGATTTTGTTCACAAACAACCTCACCAAGCGATGGACTCAGAAACGCTGGTAATTAAAATCCCTCTGTGATAAAGCACAAATAGGTACTGTGTTTATTTACAAAACTGATATGAATACACTGATGTGGCTTGGTTGCACAACGGATAGCACTGGCACATCAATCCTGATCTCAGATTACTGTCTATAGCTGGCTTTACACAGGAAGTGGGAACAAGTTGCCCATGGAACAACTTCTGCTTGGAGCAAGATGCGCCTAGTTTCCTATGTGCTTATTTTGTCACTGAGAAGAATCGCTCACCTTCCACAAAAGCCTACATAACGACCTAATAATCCTGGTGAACCTTACTGCGCACTCGTAAACCCTCCTACATGTTATTTGTGTTCAGTCAGCAAGGTGCACCCAGAACAAGATGTTCTGGAACAACTTGGCCTTCCTCAAAAAGTGGAGCAAGACATTCCTGAACAAATCTTTTTTACACAGGCAGTTGCCCTGGGGCACCATGTTCTGGAGCAGTTGCCCTTGTAAAAGGACCTTAAGTGAAGCTGTAAAGGGAGTTGCAATTCCTTAAATGTCCACTAGGTATAAACATGCATGAATGAATGAATGATGCATGGTGATGGACAGCAATCCTATTGAAAATAGGCCCAACTTGCTCCAACTTGCCATACATGTCAGTCTCTCTCTCTCTCTCTCTCTCATATGTTGCTTTACTATTTAAAAGCAGTGATTAGGCTTTGTAATTGTACATTCCTAATTCCAGAGTTATTTTTGATGGACTTGTTTATAATAGTAATAATAATAATAATAATAATAATAATAATAATAAACAACTTTATTTTTGTTCATTAGCCTCAAAACTACAAATGACCTTTTCAAAATTAAAAAAATCAAAAAATAAATATATTGAAGAGTGTATTTAAAGAGTGGGACATATATATAATATGCATTTCTCTGAGAATGACCCATGTACCTGTGGATCAACCCTGTCCCTAATTTCTCCACTTACAGTTTGGAAACCCCTCACTAGTTGTGTCATACAGCATGTTGGCCAGTAGATGGAGACAAACCCCACTGCAAGTTTATCAATACAAAAAGTGTAATATTTTCAGTTTTTTATATAAATTATGCCAAAAATGTATGCAAATGTCTGTAAATAATGTTAAATATGTTTGATTATTCGTCTCTAATCCCTGTTAATGAGATTATTGGCTGTTTAAAGGTAATAATAATAAAGATAATCATGAGTGGCATAAGAGGGGAAGTTATTTCCTGTTTAACCGAAAGTGTGTTTTGTCAGGAGAAACTGAGTCCTGTACACTCGGGTTATTAAATCTCTGTTTATCTACATTGAGAAGCAGGTTCTAGTTCTGTCGGTTCCTCTCGTATTATGTATTAAATGGTAAGTTTGATGTATTTTCGTAGTTTCTTGTTGCAGCACCAGGAAGTTGGGAAGGAATCAACATCAAATTAGCTTCGGCTAACAACAACAAGAAGAAGAAGAAGAAGAAGAAGAGTACAGCAGCTTTAAAGTGCAATAGTTTAAACTTTATTAAATAACTCTAAGATTAACAAACTTACAAGAATGCTTTAATATCTATATTCATTAGAAATGTGTCGAATTTCAGTCAAGGAGTTGTTTATTTTCCACAGGGAGGGAGGGAGGTGTTTCCTGTCCATGACTTGTTTACACAAGAAGAAGTAACTTATCCAGTACAGTGAAGTGTATTAACTTAGATTACCTGTTAACAAACACACCTGTATAGTAGTTAGTGTGTGTGTGTGTGTGTGAGGAAGGTTTGTGGTGTATGACCATTAAAAGATACCCCTGGATTTCAAACCGGACACCAGTTGATATGCTGAACTCCTTTCTCCTCTTAGGGCCACAGGAGGCCCATCTCAGCCAGCAGCGGGCGAAGGCGGGGTACATCCTGAAAGCTCGCCAGACCATTGCAGGCCCAACACACATACACACCACCATTCACTCTCACATTCACACCCAAGAGCAATTTGGAACAGCTACCCAAACGAGCATGTCTCTGGACTGTGGGAGGAAACTGAAGTACTCTGAGGAAACCCCGCGCACGCAAGCTCCACAAAGAAGCGGTCGAGCCCGGGACTCGAACCCAGGACCTTCTTGCTGTGATGCAGACATGGTAACCACTTCGCCACCATGCCGCCACTATTTGGAAATACTTTTGAATGGTGTTGTTTTACGGTGGGGCAGTATGGTGGCGTAGTGGTTAGCACGTCTGCCTCACAGCAAGAAGGTCCTGGGTTCATGCCGGTGTGGTGCTTGCATGGGTTTCCTCCAGGTACTCCTGCGTCCGCCCAGAGTCAGCTCGGATCCTCGTGATCCTAGTAGGATAAAGCAGTTTGGCAAATGATTTTTAAATGGGTTGTGTGTGTTGCCCTGTAAATGGTTGTGCGTGTTGTCCTGCAATGGTTTGGAAAGCTGTTTAGGGTGTACCCTGCCTTCGCCCAGGGTCGGTTTAGATAGGCTCCTGCCTCCCTGCGTAGTAGGATTAAGCGGTTTGGCATATAAATACATTACATGGTAACATAGAATTGAGTGATGTAATGTAAATGAATGAGTGTTATAATGTAAGTGTATGAGTGAAGTAATATTACTAAGAGTGAAGTAAAGTAACTGTTTGGGTGAGGTAATGTTGCTGAATGAGAGGTAATGTAACTGAGTGAGGTAATGTAACTGAATGAGGTAATGTAGCTGTATGAGTGAGGTAATGTAATTGATTGATGTAATTTAATTGTATGATTGATGTAACTGTATGAGTGAGGTAATGTAATTGTATAAGTGATGTAACTGAGTGAGGTAATGTAACTGAGTGAGGTAATGTAACTGTTTGACTGCGGTAATGTAACTGAGTGAGGTAATGTAATTGATTGATGTAATTTAATTGTATGATTGATGTAACTATGAGTGAGGTAATGTTGCTGAATGAGTGAGGTAATGTAATTGTATGAGTGATGTAACTATGAGTGAGGTAATGTAACTGAGTGAGGTAATGTAACTGTTTGACTGCGGTAATGTAACTGAGTGAGGTAATGTAGCTGTATGAGTGAGGTAATGTAATTGAGTGAGGTAATGTAATTGATTGATGTAATTTAATTGTATGAGTGATGTAACTATGAGTGAGGTAATGTTGCTGAATGAGTGAGGTAATGTAATTGTATGAGTGAGGTAATGTAACTGAGTGAGGTAATGTAATTGATTGATTAATTTAATTGTATGAGAGGTAATGTTGCTGAATGAGTGAGGTAATGTACCTGTTTGAGTGAGGTAATGTAATTGATTGATGTAATTTAATTGTATGATTGATGTTGCTGAATGAGTGAGGTAATGTAACTGAGGGAGGTAATGTGGCTGTATGTGTGAGGTAATGTAATTGATTGATGTAATTTAATTGTTTGAGTGAGGTAATGTTGCTGAATGAGTGAGATAATGTAATTGTATGAGTGATGTAATATAACTGTATGAGTGAGGTAATGTAACTGAGTGAGGTAATGTGATTGATTGAGGTAATGTAACTGTTTGAGTGAGGTAATGTTACTGTTTGAGTGAGGTAATGTTGCTGAATGAGTGAGGTAATGTAACTGAATGAGTAATGTAATTGTATGAGTGAGGTAATGTAATTGTATGAGTGAGGTAATGTAACTGTATGAATGAGGTAATGTAACTGTATGAGTGAGGTAATGTTACTGTTTGAGTGAGGTAATGTTGCTGAATGAGTGAGGTAATGTAACTATGAGTAAGGTAATGTAATTGCATGAGTGATGTAACTGAGCGAGGTAATGTTGCTGAATGAGTAAGGTAAAGTAACTGAGTAAGGTTGCTGAATTGGTGAGGTAATGGAACTGAATGAGTAATGTAATGTAATTGTATGAGTGAGGTAATGTAATTGTATGAGTGAGGTAATGTAAATGAATGAATGATGTAATGTAATTGTATGAGTGAGGTAATGTAACTGTATGAGTGAGGTAATGTAACTGAATGAGTGAGGCAATGTCTAGTGTTGACGCCTACTTGGCATCAAGCCACATCACATGATGCTGTTGTTGCTTATAAATAACTGTGCCTGCAAATAAAGCAAAAACAATCACTCTCACATACTCATTTGCCACCCCCTGAATCCTACTGGGATCATGGGGAGGCTGGAACCTATACCAGCAGTTACAGCCTGAATAGCTTTCTAGACCCTTGCAGGGTCAACACACAAAAAACATGCCCAATCATAATAATTATTTATGATTACTGTACCAGGTACGGTAGGTGTGTTTGTATTATATTTTAAAGCTTAAATTAGAACTGCGTGAACTTTGAACCCGGTGGTAGAGGAGAAACATTTTGTAACGACATTGAAGTACAGTACAGACGCATTAGGATTAGCCTAAATAATATTCTTTCATCTTGTTTCAATATTTTCAACTCCTTTTCCTGTGGATGTTATTCATAGGTTAGATCACGGCCATGATAGTAAGTACAGAAAACCATCTTTGGTCCACTGAAGATATTCTCGGTCAGGGGGCTACCGCAAGTGTCTTCAAAGCCCGAACCAAAGTACGTGTGGTCATCGACACTTATCTGATAACTGATGCTCTGAGACGTTTGAGTGTCATATGACATCTACTCGTTGTCTAAGAAAATAACTCAGACATCGCACGTCTTCCCCACTCTTTTTAAAGAAAACAAGTGAGGTGGTTGCGGTGAAGGTGTTCAACGTGTCCAGCTACGACAGACCGTATGAGGTACAGATGAGGGAGTTTGAGGTGCTGCGGAGGCTGAATCACATCAACATCGTCAAACTCTTCACCATAGAGGAGGTGCGTAATCTAATGCTTATCTCATGTTCTTTTTCTGGGCTTGTGACTTAGCCATGTTGTGTGTAGGTGTGTGAAGGTCTGCCTGTCAGTTTCATGTATCACACACGGTTCAGAACTACTTCTCACACCTAGAGAGCCACGGACACAACCCTTAACGCTAAGCTATACATTTTATCTGTTAAGAAGTTAAGAAGATAAGAGTGCTGAGCAGACATGTGTGCAGTTCACCATTAGTCAGTCACTTTCATTCATTCATTTATTTCTCAAACCTCTTAATCCTGTTAGGGTCACAAGGATCTCAGCCTACACTGGGTCGAAGGCAGGGTACACCCTGAACAGCTTGCCAGTCCATCGCAAGGCCAATATATAGACACCCATTCACACTCACACTTAAGAGCAATTCGAAACAGCTAATTACCTTAATGTGCATGTCTTTGGAATGTGGGAGGAAACCAGAGTACTCAGAGGAAACCAATGCAAGCACAGAGAGATCATGAAAACTCCACACAGAAAGGCCGAGCCCCGGACATGAACCCAGGGCCTTCTTTCTATGTGCTAACCGCTACACCACCATGTCGCCCTAGTTCACTATAACGTGTTTGCAAAAGAATCAACACCCCCCTCCAAAATGTTTACATTTTGTTGCTTTGCAGCCTGACATGAAGAAACACACAGAATTTCCACTTGTATGTACTTAATGCAATTTATCACAACAAAGTGACAGATGTAAAGCAACAGATCAGAAAAGATAGATAGATTGATAGACAGACAGACAGACAGACAAACAAAGAGATTCACTGAGATCCACTTAAAAGATGACCCCTCCCAAAAAATAGTTAACTCAGTCAGGTGTAACTAATCACCTTCTCCACTCAAGCTAACTAGCTTCCATCTTTGATCAACTGCAATCATTCTGATTAGCTAAGCATTGAAACAGCTTGGCCTATTACTAGAGCATTCCAGTTCTTTGAGGTGTAACTGAAAACAAGCAATCAACTACGGTTGGCAAGGAACTGTCAAAAGATCTCAGGGATAAAGTTGTAGACAGGCACAGGTCCGGAGATGAATGGATGCAACAATTTTTTGTTGCTGTTGTGTCTTTCACCCTGCCTTTATAAATTATGTTGTTTAAATACAGCTGGAAGAATATTATTGTTGCCGTGTGTGTGTGTGTGTGTGTGTGTGTGTGTCTTCATTTCAGGCTGCAGAGTAAAAAAATTCTGATTCTTTTTTCTACCCAGTGTAATTTTCCATTCCGTTACTTAGGCTTATTTTATCATCTTACCCAGGCAGATAATGAGAAATGATATACTGTAGATTTCTAATACCCTTTTCTCACCGAAGCAACTTTCACGCAGATACCCATGGTACCTCAAAGAGGAACACCCCGCGGTGTAAATGCGGAAACTGGAACATTTTCTCACGTTGGCCACCTTCTGCAACAATAGCTGAGGTGAAGATTCACAGCCTTTTATATCGTGGGAAAAAAACATAATCGTATGGTCACCGCCAGCAATATGGAGCTTGTCGATGCTCACACGTCACGTTATTGTCACGTGGCATCACATCACACGGTAATGACACGTTTTCCGCCTTTCCTTTGATGGAAAAATCAAACCTTATAATTTACCGCGAGTATCTGCAGAAGGTTGCGCTGCTGACAGTTCTGCGCAGCAACTTGCGATACACGTGGCGACGATCACATGTTGTTCTGCAGTGTTCCGTGAATTTCCGCGGGTCAAGTTGCGTCGGTGGAAAACGGTTATAACAAACAGTATTTGATATTGTTACATCCACATGAATTATATCAAAACTGCTCCACTTTTATTTATTTCCCTGATCACAGCGTTATTAAATTGCTCAGTCAGTGCTGCTTCGATTTTGGAACATAACCTGACCCTGTTTTATTAAACTTTATAAATGTCACAGTGTTTGTTTTTCTTCTGTGCAGATGCAAGCGAACCCCAGACAGAAGGTTTTGGTCATGGAGTATTGTTCAGGAGGAAGTCTTCTGAATCTGCTTGAGGAACCTGAAAATGCATTTGGCCTTCCTGAATCTGAATTCCTTATAGTGATGCAGTGTGTAGGTAAGCATTAGATCTTGTATATACACCTGACTGGACTGCGGCTAGGCAGCTCCATACACAGCAAACTGCAATGTGCTGTGTGTTCTGACTTATTTCTGTCATAGCCAGCATTCACAGTTTCAGCGGTTTATGCTAAAGGGATCTGACCAGACGTACTAACCTTTGGTTCAATCCCCATGCGCATTGATGACCAGTTCACTGGTTGTCCTCTCTTACTTCACCTTGGTTAGGTGCTTACCATTGCATACCGATAAGACAGCCAGTAAGAAGAGCCGGTTTTGGGAATAAGTCGACCCAGTCGTTTAGCCATTACAGTATGGGCTTTATCAAAGTCATTCAGATCATTACACTTGCTCATTTGTGACCCAGACGGGCAAAATGAGTCCAAATGAACAAAAATTGAAAAATGAGTTAGTAATAGGGTTGAAAGGACAAAAGCATTACAATGTTGAAATATCTTGAAAACTGATGCAGTTATGAACATTTCAAGTTTGTTGGATTAAATCAATCATTCTGAAGAAAGTTTTAGGACTGTTCTGACAAAGTATCCTTCAAATGTCTTTAGTAACCAATAGGTTATATAATAAGATAAGAGAGAAAAGGAAGTAAAGGAGATTTCAGAATTCAGATATAAATTCAGTTTATTAAACTTCAATTATCTATACCAGCTCACAGGGACAGAAAGTACAACATGAAGTAACGGTGTTTCAGACAGGCATCACTTGGAACAGACACAAAGAGATTTGTCAAACTATTAAATTTATCTTCATGAAATGAAAATATCTTGCCTTATTGGAACTGACGCGTTTATGTAATATTCTCGTGGTTTTGCTCTCTCGCGAGATTGAAACCAACTACAAATGGTGGCTTTTTTCAAACAAGCTAACACAAACTACTGAACACATTATAGCAGATTACAGCTTTGTAGATGTAAGTAAAAACCACCTGATGATGAAAATATACATGCAACAGGATCAGAACAACAAAGAACAAAACCAAGAATTGATTATTACTGGCTTTTAAAATTCTTTCAAGTTGTACTATATTTTGAAATATGGAAGATAGAAAGGAAATCATTACAAAAGAGCAACATTGTTGTGGAAAGTGGCATAGTGTTAGCAAGTCCAGCTCACAACAGGTCCTGGGTTTGAATTCCAGGCTTGGGTTTTTGTGTGGAATTTACATATTCTCTCCGTGCTTGTGTGGGTTACCTCCAGGTACTCTGGTTTCCTCCCACAGCACACAGACATGCACATTAGACTAACTGACTATTCCAAATTACCCCTGAGTGTGAGTGTGAATAGTTGTGTGTATTGCCCTGCAACGGTCTGGCGAGTACTGAACCCCACCTTCGCCAAGTGTCGGCTTAGAGAGGCACCAGTTTCCCCACGACCGAAACAGGATTGAGAGGTTTCAGCAAATGAGTGAATGAGAAAAAAATGGAACTAATTGTTAATTATCCCAAAAATTTCTTGGTCCAAATGTACAGTTGATGGGATGAACCATTTGCGTGAGAACGGGGTGGTCCACCGAGACATCAAGCCAGGCAACATTATGAGGCAAGTGGGGGAGGACAGATGCTCAGTCTACAAACTCACAGACTTTGGCGCTGCTCGGGAACTGGAGGACGATGAGAAGTTTGTGTCCATCTATGGCACGGAGGAGTACCTGGTGAGTACCGTTTAACTGAGAACTAAATTAACAATTTTTGAAAAAGTATTTAATGTATAGGCAGCACGGTGGCATAGTGGTTAGCACGTCTGCCTCACAGCAAGAAAATCCTGGGTTCAAGTCCCGGGCTCGGTAAGGGCATTTCTGTTTGGAGTTTGCATGTCCTCACTGTGCTTGTGTGGGTTTCCTCTGGGTACTCCAGTTTCCTCTCACAGTCCAAAGACATGCACATTAGACTCTAGGTGTGAGTGTGAATGGTTGTATGTATGTTGGCCCTGCGAGGAACTGGCGAGCTGTTCAGGGTGTACCCCACCTTTAGCCAGAGTTGGCTGAGAGAGGCTCCAGCCTCCCCGTGACCCGAGTGGGATTAAGAGTTTTTAGCGAATGAATGAAGAGCTAAAACGTAATCAGATTTAGAACTTGTTTCATTTGTGCAGATGTTCTTTTATGTGCAGCATCCAGATGTTTGGTGTAGTTTTAAACAATCAGTAAAGTACATTTTTGGATTTTATAAAATAGTGAAACAGTGGCTAGTGTGCAGCTCTTTTTCTCATATGCAGCACCCAGACATTTATGAGCGTGCAGTTCTGAGGAAGGCCCAGCAGAAGTCCTACGGCGTGACAGTGGATCTATGGAGCATTGGTGTTACTTTTTACCACGCCGCAAGCGGCAGCCTGCCTTTCATACCATACGGAGGACCACGCAGGAACAAACAGATAATGTAGATTAATATTTGTCAATAATATAAGTGAATTGATCGTAGTATTCATTCAAGAATTTTTCTCGTTTCTGATTGGTGGAAAGCCATAAAATAGTAAGAGTGGTAAGAAAATTGTTTGAAGAATATTTTCTTACTAAGTCTAATTATTTTACTGCACTGGCAGATAATTTAAATTGATTTAAAAGGATACAAACTATAATCAAGAAAAATATTCTTAAAACAATAATAATAATTTTACACGTTCTGTTCTTACACAGTATATTATTCCAAAAACAAGATCAAAAAGAATTTTTGGCTGGAGATGAGATTTTAAATCTGGATTAGATTTGTATCTCATTTGTTTATAGGTATAAGATCACTACTGAAAAGCCAGAGGGGGCAATTGCAGGGGTTCAGAAGGTAGACAGTGGACCCATAGAGTGGAGCTATAATCTGCCGCACTCCTGCCAGCTTTCAGAGTGAGTATTTCAGATGGGTATAAAGCACTGAAGCTCTACCCCTGAATTTACTTCCAATCTGGAGTTCGTACTGTTACAACATGTAAACGCCAGAGTCTCAGATTTATCTACGTCCTTTTTTTAAGATGTGGGGTGCATTGCTTGTGCTCTGGAAGCAATATGTTTGTAACTTGGTTATCATTAGCTATAAAGAATCTCTTAGCTCTGGTATGTTACTCGGTCCTTATTTAGGGGGCTGAAAATGCACCTGGTCCCGGTACTGGCCAACATCATGGAGGCCAATCAGGAGAAATGTTGGGGGTTTGACCAGTTCTTCGCTGCTACCATGGACATCCTCCAACGTACAAAAGTGCACGTCTTCTCACTCCAGCAAGCCACTGCCCACACCATCTACATCCACTTTTACAACACGTTAGTACCACGAGCATTGATTTCCCTGGGTTTAAATAATTACTTTATTAATTATTCATTTGATTCTGTGTACGTGAATATTTGTAAACCAGATAAACCACTCTGTTGCGAAAACCAGTCTACATAAAAAATATCGCTATGTTTTCATATATATATAGATATTTATATATATATATATCTATGTGTTTGTGTGTGTGTGTGTGTGTGTGTGTGTCACTATACTATCGTTAATGGTAGTTTCATTCCGGGTTTTTGGGGCATTGATCTTTAAATGAAATAAGAG
>JAQMYF010000023.1:21869386-21880080 GCA_030014195.1 Neosilurus mollespiculum | reverse complement strand
CTCCGGTTTCCTCCCACAGTCCAAAAACATGCACGGTAGGCTAATTGGCTGTTCCAAATCACCCCTAGGTGTGAATGTGAATGGTTGTGTGACCGATGGCCCTGCAATGGCCTGGCGAGCTGTCTAGGGTGTACCCCGCCTTCGCCAGAGTTGGCTGAGATTAGGAATAAGCGGTTCAGAGAATGAATGAATGAATGAATGAATCCACAGATCTTCACAAGGCTGCTTCCCCACCTCCCCTTTAAATGGACATGGTGGAAGACCTGTTTGGCTTCCTCCTCCTATTTATGGTCTTTCCGCCATTTGTGCCTACTCCACTCTGATTGGTCTGATTGGGAGTGGGTGGGTCTGGAGGCCAGCTAATCAGAAGGCCCAACATGTTATGACTCACTAGACGTTGATCCAAAGCCTCATATCTGAATTCATAAAAGGCAGCAGCTGACAGAGAAGTGTTTCTTATGGATGATCCAGAGTTGACGCTGAGCTGTAATGTTTTAATTGTGTGACAACATTATGTAAATAATAGCGCAGGGGCGTAGTGTCTGAACGCCACTTAATCCTACTAGAGTTGCAGGGAGGCAGACGCCCATCTCAGCCAACACTGGGTGAAGGCGGGGTACACCCTGAACAACTTGCCAGATCATTGCAGGGCCAACACACACACAACAATTCACACTCACACCTAGGGGCAATTTGGAACAGCCAGTCAGCCTAATGTGCATGTCTTTGGACTGTGGGAGGAAACCGGGCTACCCAGAGGAAACCCACACAAGCACAGGGAGAACTCCACACGAGACACCCTCGTCAAGCCGGGGACTCGAAGCCAGGACCTTCTTGCTATGAGGCAGATGTGGTAACCACTACATGCAGTGACTCAAAACAAAGTGTGTATTTAAAATGTCACTGATTCAGTGGTTTGTGTATTAATGCTTGGAAATGCCACCCAAGTTATTTAGTGATGCATATCTCATTACTCACATCATTTCTGAGTAGGACACTGACTTGATTTTGTGTCATTGACCTGCTGTTCTCCTCTTGAACCAGTAAAAATATTCAGGATTGATAAAGGGAATCACAGAAGCTCTCCCTCTGTAAAATACTGTAACTGCATCCAATCACTCATCTGCTGCATCTTTAAATCCAGCCATTTAATTCAGTAATCCACCAGGATTAACCTCTTTGGGTTTTCTGGATAGTCTGATTGTACTGAAAGCATTTCTCTTGGTGCCTAAAGAGTAACTCACTCACTCACTTGCCAGACCGTTTTATCCCACTGAGGTCACGGGGAGACTGATACCTATCTCAGCCGACTTTGGGTGAAAGCAGGGTACAAGGCAACACATCCACAACTATTCACACTCACACCTAGGGGCAATTTAGAACAGCCTGTTAGCCTAATGTGCATGATTTTGGACCGTGGGAGGAAACCGGAGTACCCGGAGGAAACCAACGCAAGCACAGGGACAACATGTGAACTCCACACAGAAACGCCTTCACCGAGCCCAGGACTTCAACCCAGGACCTTCATGCTAAGACAGACATGCTAACCACCTCGCCACCGTGCCGTGCTAACTAATATTAGGAAATAATCTTTATCTTCATCCGTTTGTTCCTGGGTCGGGTCGTGGGGGCAGCAGCCTAAGCAGTGAGGTCCAGACATCCCTCCCCCCAGCCACTTCCTCCAGCTCTTCCGGGGGGACGCCGAGGCGTTCCCAGACCAGCCGAGAGACGTAGTCCCTCCAGCGTGTTCCGGGCCGGCCCGGAGGTCTCTTCCCGGTTGGACATGCCCAAAACACCACACCAGGGAGGCGTTTGGGAGGCATTCTAATTAGGAATAGGAAGTAATAAAGTTAAATATGAAAATTTGTAGGAAGTGTAATTATAAACCATCATTTAATAATTTAAAATACAATTAATAAAAAAAAAATGATTAAATGTGGAATAATATCAAACAAAGGTATTACATCATATGCTCAAAAAATATATAAACAATAACACTAATTGAAACTACATGTACTTAATGGTTAAAGTAATTGTTGCATTTTATAATAATAATATAACAACAACAACAACAATAATAATTACAACAACAATAACAACAACAATAATAATGATTATTGTTATTATAATTTTTTATATTCTATTGGCGACAAGGTGGTGTAGTGGTTGGCACCTTATTAGAATATATAATACTATATTCTATAATTATATATATTATAATTCTATATTATATAATACTGTATAATCTATATTAATATAGAATAATATAGAATTAAAATGTTCTTTTATTTTAGAAAGGATGGGCTTATTAAAATGGCAACGCTTGCGTACAGGTTAGGACGTCCGCTTCACAGCAAGATGGTACTGGGTTCGAGTCCAGGGCTCAGCAGAGGCATTTCTGTGTGGAGTTTGTATGTTCTGCCTGTGCTTGCGTGGGTTTCCTCAGTGTACTCCGGTTTCCTCTGACAGTCCAAAGACATACACATTGGGCTAACTGGCTGTTCTACATTGCTCCTAGGCGAGAGTGTGAATGGTTATGTGTGTGTTCTGCAATGCATTGGGAAGCTGTTCAGGGTGTACCTGTGAGACAGGCTCCAGCCTCCATGCAACACTTCTTTTCTGACCGGCTGAAGGTTTTTTTTTTTGTTTTTTTTTGTTTTTTTGCCCTGATGTTTCTTGTCTTTTTGACTTTTCCCTCTTTCACCAATCCCCTGTTCAGAGAGTCTTTCTTCCTCACTATTGGCAGCGTAGGTGGGACACAAGCCCCTTTACGTATGTTTCACTGCACAGAGGAACATTTCAGCGGTCGGGGCGCACAGGAGGAACCTTGTTCAGGTTCCTATTGAACAGGAGCGACATTGTGTTGGGTTTTTCAAAGCCCCATTCACTCTCACTGACAGCTTCAGGAAGCCAGGAGTAGTGCGAGGCTGTTCTGCTAACCACATGTTCAGAATCCCAACATCATCCATGGTACCGGATTTCAGAGTGAGTGTTCCACGCCAACTAATATGAGCTCTCTATGGTGGAAAATGTAACACGTTATGAAAAATAAGGGCAATATAAGGTCTGAGACAGTCCTGTTCACCATGTGAATAAATCACCATAATGAATGAAGCTTTCTAAATAGAGCATTGGATTAGTGATGAGCCATGATAGTGATGTATAGCGAGCTAACACTTCATAACATAAACTTTTATCACTACTGACCTCTCACTCATTTGCTGAACCGCTTAATCCTACTACAGTAGTGTCATGGGGAGGCTAAGCCTACCTCAGCCAACACTGGGCGAATGCGGGGTACACCCTGAACAGCTCACCAGACCATCACAGGGTAAACACACAGAGCCATTCACACTCACATAAACACCTAGAGGCAATTTGGAACAGCCAGTGAACTTAATGTGCCGGTTATTGGACTGTGGGAGGAAACCTGAGTACCCAGAGGAAACCCACACAAGCACAGTGGGGGAACATGCAAACTCCACACAGAAGCCCTCGGGCCCGGGACTTAAACCAGGGCCTTCTAGCTGTGAGGCGGACGTGCTAATCACTACGCCTCCGTGCGGCCTAACGACTGACCAGATATCATAAATTCAGAAGTTTCTGTTTTATGTGTTTGGATTTATTAATACGATGTGATGTGATGCACGTGAGAAGAAAAATTTGATGTTCCAGGAAAAAATGCCTGTGTTGACTCTTATTTTTCTGCCTCCATGGAGGAGAAGTTTATTTTATGTAGCTGCCGCAAAATGAAAAACAGGTGGGTGTTAGCAAAGCGTTAGCTTTGTATGTAGTTGCAACGAAGCAGTGAATCATACACATAGGCTTATCTATGTGCAGTTTTTTACCTGCGTCAATACAAGCCAATTCAAAAAACAGCTAATTTAACTAGCTAACAATACAGTCTGTCTCCGTGTATGATTTATTCATATCTCTCTGGATGCAGCAGACATATTGCAGCTGTCATGTCTGTTTTTGCTGTTGATGGTGTTGCTGCTGCTCCCGACACGCCTCCCCAAGTCCCCAATCACAACACTTGTGAGCTTGTAACTACGGTATTTCTGACATTATACTGGACACTATATGTTGTAATGCTATATCAGGTACAGCACACTGGATTAATAGGGTTTTAAACACTGTGTAGACTTACTGGCTGTTCGAACATCGCTTTTCTTGTTGTGTTGCTTGCAGCTTTCAGGCGTTAGATTGGAAACTAAAATTCATTTTTTTCAGTCTTCCAATTGCTCATTAGTGCCAGCTTCTGATTGCTGGATGTCCCTGCTGTGCTGATTCCCCACCCAAATAACATCTCGGGCTGTGGATGATAAATGGGCCTCCAGCGTACAACGTGACCTACAGGGGAGTGTACCTGATAAAACACCTAGCTAATATGAATACAAAGCAGATATATCTAAAAAAATAAATAAAAGGGAACCCTGTTATACTGCATTTGACGAACTGCTTGATCTCACTAAGGATGCAGGGAGGCAGGAGCCCATCTCAGCCGATTAAACGTGGGTGACGGTGCGGTACACTCTGAACAACTCGCAAGTCTATTGCATGGCCAACACACACAACCATTCACCCTCACACCTAGGGGCAATTTGGAACAGCCAGTTGTCCTAATGTGCATGTCTTTTGGACTGTTGGAGAAAACCGGAGTACCCGAAGGAAACCCACTAAAGCAGTGGTCTTCAACCCTGTTTCTGGAGATCTGCCTTCCTGCAGGTTTTATCTCCAACCAAAATCTGAAACACCTCTTTGACCTGTTCAAGAACTTCTTCACGGCAATAGGTATTCAGGTGTGCATGATTAAGGTTGGAGATAAAACCTGCAGGAAGGTAGATCTCCACGAACAGGGTTGGAGACCACTGCACTAAAGCATAGGTAGAAAATTCAAACTCCACACAGAAACGCCTTTGCCGAGATGGGGACATGAGCCCAGGACCTTCTTGCTGGGCTCGGGCATTTTTGTGTGGAGATTGCATGTCCTCTTGTGCTTGC
Organism: Neosilurus mollespiculum; assembly: GCA_030014195.1. NCBI lineage: Eukaryota > Metazoa > Chordata > Actinopteri > Siluriformes > Plotosidae > Neosilurus > Neosilurus mollespiculum. The sequence continues at coordinate 21,875,076 of JAQMYF010000023.1, read as the reverse complement.
GTGGGTTTCCTCTGGGTACACCAGTTTACTCCCACAACACGAAGACTAATTAAATAAATAAAGACTAACACAGGCTGCTGGACTGTTGTCTGTCACAGTACCCCGCTACAGGAGGACGGAAAAGGCGACAGAATTTCTGTCACTCGGGGACGTCCCACCCATGGAGCTTTAAGTACTGTTTCTAGTTTTCATCAGTTTGACTGAATAAATTTCTGACCACACCCATGCGTGGATGTTCACCAATCTTGGGTGGGATATTATACGACCTGAGGCCCAGGGAGGATTCGATTTTGGAACGTCAAGGTGAAAGGTGAAGCTCAGAGCTCTGAAACAGTCCAGATAGACATGTGTTGCTATGGAACACTAATAGGAAACCATAGATGGACTTTCAAAACAGAGAGTTACTTTTGACCTTGAGTGACCTTGAAAGGTATAGATCAAGGTCACATGATTTTGAGAGCCTGTAACTTTGAAACTAGTGCAGATAGACTGTTACTGTGGATAACTGATGATAAAACCATATGTGGACTTTTAATTGAGATCACTATTTTTGACCTTGAGTGACCTTGAAAAGTCAAACCGCAGTCATCTTGTAAATCCTTTAAACAAATGAGTTTTTTGTCACCGATTTGGTCACATCCACTTACTCTAGAACATATAGTAAGACAAGCACACGGGTAATTGTAACCAGTACCCATATAGGGTCTATTTGCGGCAGTATCTGTGCTGTGTTGCGGAGGTACCCTGTACTCTATGAGTGCACCTCTAGTTTTGCGTGGACTCAGTGTGAATGAACAGGTTAGAACAGACTGTTCTGTTGCACTTCAGAATTAGGAAAGCACCAGTGTGGGAGACTAAGTGTGACAGAGTGGAGGAGAGAGGGTGCAGGATATATTTAGATCACCCTTGACTCTTCTGTCCTCTCTTTCTTTATCACTCTCTGTGAAATGAAGCTTCTACTTTGTCTACGCAAATGTTTCGCCAAATTAGGGTTTAATTACCATTTATTTATGTACTGCATATACTGCGTGATGGTATTAGTCTTGTGGAATTTCATTTTAATTTGTTCTTGCTGGGAAATAATGATTTAAAGGGTTGCGGTAGAGCAATATCTGTGGGATTTCTCTATATTAATTCATGATACTCATTAGCGTTCATTAGCTTCATGCTCATCGTCATACCGTCACCTGCTTGGATTTAAATCTCCTGTACAAATCGTTCATTCATTTTCTAAGCCACTTAATCCTCATTAGGGAGGAGGGTGAAGCTCATCTCAGCCGACTCTGGGCGAGGGTGGGGTACACATTCTGGACAGCTCACCAGGCCATTGCAGGGCCAACACACACACAACCATTCACACTCACACTCACACCTAGGGGTGAATTGGAACAGCCAGTTAGCCTACTGTGCATGTTTTTGGACTGTGGGAGGAAACCGGAGTACCCGGAGGAAACCACGCATGCACGTGCAAATTCCACACAGAAACGCCCCGAGACCAGGAATCAAACCCAGGCCTTCTTGCTGTGAGGCAGACGTGCTAACCACTGCGCCACCGTGCCATTCTGTACAAATCAATCTAAATGATTTAGCATCATATGTCATCAGTGACTCAGAATTGCTGGTTACACGTCGTCTGACTAGGTTCTGACCAGTTTGGGAGTTTTACTCGAGTAAAGAAAGAGAAGAGAGAAAGTTAGGGAAGCAAAGTAAAAAAAAAAGATGGACTAGGAGTTAATTAGGGTGGCGCAGGAGATCAGATGTCCCTCAGGAGGGGCATCCATTTGTTTTCATGCGCTATCTCCCTTACTCACCAAGACACACTCAGGAAGTGGAGTGCTATATGACAGCATAGGGAGGATGAGCGAGAGGAGAAAGAGAGAGAGAGAGAAAAGTGTCTGTAGCTTTAAGAGGGCTGCAGAGAGGAGGACGTGTGGGCGCTGCATCAGTGCAAGCTCTGCACTGCGTGAGAAAACTAGGGACAGGCACAGAGTGAGAGAAGCAGAATGACAGACTGAGAGAGGAGATAAGGGAGAGGTTATCGGGCCCAGACGTGTCTCTGAAAGCCCGAGGAAGCCCTGCGATGGTGGATGCGCAGGACAGACTGGCAGCCCCCAGCGCAGTGCCACAGAGCCACGGGCAGCCAGCGCCAGAAAGTGCCATGGGCACAGGCGGGCGCAGATAGCGGCGCCCGCCATGAGGCCGGCGGAGGAGGCAGCCGTGTCCAGTGCCTGCTTCGGCCACGTCTCGCGGCGCCTCAGCCGACTCTTCCGGCGCCTGCCCAAGTCCCGCTCGTGGTCTGAGGGTCTGAGGCTGCTCCAGAGGTCCAGCAGCAGTGGCGCTCTCGTGCTATCAGGTAACAGACAACAGATAGAGTTGAACAGGATGAGTAGATGACAACACGAGGAAAGAGGTATAGATAAGTATGAGAAGGTGTGAGAAAGGGAGCTGAATCTTTTGCTATGTGAACACTGTAGAGAAATCTTCAGTAAATAACAGGACAGAGGGAGAAGGTAGGAGGTGCGAATGTATCAGGGAAGGAGATAGAGCACTGGAAAAGGGGTGTGATGAAGGAGGGAATGAGTAACTGAGAGAAGAGGAGGAGAAGTTAGGGATGTTTATTAGGTAACAGGGGAGGGAGGTGTTGTGATGATGGGAGGAATGGAAGGAGCTGAAGTTTCCAGATATTTGAGGTGAGTCATTAAAATGATGAAGGAATTTAAGGTTTGTGTACTTTGTGTCTTATGATATCCAGTTCATCTGCAACTGAAGAGCTCTGCAGTGATGCTACGCCTCCCAAAAATAGCCCAGTACTGGTCTATAGGGAGCATCACATTTTAGTCTCTCACTGGCTTTTTCTCTCTAAAAGGTTAGTGTTTCTCTCTCGCTGTACCTATTGTTTTCTATTGATGTACAAAAAGGCTAGAAAAAAGAGAGCTAGTGCATTCATTGATCCTGTATAAAGCCCGAGTGGTTCTATAATGCTCCAGTAAACACAACAGGGAGAGAGAGAGAGAGAGAGAGAGAGTGAGGGAGAAAGAGAGAAATGTGCCACAGTCAGGAGTTTGGTTTTGTTAACGCACCATCAGCCAAATTGCGATGATCTGCTGCGTTAATACAAGGCTGCATTGCAGAAGTTTGACCTCGCCACTGTTTAGCATTGTACCTGTGCACTGAGACTGTGAGTCACTTTCATATTTGTGTTCCAGTACAGATTACTCTGAGTAAACTCTCCCAGCTGTGGGAGAAAAACAATTGAATTTCCCATTGATCTGGAAAAATCTGTCTCTCACTGTGGACCGATGAAGGCCAAGGCGCAGGAGAGAGGGATGATGAATATGAAGTGATCCGCTTTAGCGCACGCTAGCTGCCTTGTTTAAAACCCTCAAAGGATTTTCCATCTGTTGTGCAATTTGCACTGCGTATCATTGTCCCAAATGCTTTAAGGTCAGTCTGGTGGATAGAAGCAAGAGTCAGTGTACCGGAGTACAAGTGCTCGAGTCGTGTGCGGTGTGACCAGTTGGAGGTTAACTTAACACAAAGTCGGGACAGCATGTTCACAATAGATCTTATTTATCACAACAAATGTACAAACAAATTGTTTCAAGAAGCATTTATATTGGAAATGTTTGTCCACTTATTTGCCGAACCGCTTATTCCTATGAGGGTCATGGGGAGGCTAGAGCCTCTCTCAGCCAACTTTGAGCAAAGGCGGGGTACACCCTAAGTAGCTCGCAGAGTACGCTGAGGGATGGGCTCTAGCCTTCTCACGATCCTAATAAAGGATAAAGCAGCTCGGAATATGAAATGGAAAATGTTCTTATGTACTTATTCTATTATTTTACTTTTAAACAAGCCACTAAAAAGTTGAAGTGTTATTTTATCCAGTTTACTCTTATGATGTTACCGCTTAGCCTCACAAATGAAGTCCTCCGAGATAAAACCCGACGTTGTGTCATCAGACATATTGGCTGATTAATCAAATCAATATGAATACAGTGCTTTTAAGCTATTATTGACCGGGAATGGTGTCCTGCTCATATCCCTCCTAAAAGCTTTGTGGAATTTTTGCTTAATGCAGGGTCCATAGTTCAGACTCTCAAACCTTTAGTATAGTATAGGTACAGAAGAGAGGATGCCATTAATCCTGTCAGTCTCTGTGGTACATGAAGAGGTATTGTACCATGATATTCAAAGTTCTCAGAAAAGAAAACTGAAGCTGGAAAAACGAACATGAAAGTAGATCATATTAGAGACATGTCGACGTGGTAATGCAGTTAATTAATGGAATGCATAGAAATAAATATCCAATAGAATTAAATGCTCCATAGAGTTAATAGTCCTAAATTCTCAGTGGTTATACAGGAAAGCTGGAGGATATGATTTAACAGTTATTCCATGACCTTGCGTCGAATATGAGGTCATAGCCCACGAGGCTTTAGCCAAGCAGGCTATTAGTCCTATCCGATAAGAGCGAGTGTTTTATTATGTTCCCTGGATTGTAAGAAGTATAGCATTTTTATTATTATATTCAAATTCTTGTACGTTCTTTCCATAAAATACTGCGCTGTAAAGGAGAGCGGGTCAGCATGGCGCTAGGTGATCAGCTGGTGGCCTGAAGTAAAGTTGTGCTTAGTTGGGGGAAAAACTGCCTAATTCTTAAAATAATGAAATTACATTCTTACCATTGGCACTTTAATTCCATATTTTGTTGTTGTTCTTCTTCATGGAATTCATCTACAATAAAGAAACTGGTGTTAGCAGAATACCATTATAACTAGCTAGCGCACTTCTGGCTTATTCAGACCGGGTACAGTGTTCTCTACTCCGGACATCAGCATTAGGCCATACCGATGACTAAAGTCCTGTTCTTAGCAGCAAGCCGATGAAGTAAATAAAAGTGGTGGCCCGGTGGTAGGGTGCTGGATTAGTGATCGCAAGGTCAGGGGTTCAAGCCCCAATATCACCGGGATGTCACTGCTGTCCCACCCAGTGCAGCTAACTGTGTTATCAAAGGTCAGTCATGTCTCTCGCTGTCTGTGGTGAGATGCATGTAAAAGAACCATTTCTGTAAAGAGTAGGCTGCATTGCCGTCAGCATGTTTCTGCCCTGCGAAGTTCTGGCAAGCTCGCCCAGAGTCTCTGAGATGGGCGCAAGCCTCTCTGCAACCCTGATTAGGATTAAACGGTTCAGAAAATGAATGAATTAACTTTCATTTCAATTTTGTTCCTTTTCATGGAAACAGTCTTGAACGACCAATAGAAAAGGCCAGCTAGCATTAGCTTTTAGCTTAGAACGAGTTATGACCGCTTCTGTTTGTTTGTTTTTTTTTCCCCCTCTGCAGGGAAATAGGATATGAGCTGATATCCTAGTAGTAAATTAGCCAAACAGAATGCATGATTGCCCATATCGTATGAGCAAGGATAGAATAAATCACAATATGTTATACATTTTTTTTTTGCTTTACAGCCATAATTCTCTCTGTAGTATAGTCAATGCTTTACCTCTATGAAACTCAGCAGTATATCTTACAATAGAAATGGTTCTGTGGGTCATAGCACTACTGTCTGCACATACAGTACAGACCAAAAGTTTGGACACACCTTCTCATTTAAGGAGTTTCCTTTCTTTTCATGACTATGAAAATTGTAGATTCACACTGAAGGCATCAAAACTATGAATTAACACATGTG
>JAQMYF010000023.1:21845006-21868527 GCA_030014195.1 Neosilurus mollespiculum | reverse complement strand
AGTTGTTTTACACTTTTTTGTTAAGTACATATTTCCACATGTGTTAATTCATAGTTTTGATGCCTTCAGTGTGAATCAACAATGTAAATAGTCATGAAAAGAAAGGAAACTCATTAAATGAGAAGGTGTGTCCAAACTTTTGGTCTGTATTGTATACTTTGTCACTGTTTGTGGAAATTTGTTAATTTCTGATTATTTTTTATAAAGCAAGATCTTAGTTGTATTTAAACACTAAGCTAATTCGCTTTCAGAAGGACAACCCTGGTAATCGTGTAATTAAATGTCCAGTCCTCTGCTTCCTATGCATTTAAAATTCATAGAGTGGGCATAGGGGCATCTTGGGGGAGCATTCGGGCACAAACAGCACTCTGTAAGTACTTGTTGCAGTTTCTATCTGAGACCAATACACCAGTATATAAATGTAAGAGCAATAATAACCCTGTGGAGCTAAATACAACTGTATGACATCTAGAAAGGTGAGAGAATCTATGCAACACCGTCTGTGATAATTGTGGTATACTGTACAGTGTGTATATTGAAAAGTTTACAAGTTTTGCATTGTGATATTTTTACCTAACATGGTAGCAATGTAGTTAGTTGTCAAATATAAAACATTAATATTTTAAAAATGAACATGTGCAAATTAGTGATAAACCCTAAGGTATTAACCATTATGAGTGATTCCAGTCTAAAGAGCCATGAATAACAGAGCCACTGTTTTGGTACCCTGTAGGACTACTGAGAACGGTTGACAGATGACCTCTGATAAATACATGCATACTGTGTCTGCGTGTACATGTTGGGCACTGATAAGGTCCTGAATAAGCACACGGGTATTCAAAGCGTTTACACTATAAGGAAATACCACATACTACATCCATTCTACTTTCATTCTAGTCCACATTTCAGGATTGTTAGCCTGATATATCCTGATGTATCGTGTTAATAGGATGAATTCACATTCGCATTCTCTGAACGGTAGTTTGTTTTTTTGGTTTTTTTTTTATGTTAAAGCTCGTAATAAAATACAGCACCAACCAACACTATAAATTAGCACCAGAATCACTAAGAACATCACGGTATAGTGGTTCAGGGTGGAATGTTCCCTTAATAAGGATTAATTCTTTATTATAGGACAGGTTTGGGCTGGGGTTTTTTTTTTTTTTGGGATTTTTTCCCCATTTTCTCCCTAATTTAGTCGTTTCCAATTCCCACTTGGCTTTTTGCCTTCCCTATCACACGACCACCACCAACCAGTCCGTGGACATGTGATGCTACCGCCCGCCTCTTTTCAAACTGCTGCGCATGCTTATTTGGGGACAGCCTGACAAACTCGGAGGGAAAGCGCTATCCGCCCCCTCGTACGAATGAGCTCACAGACACCCATGATTGGCTGGTGATCGCTGTGAGTGACAGGGAAGTGAGCGTATGCCATCTCTCCCTCCCGTGAGAGCTCGGCCATTTAGCTCCTATGGACTCCCGGTCACAGATGGCTGTGGCATCAATCCGGCTTCGAACTTGCGATCTCTGGGTTGATAGTCGCGCACCTTGTCGATGCGCCACTCGGGAGGGCTGTTTTAATGCAATATAAGCACTAGACTACATCCTGCCTGCTATTTGGTGTAATGTTTTGTATATAATGGTTGTATATTTATGTCGTAATTTTGAAAATAAGGATTTGAAAAAGAATTTGGTAGTTTTGGGCACATTTTAGTCACATCATGCTAAGTAACCTTAGCGTGTATACCTGCTTGTTAGTTTATATGCATATTTCAATTTAACACAAGGCCATACTCTCACTCACTCATTCATTAGCCGAATCTCTTATTCCTACTGTGGGTAGGTACACCCTGAACAGCTTGCCAGACCATCACAGTGGTAACACACACCAAGGGACAATATGGAACAGCCAACTAGCCTAATGTGCATGTCCTTGGACTGTAGGAGGAAACTGGAATACCCAGAGGAAACCCATGCAAACTCCGCCCAAAAACACTTGAGCTCGGGTGGACGTGCCACTACTACGCCACTGTATGAAGTATTTGAGTCTGAGATTACATTGCTTCTTGGACTTCCTGCTCAGTTTTATGTGTATTTGGGATTGAACTTGTTTATCCACTGACTGTTCCTCCGAATCTAGTAACAGGCCTACTGAAAAACGGAGGAGGAAAAAAACTGTAACCTCCAAGATTTCCCAATGGTATCATTATAATAATCAGTTTTCAGGTTTTGAAGATGTTTATGTGCATGTCTGGATAAATTATATGGATGTATCTGAAGTAATTCTATGAAAATAAATCCATGACACGGTAGGATGCCTGCCAGTTTAGTGTCTGCAAGTGTTTTACTTGCTGACTTTGGCTCAAGTACCTGAATTGGCAAAAAGTGCCTTTTCTCAGTGCTGAATAGGAACAGACCAGGGTTTGTACCAGGTCATGACCTGGAAGAATAGGTGTGGGGGTTGACCAGTAAGTCTAACAGCACTCAAGGAGCTGAAACACCAGCTAGAGTTGCAGAATATTTGAGTTTTACCCAGAATACACTGCTGTACTGTTTAGGGATTCGGTCTCCACAACACCTTCTTCTGGTCAAATTGTGCCCCTTATAATATGCTGTTCCTCATAAAACTATGAGAATCTAACATGTGTAAGGAGGAAACAGATGGGATATTTTCCATATTCCATCATAAAGTTTGTCAAAAGTTTTAATCTTCATAAACCCATATGGATTAGGACTTCACAAGTCCACATTCATTAGTTAAATAATAAGAATTTTTGTTGTTGCTGCTGTTGTTGTTGTTGTCATCTGGTTTCAGATAAAGCTGCAGGTTTGGGCTAATCTTAATATAACGGCTGAATGCGAGATGGGTGTTGCTAAATAGTCCCGTCGGTGTTCCGTCATTGATGTTCCGACATCCGCCGAGCCGGAGGTGCATGAATTTTTAGTATATGCTCCACAGGAACATGAGCAATGAAAGCACAGTAAATTGAGATGTCACAGGTGAGCTCCGAGCGCACACGAGCTGTGTAATGACATCTTTTACATTCATTCATTCATTTTCTAAGCCATTTAATTCTCATTAGGGTCGTGGGGAGGCTCAGTCAACTTTGGGCGAGGGTGGCGTACACACTGAACAGCTCGCCAGGCCATCGCAGGGCCAACACACACAACCATTCACACTCACACACACACACCTAGGGGCGATTTGGAATTAGCCAACTGTGCATGTTTTTGGACTGTGGGAGGAAACCCATGCAAGCACGGTGAGAACATGCAAACTCCACACAGAAACACCACGAGCACGGGGATCAAACCCGGGACCTTCTTGCTGTGAGGCGGACGTGCTAACCACTACGCCACCGTGCCACCCATCTTTTTAACCCGCATTGAGTTTAAGTATACGCTACATGAAAACATAAAGAAAAGCAAATCAAAATGAGATTTTATTATAGTTTATATTTACATATTCTAACCATGACAGAGACAGGTCGGGGTGAACTTTCTAGATAAAGTTGTCCGTTTAGCTGACTCATTCGGGAATTAGTGCATACTACACATAAGTAAACTGCTAAAGTATGATTTCGGATGTACTACACAGAAACACAAGGGAAACAAACTAAAATTAGTTTTTTATGGTTTAATTGTCCATTTTGAAGCATCATAATAATGTCGTCTGCTCGAAGTGCCTGTGACAAACAATAAATGTCCGTTATTTTAATTCTAGCGGTATCCATTTGAAATAATGTTTTTTAATCCTGAAATGGTGGACCGATCAGATCACGTCATTCTCATGTAGTACATACTAATAGTTTACACTGTTTGTGTATCCTTTGCTTGTTGGCTTTTTGGATCAATTTGTGGTGGTGCTCTTGAGCGGAGCCCCATAGACATAAAACATTATTTGGATGGTTGTCTTGTGTCCATACTACTATAGGAGACCCAAAAATGCTGCGGCCTTACCAAAAAATATAGATTTATTATTAATAATTAACTGAAATCTAAAAAATAACACCTCATACACTACCTCTTACTCAGGTATGCAGACAAACTTTCGTTGAACAAAACACTACACAGAAACACGGAACATGAACTCATTAAACGGATAATTTAAAGGACTAAACGGTGATACAAATGAATGCGGAAATGTCAACCTTTCCTTCTGTCGCTTCAGATCGTCACTGGGGAACAATTAGACTGATTCAGCCATTAAAGGAGCCGCACTACTCTTATAACACCAGCCTAGGACACCTAGGTATCTCAATAGAGATATCTATCACAAGCTCCACCTTTAGGCAGTGCCGAAATCTATATGTTATCACGTATAATCAGTGACTAGTGAACCAGTCTAACCAGTCTACCCATCTTTCCATCAAATCTGTGTTTATTAGCAGAGGAAACCACTCTCTTAAATCTCCTCTAACAGGACCAGGTGCTAGTTTTATACTAATCTACTGGAATGAAATTGAAGGTAGGCCTTTTCCAGAACCCGGGCTTCCTCATCCGACATGGTGTTGGCGTACATGTTTCTAATGAGCTCGTACTTACAATTGCACACTTTATCGGCTGACTTAGACTGAGCTTAACTCGATGACTCACGAGTGAGCGTTTTCCTGAAAAAAGTGTCATGTGATTCATCTCTGCACCATTTTGACTTCACTTCAAGGCACTTTAAGGCACAAGATGATGGGGTCAGGTTACTGGATTTAAGCCAACAAGAGAAAAATAGCAGAAAGCATTGCTGACACAGACAGAACCCATGAGCAGTAGAGATCGAGAGAAAGGGACGTTGGGGTGGGGGGGCCATTTGCAGGGCACATGAGAACAGAAATGTCAGTGGAAATGGGAAGGAAGGAGGCATATGAGCTGGAATAAATAAGAATCAGTATTCTCCCTTTTCATTCCAGGTAAGGCGAGGGGATTTTAACCAGCCTCGTCAGCTCTGCTACAGCTCAGTGGCATTGTGGTCAAATCACATTCATGTTCATTGTGTTCATGGGGAAGTGAGAAGTTAAAAAGAGAAGTGGTACTTAAAGGGGTAGATCCAGTAATACGTCAGATAGTTGACCTTAACGGTTGAAGGAAACGTCACGATTTTTTCCATTAATATAATTATTATCATAATTATGAAATTGTGGCTAATAATAAGTCATCATCAAAAATAAAATGTTGAATAATCTGCTTTGGTTAACATATGTTATTTATAAGGGTTTATACCACATCAATGTTGAATTTTTAAATCTGATTGGTCAGAAAGTGCTGATTAATTTTCTATAACAGGACAACTGATAATAATACAAGCTATAATTCAACTTACAGGTTTGTGTTGAATATAAATAATAAATGTATACAGTATAATGTCTGTAGTAACACTATGGCGGTTACAGCCCTATATTCTGACGGCCCATTGGTCTGACAGCCCTAACCCTAACCCAACTAATCTGAGTCGGGTGACCAAATGATTTCAGCAAGGTGGCTATCTTATATGAGTAGGCCAATTGCACCAATGGGCTGTCTGTTGGGCCATGTTTGGTAGACGTTCCACATAACAAAAGAGAGACTTGCAGTATAATCATTGATGTGGTGACTTTTGATGGAAGGAGTCTCCGATGTCAGTAAAATTCCCTTTATGAAAAGTTTTTTGATGTTCCAGTTACACACCAGATTTATTTATTTTTTGTCCTAAGTAAAAAAACAAACCTCCTGTACAGGAAACCAGTTTGTAACTCTTACACAGTTTTGTGAATATTCCACAATATTAAATGTGCCGTAAATGTAAATGAAAGAAATATGAGGACAGTCATTCTTTAATCAATAATAAAATGCATTCATTCGTTCATTCATTCATTCATTCATTTCTTTTCCTCCAAAGTAGGATGTAACCACGCTTTTCATGTGGAACAAGAAACTATGGAGAATATTGGGTCAACGCTGTTCCATTTTTTGCCATTCTTTTTTTTTTGTTTGTTTCTTTTGTTTGTTGATGCTGTTAAAGTCCGATCAGGTGAACAGTATTTTATTTATTTATTTTTTTGGATCGTTACGTTTCCTGTGTTTTGAGGATCCACTGAATCCTGGCACATCTTCTGCCTTGCATTCGTTGAAGCTCAGGCTAAAGCTAAGCTCGTTCTTCTGAATTTATCAGGTTAAACAGGCCAACCCAACAGCAGCAAACCAATCAAGTGGTTTGGAGCACATGTTTACATGTCATCACTGCTTGGGGCAAGAGAGGGGCAAGGGTCTGTAAAAGAGGGTGATGGGTTAAGGGAATAAATAGCTTAGCGTTGTAAAGACTGCACTGGATATCCTTCTAATCCCATTTGGGGTCTTTAAGAGCTTCTTTTTAGGCCATCTGAAGAGTCCTATATGCCTTCTGGAGACCACCAAGATCTCTGTACAATCTCTGGCTGTTCACTGTTTTTACTTCATTACTTCAGTATTAACCCTTTATTAACCAGCGTAGCATATCTGCTACATGAAGTGAAAGGGTTAACAGCCTAGAAAAAAAAAACCTTTTTTTTTTTTTACTCGTTTTACCCCCAAATATTGGCCCAAAATCAACATTTTTGCCTAGGGACATAATTTTTACACAATTAGAAAGGGACACGGTTAACAAAGGGTTAACAAGGCATCAGAAATCATTTAATTTTTTATTTTTAGCGCCCTCTGCTGCCGGTGAGGCAAATTGCAATAAAAAAATTAAAACATTGACAAGCCAGTCCCGCCCCCCTAGCTGACCCTATACACTATAATGAAATAACGTGTTCCTTATGAGCTACCATTAAAGGTAAACGAGTGAAACTGAGAAGCTCTGTTGTATTGGGGGTGGAGCTAACTCTCAGGCTTGAACAATGTCAAAATGTACCGATACCAGAAGCAAAATATATCTCATAAGATCTGATCACGCGTTCGCCGAAATGCTTATCCCTATTAGGGTTGCGAGGAGGCTGGGGCCCATTCACATTCACACTACAGGTTAATATTGAACAGCTAGATAGCCTAATGTGCATGATTTTGGATTGTTGGAGGAAACCGGAGTACCCGGAGAAAACCCACGGACGCACAGGGTGAACATGCAAACTCCGCACAAAAATGCCCTCACCAAGCCTGGGACTCGAACCCAGGACCTTTCTGTAAGGCCGCCATGCTAACCACTGTCCCACCGACAGATATGCATTAGTGATATCAAGTTTGTATTGCGAATATCGATATTGACATCAATGTAAGAGTGCATGGTGGCCTCAAGAGGAATTTTTAAAAGTGTATTTAATCTATGTTTAAGTTATTTCATTAATAAAATTGATATTCAACTGAATCACAGTGTTGGATGATAGTCTAATATCCCTGGTGATTTCGAGAGCACTCTGTAGCCTGTAGTTGGCATTAAGCTGAAGTTGTACTGGAGCCCAGTTGGATTGGACAGCTGCTAAGGTTGAAGGTGACAGGCAGAGCAGGATGGAAGTCCTCCCAGATACGCATTTCCTGATCCTGGATCGTGCTGTTTGCTTTGGACAGACTCTCTTAATCTCAATTTCACACCCATGCCGCCCTATGATGTGCACTGAGCAGTGAACAAAAAGTGACCTCTCTCTCTCTCTCTCTTTTTTTTTTTTCCACGGGTGCTATCAGTGTTGTGTTGCATGGGTGTTTAAGGCATTCCCAAGTCCTCCCCTCAGTTTGTTGATCCACCCCTGCTCCTCTTACAGATGTGCCCCAATGTGTTCGATACTGATAATTCACCCTGCACCCTGCTGTATCTGATACCCCACTATCACTTCGACGATATTTTGTTTGTAGACTGGAACATAAAACAAGAGCCCTGTTTTGGTTTAAGATAATGAAAAGGTTGTGGCATGGTGGACGGCGTAGTGGTTTGCACGTCCGCCTCACAGCAAGAAGGTCCTGCTTCCTTGGCGAGGGCATTTCTGTGTGGAGTTTGCATGTTCTTCCTGTGCTTGCTTGGGTTTGCACCCCGTCCTCCGGTTTCCTCCTACAGACATGCACATTAGGCTAACTGGCTGCTCCGAAGTGTCCCTAGGTGTGAGGGCGAGAGTGAATGGTTGTTTGTGTGTGTTGGCCCTGCTTGTTGGATCTTCGATGGTCTAGCAAGCTGTTCAGGGTGTACTCCGCCTTTTCTCAGAGTCGGCTGGAATAGGCTCCTAGTAGGATTAGGCGGTTCGGCGAGTGAATGAGGTTAGAAGGCTGTGAGTTGATTAATAAAGGATGTGTTTAAGGTCCGTGCAGTAATTGCAGTAAACATGACATGAGTCAGTGCTCTTTATTTACCATCCTTTTTTTCCTTGATCTTTAGAGGAGTGAAGCCTCGTGTATGTGTACTGATTGCAGGAGGAGTCTACAGGCTATCCCCAGCCTCATTGTTGTGTTCAGTGGTACCGATCACAGTGTTGTGATTTCTCTCTTAATTGTCAAACCCGCGGCTTGGATTCAGAACCTGGTCCCAAATCATTTCCAAAGCAATTCCTTAAGGGTTTAATTAGTTAGGTTATTAAAAGATGATGTTTAACTGTGTTTGTGATTTTGCTTCATACTAAGTAGAAAAGGACCCTGAGGGCCAATATTGGAAATCAAAATGGGTTCCATTGCCAGGGTAACCTTTTTGTTACAGAACAAATGGACATGCCAGTACATTAATGAGCCCATTTCTGATGGCCTTTCTGTGCTCTGGCTGAGAGAATCTGTCGCCATCTACTGACCATTAGTCAAACTACACTACAAACTACACTAACTACTATTCTAGGGTGCTGGGGAGGCTGGAGCCTATCTCAGCCGACATTGGGTACCCCCTGAACAGCTCATTAAAGGGCAACACACATACCCACACAACCATTCACATCCACACCTGGGGGCAGCCGTAGCTTAACGATTAGAAAAGTGGCTTTGGAACCGAAAGGTCGCTGGTTCGATTCCCGAACCAGCAGGAGGAATGTGTGGTGGTGGTGGAGTGAGCCGCTCCTCCACCTTCATGGCTGATGTGCCCTTGAGCAAGGCACCGAACCCCCAACTGCCCTCCGGGCGCCCCAGTGTGTGTGGCTGCCCACTGCTCCGAGTGTGTGCTCACTCTGGATGGGTTGAATGCAGGAGTCAAAGTTTCCCTGGCAGATATAAAACAAATAAATAAAAAATTCATTTGGAACAGGGCGGCACGGCGGTTTCACTCCCGGGCTCGGGGTGTTTTTGTGTGGTGTTTGCATGTTCTCCCCATGCTTGGATGGGTTTCCTCCAGGTACTCCGGTTTTCTCCCACAGTCCAAAAACATGCACCGTAGGCTCATTGGCTGTTCTAAATCACCCCTAGGTGTGAGAGTGAGTGTGAATGGTTGAATGTGTGCTGGCCCTACGATGGCCTGGCGAGCTGTCCAGGATGTACCCAGCCTTTGCCCACAGTCGGCTGAAATGTCGGCTGAAATGAAATTAGGATTAAGCATCTTAGAAAACGAATGAATGGACGAAGGAAAGGACTGTAGAAGGAAACAGCAGTACCCGGAGGAAACCTACACAAGCACGGGGAGAACACGCGAACTCCGCGGAGAAACGCTATCGCCAAGCCCTGGACGTTCCAGTTGATATTTTCCCCTGGAGACTCAGAAATCCTGACTTCCCAGTACAAATGAAATGCACCATTAACCACAGAAGCACTGGTGTAAAATCGTTCAACAGTTTTTAAATAGTTTAAGTAGGAAATAAAACACAGTGACTTAAATTATTAGAGAACTGCATGTGGTACTTTCCATCCATCCCTCCGTTCATCCATCCATCGTTTTTATCATCTATCCATCAGGGTCAGGAGGAAGCTGGAGCCAATCACAGCTGACTCTGGGCGAGAGGTGGGGTTACAATCTATCACAGGGCTAACACATACACAAACAACCACTCACACTCACATTCACACCTAGGGGCAATTTACACTGGCCAGTTCACTTAATGTACATGTCTTTGGTCTGAAGGAGGAAACCAGAGCACCCAGAGGAAACCTATGCAAGCACTTGCAGATTCCGCACAGAGGCGATAGTGATAACCACTACATCACAGTACCGCTTAAATCCATTTATATTTATATTCAGTGCATTAGATTTGGATAAATAGGTCCAAAAATAAATAAATAAACATTTCTTCATACAAAGCCTCACCAGGTCGATATCACCCGTACGTGGAGGACCTGCCATATACTTGTGTAGCCAAAAGGGGGAGCAATACACTAAATTATCAAAATAAAGTGATTCTTTTAATGTGTTTTTTGTAATTCCATGAGAAGTCGCTGTATGTGATTTATAAACATTATATAAATAATGCAAAAAAGGCAACTTGTGAATTTAGGCAAACCACATGTGCATTTATTTACTAAATCAAGACTCGCTGGCGTAGTGCGTAGCACGTCCCACTCACCACAGGGTCTTGAGTTCGAGTCCTGTGCCTGGGAAGGGCGTTTCTGAATGGAGTTTGCTTGTTGTCTATGTTCTACATGTGCTGTGTGGGTTTCATCAGGGTACACCAGTTTCCTCCCACAGTTCAAAGACAAGCACATTAGACTAATTCTTGGTTGCCTCTAGGTGTGAATGTGAATGATTGTGTGTCTGTGTTAGTCCTCTGATGAGCTGTTCAGGGTGTACCCTGCCTTCACCCAGAGTCGGCAGAGATAGGCTCCATCCTCCCCACTGCCCTAACAAAAGTTAAATCCGTTCAGAAAAGCAATATAAATGCTTTGGGGTTATATTTATGAAGATGTTGTCTTCTCAGTGTAAGATCATGACGACTGAGGATCATCCTAACCTGACTCGGGTACATGAGACGCCTCTTTTTTTGTTGTTGTCTGTAGTTTTTTCCATCACAGATGTCCTGAAGGCTACAATCTGAAATCTGTGGGTTCCCTGATCAGTGATTTTTTTTTTCTCTCTCTCTTTCTTTTTTTTCTGTTCTGGGAATGTCTATCCACCAGACTGCAGTTACACTTGTCACCTGGAGTGCGAGAACCATGTTCAACTGGACTGTAACCAAGGAAACGGCCAAAAAGAGGAGACGGCTTCTGACTCCCCCTGCAGGCCATATTCTACCACACCTCCAGCAAAGGTAAACTTACACACTTTGATTCATTAACCCTTAATATTGGTCCAGTTAATTGAAATATATTTACAGTGAAAGGTATGCAGTTGCGTAAGTATCCCCCACCCACCCCTGTCACTGTTCCTCATGTTGTTGTTACAGCTTACATCCGAAACGGATGAAATTAGAATGTTCAAGCTTGTGTTGGTTTGATGGGGGAACATTTGTTGGCTAAGTACCCCTCACTATAGAATAAAAAGTCTATGGGGTTGAGTTGGACCAGATTCTGCACATCAAAGCTGGTAGGAGCAGGGTGGAGTCGATGGGATGTCCATACAAGGAGTGTTTCAGGCTCGATACATGTGTTTAATGAGCTGTTTTGTGTTGAAATGTGTCGTGTGGGTTAGGCTCAGGGGTGAGTAGGTTAGTAGGTCCCACCCCCATCTCCTGGACTTTTGTATCTGCTGTGTGAAGTCTCTTGTTAGCAACAACCTTGTTAGCAACCCCTAATTTTACTTGTATACAATTCCTCCCTATCTCATACGACCAGCACCAACCAAGGAGGGGTGTAAGTGTGCACGTGCCCCTAATGTGACATGCCACGCTGCCACCTGCATCTTTTACAAACTGCTCGGAGCTACACACTCAGAGAGAAAGTGCTATCCTCCCCCTTGTATGAATGAGCTCACAGACACCCATAATTGGCTTGTGACTGCTGAGTGACAGCACATCCCTCTCTCTCCCTCCTCTGGGAGGATGGCCAATTAGCTCTCATGGAGTTCCAGTCGCAGATGTGAAGCTGCGATCTCCAGGTTGAAAAGTCGCACCTTATCAATGCAGTGAGTCAAAGGCTAGGTGAGGGTATTTCTGTGTGGAGTTTGCATTCCTGTGCTTCCTCTGGGCTCTCCAGTTTCCTCCTGCAGTCCAAAGGCATGCACACTGGGCTATCTGGCTGTTCCAAATTGCCCCTAACTGTGAGGGTGAGTGGCTGTGTGTGTGTTGGTCCTGTGATGGATTGGCGAGCTGTTCAGGGTGTACCCCACCTTCTCCCAGAATCACGACCCTTGCAGGTTCTC
Organism: Neosilurus mollespiculum; assembly: GCA_030014195.1. Classification (NCBI taxonomy): domain Eukaryota; kingdom Metazoa; phylum Chordata; class Actinopteri; order Siluriformes; family Plotosidae; genus Neosilurus; species Neosilurus mollespiculum. The sequence continues at coordinate 21,856,397 of JAQMYF010000023.1, read as the reverse complement.
CCTGTGCTTGCATGAGTTTCCTCCAGGTACTCCAGTTTCCTCCGACAGTCCGAAAGCATGCACAGTAGGGTGACTGGCTGTTCCAGTTTGCCCCTGGGTGAGAGTATAAGTGTGAGTAGTTGTGTTGTGTTGCCTTGCAATGGTCTGGCGAGCTGTTCAGGGTGTACCCCGCCTTCGCCCTCTCAGTGTCGGCTGAGATAGGCTCAAGGCTCCCCGCGACCCTAATAGGAGTAAGACGATCGTCAAATGCGTGAATGAGTGAAAATGACGTGACAAAAGTAATAATAATAATAATAAATCCATTCAAAGTTATTTTTAATCCAACATTCATAATAATATATAAGAAAAAGAAGGAAAAATGAAACTGTTTCAAACACAGAGCAACCCATAATACACCTAAGAGATGTGTGTTGTGCTGATAAGCCATCAGAAGAGCAATATCTTCACATGGCACAAACTTCTGCACGGTTCCACGTCAGCTGATTAGCAGAACATGCTTTTCCCATGGTTATGGTTTCTCTTTTCTAACAATTATCTGTCGTGTTGAATAAAGTGCTGTTAGCGTTGGACATTAGCATAGTCTCTCTTCTCCATTACTGGCAGAAAGCTTAAAGCAACAAGCCCAACACGAGGTAGTGTTTTTCTGCTTTGCTGTATTAATGTGGGAACAACAAAGACAAAAAAAAAATGCTAGGTTAACTGTTTGTGAGACATTCTGGGAAATCTGGTTGAATTCTTACCAGAAAAAGGATGAGAAATTGACTTTTTTTTTCCCTGGCTGGGTTTTTACCAAAACAGTAATATAAATGTGTAAGCTTACAGAAACAAGCGTCGTAGGGTAAGAGAATAAGCTGCGAAGTGCAAGTGCACTCAGCGCCAACTTCTTGCTGTGAGGCGGACGTGCTAACCACTATGCCATTGTGCCACCAACAAGAAACATGTTCTGTATTTATTATATTGATAAACTTTGGTAATCCTGATGTATTACTCAGTTTCCTCTGTGAGAGGAAACCAGAGTACCCCAAGGAAACCCACGCCAGCATGGGTTTTTGATACAGAAACGCCCTCGCCGAGTCCAGGACTCAAACCCGGGACCTTCTTGCTGTGAGGCGGACGTGCTAATCACTCCGTCTCAGTGCCACCCTGACCCTTATCCGTAGATTAGCAATGTCAGAATTACACCATGGTCACCATGAGAAGGACCCTCACTGGAAACCACGATACGTATTATCTGAGTCACACTCAGACGATGACTACGAAGCCCCAATCACGTCATGTTATCACTCAAGTCCTTACTAGGTTCTAGTTACATCTTTATGACATCAGTGCCGTTGCTATGACGTCCGCACTACTTTTTTAAGCATGTCCAAAGTTGGACTGTGTCCTTTGGGTCCATGGAGACCATACCATACCCTTATTGGTTTCCACTATGTTCCTACTGGGTTCTTACCGCACCCATCCATTTTTGAGGACCTGGCGGAGTAACTCAGTTAATTCTAGACACAGAGGTTTTGTGCTCTCCATATGCTACAGCTTTCAGATGTAAAGCTAATGCTCTATCAGGGCATGAAAGAGACCAGCTAGCTAAAGAACACTGAACAAAGAAAGATCTGTCATAATGTAATTACACTAAAGGGGTTATTAAGTTAGATGCACCTTAAGATCAGCTCTTAGCCTCAGAGTAAAGCAGAGAAAAAACATGCCGTGGGACAATAAAGCGCTTCACTATTGTGTGATCTACGTAATTAGATAGAAATGTCACAGATTGCGGTGAGATTGAGTTATAGTGCTGAAATGATCGGAGCTCTTTATCTTGAATACGTGTCGGAGGCACAACAGCGTGGGGTAATGACTGGCCTATTTCTCTCTACGTCGTTATCGTTATAAAAAAGATCTTCTGCACTGTATCACCCCCAAGTGTGCCCCTCTGCAGTGTCACATCTCCTCTATATCTCCTCTTACTCCTTCTCTTTCACTGCCATTTCCTATTTCTTTTGAAAAGGGTACATTATGTTCTCGGAAACTGGCCTACCCTTTTCGTGGCCCCTTACTGATTATTTTTTACCTCTCTTTCACGTCATCATCATTTGCTGAACTGCTTAATCCTACTATTAGTGTCGCATGAAGGCTGACCCTATCTCAGCCAACACTGGGCGAGGGTGGGGTACACCCCGAACAGCTCGCCAGGCACAACCATTCACACTCACACTGACCACCAGGGGCGATTTTGGAACAGCCAAGTGCAAGTCTTTGGACTGTTGGAGGAAACCGACTCAAGCATAGGGAGAACATGCAAACTCTACACAGAAAATCCCAAGCCCGGGACCCGAACCCATTACCTTCTTGCTATGAGGCGGATGTGCGAACCACTACTCCACTGTGCCGCCCTCTTTCACTTCATTTCCTTTTTAAATCTTGGTGTATTTTTGCTGGCGGCACAGTGGTGTACTGGTTAGCACGTCCGCCTCACAACAAGAAGGTCCTGGGTTCGAGTCCGGGGCTCCGTGAGGGCGTTTCAGTGTAAAGATTGCATGTACTCCTCGTGCATGTTTTTTTTTTTTTCCCGGGTACTCCGGTTTCCTCTGACACTCCAAAGACATTCACGTTAGGGTAATTGACTGTTTCAAAATGACCCCAGGTGTGAAAGGGAATGATTGTGTATGTGTTACCCTGTAATCGTTTGGCCAGCTGTTCAGGGTGTACCCCGCCTTGGTGCACACAGTTGGCTGAGATAGGCTCCAGCCTCCCCGTGACCCTAGTAGGAGTAAGTGGTTCGGCAATTGAGTGAATGTGTGAGTGAGAGTATTTCCACTAAATCAGTTTCACCATTTTGATTTCGACTTCCTCGTTCCTGTCTCAGAGGCACAAACCACAATCGAATGACTGTGTACTCTGTAACATGCACTTTACGTGTATACAGTATGTTTCCAGGCATGGTGTGTAAACCTCAGAGATGCTCCAGCAGCTACTTCTCTTTATCTCTCGGCGTTTCTGTGTAAGCGAGCTGATGCTTATCGAAAGCTCTTAGCTTCCTAGAGTCTCTACTTCCTGTTTGTATTCTAATTCACATGAGATGCAGCAATCTTCTTGGACATGCGGGACGACTTCAAACACTTATTTGCAGTTTGCGAGAGGCCGAGCGATGTCATGATAGCCTGAGATATTTTTACAATGCGTACTGTACTAGAATATTTGGTGAGGTGTTTGTTTTTAGCAGTCAGTGCTGGAGTCAATGCTTGAATTTTTTTTTTTTTCAGCATCAGAGCAAATTCATCTTTTAAGACTTTTAAGATCCAATTCACTCACATACAAATTAAGGATTAAAGCTCTTAAGAAAATGCACAAATTTCCTAGCAAAGATGGCAAAAGCGCACGCGCACGTGCACGCACACACACACACACACACACACACACACACACACACACACACATTACATATAGATTATATATACTCTATATATTATCTAAAATACACTGCCCAGCCGTAGTGGTTAACACGTCCACTTCACAGCAAGAAGGCCTGGGATCAGTTCCCAGCTCGGCTGTTTCTGTTGTGGAGTTTGCATGTTCTCCCCGTGCTTGCGTGGGTTTCCTCCGGGTACTCTGGTTTCCTCCCACAGTTCAAAAACATGCACAGTAGGCTAATTGGCTGTTCCAAATCGTCCCTAGGTGTGAGTGTGAGTGTGAATGGTTGTGTGTATGTGTGTTGGCCCTGCAGTCGTCTGGCGATCTATCCAGGGTGTACCCTGCCCTTGCCCAGAGTTGGCTGAGATGGGCGCCAGCTCATTAGGATTAAGCAACCTAGAAAATTAATGGATGAATGACACTGCCTGGCCCCCAAAAATGTTGTGCGCTCTAATATTTTGTTGGAGCGCCTTTATCTTTGATTACAGATCATAATCAGCATGGCATTGTTGCTCCAGTTGGTCGGGTCGAGGCTCAGCAACATTAATGTGGCAATAAAATGAAGTGAGCTGATGATCTGAATGTACTGAATGAGCAGGTTATCACATCAATACACTTTTTCTTCCCTGATGGCACGGATATAAAATGGGGACTCAAATAATGAGCGAGTGGTTCAGGGAGCACGAGGAATCATTTTCACATATGTATCGGCACCCCAGAGTCCTGATCTTGACCCTATTGAAGGTTTTCGGGATGTGCTGGAGACGACTTTATGGAGTGGTTCAGTTTTTACCTCATCAGTTTAAGACATCGGTGAGAAATGAACCCGGCACTGGATGGAAATAAATGTTATGATGTTGCTTAAGTTTGAGAAAGCAATGTCATGGTGATTACGCACTGTAAAATATTAGTAGAATAGAGTGTGCAACTTATTTTTTTGCAGTGTTTATTAATGTATGACCATGTTTTAATATGGATTTCATCGCTGTAGAATGTACAAGATCTTTCCATCCTTGCTGAGTTTAGCAAAATAAGTCAGCCATTCAGTGTTGGGGGTTAAAAGTCGGCCATTCAGTGTTAACTGAATGTATGAACATGCACTGGGGAGGCACGGGGGCGTAGTGGTTAGCACGACCGCCTCACAGCAAGAAGGTCGTGGGTTCGAGTCCCGGACTCGACAGTGCTTGTGTGGGTTTCTTCCGGGTACTCCAGTTTCCTCTCACAGTCAAAAAACATGCAGGTTAGGCTAATTGGCTGTTCAAAATTACCCCTAGGTGTGAGTGTGAGTGTGAATGGTTGTGTGTGTGTATATATGTGTTGTCCCTGCGATGGACTGCTGAGCTGTTCAGGACCCCAGAGTTGGCAGAAATAGGCTCCAGCCTCTCTGCGACCCAAATAGCATAAACCGGTCTGGCAAATGAATAAATAAATGAACGTGCACCGCTAAACTCATGGCACAGCAGAATTTTTGGATCTGCCAATGCATCTCATTGGCTAAGCAACACAGTAACAAATCAAACAACATTAAGGCAGCAAACTCGCATGCTTTTAAAATAAGAACTTTTTCATGCATGAAAAAAAAACATCGCATGAGTTCATGAGAGCTGGTCCCAGTACGCGTCTCTGCCTGTGCGTGAGACTCGAGAGAAAGGACTGTTTTGTTGTAAACATACCAGCTCTCTGTTAACAAAACATGTAGGCATGAGAAAAAAAAATAATGGAGACACTCCATTCCGTGTCCTTGACATGCTAACTGATAGGCTAACTGCTTTTCTGTCTAGCGGATGTGTATTATCATCCTGTGAATAAGTATTCACGCTGTAGGAAATGTAGTAAGTGAATGCATGTCATGTTTACCTCCGCACTTTATTCCTTCAGATACAGATTCTAACCTGCCATCATTTTTAGCTGTGCAGCTGTATCAAATTCCAGTGATGCAAGCTTGGGCAGTACACATTAGTGAAGAATACGGGAGATTTAATGGAGCATGGAGAAAGCAGCGTTGCAAACTAGCTTCTTGTTTGGCTTGAAGCTTGCCGTATGAATGACAGAGAAAGAAATTAGAGCCGCTGTGCATTATTAAACACAAAGTGCGACAGAGAGAGAGAGAGAGAGAGAGAAGGCATTCTGACTACTAAAGAGGGCTATGAGAGGAAGATAATGTGAATGATCTGAGTCTGCAGTTAACACCAGCGTGTAAGAGGAGTCTATCATTAGAGACTGGATACTGAGTGTCACTGACAAAAACTTGTACAAACCAGAAAGCCCCCAGTAGCTGGCAACAAGGGAAATTAGAGGTGTGTATGTATATATAAATTGGATTTGCCCCGATATAAATGTACCTTCATGTGTCGACAGTTTAAGCTGTATATGTACAAAGACCGAAAAATTAATCAATTTTGGCGTTTCGAGCATATGAAGTTATGTTCCCAAGAACTGTCAACCCTGTTACGTCAACTCTGTTAAAATCCTGCATTAATATTGCTGTAATTTATGATTCAAAAAAGCTGGTGCTTCTAAACTTTCCAGAAATATACTCTGTACCGTGGGGTTTGTTTGTAGATCTTTTGCAAGTATTTCTGTGAAAATTATTCCTTGGGAAGGTGCAGTTAGAAATTATACCCTTTCATGAGAATGACCCATATATAAATGCACTCATTCAAGTATGTCATTTTTTCTCTAAAAAAGGTAAAGTCTGTTGGGCTTTTTATACCCGGCCGGAGCTTAACCCGGATTCTGTAGTGTGAAGTGACTTGGAGTTCAACGCCTCCTAGATGGGACGCTAGGCTATGACAGGTTACCCTCCCAGTATTTTTACTGGTCCCCATTTATACTGCTGGGTGGACAGAGACACACTTGTGGTTGAGACTTTGCCCAGGGGTCTTAGCATGGTAAGGGTCTAACAGGGATTCAAACCCACGGCCTCTCGATCATGAGCCCAGCACCATAACCTCTACACCACCGGCCCCATTTCTGTAGTAACACATTTCATGTGTATGGAGGCTATATAATCTAAATGTGAATACTATATTACAGTGGGTGGTGTGGAGGCGTAGTGGTCAGCATGTCTGCTTCGATTCCCAGGCTCAGGCATTTCTGTGTGGGGTTTACATGTTCTCCTCATGCTTGCGTGGGTTTCCTCCACCCAGTCCAAAAGCATGCACAGTAGGCTTGCTGGCTGTTCCAATTTGTTCCTGGTGGTGAGTGTGAATGACCGTGTATATGTTGGACCTGTGATGGTCTGGCAACCTGCTCAGGGTGTACCCTGCCTTGTCCAGCCTCTACCCTAACATGATTAAATGGTTTGGTGAATGAGTGAGTGATGATGGGTGTATTTGAGCTAGAGTTTGTGGTTTCTATTTCGATGTTTCACCTGCTGTTCCTACAAGTTTTCGTATTAGTCCTACACACCCTGCAGTTGTCATTCTGGAACGTAGAGGGTTGGGTTCTGTTTGGTCATAAAGCTGAAAAGAATGCACCCCTCTGAGTCTGGCTAACAGCTGAGGATCTGGTTGAGTACACTAGTCAAACTGCATAAACCGTTGACGCTATACAGTAAGATGCTGTCCAACTCGGTTCCCATATCTGGTCATAACAAATGGGTCCGAGGATTTCATCAGGGTGAACGTCGGCTGTGTACGTGCTCTCACTTCTAGCTGGTGATCTCCCTATTCTCTCCACCTGTTCTTGCAGTTCATGGGCCTTTTCTATGGAAGAGCAAACTTGCCCAGGTTTTCATGGGATTGATTATCTTCCTTCATAGCAATTTCGCCAAAAGCCCCTCCAACATTTCCTCCAGCTCTACAGCAGTATATTGATGCCATACAGAGCAGGGATCCTCATCTTTGAGCCAGTCAATAAGCAAACCCCCAGGAGAACAATCTTTTTCTCCGCCATCTTCTTCCCATCAACCATCCCATCGATTATGATAATATAACAGAAGGCTTTGGCATGATCAATTTGTCATGCATTTTTTGAAACAGTTTTTTTTTTTTTAATCTATAGCCAGACACACCTAAAATCATCCAGCAGGATTTATAGGGGCATTTGTCATTTCTTGCTTTGCAATAAAAGGATTAACGATTTTTTTTTTTTTTTGCTGCATTGACAGAATGCATAAGGATACCAGTCTGCCTGTAAGGCGTTAACTGTCGTTCAATGAGAATTGAGTAAAGCTGTGACATGGGAAATCGAAAGTGGCTATTCAAGCAGCGTCTATTGAAAGAGGTCATCACTTTATCCCTTTTGTTGAGCCAGGGCTTTTCATCACACTCAGTAAAAGATAGTTGATAGGGCGCACACTGGACAAAGCAAGCCTGCGTACGGAAAAGGAAAGAGACGACATTGCTGATGCTTTTTCGCGATGATGTGATATATATCTTGAAATGAGCCAGGCTAGATAACACAAAAGTATTTACTCTGTCATTATGCTGTACTTAGCTAGTCTTAACGTCTCAAGGTCAGGGTTAAAGGTTAAGTCCAGGGGTGTCTGCTGAGCCTTATGTGAGGTCAAAGGTCATGCAGTCTGTGATCTGCAGATGTGTAGGCTTTATTATTGTAATGCCTTTGCAACGGTTAAGTTTAAAGTATTGTCCTAAAATGAATGCATGTCGTTTATATAACGGTTTGACATGCAGGGCTGTCCATCATCTGAAAAGTACCCACCTCCTTTTCAGAGCGTCAGAAGAAAATTTAGAGCGTGCCTACTGAATTTTTTTCAATTAGAGGATCTAATCAAACAACAAAGGACATTTCCACTCGTCTCACTTATTTGCCGAACCGCTAAATCCTATTAGGGTTGTGGGGAGGCTGGTGCCTATCTCAGCCAATACCGGGCCAAGGCGGGGCACACCACGAACAGCTCATCAGACCATCGCAGGCCCACACACACACACACACACACTCACACTTACACCTATGGGCAATTTAGAACAGCCAGTTAGCCTAAAGTGCATGTCTTTGGACTGTGGGAGAAAACCGGAGTACCTGGAGGAAACCCACACAAGCACGGGGAGAACATGCCAACTCCACACAGAAGCACATGAGCCTGGGACTTGAACCCAGGACCTTTTTGCGTGCTCCATTATTAAGAATTTTCCCATGATGGAATGTTTAAAGCTCTAAAGCAGGGGTGTTGAACTCGTTGTCACTGATGGCCACGTCACTACATTTCTAAGTCACCGAAGGCCAAATAATCACTGAACATCTCTTTCAAAAGGGTAACCTAGAAATCTGCATGGCAGAATGATTAGTTTAGTCAATACATTTTGAACATCTTTTTATTGGGAAGCAATAAAGCGACTACTAGGCTAATTTCCCATTCATTTCATTTTCTGAAATAAAACAACAAAATCTAGAGACTTGATCACACACCTGAATGACAGCAGCAGTGAGAATAAGAATGAGAATGAGAAGCGACGGTACACGTACTTAAGTGTTTGTCAGAATGCATGTGTGGCTACTGCCATATTATGTGAATCCAGCAACCAGCAGATGCTAGTCATTAATGCAGTACAAACTGTCGTAATGATTAGTTTATAAGACTTATTTCCGTCTTCATTTCTGTTTGCTTTAGTTCTGTGCAGCCAAAACCTAGCTTACAATCTTTCTTGAGTCATGGAGTGACTAGTTATTTAGTTGAAATAGGTTGCTGCCACCTAGTGGATGGATGATGAATTGCCTTTCATGGTAACAGTTGATGCAAATAATGTATGATCATCGTAGTCTTTGAAAGTTTACATGGATCACATAAAATAAGTTGCGGCGCCGGATTTAGCACGCAGGCCTTGAGTTTGACATCTGTGCTCTAGAGTTTTATATGTATGTATGATTAATTAACATAGATCTGACATAGTACAAATCCCAGTGAATACCTCGTTACTAGAGAAATGATAATGTATTAGAATGAGGCCAAGGAGCACCCAAAGGGTGCAAACCTCCACCCAGCCATAAAAACGAAATACACACCCCTTTCCTGCTGGGCCCACTGTGTTACCACACTTCCAAAAAAAGGGGGATTTAAATTGCCACCGAACGTGCAATCTGGATCAGATCCGGATGAAACTTGGTCTGATATCAAAGCTTCTGTTCCTGAATATACAGAGTTCAAATATTGTTTTATCAGAGATTTGTTGTTGTTGTTTGGTTTTTTTGCCAATGAGAAGAGAGGGATTTTTTGAAATGTTGGTACATTTTGTGACATCATCAGTCTGTGGCTTCTTACCAAAACGTAATGGAAACAGGTGATCACCTACCCATCATAGAAATTTCAGATTGATCTGTCAAAACCTATTTATAGGAAGTAGCTAAAAGTCAGACAGACAGACAGATGAATAAATAAAGCCACGCTGATGAAAATATAACCTTCTTGGTGGATGCAATTGAAACCTTCTGATCAATCCAGTATGACAGGTGAGCTTTTATTCTTGTACGAATTTACCTCTTTTTAATGCTACACCCATTTTTTTAAAAAACAAATTCTTAAAAGCATAGCTATACATTTTTTGCAGATTAAATTCCAGGCACTGCCTCCATATTCTTGGGCAAGTCGCAGCTTGTGTGCAAGGTTTTTTTTTTTAGGATCCCATAGGTGCTGACTTCCCAGCTAACACACCACCCTGTGTAACATTGCGATGGTGCATGAACTCATGCCGGCCCAATCATCAGCACAGCACCCTAACTATAATTAATAATGCAAAACGTAACAATAGATGGTACATTATGAAGACCATTTGATTCTACCTGTGGCTTTTTACAGAAGCTCATTATAATGAAGTGTGCACTGTCTGCGCAGCCGTCAAAGCTTCCTCTATTCTGCTTACTTGTATAAATGGCTACAGTGCTTGAAATTCAGTCATACGGTATTTACTCGACTTCCAGAGAGCCTTCACTTTGCATGTAGGATGCTATGTAAAATAGGACCAAATGGGTCTGTCTTTCTGTCTCTCACTCTGTGTGTATGTGTTTGTGAGAGAGTCTGGTTCATTAAGAGGAAGTGGCTATGGTCGAGCAGTTGCATGCAGGAAGAGAGACGGGGGGGGTTTGTAGATTCAACCACTGATGGTAGAGCGAGAGAGAGCGAGAGAGATGAAGAGAGAGAGAGAGGGAGGGAGTAATACGTCAGCTTTGCTGTTTCACAGTCTCTCTAAAGCAAGCAGGAAGGCAGTGAGCCGGTTGATTCCCAGCCTTGACGGCGCTGCTCACTACAAGCACGTTCAACACAGAGCCGTATCCTCTATAGGCTGGTCGGGCTTCTGTCATCAACCCCAGCTTCTGCAGCAGTGCTCCTGTGTAGCGTCAAGCCTGCATGAGTACTTGATTTGCAGCAACATATCCTCCTCTTCCATCCTTCTCTCAGCTGATTGACGAGTGGTGATCTGAGTGGCTGCGGATTTCGAAATTTCAAGGACTGAGCTGAAAAAGGCCACCTCTTCTCATTTCCAATGAGAGCTTGTCTCGCTGACCTGCAAGAAAGAGGAACTGAGGTCTCCTTCATGTGCTTCCGCAACCCCCAGCAGTGATACGCGGAAGTACTCTGAGATCTGTCCGATTTCCATCCGTCTCCTCAAAGGAGTCCAGGAGATCTGGCCATTGATTTGAAGCAGTTCCCCATCTCCTGATCATATCTCGACTTTTTGAACTGCCTGGAGCCTGGAATGGTGCCAGGGGCCGCTGGAGGCCCCGCAAATGACCGGTAGCAATAGCATGAGCAGCGGCTACTGCAGCCTGGACGAGGAGAACGATGATACTGCTTTCTTCACTGCCAAGACCACCTTCTTCCGCCGAGCACAGGCCAAGCAATGGGACAAGGTAATGCTGGGAAAAGGGGGAAGATGTGTAAAGTGTGAATGTTTTTAAAGATCATTGAAACAGAGAAGTGCTTCTTATTAGATGGCAATCGTGTAAAGCGGAAATGAGGTTGTGTTCTTGAAGTTTCTCAAGTTGCAGCAGTGATGACTCGATGCTCCATTTTGGTTTGCAGCCATA
>JAQMYF010000023.1:21831512-21843315 GCA_030014195.1 Neosilurus mollespiculum | reverse complement strand
TTTAAAAGTGTTTTTTATAAACTTTCTTGCATGTTGAAAAAACTGTGCCCGATGCTTTGATGATGGAAATTCTCTTGATGGAAAGTTTAACATGAGAACAGCGGTTGGCTTACCCAAATGAAACCTCGGAGCTGGGGAAGTTTCCCCCCACTTCAGTTTCCTTTGTGTCAGTGCAATATGCTAATCGTGAAAACAGCATAAGTGTTTAAATAGTGACATTTTTTTGCCAGTAGAATATACTTTACGTGTAATAATAATGTACAAAGTACAAACAGTAACATCTTAAACCTGTTTCTTGTGGCCTTGAGCTGAAAGTAAGCTGTAGGTGAAAAGAATGGGCTAAAGAGATAACACACCTCACCTCCATTTCCTGATTACCTTTAACCACGAAGATGCTTCTGTATAGGAATATATATATTGGATTTTTAATAAATTAAAATTAAATTACAGACGTTTACTTGTATGAGATGCCGTGGTGAGATGAATAACACGCTCAGGCAGCTGCCAGCTATGTGAGTTGCACGCTCAGCTTATTCACTGTCTATCTGTAAATATATTCTAGATTCAAATTTTAGTTTGAAAGCGAATGATGGATTTGGTGCTGGATTACGTGAAAAAATTTGCGCTGCACATTTATAAGTATTATTCTTCAGGCGTTTTTTGCAGTGGGCATCCAACCCTCTCAGGTAAAACTGCAAAAGAAACAGTAAGGTGGCCCAATGCATCATGGATCCAGGAATCAACCAATGACCAGTGACCAATATTTTCAGATTTACGGTACACTATCAAGGGCGGCATGCTGGAGTAGTGGGTAGCACTTCTGCCTCATAGCAAGAAGGTCCTGGGTTTGGGTCCTGGGCTCAGCGAGGGCATTTTTGTGTGGCGTTTGCATGTTCTGCCTGTGCTTGCATGGGATTCTATTGGGTACTCGGATTTCCTCCGACAATCCAAAGACATGCACAGTTAGGCGAAATTACCCCTAGGTGGGAGTGTGAATTGTTGTGTGTGTATGTGTGTTAGCTTTCGATGGATTGGCGTGATGTCAGGGTATACCCTGCCTCCAGCCTCCCCGCGGTCCAATAGGATTAAAGAATTCAGCAAATGAATGAACCTCCAAAATCTTCTTTAGTAGACTTACCTCACTGGTATCAAGTTTGAAAAGATCCTTCTTCATCCTTTGAATTATTCATGCTATTCCTAGAAACAGTGTAGATGACCAGTTTAGACTAGCCGAGTAGGACTGCGTTTAGTGTAACAGGTTTTGCTGGCTTTGCCTTGCTTTCAGAAATCCTTCTTGTCTGTTGTTATAACAACTAAAACAGGATGATGATATGTTGTTTGGGTGGCCAGGATGTGGGTTCTGAGTAACTCTGGTTGCTAGGATGGTGCTGTCTATGTAGTTCTGGTTGCCAGGTTAGCATTGAGGTTATTGTTGCAGAACTGGATGTGTAACCTTAGCTCAAGATCGCATTTCGTTTTCTATACTGCAGCTGAAGTAAGCTCTTGTGTTCTATTTATTTATTTTCAAAGCTTATTTCGCTGTATCGTAGTTTGTGCAAAAAGTTGAACTTGAAGCTACGATGAGTGTCACTGTGGGAAGCAACTATGGCGCATACAGCCCTCTCCATGCAGCGTAATGGTTCCAATAGTGTCGTGCATGTCACTCATTCACCCGAGCTGAACACCGACTCCAAATTTCCTCCCACGTATAAGTCATGTTGCGCTCCAAACCGTAACGCTAACCCGATGCTCAAACAGAAGGCATTGTGTGGGGCGAACAGACTCTTACAAACAATTAGAAAATCCCCACCCCCTGAAACACTGTCGTTACAGCCAGTTGTTAATATTTGAATAGGGAAACGTAGACAAATATTAAGGATCCCTATATGCAGAGCGTTGGTACTGAACAAGGCGGATATGAACAAACACAAACACTGAACTGAGAGACTTCATATTTATAATGCTTGATGATTTCGAGCAATAGAGCTGGAGGACGCGTGTAGGATAACAGGTATAGCGAGCTGTAAAGCATGGCTTACACCCACTCAAATCCAGTTCACACACTAATGGCAGGTTATGCAAATGATCCTGGACTCGCAGGCGTTTTTTTTTTTTTTTTTTTTAACCGATCTCTCTTTCAAACAGCCGACTGTCACATCATGCTTCTGTAGATGTTGGCTTTGCTGAGCATGAAATGATTTATGAAGCTAACAGTCTGTACCCTAAAATACACTCTTGCCTGTTCTGTGGACCATGTGGTGGCCATGCTGCTTTGGTGTGGTGGCAATGCATCAATAAACATATGGTGTAATGAGCTCTATACTAACATGGATGGAGTGCATACTGTACAATATGAGAGGCTTTGATGGTGGAACATTTTAGATGAGGCATAGCAGCCATCCAGACCATTATGCTTTGCTGGTTTGAAGAAATATGAAATATATAGACAGATCATGTCGCCTACTCAGTGTTTGCCCCAGTAATGAGAAAGAGAGTGTGTAGGAGGGGGACAGAGAGACTTGTGTTATGTGTACACTGCGGTACACTTGTGTCTCTCTAGAAACAGGAGGAAAAGAGCTGGTTGTATGTAGATGTCATGCAGTCGCTACAGCACTCCGAGTAAGTATGAGTTAGTATGAGGCAACTTGGAGACGAAAGTTAACCGCTATGCCATGAAGTGTGTAAGTATATCAGGTCTTCAGGTTGTAAAAGGAAGTGGACCTCATTTTCACAGCTTCCGCTTTGAGATAAACGAGCCTCTGCGCAGGCACAGTTTCCTCACCACGACAGATATGAAAACAATACCAGTGCAATACCGACTCATCAGGTCGAACAGGACAGGATTTTGACCTCCTCAGCAGTTTTTGGCATAAGTTACTTGTTTAAAAACTCAAATCCGAACAAATATAGCTTCATTTTAGTGTCAGTTTGTAAAACCACACCCCAAAACATCCCCAAGATAGAGTCCCTGAATGCTAGTACGAGATGGTGAGATGTTGACCTGGTGACTGGTCAGTTATATGTGGGCAGGAGGAGAGTTATGGAGGGCAGGAGGGACTCTTTTTTTGTACTGTACCTGTAGCTTTGTAATCAGACCTCAGCATTTAAACTAAATATTTGTACACTGATAGGTATAGAAGCCCATTTCTGACACTAAAGTAAAAAAAAAAAAATTGGCTGGTGAATCATAATTATGACATAATCATAATCATATGATGCTAAGTCGTAATTATGACTAACTCATAATTATGACTTAGTAGCCTATCCCATGATCATGACTTAGCATCTCATATTTATGACTTACTTATTTGCCAAATTTCTTAATCCCTCTACGCTCGCGGTTGGGCTGGTATCTGACACTGGGCGATGGCGGGGTACACCCTGAACAACTTGCCACACCAACACATAGGGGCAGTTTGGAACAGCCAATTAGCTGTGCATGTCTTTGGACTGTGGGAGGAAACCGGAGTACCCAGAGGAAACCCACACAGGCACAAGGAGGACATGGAAACTCCACACAGAAACGCCCTCGCCGAGCCTGGGAATCAAACCCAGGACCTTCTTGCTGTGAAGCAGACGTGCTAACCACTACGCCACCGTGCCGCCCCATTTTTTTTTTTTTCTCTAGTGGTAGAAATGGGCTTCAAAATACAGCTTGAGTTATTTCCTCAGGGAAACTTAGGATATTAAATTATATAATATTTTTCAAGTGAAAAAGTCTGATTACCTTATTATTATTATTATTATTATTATTGCTGATTATAGGACTGCAATAAGCTTAATATGAGTATTAAAATTATTATTTTTATTATTATTATTTTTTTAGATATATCTGGCTATATTGAAGATAATATAACATTTTCAAAGTGGCTGTCTGTCACTAATTCAGGTAATAGCTATATATACTGTATTAGGAAAGAGGATGTTGAATGAGCTGTGAATACTCAAGTAGCTTCCACGTGGCCCGAGGATGGCTTTGAGGGCATCACGTTACCTAATCAGCTCAAGACACCATGTGCTGAGCTCAAGGTTGGAAGCAAGGACACAGTGAGGAAACTCTTCTCTTGTAGCGTACAGTATGTAGGGTGATATTTGTCCTGATGGCATCACAGGTGCACACTGGTATGCTTTATTTACTTACGTTTACACTCTGTGGTGACATTATGGAGACTTTGGGATTTGTTTAATTATTATTATTGCCGTTATTTTTAATAGGAACCGTATTTCATTTGAGGAACTGAAGTGGCACAAAATAATAAACAACATTCATGAACCAGGAAATGTGGTGGAGTTTAATATGTGTAAATATACTTTAGTTCCACTTTACAGCTTGGTGCACTTCAAAAGGTTTTTGCAGTTTCTACAGCATTTTTTTTTTTTTCACTTGCTGCAGGGACCCAGATGTGCACAGTAGTAAAACCAGGTCACGTCTGAAATGAACTGAGTAAGAATAAAATTGACAGATGTCACCTCTTCTTTTTCCTTTTTGAATCTCCCGTTTCAACTGTATAGTAACGGCAGATTGCTTGTCTTGGCTGATAGAAGTGATGCTGATTCAAAGTGTGCATTTCGAGCTGCTTTTCTCCTCACCACAGCTGTAAAAATGGTTACTGTAGGACCAGTCTGGTCATCAACCACCCCCTCTGACACATACAACCGTGCTACAGTTAAAATCACTGAGATCATACTTCTTCCTAATGCTTATGCATGGTGTGAGCATTACCTGAAGCTCTTGATTTGTATCTGCATGGTTTTCTGCGTCATTCTGCTGCTCTATGATTGGCTCATTAATTGCATGAATAATCATGATGTCCCTGTTAAACACAAATAATTTAAAGTGGACAACAAATAAATAGACCTGAATATCTAACATACTGATATACAAGTGTCTATAGCGAGGCTCCCCTCAGGAGCACCACAGTCACTGAATATGGTTGAATATGATTTGTTCCGCGTCCGTCCGGTGTCAGCACGTGCCCACTACCGGAGACCCAATAAGGCTGCTGCGTTGCTGATTGGCTGTTGTGTATCGCTGAATTGCAATACAACGGGCAGCAATTTGAAAAATAATAATAATTTATTGCTAATCCTGAACTGAACCGAAACCCAAAAAATAGAGGGTCATACACTACTGCTCCGACGCGCACAGAATAAGAAACACGTACTATTAACTCAGGCGGGCAGGCAAATATGTTCATGGAGCAAACGCCGAAATCAGGTGGTCGGCAGAACAAGAGAGAGGTGATACAAGTTAAAGCGGAAATCAGATAGAGGAAGGCGGCGGAAAGCAAGCCCAGACTCGGACACCCGTCAATGGAGACATCTATCAAGACCACGCATTTATAAATCGATATATATATATATATATATATATATATATATATATATATATAGTACCTGTACTGTTACATCTACAGCAAAACTTATATTTGGAATAGTGTTAATAATGGAGTATTCATAATCTGAAAAGTCCTCGGAGAGCATAAACCTCCATCAAGTTGAAAAAATAACAGAAAGCACACAGCTCCCCCTGCTGGTCCTGCTGTAATACCACATTTCCAAACAATTTCACAATGTATGTTAAATAATATTATAAAAATTCCTGGATGCAGAATGTGATCTGGATCATCAATACAATCTAATGGAGTGTCACTTGGGGCCGTCCTCCACACCTCTAAAAAAATTCATCAAAATCCATTCATAACTTTTTTTTTTATGTAAAGTTGCTACCAAAGAAAGAAGCAAATCAACCAACAATTTATACTATTAATATAGAATACTGGAATTAGAATACTTGGGGAAGTATATGTGCAAACACTAGCATAGAATGTAAAAGAAAAAAAAGAAAGTTAGTGTAAAATTCTACAAGTGTTTAAAACTATTATATGAATATACCAGTGAACTTGTCGTCAAATATTCTTAAAGATAAGAGTGTATAATAAGTAATCTGTATTTCTCTTGAAATATACAGCAGTATGTCTGTATATGTGTTTGAATGAAGTTGCATTAATTTAGCATGTCTGTGATCACATCTTTGTGTCCTGTGAGTGACACGCTGTAAGAAGCAGACAGTTGGCTGTTCCTTGATGCTCTTTAGTTCCTCTGTATAAAGCAGTGCTGCAGATTTTTATATAGAGAGAAGATCTGTTAGATTAATATGACAGCGAGATGGGCAGTATGGTCATATTCCACGTAATGATGCGAGGGCGTTTCTGGGTGGAGTTGGCATGTTCTCCCCATGCTTGTGTGGGTTTCCTCCGGGTACTCCAATTTCCTCCCGCAGTCCAAAAACTTGCACATTAGGCTAATTGGCTGTTCTAAATTGCCCCTAGGTGTAAGTGTGAGTGTGAATGGTTTTGTGTGTGTGTGTGTGTGTGTGTGTGTGTGTGTGTGTGTGTGTGTTGGCCTGCAATGGACTGGCGGGCTGTTTACAGTGTACCCTGCCTTCGCCCAGAGTGAACCGGCTGGGATAGGCTCCAGCCTCCCCACGACCCTAGTAGGATTGAGCAGTTCAGCGAATGAATGAATGAATGTGTTTTAATAAAAAATAAATAAAATAAAACTCAATTCTAACTGTTGTTTAGGTTTTGTTCTAAGTCTGTCAGATTGTAATTTTTCATCATCTGCTGGATGTTAAAATCTGACATTTTTTCCGCACTAAATGGTACATTTTTAGAAGCTGTTAAAGAAATTCATACCATCTAACAGGACTATCTGAATATTTTGTGTAATAAATGTTAAATGTGGGTCAGTTCTCAGTGTGGCACAAAATAATGTAGCAGGCAAGACACGCATGTGGCAAGTAAACCCTACGCAACACCCACTGATTCACCATCACATGCAGGCACACACACACACACACACACACACACACACACACACTCATTCCAGCCCACATTCTCAGAAACTAGGTATTAAATGGTACCATTCCTTGTATGTTGTTTGACCTGGAAAGGTGAATATAGTCTACCATGAGCGAATTACTAAACCAAATAAAACCTAGTAACAGGTACAAGAGCATCATATTACCAGATTCATATTACCATGGAATAAATACACACCAAATATGCAAATGATGACTGAGAATTCCACCTCAGTGACAAGAAAAGACTGTACACGGACTGAATTTAATACTACAGTAATGTACACACACCCACATGAACAGTCTGCAGATTTGATAGGAAAATGTAATAAAGGTTCTCACTTACTGTATATTTGTGTGTGTGTGTGTGTGTGTATATACAAGACAACTATTTACAAGTCTTCTCCTATAATGTGACAGCATGATGCCTTCCTGCAGCATCATATTTATTTCACTTCCTGCTTTATTTCTCTCTCTCTCTCTCTCTCTCTCCCCCTCACGCCCCATGCTCTTATTCCTCTTTAGTAAATCTACCTTATGATGCAAAACCAGAAACCTTCAAAATTTTAATTCATCTTCCACTCCATTGTTCTAATCAGCAGCACTTTCTCAGTGCGGTCCAGAGGAAGGGCGGGAGGCAGCTATATTTAGTTCTGCTCACAAACACAGGAATTCCTTAGAGAATAGTCGGAATACCAATTCCGTGTCAATCCCAAGTCCCTGGAAGGAGCAGGACGATTCACCCCACATCCGTATTCACACGCCTTTTAGCAATAGATGACTCGGGATGGTGTGTTTGGCTGGTTGTAATATTACATGCATTTTCCCAAAATTCATTCATAATTTAATAACAGGATTCATGCCATGCATCCTCCTAAAACACCATCCAATACGCTCAGCCGACTCTGCATGAAGGCAGGATCTGGGTACAGCCCGAACAGCTCAACAGTCCATCACAGGGACAACACATATACAACCATTCACACTCACACCTAGGGGCTAGTTTGAACAGCTAATTAGTCTAATGTGTGTATCTCAGGACTGTAGGAGGAAACCAGAGTATTCGTAGGAAACCCATGCAATCGCCACACAGCCGGGTCCAGGACTCGAACCCAGGACCTTCTTGTTGTGAGGTGGACGCACTAACTACAACGCCACCATGCCGCCCTTCCTCCTAATACTGAGGATGTTAAACAGAAATATTGTCCAGTGCCTAGTTTGTCTTCTTTTCATATATTATAAGAACCAATAAGAACAGAGGAAATAATCCATCTTGCTTACTTTCATTATTTTACTTGCGCCTTGATCATCACTGCTGATAGCGTGATTGGGATGCAGCAACAAACCAGTTTGAAAAATATCACACCAAAAACCAGGAGTCGTTTCATGTGTCACTGATTCATAAATCTACAGCCTGGGCTTGAAAGAAATCAGCCCAATTCTAATCAGTTTATCTTCTGGCCAGTGGTGGTGCTGTTGCTCTTGGTTCCACAAAAAGTAAAGACAAATTTGTAAACAGAATTAAACTGATGTGACTGATGGAAAGTATGTATTTTATGTTTTAAATGCAGAGGATTTAACCATGCTAGCCCATATGGACAGTGTAGATCTGGGCGGCACAGTGGGTCCGTGGTTAGCCCTCTTACCTCACGCTAAGAAGGTTCTGGGTTCAAATCTTTGCCAAGGGCATTTCTATGTGGAGTCTGCATGTTCTTCCTGTGCTGGGACTTGGTTCCTCCGGGTACTCTGGTTTTCTCCCACAGTCCAAAGACACCCACATTAGGTCAAGTGTTGACTTAAACTAGCCCATCGGTGTGAGTGTGTGATTGGTGACTTGGGTTTGTGTTAGCCCTGCAATAGCTTAGCAGCCCGCTCAGGTTGGTCCTCGCCTCTCACCCAAAGTCATCCTTGATTGGCTCCATCTTCTCTGAGACTCTGATGGATAAACAGTATATATAATGGATGGACAATGATTCCATTCATATTTTAATGGATCTGAAGATGTTCCAAATATACACCAATAGCACTGTGGATACCACTTCTTGCCAATGTCTGGCCAACTTCTGGCTAAATGTGTTTTCACCTCTTTCATATCAGATTCAGTGTTAAACATCCATACATCCATTTAAATTTATACCACCTCTGTACCGGAGGCTGGGGTCAGTCCCACTTGACTTCAGGCACGAGGTGGAGTACACCCTGAACTGGCTGCCAGTCTACTGGAAGGCATAGACATGAATAACCATTCACACTAGCACTCGCACCTGTGGGCAGTTTAGAAAAGCTAGTTGACCTAATGTGCATGAATCTGGACTGTGGAAGGAAGGAAACTGGAATACCCATGAGGAAACCCTTGCAAGCATGTGGACCCCACACAGTCAGGCCCAAGACTTGAACCCAAAACTTTTTTACTAAGAGATGACAGTGCTAGCAACATTTAATGTTTAATTCCTGAAAGATGACTTATTCTACTTTAGAGCAACAAAGTCGTTAATGCCTTTAATTAAACATATATTTTTGCAGTTTATTGCACTTTTTACACTTCAGCACGTTTGAAATCAATACGCCTGGCAGATTAGTGCTGAGGCTGCAGTGTTATCGGAGCTGCATTTTAGCTTCGCTCCATGGCCTCAGAGTGGCTTGAGACACGAATCGATTTTTCTCTGCCCTCTTCCTGGCACTGCTTCTTCTGAGATTACAGTGAAGAGAGTGTGTCGGACTGGTTCACTAATTCTACGTCTATACAGTATATACTCTTCTAAGATACAGCTTGTTCAAAGCGTAGAAAACTTTATCAAAATGATTTACAATATCATGCAACCTGAGCCTGTCTCAGCCAACACTCGGTGAAGGCGGGTACACCCTGAACAACTCGCCAGACCATCGCAGGGCCATCACACGCAACTATTAACACTCACACCTAGGGGCACTTTGGAACAGCCAGTTGTCCTACTGTGCATGTCTTTGGTCTGTGGGACGAAACCGGAGTACTGGAGTACCAGAAGTACAGAGAACAGCACAGGCAGAACAGATGTGTCCAAACAGACACACCCAAGCCTGAGACTTGAACCCAGGACCTTCTTGCAGTGAGGCAGACGTGCTAACCTCTACGCTACCATGCCGCCCTCCTGCAGGTTTTATCTCCAACCAAAATCAATCCCCCCTCTTTTACGTCATCGAGAACATCTTAAAGTAATAATCACATGGTCAGGTGTGCATGACTAGGGTTGGGACCAAAGTCTTTAGGAAGGTAGCTCACCAGGTAGAGGGTTATTGAGAAAGGTCAGAGTTTATACGAGTGTAGGCTGAAAAGTTCATAGGCTGATTGCAAAGGAGTCATGCCAGAGCAATGAAACTTGAGAGCTTCTGTACCAAGGGGATCCAAACACTGTAATGCTAATGAAAGAAGTGTGTAGACCGCAGGGGAGGCTGTGTTTAAAAATAAGCCACGTTTAGTCAAAGTCATCCATTGCTCCATGGTCTGCCTATGAACTTTTCATCCCAGTAATTATGATGTATACTACAGTGATCAAATGAAGAAATGCTCGATTCTGATTGGTCGGAATTGTTCATTAATTTTCTGTTTTATCAACAAATAAACTTTGAGGTTTCTATTTAAATAATCACAGTACAATGTTCTCTTTTCCATAGTAATGAGTGGCTTCACTTAAAAAAACTAATTTAGCCGTATCCAATTCCCTATCACATACGACCACCACCAACCAGGGAGGGGCGTAAGCACGCACATGCCCCCCTCCGTGACATGAAACGCAGCCACCTGCCACTTTACGAACTGCTGCGCATGCTCATTTGGAGGGAACACACTCGGAGGGAAAGCGCTATCTGCCCCCTTTTGTACGAATGAGCTCACAGATGCCCATGGATTGGCTGGCGATCGCTGTGTGTGAGAGGGGAGAGTATGCCATCCCTCTCTCCCGTGAGAGCTCAGCCAATTAGCTCCCATGGCTGCGGCATCGACCTGGATTCGAACTTGAAATTCACTTGAACTTCTTATATCATTAAAAAAAGAGGCTTGTTAGTACACAATTGTTTATAACCGTTTCAACATTACTGAAATCGGGACCTAACGTGCTTTCCAGATGTTCCACAAAACGACATGCAGCTGTTAACTGAGGGGAAAAAAATCATGACATGTATTAAAAGATAAACATTACATTTTTATTGTCAATAAATATAATGGAATTATTGGCAAATTGCTATATGATGAATCAAAATTTGAGACTTCGTTGTGCTAACAGTAAAGCCATCAGTCATGTTTTATTCCTTATATAGACCAAATCTTCTGTTTCACACAGAAATACATAGAAAACAAATGATCCAATACTAATTTGATCTGCAGTGCGACAAAGTGCATTTATATATCCTGCTGCTAGATAAAACCTACCCTGAGGGAAGGCCTTGGAGATATATATATATACACACACACACACACATGCAGTATGGCATAGTGGTTAGTATGTCTGCCTCACAGCAAGAAGGTGCTGGGTTTGAGTTTTGGCCTTGGCGAGGGAGTTTGCATGTGCTCCCTGTGCTTGCATGGGTTTTCTCTGGGTACTTTGGTTTCCTCCCACACACGCACATTACGCTAATTGGCTGTTACAAATTGCCCCTAGGGGAGAGTATGAATGCGTGTATTGCCCTGCGATGGTCTGGTGAGCTGTTCAGGGTGTACCCGCCTTCGCCAGGTGTTGGCTCATTCATTTCTCTACCTTGATTCTTATCTTTCAGATCTAGCACATGCTAACACAATACACTACAAACTCTCTCTCTCTTTCTCTCTCTCTTTCTCTCTCTCTTTCTCTCTCTCTCTCTCTTTCTCTCTCTCTCCCTTTCTGTCTCTCTTTCTCTCTCTCTCTCTCTCTCTCCCCCCCTTCCTCTCTTTCTGTCTCTCCCTCTTTCTCCCTTTCTCTCTCTTTCTCT
>JAQMYF010000023.1:21815242-21830834 GCA_030014195.1 Neosilurus mollespiculum | reverse complement strand
ATCAGCGTTTCCTTCCAGCAGTCCCCCCCCCCCCTCTCTCTCTCTCTCTCTCACTGTGTGTGTGAGTGCATGCACAGTTTCGTATTCCTCTCTGCTCAATGACATAAGGCAAAAATGTGCCCTAAGGATCCTCATTGAATAAATGATCCCATTTCCTCTTCATCTTTTACAAGAAAAAAGAAAAACATGTTGCATGCATTTCGAAGGACGTGTCAAGCAACTAAAAATATCCCAGCTTCAGTCTTTGTTGCTAAGGTACACTCGGTAGCAGCTATGATCTACACACACCAGTAACACCAACAGATGATCATTCCTTTGTACAGGGGATTTTTAAAGCAGTTAACATGTGGTGGTGTTGCCATGTCCTCTGTCTCGGATTGAATACATTTAGCCCAGAATTGAGGTGTGTTTATAATATTTATTGGGGATATTTTTTTTTTAAGCTAGCAGGTTGGGTCATTGAATAGAATAGAATAGAATAGAATAGAATAGAATCTTAGAATGAGTATACATTATATGAGAGAAATAAATGAAATGACAGGAATGGAAGAAATGTTTCATAGTGTAACTACAGAGAAGTGGACAGCACTCGAAGGACTGAGGGTTCTTATTTAAATCACTCGCCTTAACCTTGCACACGTACCGAGCACCTCAAACTTTAGCTTAGTTGACCACTGCATGCATTTTCCCGACCGAAGTACTCACACTACACAGACTTCCCTAGATCCCGCAAAAATCATTCATGTAACGCCACCCACTCCCTTCCATATACGGTAAGACTCCATCACATGCTTTTTTAATTTGAAATTTTCGGGATTCAGTCATGCAGGTAATTAAAAATGTTGTCAATGTGGGTGTATTAAGGCACCCATGTCTTAGAAAAACACTCGAGGTATCCTCTTCATTCAGTTTATTAATTGAAACGACAGAATTTTTTACACTTTGCGACCAATTGTCATTTAAAAAAAATTATTTTTTTGGTTAATAAAAGCTATAGTTCTTGTTTAAACAAATTAAAGGTCACGACTGGCAGATATTTCTTGACATGTGGAGATAAAAACATACACGTGTATATTGTCCCCGATATTCCACATCAATATGTAAAAACAGACTTCTACACTACGTACATGTTCAGCTGATCTGCTTTTATTCAATGCTGGGAAGAAATTCAGGAAGAAGAAAAAAACGCAACTGTTGTAGATAATTTGTGTAAAAGCTCATGCCATTATGTGCTTTAATTTTTTATTCATTATATTATAAAGAAATAATTACTTTATGTTTGATGCTATTTAAAGATGTATACAGTTTTATTTCATATAACACAAATAGTATTTAATTACATTTTATTTCATTTGAATAACGTTATATATTATTTTGGGAATTATGATGTCCATGACATTTGCTCTCATGCACATGTGTATAATTTAAAGTAGATCACAGCCATGTTGTCTATTTTATTGGCGTTATTTTAGTAGTGCAGTGCTCAAGTTCCTGTCAAAGTCAAAAACATTACTCAGACACATATACTGCAGCATAGTTAAAACCTTAAGTCGGAAAAGTCTCCAGCAGTCGATAAAAGCCTCGTACACTTAATGGCTAATCTGTCATTACAGCACAATTTAATGCCTTGGTCTGAAAGCATCAGCAGTGTTGCTTTTTTCCCCCTTTGGGAAAGGCACAAGAGCATTTATGTAGGTGTTAATCCAGCACTACAAAAGGCGTGCCGCCTTTCCAGCAGCACAGTATAAGATTATTATCCAGTGTAACTCAATATACAGTAAGTACTTTAATATGAAGTTTGCTGCTGTATCAAAGTGGTGTTGTTCATGGCATTATGTAGCTAGCATTATATTTACAGAAATTCAGTGACCTCACAAGGAAGGATTTTTTTTCTTTTAGTTATTATTTATTTTCTTGTCCCGCAAGGGAAATTTAGCCCTCCGTTCGAGAACACAAACTGTGGTGCCCAGAGAGCAGTTGGGGGTTAGGTACCTTGCTCAAGAGCACTTCAGCCATGAAGGTGTCTGCCACTCCAGGAATCAAACCTGCGACCTTTCGGTCCCAAACCTTCCAAACTACTTTAACCATAAGGCCATGGCCAGTGGTATAGATTGGGAGACTGGTAAAACTTTCAGTTTATAATATTGTTTGTTGGTAAAGTGTTTTCTGAAATGTCCAAAAAATAGATTTGAAGCCAAGCTTTCTGTCCCAACAGTCAATAAATATGCCAAGGGTTGGAGTCTTCAGAGAAAATTAAAGTACCCCAGTGGTTTCAAATAGAGAACTACAGTAAAGCTATTATTATGGCGTAGGCTATATATTGTAGTAATAACAAATTTAAATGTGTCTGCCTTTATTTCAGAATACCACTAAAGAGGAAGAAGAGGAAAACCAACAGTCCCTCACTGAGGAAGAGGTCAAGGCGAAGATAGAAGAGTACAACTCTAAAGTGTCTGAAACGGGAATGAAATTAGTGAGTACAGACCGAAGTCAGCAGCAAGTAACAGATTCCAGATGAAAACAGAATATATATCCCACAAATACCATTCAAACACATTATTAAAGGTGGTGTATATTCATCTACATCTTACCTGAATTTCTTATAAAACATTCTTATAAGGTACTTTAGATATACAGTACTGCGCAGAACTCTTAGGCTACCTAGTGTTTTTTCTTTTTGTTTTTAGTGTAAATGTTTCTGAGCTTTTTATTTGGTGACTTGTACATTATGTTGCCCTGGCAAAATTTGGACAGTCAAAAATAATGTCATGATCATCACAAATCCACCAAGTTTCCTCAGGATCATCACGAGCCTCTCAAATCATGGAAATCGCGGACCTCGTGCTCCAGTCTAAACCCAGGGTTACCCTCGGCTAACGTTTTCCCATGCTCCCTCGTTCGATGGTGAAAGAGACAAATTGGCAGGAGCGTTTGATTGGATAATTCCTGCAGCGATTAATAAGTTTCAGCTGGAAACATTTCATTTGACCTGAACTGATGCAGTGAGTACCTTCTAATTTTCAAACAACCATGTCGAAGACCGCATCCTGTGGTCGTGGAAAGGATGTCACTGCATTTCAGAGGGGTTAAATGATTGGCGAATAAAGTGTCATGATTGCAGTATTTAGGCGACACACATGCAGGAGTCAGTAGTTTATCTGAGAGCAAAAACAAACAGATACACAGAAGAACAGGGCACGAGAGCTTGGCACAGGCTCAGAACAGCGAGCAAAACTCTATAAGGAAAACCATTTAAAACCCGTAGTAAGTATCTGAGGCTGGTCTGCAGATCAGAGATCCAGAGAACACACCATGCAAGGTACCAGAGTGGAGAATGTGAGCCAGGTGGAGCAGTGCACGTCACTGGAAACAGAGAGTGAAAAACCAGCATGAGAGCAAACACAAGAGCACACAATAGTAAACAGACAGGAACTAAGTGGTTAGTGTGGCTTATGTAACAAGCGGACAGGACAGCCGATAGAAAGCCCAGGGGGTAATGAGAGGTAATAACTGATAACAGGTACGCAGGCGAGTGTAGACGCCGCAGTAAAAAGTAAGCCTCAGCGTCGAAGTCTAAGGAACTGGACCACTGGAGGTGCGCTGAGGCGATGATGAGACATGGGGTAAATAAAACAACTAGGAAATTTTAGAAATGATTAAAAATCGATTTCATACACTGAAATCTCAGTGCTGAACCATCATGTCTGTGTAGAAATGGGTTCAGAATTAACCGGGGCTGATCCTGATTGGAGATCATGTAAACACCTGGAAAAAAATCGAATAAAATGGACAGTAGAATTCACGGCAAGAGCATTTCCACACAATGCACTGAGAACTCAACAAAATTGGGACTAAACAGCCGTGCGACAATTCAGCCGCTTGTCAGTGAGAATCATCAGAATAAAAGGCTTCAGATTGTTAGGCAGCATAAAAATCAGACTCTGGAGTGACGGGAAAAGGTCATGTGATCTGATGAGTCCAGATTTACTCTCTTCCAGAGAGATGGGCGTGTCAGGGTAAGAAGGGAAACGCAGGAAATGATGTACCCATCGTGCTTGGTGGCCACTGTACAAGCCTCTGGAGGAAGTGTTATGATGAGGTTGCTTTGGTCGGTCAGGTCAAGGCTCAGCAACAGTATGTTACAATAAACTGACAAATGCTCAGCTGATCACCTGAATGTACTGAATGACCAGGTTATCACATTAACAGAGTTTTTCTTCCCTGATGACCCGGAGGTGGCAAGGTGGCGTAGTGGTTAGCATGTCCATCTCACAGAAAGAAGGTCTGGAGATGGAGCGTAAATAACTTGGAAACATGTGCTGACAGACATGCCATTACTATGGAACACTAACAGGAAACCATTTATGAACTTTCAAATGAGACAAATACCTGTGACCTTGAGTGACCTTCAGAGGTCAAACCCCAGCCAACTCATTAAAAGCCTTCAAACAAGAGAGTGTTCATCACGTCCATGTGCTATAGAACATACTGTAAGACAGGCACATGGATAATTAAACCCAGAACACATATAAAGCCTATTTGATACATTATCCATGCTGCGCTGGTGGTGTAGTAGTTAGCACATCTGCCTCACAGCAAGAACGTCCTGGGTTCGAGTCCCGGAGTCAGGCGTTTGCATGTTCATGCATAAGTTTATTAAAGCAATGCCACGGCAAGTGCATGATGTAATCAAAGCTAAAGGCAGAGTGCACTGTGAACTGTTTTTTTTAGCAGGGTAGTGGAGGTGTGCGGAGATAAAGACGTGCTGATTCTGAATGCACTCTGTTTGTGTTTTTTACACAGTCTGATGATGGCACATACAAAGGGTTCATTAAGGTCCACCTGAAGTTGCGGCGACCGGTCACACTGCTATCACAGGAAGCGAACAGCTCAGGGAACTCGGAAAACAGCTCCGCGGCGGCCGACGTTTCAGACAAACGCACATCCTTCTATCTGCCCAGTGAAGCTGTAAAGCAGATCCATGTCAGCAGCACCACCACAGTCGGAGAGGTCATAGAGGGCTTGCTCCGGAAGTTCATGGTGCAGGACAATCCACTCAAGTTTGCTCTCTACAAGCAAGTGCACCGCCACGGACAGGGTAAGCAGATAACCGTGAGAGTAGGTCTCCATCAGTAAGACCTAAAGACCTAATGAAGCCATTTATAACATACAACCCTGGACGGCTCCATTTGACTTGAGCTCATATAAAACGTTCAAATCTTTGTGTTTTCTGTGAACCCTAGATCTTCTGCAGAAGCTTTCGGACTCTGAGCACCCGTTGATCCTTCGCCTGCTGGCAGGTCCCGATCTAGAAAAACTCTCCTTCGTACTGAAAGAAAACGAGACGGGAGAAGTAGAGGTCAGTTATTCGGCAATAATGCACAACCCCCTGTAGTTACCTCCAAAAAGAAGGTTATATTTTGTGTTTGTTCACGAGTCAGATGATGCAAAAAGTTTCGTGCAGAATTCTTCTGGACTTTCAACAAGGAAGACTCCATTAAAATTTCTTTAACTGTGGGAGATAGGAATGGGCGACACGGTGGCATAGTGGTTAGCATGTCCACCTCACAGCAAGAAGGTCCAGAATTCAGTGAGGGTGTTCCTGTGTGGATGTTTACATGTTCTCCCTGTGATTACATGGGTTTCCCCCTGGAACTCCGGTTTCCTCCAAGATTCCAAAGACATGTCCATCAAGCTAATTACCCCTAGGTGTGATTGTGAGTGCGAAAGGATTGTGGGTGTGTATTGGCAATGCAATGGACTGGCGAGCTGTTCAGAGTGTACCCCCCACCTTCTCCCAGGGTCGACTGAGATTGGCTCCAGTCTCCCTGCGATTCTAGTTGGAATAAGTGGTTTGGCGGTTTTTAATGTGAGGCAGGTGTGCTAACCACTACGCCACCTTGCCACTCTATTCAAATTACATATAAAATATATATTACTACATGACGGCACGGTGCAGTGGTTAGCACGTCCGCCTCACAACAAGAAGGTCCTGTGTTCGATTCCTGCGCTCGGGGTGTTTCTGTGTGGAGTTCTCTCCATGCTTTCTCCATGCTTGCATGGGTTTCTTCTGGGTACTTCAGTTTCCTCCCACAGTCCACAAAACATGTACAGTAGGCTAATTGGCTGTTCGAAATCACCCCTAGGTGTGAGAGTGAGTGTGAATGGTTGTGTGAGTGTTGGCCCTGCGATGGCCTGGCGAAGCTGTCCAGGGTGAACCCCACCCCCGGCCAGAGTTGGCAGAGATGGGGCGCCAGGCTCTCCTTGACCCTAATTCAGATTAAGCGGGTTAGAAAATGAATGAGTGATTATATATTACTACAATAGCAAAATATAATTACATGCCATGTCCTGAATTATTTATTTTCTCTAATCTAAATGTCAGGGTGGTGTAGGGGTAAGAACGTCCACCTCACAGCAGGAAGGTTCTGGGATGAGGACCGGGCTCGGCGAGGGCGTTTCTGTGTGGAGTTTGCATGTCCTTCCCATGCAGGCTTGGGTTTCCTCAGTGTACTCCGGTTTCCTCCCACAATTCAAAGACATGCACATTAGGCTAATTGGCTATTTCAACCTGCCCCTAGGTGTGAGTGTGAATGGTTGTGTGATGGTCTGGCGAGCTGTTCAGGGTGTACCCTGCCTTCGCCCAGTGTCAGTGGCAACCCAGTAGGAATAAGCAGTTTGTCAAATGAGTGAGTGAGTGAATGAGTAATGTAAAGGTCTTTAGCTTTATTTTGTCTTTAGTTATTTTTTTCCTCTCCAAATTATAAAATAATTAAATGTTTTTATACATAATTAAAATGTATCCTGAATATTTAGTAATCATACTCTATCTTTCTCTTTTTTTGGGTAATTTAGTGGCATGCGTTCTCCGTGCCCGAGCTGCAGAACTTCCTGGCAATCCTGGAGAAGGAGGAAGGCGAAAGGGTGAAGCAGGTAACGCAGCGCTACGTTGCGTACCGCGGGAAACTCTTAGAGGCTCTGCAGGAAGTGCAGAACAAACCGGGCTAGCGCACTGAGCCCATGGACAGACTCCTAAAAACTCTCCGCTTAGGAATCTCCCGCAAACAAAAAAACAAAACCCAGACCTCCCTAACAACCTCAGGAGCCAACGTGGTGTGGGAGGAGTGTCCGGGGATAAAGACCGGGGGGAGAGTGATGGATCACACAATCACGTCACTCAGGACGCAAACGGCACGCACGTGAAGATCCAGGAGTGTGCCTCTGACTGACGTGGTTGATGTTTGAAAGGATTTGGTTTGTCTGTCCACATTTCTGTATGATGCTGCTGCTATGACTGCTACTGCGAGTGTTACTCAGCATGAATTTCTTTTTTGTTATCTTTGCTAGCGTGTCCTCTTTCAGGGAGGTTTTTTTAATATAGACCAAGAAGCTATATGAAATTTAAAATAATAATAATAATAATAGAAATTTGGCTCCTAGGAAGGCTATAAAGAGTCTGTATTCCTGGAAGTGAAATTAAGTAAGTAAATAAATGTAAAGCTTAAGCTAAGTCGAGGTTAAAGGCCTGGATCATGTGCTGTAAAGAAATGAATACTCACGCACCCTCACTAGCATTTGATAGTATCTTAACTTATCCCATTATGAACAATGTACTGTATTCAGACAGACTTTCTGTATAAATCAATACACCATTTACTAAAAGCATCCTCTCTTATAGTCGCACACCTTTCAGATCCATAACCACGCCGTGCCTCTCAGTGGCCGACACTGCGCAGTCACCTCGTCCAATCAGCACTGATCACAGCCTCTCATCCATATACATGCATGTGTACATTTGATAAGATGTGAAGGCTTTTTGTAGTCTAATCTATAAACATTATAAATCAGGCTGCATGTTCTAAAGCAGGCGCCATAAACCAAACCCTACGGAAATGTGAAACGGCTATAGAGTACATGTAGAGTGTATGGACTGTTGTTTAAACTGTTCTGGTGTGACAGGAAAGCTTATAGAAGCGCCCAGCCTCAACACACACACACACACACTCACTCATTTGCCGAACCGTTTAATCCTACCAGGGATGTGGGGAGGCCGGAGCCTATCTCAGTTGACACTGGGCACAGGCACCCTGAACAGCTCGCCAGACCACCGCAGGGGCAAAACGCATACAAAACCATTCCCACTCACACCTCGGGGTGATTTGGAACAGCCAGTTCGCCTAATGTGCATGTTTTTTGGACTGTGGGAGGAAACCAGAGTATCCAGAGGAAACCCGCGTAAGCACGAGGAGAACATGCGAGCTCCACGCAGAAACCTCGCCGTGCTCGGGACTCGAATCCCGGACTGTCTTGCTGTGAGGCGGACATGCTAACCATTACGCTGCAGTAGGATACATGATATATAATATTCCGTAGCCTAGATAATCATTTCACACCATCATTCCAGATAACTGAGTAAAACAAGGCTGTGGTTTTTCTTCTCATAAGCTGAGAAACACCATAATGGAATTTGACACCAAAGTTAACAGGGATAAACGAATCTAGTATTTTGTAATGATCTGAATAGAAAGCATATTTCATGTATTGTAGATTTAAAACTAGTTACTTGCACAAGGCAGAGCAGACCACCAAGTGGTGAGCCAGAATATATAGTACAGTATAGAATAATCCTAATGGCGATTTCGTGCAGAACGAATGACGCGCTTTGTGTTTTACTTCTGATCGTGTCAAGTTTGAACAAAGGGATTCGTGTTGCTTTTAGGAGTGTGTGAGATTTCCTTCTGTCCGACACTGAATATCATCATGGAGCTTATAGGAATGTGAGTAGAAAGCACAGAATGGTGATGAGCAATGAGACAAGATCAACGCTGTACGGTCTGATAACAACATCTAAGTTCCATCTAAGTTTTTTTATTTTATTTTATTTTATTTCATTTTATTTTTTATGTATGCCAGTTCCACCTCTGCAAAGCAAATCAGTAGCCAGGGACAATCCAGACTAACATTCACTGTGTTATGTTAGAATGTTAGTGTTCTTTTCTTTATTTTGTTTCCTATCCTATAATCGCCTGTGTTGAGTTCACTGCACTCAGATGATCACTGTTAGAACGAATTTAACACAGGTTAGATTTACTGTACACACTGAACGACACACTGACTGGAAATCATGACTTCATAGTAGACGTCATATGAAGGGCTGACAGCCACAGTGGTCTAACCCACAAAAACGGAGAAAAATGAGATAAGGTGATATTTTGACAGATGTGGATAAGGCCTACGGGTGCCAGAATGGATCCTTCATCTTCCTTATGACCCTGAATCATATCGTCAGCATTATCCCGGATCTTTCTCAAAAAACAGCTTCCTGTTGGTTACACCACTCTGCTTCTCAGCTCTTTCTCAGGATGCTTCATTTTAGAGTCTTGTCTTCACCCACTGATTTAAAAAAAAGACTGGTTTCTGCATCCTAGGGCTTGCATCTGCAAGCCATGTTGGTGAGACCACTTTAAGCTTTACAGCCATGTTATATGTAATATGTAACGTGATATGTATGTTTAGACGGGAAAGAGACAAATGTCAGTCAAACATCTCAGATGTACATCTCGTTCGATTTATTATTTTTTTTCCAGCTATACAGAGCTGTTTTTATTCCCCGAAATTAAAATAACTCAAGCAGCTTGTTAAGAACTTTACTCACTAACGCACTCATTAGCCAAACCGCTCAACCCTGCTAGGCTGGAGCCTATCTGAACCAACGCTTGGTGAAGGCAGGATACACCCCCCACCCCCAACACACACAACCATTCACACTCACCCGAAAACCTGGGACTCGAATCCAGGACCTTGCTGTGAGGTGTACGTGCTAACTACTACAACACCGTGCCACCCAATAAGAATTTTTTATAATGTTATTATGAAATTTATGTTAAAGCATGTTAAAGCTGGGGTTGGTCATCTGGAAAGCTAGCAAAGTTCACAAGTAGCATCTCTTCAGGGCTCCTGCTAAATCCTCCCCTGTCCTCAGAGGTCCATCCAAAGCCACCCCCCCCCCTTCCCCTCGACGTGCAAAAGTTCCGATCTGACTGCTGGTTCATGCAAGACTCGGGAGCATCTGATTGGATATTTCCCAGCGGACCACAAGGCAGTGATTGGTTGGTGTTTTTACAGGATTACACTGGCCACAGATGACAGATTTTTGGGATTTTATTTTCAGATCTTAACGGCTGTTGGGGTGTAAAGACCATTTCTTCCAACATAACAGTTTGTGTGTACAGCTAAAAATTCACCAGCCCCAACTTTAACCTTCACTAGTGAAATTTATCAGGTGTTTGAGCTGCATTGGCTTCCAAGCCTACTACTTCCTAATGAGGTCTTACAGCAAGGTGGTCTCACCAAGATGGCTGCCAGCTGGTTTTAAAATTTAAACAATAATGCATCGGGCAGTCTTTGACTTTTATTTTTGGTCAGTGATCTTCACTTTTTGCCCCTGTGCTGCCCTGCTGGCTCCAATGCTAATTTTATAAGTGCGCCTCCTAGTGCATAGGAGGAATAGCATACCGCCAGGGGCAAAATAAGTAGGACGGGTCAAATACTCCCTTTCGTCCTATCCCACTTGCTCTTGTGTTTTTGCTGGCAGTGCCTTTTGTTTGTGTGTATCTGAATATATGAGTGTGTGTGTGTGTGTGTGTGGTGTATATATGCTTTTTTCTGTGTTTATCTGCCTCAAAATTGAGGATAAATAAGTAAGAGTGAAAGAGTGAACACCTGTGTGCATACGTGTACGTCTGTTTTTAACTTATTTCATGGTGCATTTTTTGTTTGTACATTTGGGGTTGTGGATGAATCTGCGCTATGTGGATAATCCTTCGTTTTTAAGGATTCAGAAGTATATATCATCTCTAAAAGGAAATAAAAGGTTGTCGTTTTATCTATCAGCTCAGTCTGTTTTTATTTATGATTTTACAATGATATTGTATTGATTCAGAAGAACAAGGTTTATTATTAGAGCATTACTGTACATAACCTGGCCAAAAAAAAAAAAAAAAAGTCGCACACACGAATATGTTGCTGTTCCGCCTTCAGCCTTGCTTACAGTGTGTAATCGTCATGCCATTGTTTCAAACTTAAGCACCACAACATTTATTTCCATCCAGTGTCGGGTTCATTTCTCACCGACGTCTTGAACTGATGAGAGAAAAACTGAACCACTCCATAAAGTCGTCTCCAGCACATCCCAAAAACTTTCAATAGGGTTAAGGTCAGGACTCTGGGGTGCCGATACATATGTGAAAATGATTCCTCGTGCTCCCTGAACCACTCGCTCATTATTTGAGTCCTCATTTTTTATCCGTGCCATCAGGGAAGAAAAAGTGACTTCATTTTATTGCCACATTAATGTTGCTGAGCCTCGACCGGACCAACTGGAGCAACAATGCCATGGAGATCACATGCCGTGATCAAGGATAAAGGCTCTCCATGAAAATATTAGAGAGTGCAACGTATTAGTGTAATGTCTGTCTTTAATCTATGGGAGGAAACCAGAGGAAACCCATATAAGCACAGAGAGATCATGCAAACTGCACACTGAAACATCCTTGCTGAGTCCCAGAATTGAACCCAGGGCGTACTAGTCACTATGCCACCCTGCCACCCAGTCCCTACTGTGTACATTATATCATAGCATGTGATTATTTTTTCCTTTTGTTTTTTTTATTGTTATTAAAAATGAATAAACCACAAACACTGCTTGTCATGTTACTGAGAAACAATAACACCATTCATTCTTTAGCAAGTCTTAAGCATTTGCATAAATATTAAATATTCTATACTTCACCATATCAGCACAAATATTTATATTTTTAAATCTGCTAAGCATAAAATTCCACAATGAAAACAGGGAAAAGTCCCTACTTAAATTGCCACAACAGAAATATTTGCCCCAAAATGATAATAATAATAATGATAATAATGATAATAATCACAATAATGATATGATAATGATAATAATAACAATAATAATAATAATGATAATAATAATGACAATAATAATAATAATAATAAAAATAATGACAATAATAATAATAATAATGATAATAATAATGACAATAATAATATGATAATGATAATAATGACAATAATAATAATTATAATAATAATAATAATAACGATAATAATAATAATGACAATAATAATAATAATAATGATAATAATTATAATGACAATAATAATAATTATAATAATAATGAGAATAATAATAATGACAATAATAATAATAATGATAATAATAATAATAATAATAATAATGATAATAATAATGATAATAATAATGATAATAATAATGACAATAATAATGATAATGACAATAATAATGATAATAATAATGACAATAAAAATAATGATAATAATGATAATGATAATAATAATGACAATAATAATAATAATAATAATAATGATGATGATGATGATGATAATAATAATAATAATGATAATAATAATGACAATAATAATATTGATAATAATAATGATAATAATAATAATAATAATAATAATAATTAATGATAATAATTAATACTAATAATGATGATGATGATAATGAAAAGCATGATCCTCTTTAGGTTGTATGTGTGTTGGCCCTGAGATAGTCTGAGGCTCCAGCCTCCCCGCGACCCTAATTAGGATTAAGCAGCTTATAGAATGAATGAATGAATAAATGAATGAATGAATGAATGAATGAATGATCCTATTTAAGCATTGTTGTATCTTACTGAGGCAGTTACCAGTTATGACCAGCAGAGGGAACCACTCCCACACAAACATATGTAAATGTATTCAGTAAATGACTTGCTGAACATGCACGTGCAAACATTACATTTTTTTAAGGCCTTAAAACATAGTAATGCATAGAAATGCATAAGAGTGTGCACTCATTCATTCATTCATTCATTTATTCGTTTCATTCGTTCAGTCGTTCATTCATCATCAGTGGCTGCTTTATTCTGCTCAGTGCTAGGTTGGATCCAGAGTCCATCCTGGGAACACTCAGCATGTGGTGGACACAGCAGCACGGTGGTGTAGTGGTTAGCATGCCTGCCTCACAGCAAGAAGATCCTGGCTTTGATTCCCAGGGTTGGCAAGGGCATTTTACCGTGGACTTTGCATGTTCTCCCCATGCTTACGTAGGTTTTCTCCAGGTACTCCAGTTTCCTCCCAAAGTCCAAAGATATGCACATTAGTGGAAAGCTGTTCAAGGTGTACCCTGCCTTCGCCATGTGTCGGCTGAGATAGGCTCCAGCCTCCCCATGACCCTAGTGTGCTTAAGCAGCTTGGCAAATGAGTGAGTGAGTGATACACACACACACACACACACACACACACACACGTGGCTGCATATCTATCCATATCCATAACTATCCTCATGTTCTATGGTCTCTCATTGTAACTGGTGTCATTTTGGCATCCTGGTTTGATTGATATTAAATTCACTCAACCTTAGTACAGATGTACACAGAGCATTGTGCATGCCCATATATATATATATATATATATATATATATAAAATACACAAGTAGTCAAGGACACTAACTTCTCAAGCTGCCCCAGTAGCCACCGGTTGTAAATGTCCATCATAATGGCTGAGTCTAAATACAGCATTTAACCTCTCATGCACTGCAGTGTCCATCCAGCTCTGGGTAGGTTCAGCATGTCAGCTGCCAAGGGGTCAACCTATAAATGGTGTCAGTAAGTTTTCCCAGCAGTAAATATAGATGAGCTTCTTCTTCCTTAGCCTGCTGAGAATAGCATCTACTACAGGCATGCTGCTGCAAGCTTGCCCAAATTAGCACAACATGCTACACAATATCATCTCCGCTTACTTCACTGCTGTGAATAGTCTAACCGTGCATGCTAAGACACATTCATGTTATAGGAAAAAGAATGTTAGCTTTCATGACCCAGGACAGGGACAGCACTGTGTCCCGGATCCTTGGGTTATAATGTTCTGGACTGTGATTTTCATCAAAATCCCAGAAGAAAAGGGCACAATACGTCAAGTGAAAACTCACCCGGTGTACGGCCTTTTTTCTGAAGGTTTCTTTAAGTGAC
This sequence comes from Neosilurus mollespiculum, assembly GCA_030014195.1. Classification (NCBI taxonomy): domain Eukaryota; kingdom Metazoa; phylum Chordata; class Actinopteri; order Siluriformes; family Plotosidae; genus Neosilurus; species Neosilurus mollespiculum. The sequence continues at coordinate 21,816,776 of JAQMYF010000023.1, read as the reverse complement.
TTTTAATATTTTTCCAAGAAAATTATATTTGCAGTCCTTAATGAAAAGGAAAAGATTGGCTGCATAATACTGTGAAGATGTTTCAAAGCTTCTGACAAGATTTGGAGGCTGTTGCATTGCATTGTGGGATTTCATGAGCATAGTGAATATACTGGATCATCATACAGACCTGCAAAACAACCAAAATAGTGTACTATCTAGTAAAAAGGAAGTGCTAAAGTGTGTTATTCTGTCTTTATCCAGTTGATATGAGCCATCGCATATTCTGATTGGCTGATCTTCTGCTGGGTTATTTTTATTTTATTATTTATTTATTTATTTATTTATGATTTTGCTACACTGTATTAATCCCACAAGGGAAATTATTGCCTCTGCACTTAACCCATCCAAAGTAATCTCTCTCTCTCTCTCTCTCTCTCACACACACACACATGTAAACAGTGAGCACACACTCGGAGCAGTGGGCTGCCACACACATTGGGGTGCCCGGAGAGCAGTTGGGGGTTAGGTGCCTTGCTCAAGGATACTTCAGCCATGAATGTGGAGGAAGGGAAACTGCAGCTCAATCCCCCACTGCCACACATTTTTCCTGCTGGTTCTAGAATCGATCCACGACTGCCCCAATCATATATAGGTCATATACCATAAGAAGAAGTCAATACAGAAAAAAAAATCTGTGTGCTAAGCTAACTGCTAACACTAGTCAGCTCTTCCATTCATTCTGGAGATATTTCATGAAAAGCAACAACATTTGAAATGAAAATATTTGATTTTTTTTTTTTCATTTATTATTATTTTCAAAAATAGTCTTTTTCTCCCAGCAAATATGACTTGAGGAACAGGCCTCTAGTACTTAAGAGTTGTCTGATGCCAATGTGACGGGTGGGCACCAGCAGGCGAAACTCTTCTGTTGGGTATTTAATTTTAAGAACCTATAAATATTTTTTAATTTCCAAAAATTCTGATAAAAATGAAAGCAGTGTGTAAAGTTCTGTGGGTGGGATGTCCCAGGGTGGTAGCATGCTTCAGTGTGACAGCATCACAGAGTGTGTAGCTCAAATGACACACTGGTGTTACGTCGTGACAGAGACAGACAGTGAAAGAGGCAGAGGGACATGCAGTTTGGCCGCCAGTGGAGAACTCCATAGAACATCCCACAATAATAAAAATTACTTCATTTCTCACAATCCATACTGGTCCCAGATGAAACCCTGAAAAGAAACGCGACACAGCTCTTAGCCTGTGCACCTGCTTGCATGTGCAATCAGAGCTCACCTTGATTATAAAAATGTCAAATGAATAAACCATAAAAATCTCATTTTTTCGAACAAACAACAGTTATTCGTATCAGGCTTGTCTGTCTGTTTGTTGTTTTTTAAGGTGATTGAGGTCTGTATAATGTATTATCACCAATCCGGTCTAGAATTCCCTGCTTTGGTTTACAGACTAATTCATGACTGTGTGTGTGTGTGTGTGTGTGTGTGTGGTCTAGCTATTCATCACAGTGTGGGGACATAAATCTGTTTACACAGTC
>JAQMYF010000023.1:21773802-21802817 GCA_030014195.1 Neosilurus mollespiculum | reverse complement strand
TAAAAAAAAAACGCACAGGTTGAAATATGGAATTATTTTGCTTACATTATATAGCCTGTTGAAAGGCACGAACGGACATGCCAACTTGTTCATAGAGGTCAAGGCGTAACGCATCAGTTAAAGAATGTGATATGTAACATAGTTACACGGCTCCATGCGCACATTCAACGTGGACAGCTCCGTTAATAATGTGTATTAGTAGTTTGTATACGGTGTACTGTAGTCCAGGCTATCCTAGTGCATGCTAACAAGCTAATCTGTTTAAACAAGGCTCAGCTCAGAATCATTCAGGTTTTATGTTCAATAGATTGACAGTAACTCAAAGAACTGTCCAGAAAACGTCAGATGATTAAAGACTATCATTTTATTTTTGGTACATGTTTAATAGCTGTATAAAATGAAGGTTAAGGCGCACCGTCCATCCCAGCCAACACTGAGTGAAGGCAGGGTACACCCCACACAGCTTGCCAGACCATCGCAGGGCCAACACACACACACAACCATTCACACCCACACCTAGGGGTGATTTGGAACAGCCATTTAGCAAAATGAGCTTGAATTTGGACTGTAGGAGGAAACTGGAGTACCCAGAGGAGACCCACACAAGCAAGGGGAGAACATGCAAACCCCACACAGAAACACCAGAGTCCGGGACTCGAACCCAGGACCTTTGTGCTGTGAGGACAGACATGTTAATCACCACGCCACTGTGCCGGCTTATCTATTTACTTTAATTCTGAAGTTGAAACTGTCTGAATAATATTTTAGATGATAAAACCTTCAAATTTTTTATATACCCCCAAATATGCATGCGCAACAGTTCGAAAAAAGGCGGGTGGCAGCATCACATGTCACGGAGGGGGCATGTGCATGCTTATGCCCCTCCTTGGTTGGTGGGGGTCGTGTGATAGGGATGGGAGGGAATTGGATACGACTAAATTAGGGAGAAAAATGAGGGGAAATCCAAAAGAAAGGAAACATTACCTTTCCTGGTGTTTTCGGTTGTTGCCGTGGTATCATATCGAGGTCATAATATCAGCATTGTGATCTGTGATGATGTTATAGAGACGGGCTATGGCGCCTCTCCATGTCATCACAAGCTGATTGACCCGCCCTCTCTGTGACATTATCACCTACCGACTGACGTAAACACTGATATGATGTAACAGAGATAGGACGGTGCCTCAGTGGAGTATATATCCTAATATATTTTCTAAGTGTGTAGATGTGAAAGGGCCACGACACTGCCGCCAAACACTCCAGATAATCCACAGTGTAACAACAGTCACCATCAAGAGTGTCACTGTTCGACATGAAGCTGCATAGTGATCAAGCAAGCACACTCGGAACTGGAACAAATAAGAGCAACGTGAGTGCAGGTCCAGGGGTTGGGTCTGGGGGGGTGGGTCACGCGCTCTCAGATACAGTGCAAGGCAATTGTGTCCTGTGTGATGCGGTCAATGTGCAGTTCTTTTTAACCGTCAGCACTTTAATCAGCTTGCTTTTTGTTGTGTATAACATCCCTGCTCTTGTTCTTCTGTAGGCTGTGAACAAGCCAACAATGAAGGATCACCTCTCAGCCCGAGGAGGTCAGACGAAGGTGAAGTACCTGTATGAGGACTCGCACAACCACAAGTCCGGCGGTGTGAGCCAGCGCAGTAGTACCAGCCAAACTCCTGCCAAGCCCCAGTCTGTTCTCACCAAAGATCGAAGCGTGGACAGCAACAGTTCTACCAAATCCTCTGAAAGTTCAGTAAAGCCAGCCAAGCTGGGGGGTCCCATAACCCCAAACCAGGCACTGAAGCTGTATAGGCAGCAGCTGAGTGCACCAGAACAACAGGAGATCGTCAGTTTTACTGAAATCTACTTTGTGGGACCAAACGCCAAGAAGACACAAGCGGTTGCAGGAGGTTCTAACAACTCTGGATATGATGATGAACACGGAGGATATATCCATGTGCCACATGACCATATTGCCTATCGTTATGAGTTCTTAAAGTTAATCGGTAAGGGGAGTTTTGGTCAAGTGGCGAAGGTCTACGACCACAAGTTACACCAGCATCTCGCTCTAAAGATGGTACGCAACGAGAAACGCTTCCACCGCCAAGCAGCCGAGGAGATCCGGATCCTGGAGCACCTGAAAAAGCAGGACAAGACGGGCAGCATGAACATAGTCCATATGCAAGAACACTTTACCTTCCGCAATCATATCTGCATGACGTTCGAGCTGCTCAGCATGAATCTCTACGAGCTCATCAAGCGCAATAAATTCCAGGGATTCAGCCTGCCTTTGGTGCGCAAGTTCGCCCACTCCATCTTGCAGTGTCTGGATTCTCTGCACCGCAATAAGATCATCCACTGTGACCTCAAACCGGAGAACATTCTTCTCAAGCAGCAGGGACGGAGTGGCATCAAAGTCATCGACTTCGGCTCCAGCTGCTTTGACCACCAGCGTGTCTATACCTATATTCAGTCCCGATTTTACAGAGCGCCTGAGGTCATCCTCGGCTCACGCTATGGCATGCCCATAGACATGTGGAGCTTTGGCTGTATTCTTGCTGAGCTCCTGACAGGGTACCCTCTCTTTCCTGGTGAGGATGAGGGCGACCAGTTAGCCTGCATGATGGAGCTATTGGGTATGCCTCCTCAGAAGCTTTTGGACCATGCCAAGCGTGCCAAGAACTTCATTAACTCCAAAGGCCACCCACGTTACTGCACAGTCACCAACCTCAGCAACGGTACCTTAGTGCTCACCGGGGGGCGCTCTCGGCGAGGCAAGATGAGGGGTCCCCCAGGGAGCAAGGAGTGGGTTACGGCACTCAAGGGCTGCGATGACTCCACCTTCATTGACTTTCTGAAGAAGTGTTTGGACTGGGAACCCAGTACCCGCATGACGCCAGTTTTGGCCTTGCGACACCCTTGGCTTTACAAGCGGCTACCCAGGCCTGTCCCTGGTGGAGAGAAGACCTTGGTATCCAAACGGATTACTGAGCACACTAGTTCTTTACCCAGCATTGTCCCTAAGGTTCCACCTGTAATAGGCGCGCCCAACAACAGACTGAGGACCAAAATGATTGCGGACGCCGGCGGGACTATACCGTTGCGTGCGGTGCTACCGAAGCTCGTTTCACAGAGCTGATCAGGGATAAAAAGAAAACCGTAGCAAAGATTTTAGTAAATTTTTTTTTTTTTTTTTTTTTTTTTAGTTTGCTTTTTTAAAGAACGAGTGGCAATACTCAGTGTTTTGACTTTCGTTTTTAAAATAACAAAGCACAGGAAAGAATTTTTTATATGGCAGTTAAACATGGTGTTTTCTTCTAACGGCCTTTGAAAGGGCACATGGAAATGTACAGGTTTAGTTTTTGGTTTTTACACTTTTGTGAGGATTGGAATGCTACTCACGTGCACACGTGGGTAAAATACTATACTACACACTTAAAGGGTTTACACTATTTCTGCTAGTACAAACGGTTTTATTTTCTAAGGGCTGTCTTTTAAATCTAAATAATATTAAAGGGCTTAAAATCAAATCCAGACCTGTGAAATGTACCTAGAAAAGCAAAGAGCTTCACTGGATTGCCAGAAGGTCCAGCAGTCCTCCGATTTAGCACGTTTACTGATTATGTAATGATTTTAAATGATTAAGTATTACAAGGATTTCGATTTTTTTATTTTCTCTCGGATCAGAATTGGGACAGTAGAGCAAGAGTCATGTGGATGTCCTTCTTTATGGCCAAAACATTGCATTGCTAGAATGAACCGGGGTGTAGTCTATCTGCACCTGTTGCAAAAGAGAACGCCGATGATCCCCTGCAATGAGATGAAAAAAGCAGTTAGTGTTGGGAGCACCAGGGTTTCTTTATATATATATATATATAAGCTCATAGAAAATTCGGATGGTTTGTGAAAGCTGTCAGGCAGGTTGTACTCGAAAGAAAGAAGCAAGATGCCAGGTGGGCCTGTTTGCATGCAAATGAAGGAAGTGTGCATGTTCAAGCAGTGGCTGTGACTTAGAAAAGGATCTACTTCTATACTCCTGGCCATGTTATCTCTGAACCATATTACTAGATTTAGAATAAGGATAAACCAATCAGGAAGCTCTGCACATCACAGACCTGTCAGATACTAGAGGGTTTTTCTTGTTTGTTCTTTTTTAACTTCGAAGCTGGGAATTCAGCTTTCGGTTTCAGTTCAGCTTGCTGTTTTATCTGACTACTCAACACTGTGACCTGTTTTTATTCCCTGATTTAAAAAAAACAAAAGCAAAAATTAAACCCTGTTCCATAATGACGCTAGAAGCTTCCTGTTCAGGCTGTTGACGCCACCACAGAACTCATAGCCATGCAGATTTTTGCTTACAGGGAAGGGCTTTTGACAACCACAAACAACTGATTCATCAGAAGCACAGCTGTCGACACTGCCGGACCTGTCACGCATACTGGCTGTGAACTGACATGGAATGCTTTAAGATTATTTATTACTAGGCAAAAAAAAACCTTTTCTGAAAATGAACGGTGCTGACCATATGCCCTCCTCGTGCCTTTAATGTGCATCTATGTCCTTAGGACCAATGAGTTTAACCAAAGGAGGAACGCAGATCAGCTCTTTCTCGTGTTTTCACTTCCTCTAGGTATGCATGGTTACGTACAGGAAGTGTAAGCTGTTACAAGCACATGACTTTGTTAATGTGCTGGATTTTTCTAACCGTAATAGACTTTCAGCTGAATTAAGACCAGATGCAAACAACCAAGCAAGCGAACGGCTTCATGCTTCCTGTGATGGTTCTTTCAAATCGCTCTTCGTTTGTACCTCTTCCATTTCTACACCCTAGGGTTTCCTTTTTAAACAGGCCTCGCACGGGGCGGGCTCGAAGCCGGTTCAGCGTGCTTCCAAATGCGGGGATAACGCGGTCTTGACCCCGTGATGGTGTTTACTGTCAACTGGCACTGAGTGCCATAAGCCGCGAGATGTTTCAAAGTTTCACTGCAGCTTTCAGTACCGTGTGTCACCATCTAATTGCATTACAGCTGCCATGTCGTGTTTTGCACCTTTAAAAAATGTTAGCTTTCAGTGGCAGTTTGTAAAGGGTTAATTTGCTTACCAGGTTGCCGTATTTTTTTTTGGCGGCTCAGCACAGTTCCTACTGCCTTAAAACCACCCCTGTATGAGGCCTGCTTTAGAAAACATGTTACCAATGACCCTTTTTTGCAACCCCTTATACTAAGATGTTGGAGGCAAGCACAGATTAATCTGCAATAAAGTCGAGTTAATGAAGTCAACTATTAAAAGACTGATCAATTTCTATTAATGATGAGCGCCTCTGGATCGTATCAGTTAAAAACCAACTATTTGGGAAATTATTGAGGCAAAAATATTCAGCCTTTGTTAGTCTACCTCTAATAATGTCTCATCTCAGGCTCTGGCAAGATCCAGAACAATCATAGAGTCAAGGTATGGCATATTTCACTTTGCTTCTAACTATTAGCGTCAATGTTACCACTTCCCATAAACCCGCAGTGCTCCAGTCCTTTACCTTTACTTAAAAACACCTCTGATCAGTTTTTTTTTTTTTTTTTTTTTTAATAAACCTTGACATCATTGCCAGTTTATAAATTGACGTCAGTTAAAAAAAAAAAAGAAAGAAAAAAAAGGAGAACAAAGTGACGAGATGGTGTAACTTCCTGTCTGTGGTGTGTCTTCGGTAGCTGTTTGCTGTACAAATATGAACCGTGTGAAAGGAATGAACGATGAGAATTGTGTTCTTAAAGTAACCAAATGAGCTTGTATTAGTTTGAAAAACCAAAATAGAATAAAATCAATATTAACTTTGATTCATTTCTCACTTGTTTTTCTTTTCTTCTCATTTCTTCATAAAAACAAAATGAGTGTGAACACATACATGTGGAATGCTGTGACTGCACTTGCTGGTCGTTAACTCCACTCACTCATTTGCTGAACCGCTTAATCCTAACTTTAGGGTCGCAGGGAGCCTGGAGCCTATCTCAGCCGACACTGGGTGAAGGTGGGGTACACCTTGAACAGATTGCCAGACTGTCGCATGGCCAACACACACTCACACAACCATTCCAACTCACATCTAGGGGCAATTTGGAAATTAGAATAATGTGCATGTCTTTGGACTGTGGGAGGAAACCTGGAGTACCCATCGGAAACGTAAACAAGCAAAAGGAGGACATGCATACTTCTGAGCCCGGGACTTAAACCCAGGACCTTCATGATGTGATGTGGAATTGCTAACCACTACACTACCATACCGCCTGATTAACTTTATTTTATTCACACTTCTCAGACGTCTCAGACTGTGATACTGATTGCCCGAATACTTAACCTGAAAGCCTTTCGCTACTGTAGTTCATTTTAATAAAAAAAGAATGACATGCCCTGCGATGGCCTGGCGAGCTGTCCGGGCGTATACTCTGCCTTCGCCCAGAGTTGACTGAGATGGGTGCCAGCCTCCCCGTGACCCTAATTAGGATAAAGCGGTTCAGAAAATGAATGAATGACCTTATGTACTACACTGTCACTCATAAGCCATGCCTACACCATTCACACTCCATTACATGATGTCCAATCTGAAAGTAGACACTACCGTGCCTGTTTGATCGTTATCTTTTCCATGAGGGATTTTTGGTTATACTGTTTTCAGTGGCTCTATTTAAAGACACCAGCTGCCTTTGCTTTTCCTGTAGTCAGGTTGTGTGGCAAGTGAAGAAGAGAGTGCAGGCAGGCTGGAAGTGTATTATATTTTTGTATATAATATGCAGTTGTGAGTTCGGATATCCGCAGAGGGCAGGTCATGGTTCGGTGCTGCTGAATATTGAAGAGTCTGGAGTAAATTGTGATAGAAGGGGATCTGTAAAAGTGAAGGGAGAGGTTTATAAGACAGCAGTGAGGCCAGCTATGCTGTACGGTTTGGAGATGGTATCACCGACAGACAGGAAGCTGCGCTAGAAGAGGCAGAGACCAAGACGGTGCGATTTTCCAGGGAGTGATAAGAATGGAAACAAGTATGTTAGAGGGACAGTGCAGGCATGATGGAGTGTTTGGGGATAAAGTAAGAGAGGCCAGATTGAGATGGTTTGGACTCGTGCAAAGGTGGGATGAATGGTATATTGGTAGAAGAATAGTGAGTTAAGAACTGTCTGGTAGAAGAGGAAGGGCAAAGAGATTTATGGATGTGGTGATGGAGGACATGCAGGTGAACCGTGTGACCAGAGAGGAGTGCAGAGGACAGAGTGAGAGAGGGGAAGGATGAGCCGCTGTGGTGACCCCTAACGGGAGCAGCCGTAAGAGGTAGTAGAAGAAGAATCAGTTTCAGTGCACTTAAAATTAAAGTCTAGAAGCAGTGTGTAAAGCTCTGCAGATGTCTGGGATATCCCAGGGTGGTAGCACTCCTCTCTCTGATAGAGTGTATGTCAATTAGTAGGTGATGTCACTGGGAGAGCGAGTCAGTCAGTAGGTGAAATGTGAGTGTATGTAGGTCACATGAGGCACACCAGGACAGAGGGACACATTCCGGCAACTGTAAGAGCATCACTAAACGGTTTATTCCATTACATCTACAGACCACAATAAAAAGACACAAGACTTTAGACTGACTTGTAAAATGAGAACCGGTTAGTTGAGATCTTGCTGAGGGAGGTGGAGCCCAGCAAGTGCAACCTGCCATGACATAAAGTGCCTTGTGAAAGTATTCACCCCCTGGGTCCTTTCCTTGTTTAGTATGGGGTAACCAACTCTACCGCTTTGAAAATGCACTCTTACTCATTTGCTGCACCGCTTAATCCTACTAGGGTAGCATGGAGACGGGAGCCTATCTCAGCCGACACTGGGCAAAGACAGGGTATACCCTGAACAGCTAGCCAGACCATCGCAGGGCAACACACACAGACACACACCTAGGGAAGGGTGTACCCCCCAGTGTCGGTTCAGATTGATTCAGAGTGCCCCGTAACCTTAATAGGATTAAGCGGTTCGGCAAATGAGTGAGTGAGTTTGGTAAAGACCTGGTGATTGGCTTGGCCACTCCAAAGGCTTCCACATTGTAAGCCCCTTCCACCGATGTCGAAGTCCTGTGTTGTGCTGGCAGCGTATTTGAGTTGTTGTCCTGCTTCTTGATGAAGTTCCTCCCAATTAGATTGGATGCATTTCTTTGTAAATTGGTAGATGGAAAGATCTATTCATCCATCCATCCATCCATCCATCCATCCACTGTCTATACCACATATCTGTCAGGGCTGCGGAGGAAGCTCCAGGGTTGGTGTCACCAAATAAGGCATTTTGCCTGACTGAAAGGACATTGTGCTCTGGAGGTTTCGTGCCAACGCCCGCCGCCTGCAACTCTTTTAAAGGTAAACCACTTTTAATTCATGCTATAATGCCTGCAGTATGGAGCATGTAGTCTGTTTCCAAGATGTTGTCATGTGTATTGTAATAGTGCAATATGGGTATGTGTAAGAGAATAGTCTGTGAGATGGAGGAAGAGCGAGAGAGAATGGGAGGGAACTCGGTGTGTAAAAAGGAGACACCTGCTTTGGAATTATAGCTGAGTTAGTGTGTTCATTGATGGCAAAGTCATGTACTGAAAAAATTACCATATCTCCTCCAACCCCCTAAGGCTATGCCCACTGCCCACAGTCTCGTACACAGGTGAACCCCAGGACTTAAACCAATAGTAAACATGCAGAAGTATTAATTGGTTAATGATTCATGCAGCACGGCACAGTGGTGTAGTGGTTAGCACACCTGCGTCACAGTAAGAAGGTCCGGGGTTCGAGGCCCAGGCTGGGGCGTTTCTATGTGGAGTTTGCATGTTCCTCTCATGCTCGCATGGGTTTCCTCCACGTGCTCTGGATTTCTTCCACAGTACAAAGACTGAACATCAGGCTAACTGGCTGTTCCAAATTGCCCTGAGTGAGAATGGTTGTGTATGTCTTGCCCTGCGATGGTCTGGCGAGCTGTTCCGGGTGTACCTCGCCTTCGCCCAGTGTCGGCTGAGATAGGCACAGCCTCCCCGTGACCCTAATAGTAGGATTAAATGGTTTGGCGAATGAGTGATGATGGTGAAATGCAGTGTTCTCTCTTGAAAATAAAACGGAATCGGCGACAATGTCTTTCTGAAACCATTTGTTTACTCCTGTACGTAAGTGTCACTGATGCCTGCACCGGGCACCACGATGTGAATAAACATCATCTTTTTTACTTTTCTTAAAATCGTATCCCTTCTTCTGTTTCTTAACACTTGATGTCAGACTTTCCCACTTTCTACGAATTGGTGTTGCACTGCCAAGTTATCACGCATACGCAAGATTGTTCTTCCGGTCACGCCGTCTTGTTATTGTCATTAAGAGTCAGACACAGAACCAAAACAAGATATACTAATGGATAGAGAATGTGTTTTATTTTCTGTTTTACACGTTGCTGTGGTAAAAGCTTGGTTGTAACGAAAGCCTACTGACTGTCTGCTGACATGACACATTATTATCAGGGTTCGAGGTCGAGTCACATTATGCTTACGTCAGTTTAATTTCAGCAATTAAGCTCCATCCATATCTGACAGGTAATGTGGGATTCCTCCTGACATATGTGAGAAGTGTGTTTGAAAATAAAATTTGCGAGGTACAGCCGCCTGGACGGGTCTCTGTTTAGCCAGAACTGTTTCCAAAGCAGGCTTAGGAAGGCAGTCTGTTCAGCTGCTCTCAATATGAGATGGAAAGCACCATCCCAGAGTAGAAGAGATTAAGACAATCCCATTATAGATCCAACAAAATGACGCATGGTCCATATGGTATCGACTTGGAGCTGAAGTGTACAAACCTCGACCGTCAGCGACGAGATTCCGAAAGATTTCCTTTCCGTGGCCATACGGAGTCATCTGTTGGAAATTTTAGGTCACCAGTCCGTCAACTGTGGAGGTGTGAGGAGTGAGTGTCTACTTGAAGAGCAGATAAAGCTCCCTGGCTTTGAATGTGATTTCTTTTGGAACAAGGCGTTGTTGATTTGCACTCTTGTGATAATTCTGTAGTAGGACATGTTGGTCATGGCGGGACAGCAGCATAGAGGTTTGCACGTCCGCCTCACAGTGAGAAGGTCCTGAGTCCGAGTACTGTGTGCTCGGCGAGGGTGTTTCTGTGTGGACATTTCAGGTTCCCCCGTGATTGCATGGGTTTCTTTCGGGTACTCTGGTTTCCTCCCACAGTCCAAAGATATGCACATTAATAATAGGCTAATTGCCTGTTTCAAATTGAACCTGGGTGTGAGTGTGAGTGTGAATGGTTGTATGTGTTGGGCCTGTGATGGTCTGGCGAGCTTTTCACCTCACCTTTGCCCAGAGTGAGCTGACATGGGCTCCAGCCTCCCTGTGACCCTAGCAGGACTAAATAGTTTGGAGAATGAATGAATGAGGATCTTGGTCATTTATGACTAGGTATTGAGCCGCCTAGTACTAGTACTAGTATACGAGCATGGTGGTGGTAGCACAGCTGGTGGTGGTGTTGAAGGATATAATAATCTAATAAACTTTATTTATATAGCACCTTTCATCCAAAAAACGCAGCTCAAAGTGATTTACAAAGAAGAATAAAATCAAAACAATTACAAAGTATATCAAATAATACAAAATACAAAAGACCATGTAGGTAGAATCATACAGAATTAGAATCATAGCAATCATAAGATGGAGAGATACAAATAAAACAATAAAAAGAATCAAGCAATAATAAAATGATAAAACGGGTAGAGCAGAGGTTGGCTTCTTTGACCAGACAGTTAGGGTAGCGGCCTCTCCCGACCCTGGCGGAGGCAGCGAAGCAGCAGCAGGACTTATAGGGGGTGACGATTCCTCCTCGTTTAAGACGGAAAACTGGTTATCCAGCTGAAGGTCCCAAACTTGAGGGACACGACTTGATCGCCGACCACAGCGTTTACTGCCGCACGGCCCGGAGGGCCACGGAGTCCCGCTCACCCATGGCGGAGACATTCGTCCCAGCCAGACCTGGAGCAACAACGAAATCGATGAGCCGTTCATCGTCCTGGATTTGGAAGAGGGTTGAAATTCTACCTTCCTGCTCCGTAATTTCCTGCGACAGGTGAACGCAGCTAGCACAGCCCGGCGAGGAGGTAGGTGGGGCCATAATTTTTAATGTTGATGTATTCCACCTAGGTGGTGAATAGTAGCAGCACGGTGGCGTAGTCAGTGTCCAACTTGTACTTTGTGTCAGTTTATTCTGTACTGTTTCAATTTTACTAAAAATAAAACATTCTAAAGATTCTAAAATTTAAAAGATTTCAAAGCATCTTTGAAGCACCTCCGCATGCTGTGTAACAGAATACGCGCTCTGTGTAGCCATGACAAAATAAAAGTAATAATATAAAATAATTCTAGACGTTTCTAGAGTGTGACATATTTAATATAGCATTCTCTCAATCTTCATGAGGCAGTCATCGAAAAGCTATCTTGAAGGAGGTTACACCCTCTGTCTCCATAGCCTGGAGGGTACTTAGTCAGATTTCCTCTGGTCTAATATCCATTTTTTGTGTTTCCTAGCCCTGGCTTTTCTCTTATTTTTACTGACCTCTCTCAACAGTGGCTTCAAGTAGTGAAGAAATTGGATCACGGAGGCCTGATTCACGCAGTCTCTTCTGAACAGCTGATGTTGAGACATGTCTGCTCTGTGAAGCATTCGTGCATGCACACCTGTTAAGTCAAAAGCATTCCAGGTGACTATGTCATGAAGCAGGTTAAGGTAATGCCAACCGTGTACAAAACATTCATCAAGGTAAACAGTGACTACTGTGAACAATCTAAAATATGATCAAAATGAGAAAAATTCTGAATGAAAACATTTCATTGGTATTCACATTAGGTTAATTGGCTGTCCCAAATTGACCTTAGGTGCGAGTGTGACTGTGAATAGAATGAGAATATGTGTGTTGCCCTGCGATGGACTGGCGAGCTGTTCAGGGTGTACTCTGCCTTCACCCAGTGTCGGGTGAGATAGGCTCCAGCCTCCCTGCGATCCTAGATGGATTAAGTGGTTGGGCAAATGAGTAAACAAGTGCATATCAGGACGGTAAGTGCCGGTGGACGGCAGACGTCATCATGACGATGTCCCGGCAGTCCAACACGGTTTGGAACCACATGAGCCAGGGGGCAGATTTTGTGTGAACTGGGGCAGTTTTTTTTAAGCCCTCTTCACTAACACGCCAGCAGCAGTGATTGACACGCCACATGTGAAATACTGTCTAATCAAAGTACAAATTAGACAAATATAAAACAGTAACACAAAGAGCGTATTTGGAAGAGACATGGAATGATTATGCAGTTAAATGGTGGTGTAGTAAACAGTGTTACTGGTTCAGTGAGTATCATCCATCTCTATGTACAGTACATGAGCCTTATGCCTATGATTGGGTGCTTTAATCATAACTGTATTCTCATTTGCTGATATTAGGTAAGTTAAAGTCTTGCAATCTTTAATATCCTGACCAGCAATCACTCTTCACAAAGATCGGACTCGTCATGAGCGCTGAGCTGGCTGTTACCGAGCAGAAAGCGAATCTACCACAGTCACACAGACTTTGTCTTCATTCTTGTAATGCCTTAAGGCTTTTCAGAGGGTGAGGGCATTCTTTACCCAACCAAAACCCCACTCTACCCCCTAGCACATAAGCACATATGAGGTCTCATGACTGATGTTGCTCGTGAAGATACTTCCAACTGTGGTGCCAAGCGTCTTCAAAGGTGGGGCTGCATTTTCTACAGCAGTTGTCCCACCAATCTTTACATTCCACATTCTTGTACAACCTCCAGAGTTCTGAGGGGAGTGCTGGGAACCAGCTAGGAGCAGGAAGGGTAGAGATAAACATCACGGTGTTTGGCAGCCGCCCTACAGAGTGAATTACCTGGGTTTTTTTTTTAAATATCTTATTTATATAACTGAGCAGTTGAATGTACATTGGTAGCTTGGTGGTTCTGGGCCTTGAACCCCCAACCTTCTGAGCTGTAACCCAGAGCATTAACCACAGAGTCACCACTTCCAAATAAAACGTAAACAGTGTGAAACCTCATGCTAAGATCACTTACTCACTCACGCACTCATTTGTCAAACCACTCAATCCTACTACTTGGGTCGCAGGGAGGATCTCAACTGACCCCGCCCGGGCGAAGGCAGGGTACACACTGAACAGCTCGCCAGACCATCGCAATGCAACACACACACAACCATCCACACTCACATTCACACTCAAATCTAGGGGCAATTTGGAACCGCCAGTTATGCTTAATGTGCATATCTTTGGACTGTGGAAGGAAACCGGAGTACCCAGAGGAAACCCACGCAAGCACAGGGAGAACATGCAAACTCCAGCCCCTACCTCGAACCTAGGACCTTCTTGCTGTGAGGCAGACATCCTAACCACCACGCCACCGTGCCACCAACGCTAAGATCAACGGTTGTACATTTCAAATCAAGTTGTATTAACAATGCACGGAGTTACCCCTCTTGCTTTCTGTTGACTCTTGAGTCGCATGTGCCTTGAGCAACACTGAAACCGCACATGACAACCGACATGTTTCAACACATGAGCATGAGAACATTATGTTTATTTGGGAACACTCAGGTGACAGTATCATGTGTTTTCATGTTGTTGACGTCTCATTTGAAATCATTAGGATTTTAAAGATCGCTATGAATAAATCAGATGCTTTACTTTTCACTTGTCCTGGCTCTAAAAATACATTTCCTCCTTTCTTTACTTTCTCACTCTCCTGCTTACCCTCAAACTTCCACTATATCCTCTATATTCAGTCCTAAACATGACCACAGTGTAAATGCTCTCTACAAAGAAGAGAACAGAGAACATTCCAGACAACAGAGGCTTCCAGGACTGGAAAAACATGGATAACTATCAGTTGGTTTCAGCCCTGACAAGTTTCATCTCTATAAAATTTTTGTAGATCTTAATTATATTTATACACTTATGCATCCCATTTTGATAATTTGTTATGATACAAAAGCAAGAATATTATGCTATCATATCTCAGAGGCAGTGTGTTCTTTTTTAATAGTGGAGCCCCTGAACGGAGCCTTAGATATTTTACCACATCCATGCCACCACAGGAAACCCAATCCAGTCACCAAAAAAAAATGAGGCTCATACACTACCACTCAATCTAACTCAAGAAGGCAAATAAACTTTTGCCGAGCAAAACAACACTAACGGCAACGTGGAACATGAACTCGTTAAACGGATAATTAAACTAACAAGACCGATGATACAAATTATAATCAGCAGGTGAAAGGCAGTGAAAAGAAAACTCACTTTCCTTCTTTTGCTTCAGACCGTATTCAGGGAACACAAAGGGAATTTATTTCTTTATTCATTTCCTACTCTTATAACACCAGCCACGGACACCAGATATCTATCAGAGGCTCCACCTTTATGCAGTGCCTAAATCTATAGGGATATGTGATGCAATACTCCTTTTCCTCCTATACAATAGGCTGAAATAATATTCACAATAAAGTACACAGAGAAAACTAATTTTATTCATATTGTTTAATAAAGTTGCAAAGGTGGAGAACACCATCGAACAGCTTGCCAGACCATCGCAGGGCCAATTCATACAACCTAGGGGCAATTTGGAACAACCAATTAGCTTAATGTGCATGTTCATGGACTTTGGGAGGAAACCTGAGTACCCATACAAGCACAAGGACACCATGCGTACTCCATGCAGAAATGCCCACTTCGAGCTCGGGACTCGAACCCAGGACCTTCTATGAATTAACCAGCTTCATGTTAAACTCTAGTGAAGTTTCTGCGACATGGTTTGTATTTTTATCTGGTTTCACCCAAATGAGGACGGGTTCCCCTTTTGAGTCTGGTTCCTCACAAGGTTTTTTCCTCATGTCATCTGATGGAGTTTTTCCTCACCACCGTCGCCACGGACTTGCTCATTGGGGATGTGTAGAGTTTGGAAAAGAAATGTTTAAATTCTTTAACAAATTTGGTTTTACTGTATAAAGCTGCTTTGTGACAGTGCGCCATACAAATTAAACTAAATTTAACCTTCTTGTTGTGAGGTGGACATGCTAACTACTATGCCACCGTGCCACCGTGGGTAAAATGTAGCTAATTACAACTGCAGCTCAAAAAAATTGTGAAATGTTGCGAAAATTGTGAAAAGTATTCACACCGCCAAAATGAAGCATGTAAAGGCGGCTCACAGACTAGCAGGCACACATCAGACGTCCTGCAGTGTTGTACTGGGCGTCGTCTGAGCCACCGGTACAGAAGAGCATTTCCAAGGTAGATCATCGTGAAGCACACGGCAAGTGAACATTATTCATTAATTTTCTGAACTGCTTAATCCTAATTAGGGTCACGAGGAGGCTGGCGCCCATCTCAGGGACTCTGGGTGAGGGCAGAGTCCACCCTGGACAGCTCGCCAGGCCATCGCAGGTTAGAAACACGCTGAGGGCAACCCAATGGCCTACTCTTTAAGAACAACAGCAATGGTCTTACCATTGCTGGCCTTTGATAACCCAGTTAGCTGCACTGGGAGGACAGCAGTGACAACTCGGTGATAGTGGTGCCTGAACCCCTGACCTTCGGATCAATAAGCCAGCTCCCTACCACCGGGCCACCACTGCCCCCAAGAGAAAATCAACTTGTTTATTTGTGGAGTTTGCATGTTTCATCTGTGCATGCGTGGGTTTCCTCTGGGTACTCTAGTTTCCTCCCACAGTCCAAAGACTGGCTGTTCCAGTTTGACCATAGGTGTGAATGTGAATGGCCATGTGTGTGTGTGTGTGTTACCCTGTGATGGTCTATCAAGCAGTTTAGGGTGTTTCCTGCCTTCACCTTGAGATAGGCTCCAGCCTCGCGGTGACATTGGTAGGTGGTTTGCTAAGTGGTTTGGCAAATAAATGGATGGATGATATAACTTCTATCTTTACTGCCACTTGTTCAGTGTAATTTGTGTGGTAGTCTGGGTTTCCTGGTGCACGTCACTGTGACTGAATTCTGGAAAACGTTCAGACATTTTGACCAAAATTCTTTTGTTGCCAGGAATATGCATCTCCACTCTCACAAACACAAACATATCTTACAAAATCAATGGGGGACTGTTTATTGAGGCTGCTTTCTTATGTTTCCTTGGAATTTTGGCTGCAAAGGTTATGTTGGGTAAGAAGCCAGTTTAAAAAACGTAGCAGTAAATGCTGTCAGACTGCATAAAAAAATCTTAAACCGTTCTGGGTTCAAATCTGTGTGGGGTTTGCATGTTCTCCCTGTGGTTAGGAGGGTTTCCTTCCACAGTTTAAAAACATGCACATTAGGTCAACTCTAAAGTGTCCCTAGGTATGGATGGTTGTTCGTGTTTGTGGTAACCCTCAAATGGACTGGTGACCTGTTCAGGGGGTACCCAGCTTCTCGCCCAAATTCAGCTGGGATTGGCTCCAGTTTCCACTTTGCGTATGTATGTATGTATGTATGTATGTGAGTAAGGGAGGGAGGGAGAAGTGAGCTTTTCATTGGCTGACAAAATAATATTTTGCAGATGGGTTTCAAATCCTATGCCCAAGTAACAGAAAACAGATTGGAGTATATTCTCTTTATTAAAACTGAGCGAGTGAGGTACAGCGAGCCATTCCGGAGCTAAGCGGACGACTAAAGGCCTGATCTTTGGGCGATTCTTTGGTCACTGCCCAAGATATTTCGAGTTGGTGACTGTCTCAGACCAACGACAATTGTGTATGCGATGTCCAAAATGACTCAAACAATATAATGCTCAGATGAAAATCTCTGAATGTCAACAACTAAGTCTGAGACTGTCTGCAACTAAGTTGCCAACTATCTGCGACTATCTCTGATTGACCGCAACGCTCTCAGAATGGCAGCATTATAATCGCGGATAGTTGGAGATAGTCACCGTCTTTCATTAGTAGATTATCGTGTGGAATCCTCCAGCATTTGGAAACAGGTTTAAAAAAACGGGATGATTGTCCACAACTTGTGGATTCCTTGTGTCCCACTTGTGGTCGATGATATCGGTCACAGACCCTTCATGCTCGCTCCCGACCTAAAAACTGTTTGAATTGTAGGCATTATCGGGTGTTATCGCCCACATGAGATCTGGGCTTTACTTGTTACCGCAAATGTCTCTTCACATACAGGCTAACCAAAAAAAAAAAAAAAAAAAAAACCTAAATGGGAAAAAATGGTAAAAGATAATCAGCAAGTAATGTTATTGCAATGTTATAGCAACGTTCTTAAAGGAAAGAGGCACCACCATGAGCACAGTGAAAACATAAACACTGACTTTTGCCTTTTAGTTACTGTCAGCACTTGGAGGGAATATCTAGCTTCTCACGGGATTTTCCCAAGTACCGCATGCTAGTTGGACATTTCTTTAGTCAGCTGAGACTAAGACTTTTTTTTTTTTTTTTTAAATGTGGGTAAAATATGCAGAGACACTCTTTGATGGTAGCTGGCTGACCTTCCAGTATCATACACTAGCATGCTTCTACTTGTAGGAACCTTGCTTTATGCTGTAAATGAGACATGCTGTGTTATGTACAAGCTGTGACATAATTACTTACACAACAAAATAATTTTCATGTCATTAAGTAATAAACAATTACACCTGGCATATTCACAAAAGTTAGAAATTTTGTTAATGTGATTGACTAGTATCAGTATCACAGTTATGCCTGGCTGTGTTTAACACTGAGAGGGTGTAGCACCACTTGTGTGTAAACCATAGAATGGATAAGACTTCGCTTCTGTTCATGAATTTACAGCTGGAAACATCTTTATTCATTTGCTATTACACGAGCCGGAGCCTTGTTCAAACAGAGAAAAAAAGGCTGTTTATTTATTAGCCTGAGCCCACACACACTTTTATTAGACTAAGATGTAATTGTCTGCTTGCACTCAATATATTACGCTGGTTAAGAACATGTAAGAAAAAAAGGTTGTTGCTGCTAAAACCCCTTTTTTTCCTCCTATACATTTTAGGACGACAACAGAAGGGACTGACAGAGGTCTGGGTGAGGTGGATTTGAAAGCTGCGTAGTTGCGTTATCAGACTATATACAGGTGGAGCTCCTGATAGATATCTCTATCAATAGGTGTCCGAGGCTAATGTTATAAGAGTAATACAGCTCCTTTAAGGGCTGAGTCAACTTCGGCCCCGAAGGAAATAAATAAATAAATAAATAAATAAATAAATAAATAAATAAATAAATAAAAGAATCTCACCTGCGTTTCCTGACTACGGTCTGAAGCGAAAGTAGAGAAGGTTAACATTGAATTTTCTTTTCACCGCCTTTCACTCACTAATTTACACCTTCATTTGTATCACCTGTCTGGTTAGTTTAATTGTCCGTTTACCGAGTTCATGTGCCGTGCTCCAATAATGTTTGGTGTTGTTTAGCTCAGTGAAAGTTTGTCGGCCTACCTGAGTTAAAGTGTGTATATTTTATTCGGTGCGAGTCTGTGTGGTGGTGTATGAGCCTTTATGAGCCTATATTATTTGAGTTTCTGTTTCATTATTAATAATAAATCTTGATATTTACTGGTCACATGGCAGCCTTATTTGGTTTCTTGTGGTGCCCCGGACACAGGACAATCGTCTTCCATTCCTGTGGAGCTCTGCTCAGGAGCTCAGCTTTAAAATATGTCTATTTGTTGCGTCACAACAGGTCACGTCTGACAGTCAAATTGTACGATTTTCATATAAAAAAGTAAGACAATGTTGTATTATAAAATAATACTCTTATGACATACATGTGATACATGTTTGACATATAACCACCATATGTACGTTACAGGATATAACCTTGTCTTAACTCTCGTGAAAATGTTCTATGAGATGACCCAATAAGTGTACGAGGTTTTTTTTTTATTTTTAAATTTTTTATTTTTTGGGGGGGAGTTCCCTAATTTAGTCGTATCCAATTCCCACCCATCAACTTTTTGCCTTCCCTATCACACGACCACCACCGACCAGGGAGGGGCGTAAGCATGCACATGCCCCCTCTGTGACATGTACGAGATTAATTTAGTTATCATAACACAGATGTGAGACGTCGTACAGCATTGCACACCAGATCTAGGAAATGGACCTGATGGCAAGAGACATGATCAAACTCCATGACAGGGATCTATGTGTAACAAAGGTCAAGTTGTATGTAATACGGGTAATGTTGCGTATAATTACACAAAATGTTATTTCTTTTTATTCATTCATTCGTTATTTCTTTTTATTTTTTTAAATTGCTTAACCTGGTTGACCTTATGCCCTTGCATTCTCAGTTGGGGAACCCTATGTACCCACTATAAAACTGACCAGTCCAGCCTAATCACTTCCTCTTGCCACATGCCACTCTGGAAAAAGTGGTCATGAAGGACACACCTTTATTTCTGTCATTGTCAGTGTCAGCCGCAATAAAATTGCTTGTTGGGATGACAACGGTGTGGTCTCCTTAATAACATCACTACACAACGCAGAGGACACCGGTTACATATGCTGGCATTTTCCGTCACACAACACTTATGACACACCCACAACCGTCCTAGGAGTTTGTCCAGTTTTCTGTGGTGGACCTGTTGTGCGACATATCTGGCAGGTTCTCAAACGGGGTAAACTAGCATTTTAAAGGTTGGTTTATTAATTAATGCATCTTTTTACAGGCCAAGTTGGCACAATTAAAGGGTCGGGTGAGCGCGGGAATTAAAACCCCCTTCCTCCACCTTTACGTCTGAAGTGCCCTTGAGCGAAGCACCTAACCCCCAACTGGCTGCCCACTGCTCCGAGTTTGTGTGTGCTCACTGGCTACGACTTTGGATTTGAAGAGGAAAACTTGGCTAATTTCATACAAACGCTAACAGGGATTATTTCAACCATTTTGGAGGCACCAAAAATCTAGGGATTGATTTTGTAGGATATGTATCTAATAGAATACTTCTGACTGAATTAGCACCGGCTAGCTAGGTAAGAAATAACAAGGTTTGTAGGTTAGACAGAACCACCCATGCGAGCTAGGAGTCTCCAGGGTCAGGTTCCTTTTTTGCACCATGGAAAAGGTTGTGAGGTCTAATCTATGAGTCTATTAAAGACACAACCGTTTGTGAGCATGTGTTGTGCATATGTCTGCGTTACCATGTGTGTGTGTATTACATAGGAGGACAGGTGGGCCAGAAACAGACCCAGATCTCCTTCCCAGCAGCTGATGGCCTTCATCGGGCCCTGTCCAAGCTTTGTTCTTCTCCCTCACTGACTATTGAGTACTTTTCCATGTCACTGCAAGGCCTGGAAGAGTTCAAAATCCATCTGTACATGACAGGAGCTCGGAGAGGTTTCTCCATTTGCGTATCTAAAACTGGTTTGACGGTTGCCTTACAAAAGGGTTATTCTAAACACTCAGTAGGAATTCCGAGGTAAGTAGGTAAGTGCAAAAGGACACTAGAATAGTGTGGCTGTGTGTGCCCTACTAAACAGCACAACACCCGCAGACACCAGGTCAAAGATAAAATGCTTGTCGGAAGAGGATTTAGCAGGAAATCAAACGTCAGGCAGCCATGTTGGTTTGTAATGCGATGTTCAGTAAAGGTTGCTCAGGTTCATTTCTTATCACTTAATCAAAACTCAGGCTTCACACATTCTTCATACGATTCTTTTGATATAGTCCATTAACCCCAAACCTGGGGTCCACTGGGTGGACCTTGCTGCGCAGTAGCAACTCAGTTCATTTTGCATAATTAAGCATCATTTTGGCAAAGAGCTATTTTAAGTTTTCGCAGAAATTCCATCTAAAATGAATCATTGTTTTTTTTTTTTGTTTTTTTTGTATTCAACTGAACCAGAAAGTAGTGCATTATAATGACACATTCTTTTGTCTTCCTCTATACAAACGTAGGGCGGCATGGTGGCATAGTGGTTAGCACGTCCGCTTCACAGCAAGAAAGTTCTGGTTTCAAGTACCGGGTTCAGGCGTTTCTGTGTAGAGTTTGCATGTTGTCCCCAAGCTTGCGTGGGTTTCCTTCGGTTACGCCGGTTTCCTCCTGCGGTCCAAAGAAATGCACGTTAGGCTTATAGGCTGTTCCAGATCACCCCTAGGTGTGGATGTGACTGTTATTGGTTGTGTGTGTCCTGCAATGCTCCTGCAAGCTGTTCAGGCTGTATCCTGCCTTTGGCCAGTATCATCTGAGATAGGCACCAGCATCCTCACGACCCTTATAGGATTAAGCGGTTTCGAAAATGATTGAATGAGAGTGTACAAATGCAGACATTTGGCATGAAAGAAAACATTTCAAGGAAAAAAAAAAGAATTATGTTGTTTCTGGTAGCAAAATTTGTAGTTAATTTATTATTTCATTATAAACACACACACACACACACACACACAGGCGCAATTTGGAACAGCCAGTTAGCTTAATGTGCACGTTTCTGGACTGTGGGAGGAAACCAGAACACCTGGAGGAAACCCCACGCAAGCACTGGGAGAACATGAAAACTTCACCCAGAAATGCCCTCACCGAGCCTGGAACTCAAACCCAGGATCTTCTTGCTGTGAGCAGGACATGCTAACTACTATGCCACTGTCCCACCCACTAAGCTAATTTATTCATTTATACACAACACTGATAAGGTGGTTCCTCAGTGAAACCCTTGGCAATAGTGGAAACTGCTTGGAATAGGACTCCCGAATGCCCCTGCTCCAGTTATAAAAGTAGTCCCAGCTCCAGTGTACCCATGATGCAATGCCCAACATGGCACCCCCACCACTGGAGGCATATTTTGGGAGAAGTCTCAGAGGTATTCCTGAGTGTAGTAGCACAGTAGCTGCAAACTTGTTTTATTCTGTCTGTTAAATCATTTCCCTTTTCCTTTTCCAACCAATGCTTGTTTAATTTTTTTTTTTTTTTTTTTTTTTCATTTGGAAAAGGATGAAATAAGTTGGGGTCTGTGTGGTGTCACTTTTCGGAAGAATGCTTTACCATCTCGGTGCTGTTCGATGTCAGAAACTCAGAAAGGAAGGAAGACAGAAAGAAAGAATTTTTCTGCCACTCGTGGTTACCACTTTGTTTCAAGGTTAAACTAGAGGGTGATATCTGTATGTTCTTACCTTAATCCTTGCTGTTGAAAGCTTAGGTGACGTCTGCACACATTATTTGAACTCTAATTAGTCAGGGGACCTTAAGATGGGTTATTTGGTTAATTCTATTAACCAGTGAAACTTGCATGGGAAACGTGAGCAAGTATAAGCACTGTTATTGATGTGGGTACTGTAGGTTTGGAGATTTATTTATACTTTCTATCCTTTGGGAAGATATGAAGAGGGATTAGCCTTCATTCTCAGTGTCCTCACTCATGCCATTCAGGGGAATGGGCCAGTTGGCCTTTGAGTCAGATGTCCCAACATGGCCATGGACTAGGCATTAGCATAATCTGAGGCCTTTCCTTTTCATTGTGTGGGGGGTGGAATCCTTACTTGTTGGATGGAATAAGGATAGTTGAATTCTTATGATGGGTCTACCTTTGGAGTTTTCTTGGTTTTAAAGATAGAAAGGTTACACTTAAAGCTGGGGTTAGTACTTTATTAACTGTACGCACAAATTGTTATATTGGTCGAAATAATCTTTACAATCAATAACTTATGAGATCTGAAAAAGATCCTAAAAAAAATCCATCATCTGTGGCCACTGTAATCCTGTAAACATGAAGCCCAATCATTGCCTCGGGGTCCGCTGGGAAATATCCAATCAAATGCTCCTGTGTCTTCCTGCTTGTGTGTGACCTTTGTGCATGTGCACGGACCTGCAGTCGAAGTGTGTCTGGACAAGGGGGGCGTGGTTTTTGAAGGGCCTCCGAGGGCAGGTGAGGTTTTAGCCCTGAAGGGATGCTACTTTCAAATTTTGCTACCTTTCCAGCTTCCCAATCCCACCTTTAATCAAGTTCAAGAAGATTTATTGTCATTTCAACCACATATAGCTGATGCAGTACATAGTGAAACAGGTGCTACATAAACACAACAAGGATCCAATCAAAGTTCGTACAACAAAAACAACACAGTGCTAGGACCAGTTTTTTGTCCTAGCCACATAAAGTGCAAAGTGTGCATCTATGTGCAAACAGTGCAAGATAGTTACAGACAGTACAGTGCAACAACAGTACTAAAAAGAAAAAGACAACACAAGAATGAGCCGAAAGAGAGAGAGAAAAAGGATTATATGGAATATGAAAATGAAATGTAGGCCTAGATATAAATATAAACATATCAGCGTAATGAAATAATAACAGGGTTGAGGTAGTGCAATAAATGCACACTTACATTTATGGCACTTGGTAGACACTCTTATCCAGAGCGGCTTACATTTATTATCTCATTTATACAGCTGAGCATTTGAGGGTTAAAGGCCTTGCTCAAGGGCCCAACAGTGGCGGCTTGGTGGTACTGGAGCTTGAATCTCTGACTTTCTGACTTTCTGATCAGTAACCATGAACCTTAAACACTGAGCCTCCATTGCATTTGCTGGGTTTGATCAGTAAAAGTGATACTGCCATCGGTTTAAGAAGGAACTGTTGTGCTGAAGGATTTGTTCAGGCTACATCGTACTCTCTTGAAATACCAGATTACCGTATGAGAGGTCCTTACTTTGCTGTTGCCGTCAGTAATTCCTAACCGTAACCAACCACACTGACCTGTTATTCAACATTAGATCACCATTGTTCTTCCACCTTCTTCCACTGGACAAATTGGCCCCGTATAAGGCCATTGCAGCCTTCCCAACTGCACTGCACTTATGTGTCACGGGTTAATCCTGCTCACAGAGTGCCTCTCTCAACCTTAGCACTCCATGTGGATTTAGTGCATGTGCCGATACACACAGGGGTCTGAGCTAGAGTGTGTGGCTTGTGGTTCTTTCTTCCCCTGCACCTGGCCAGACATGGGGTGTACGACTAGGGGTAGGGAGAGACGACAGCAGGTGTTTGAGTCGGCAATGTGTCAGTGTTGAGAGATCACTCACAACACAGACAGGACCCGGTGCCAGCAGGTTTGCTGACTATTTACAGACTTTCTTTTGTTAGTAAAATGTCAGACGTACAGTGATGGGTTTGTCTGTGAATATCGTTTTAAATAAGTCTATCATCCCCTCAATTTAAATGCCTTGCTAGGAAAACATGAAAGCACTCAGGCATCACCTCATTGAGGTCAATGTGCTTCATGATTTGAGCTCGATGATAGAAAGCTGTCTGTATTCGCTAACACATGCCTGGTCTTGTTTATATGGAGTTCTGTTTTGCCTCTTCTGGTTGGTGTTTGTCTAAAGTATTGGGTTACTGGGAGGGGAATGGAGACGGGTGGATATTGTGCCAGTTGCTTGGAACAACTCCCCAAAACCACTTGATTCCCAAAAAATCTATTGCATACAGCATGTGGGGTATTTAAGGTATGCCATGATGTCTCGCTTCTGTCATGACATGCTGGGGTTGAAGCAGGGCGGTTCTTCTACTCAAGTGGGAACTGAAAGAACCTGGCATGAGAAATCGGCTATATAAATATCCATGATGAATATCCTCATTGTTTACCAGACCAACTGAGGTGGAGGATGACAGGAATTTCAATGTGACTCAGATAAGGAAGGCCAGACCTAACCGTCTCCTACTAATGTCCCTATTCTGGACAAAACTATTTGTGGGACGGACATGTCCAGCACAAAGTCAGTAATGTGGTTTCCACTATTATTTAGCAGCTTATAGTAAAACACTGTAGCACTTTCAGCCATTAGAATAGTTTGGAATTGAAGCCCATGCAAGCACCGGGAGAACACGCAAACTCCACACAGAAACACCCTCGCTAAACCTGGGACTCGAACCCAGGTCTTTTTTGCTGTGAGGCGGATGTGCTATCCTCTACGCCACCGTACCACCCAGAATATACAGTGCTTAACAGTTTACGTAGACCACCTGTAATAAATAAAGGAACTACTGATTGTTTTTGGTCATGAATTCATATACCAGGAAGACACCAATCACAAACATACCTTTAAAATATATTGGGAATTTTTAAACAAGAAACAGCATATATAAAATGTGTAAAAAAAATTTTTTTGCTTATTATTAGCTGCTTCAAAGCCAATTTGTTACTTAGTTGTGCTAGTTTAACAAACACAAAGAATAATGTGATCTGTAAAACTGTAATACTGCTTAATCGTAGCAATCCGTCGCAGAGCAACACATACGCAACCATACACACTCACCCCAGCCAGTTAGCCCAATGTGCATGTTTTTGGACTGTGGGAGGTATAGTGATTAGCACAATCCCTTCACAGCCGGAAGGCCCTGGGTTTGAGTCCCAGCCTTGGTCTTATGGAGTTTGCATGTTCTCCCCATGCTTGCGTGGGTTTCCTACTCCGGTTTCCTCCCAAAATCCAAAGACATGCACATTAGGCTAACTGGCTGTTCCAAATTGCCCCTAGGTGTGAGTGGTTGTGTATGTGTGCTGCCCTGTGATGTACTGGCGAGCTGTTCAGGGTGTACCCTTCCTTCGCCCGGAGTCGGGTGAGATAGGCTCCAGCCTCCCATAGTAGGAGTAAGCAGTTCGGTGAATGAATCTATGAATGACCTCATCATTTAGTAATCTGCTGAGACGGCTGCTGCTGCTGCATCGTTATAAAAGTATACGAGTGAACACACCGCACAAGGCTCTGTTTGCTGAAGTGTTTTTTTTTATTTGTTCGTTCTGAGATGGTTGTGTTCTCTACTTGGACATTTCCGCTCTCCTTCATCTCCTCATTTCTTTGTCTTGTCCTTCTTTGGCCTAAGGCAGTGGTAAAATCCCCAGTGCAGAGCAACTCACAAAGCATTCTTCACATGCCTCTTCCCTGTCATGTTTGGTCACATGACCAAATGCTGCAGAACTCGGTGGTTTAAAGGATGACGAGTCATTGTTTATGAGCTTTTTCTTTTCATGTTGTTTTGTTTATATGTTTACAACATCTGCTTGGTTAAGATAACCTGTAGCCCATTGCCGGGTTATGAATTCAAATTCGTCCAAATTCTGTTTCTTGGGTGTGATGACATAATGAGGCTAGTTTTGCAGCAGTGTGTACATTTGCCTTCTCCTGAAGTAAGCACAAGTGGGATATTGTCCGATTCGCCCTAAAATAAAATGGTTCATTCTTGGATAATATACTTTCCTTAACATCAAACTGTCCCTAAAGCCTTTGGCAAACATGTGTGAGATTAAGGAGCTGGTTGTACAACACTTCACTGAGGTAACACCGCACAATAAACAGAACATCTAATACACCAAGCAACTCATTTGCCGAACCACTTAATCCTACTATGGTCGCAGGAAGGCTGGAGGTGACACTGGGCGAAATCCAGCCAGTAAGCCAAATGTGCATGTCTTTGGACTGTGTAGGAAACCGGGGTACCCAGAGGAAACCCAAGCATGCACAGGGAGAACATGCAAGTGCACACAGAAACCTGGAACTGAAACCCAGGACCTTCTTGCTGTTAGGCAGACTTGCTAACCACTACGCCACCGTGCCGCCCATCAGTGTAAACTGCGCTCCGTTATGATGTTTTAGTACAACACGAACACAAGAAAACAAAGATTTTTATAGTTTATATTTACAGATTTTAAGCGTGAAACTGAAGCAAGCCATTTAGCCCTCAGCTTTAAGCCAGCTAACCAGTTCTGTATCACAACGACTCTTCTGTTCAAGCTACTCCTTCAGAAACAAAAGGAAACAGCGCCCCCTAAAGGTGCTTTGGTATATGGTATGGGAGACAGGAAAAACTAATATCTGTTATGGTTAATTTTTCCATTTAAAGAGTGATAATGAAGAGGCTGCCTGCTCGAATGGTGGGACGGTGGTGATGCGGTTAGCATGTTTGCGAAGGTTTGAGTTCCGGGATTGGGCGTTTTTGTTTTTTTTGTTTTTTTTTTACAACTGAGCAATTGAGGGTTAAAGGCGTTACCTCAAGGGCCCAAAAGCAGTGATAGTGGAGATTGAACCGCTGACCTTCAGATTAGTAACCCCTCGCCTGGAGGTGGACTAAAGGCTGGAGGTGACACTGGGCGAAAGCAGGGGTACACCCTGAATAGCTTGCCAGACCATCGCAGTTTCACTTACATCCACACTTTGGGGCATCCACAATCTGGAACGGCTAGTAAGCCACTAAGCCACCACCGCCTTGATTTAAGCATTATCTACTTGGAATATTGATTTATGATCCTGGGATAGTGGACCAATCAGATCGTGCCATTCCCTTGTACTATATACTAATCAGTGTTACTCTACCTGTTATTGGTGATTGGTGCATACAGTACATATTTCTTAAACATTTCCCTGTAACAGATGTTTAGTGCCACAAATATTTTGACAGTAAGCAGTGTTTTATACAGACAGACTGTTTGTTTGGCTTTGCAGTTTTATCATAGTCTCTTGGTATTTCCTGTCTGAATGCACCAGCCACCCTTGTTCTAC
This sequence comes from Neosilurus mollespiculum, assembly GCA_030014195.1. NCBI lineage: Eukaryota > Metazoa > Chordata > Actinopteri > Siluriformes > Plotosidae > Neosilurus > Neosilurus mollespiculum. The sequence continues at coordinate 21,775,286 of JAQMYF010000023.1, read as the reverse complement.
CAATCAGCATCTGGAATAAGGGTTATTACAGCCTTTTGAGCACAGACGCCGGTTCAACATGTTCCAGTGTCTTTGGAGACTGAGGAATTTGAGGGCATCACAGACAGAGAGAGCAGGCTGATTGAAAGGACAGAGGCAGAAGCAAACCTTTACATTTGAATCTTTAAATATTTTAAAGTGCCACGGGGAATGTGCTTGATACAATATTCAATAAAGAAGGTATGATCTGCTTGGTGGGGAGCACGGTGGTGTAGTGGTTAGCACGTCCGCCTCACAGCAAGAAGGTCCAGTGTTCGAGTCGTGGGCTTGATGAGGGTGTTTCTGTGTGGAGTTTGCATGTTTTCCCCTGTGCTTGTGTGGGTTTCCTCTGGGTACTCGGGTTTTCTCCCAAGTCCGAAGACATGCACATTAGGCTGACTGGCTGTTCCAAAAATGTCCCTAGGTGTGGATGTGAGTGTGAATGTTTGTGTGTTGGTCCTGTAATGCTCTGGCGAGCTGTTCACGGTATACCCCGCCTTCACCCAGTGTTGGCTGAGATAGGCTCCAGCCTCATCCCTAGTAGGATTCAGTGGTTCGGTGAGTGAGTGAAAGAGTTTACATTTGTTTCGTTTATCCTTTTGTTTCTAAACAGTTTTGTTGAACTATTAGCCTAGCTGTTCAGGATGTACCGTGTTCGTCTAGATTTGACTAAGATTGGCTTCAGCTCCCCAGCAACAATGTACAGAGAAAACAGTGCAGATCATGGGCTGACATGGAGCTTTTTTGCGGCCCAAAGCACAAAGTTCATCTCATCTGCCTCCGTGTCATGATTGAAATATTTAAATATAAACCGGAAAAATCAAATTTTAGGTAGTTTTACTCTTTTTTTTCCCCCCGACACCTTTATGGAGCGTTGTTTACTTTTGTGTTTGAATGAGTACGCTGGGCAGGTGCCATTAGCTACACACAGTCTCAGAGCTATTAGCTGCTTCAAAGCCAAGTACGTGACCTGCTTCAGTGTCAGTCACACCGCCACAACTCTGTAAACTCTTTAAAGGGCCGCCGTTTCACGGCTCTGAGGTTCTGCTCTGCACCTGTCTGTGCTGGGAGCTCATCTGCATTTGTCAGGATTAAAAAAGATAAAAAATTAAATCGTAAAAATCCAATTTCTGTGTTTTTTTGTTTTTTTTTTATTAGATGGTAGTATATACTAATACAGTGCATCTCAGTGTGTCTCAGACTTGGGGGATGCTGCAAAAATGAATATTCTTGGAGAATCCCATCTCTGGGAATATTTTGCCATGTCCCCCCTCGCCTTAGGTGCTTGGTTTTTAAGTGTCTTGGTACAGTGGCACCTGCCAAGGTGTGGGATGTATCTCCTAGCTCAGCTAAATCAATCAATTATTTTTTTTAAAAATCCATTTCCCATTCCCCCCAGTGCAGCTAACTGGGTTATCAAATGCCGGCCATGTCTCTCACTGTCTATGGTGAGAGGCATGTAAAAG
>JAQMYF010000023.1:21738040-21759932 GCA_030014195.1 Neosilurus mollespiculum | reverse complement strand
CCAAGCCGTCCGTTGAGGGACCGGCGGGTTGTTATCGTCTGATCCCTCTTAAATCCTTCACTGTGATCTTACGACGGTGTCTTTGAAAGTCAAGGCTGTGGTGGAGGAGATCAGAGCAGGTTTCAGTCAGTCACATGACTGGAAAATGAGTGTGTTCTGATGACCCCCCCCCATGGTTCTAGCCATGAATGTCTGCGTATTTGATTACTGTGTCGCTCTACACGTTTTTAAACATGATCAAGCCGATTGTTTTAAAGATCTGGCACTTTATTTACTTCTGCGGTCATATTTTGGCTTTGGAGAGCATCTCCCATATCCTTTATGGAGCAGAGCCTCCTTTAGTCTCTTCCTCATCACACCGCATTATTACAGCATGACTCGGCTTACGTCTGCCTGTGGGTGGATTTGGAAAATAAAAGGTTAGACAGTAGGACAGGCAGCGCTTTATTTATTTATTCGTCTCAAAGGTCAGACCGCTTACACTCCTCCAGTCTGTTTCCTCCCACTATCTGGCAGGCCGAGGTGTTCGTTCACACCCCCTTGCTTCCGAATTAAACGTGTCGGCGGTAGCCAAGTGATTTCTGATGCTCTGCTTTAAAATGATGTGAGTAAAAGTCGAGTTACTGGACTGGTTTCGTCTCTGTCTGGCAGAGAGGCGAACCATTACGCCGGATTCCAGCCAAATGTGAGGTGGTGCAAAAGGGAAACCCTGAATGTTGTTTCTGCAGAGACTTTGATGATGTAACAGGGCTCAGAGTCGGTGTGTTTCGATGTATTGAAGCTTCTCCCTTCAGATATCAGATCTGGCAGGATTCATCCTTTCAACCTGACTCTTTTTAGCTGCAGAAGAGTCCTACACAACGTGTGTGTGTGTGTGTGTGTGTGTATATGAGAGAGAGAGCGATTAGAGCGGTAATGAGGAAATGTAGACACTGGATCCTCTAGAAGAGACCGTGAATGATGGCTGCGCAGAGGAAGGAAGATTTCCCTTGTCCATTCCAGTATGTGCGTCTTCAAATCAATATATTAGCCGAAAAGTGAATTACCACCGATCGGAAACCTCATCATCCGTGAAGGAGATCTATTCCGATCTGTTCTCCAAGTTCGACTCGTTACGTTAGTTTAAAAAAGTTTAAAGCTGCAGAGTTTTTCTTCTTTCTTTTCTTTTTTTAAAATCATAGCTTAGTTCATACACAAATGCATTTAAGATGCACTACTTGGCCAAAAAAATATGGACACCCGACCATCACACCTATGTATGGTTTTTAAAGGTCCCATTCCAGGGTTGTTTCCTCTTTGCGGTTAAATCTTTTAGGAAGGCTCTCCATGTCTATTCCGGCACATGGTGGTGGGCGTTCAACCGCAAGAGCATTAGTGAGACAAGGAACTGGTGTTGGGCTGATTCTCAGTGAGTGTTTCTCTGTTAGTGTACTTCATTGTGTACCGCAGGTACGTTATGTGCTTACTTGGGTAGAGCATGAATTTCGACAGGGTGGTGTTCAAGTTGAACACTGGAATTCACGTATCTGTCAGAAATGGCGGTTAGTTCATTTGAACACATCCTCCTCAGTGTAACGACTCATGATATTACCTTTGGCGAGATGCGAATGTGTCTCAGCCCAGTGCTATGCATTATGGGATTGGATCAAATTTTGGCCACCAAGCGAATCTGTGTAAATAGCAGAATGCAACAGGAACGTGTGCGACCGGTGCAGTTTAGACTACTTTAAAACGTGGAAAGAACAGGAGTTCAACGTTTTTCAAAATACTGGAAATAAGGCACAAACTTAAGCCAGCCCTGTACTCAAAGGGATCGGGACTAGTCATGTCTAAATTTAGGTTTTTGTATGGAAGGCATTTATAATTATTATAACAGCTGTGAACTTGTCAGTGTGTTCAGTAACTAAAGTTAAACATGCTATCGTATAGTGGGGCGTCAGGTATCAGCCCGCTTGACTTACTGATTTCCTTAATTTAAATCTAAGCCCGTCTGCTAATTAGCAATAATCAAATTATAAACATATAATTTTAATTCAGACACTTACTGTTTTAACCTGTCTCTTATGAGCTTCGGGGTTTTTCCTGCTCTGTGGGAAAATTGCGGAAAAACAAAACATGGTTTGTATTTACGTTCCGGCTCTTTGTGCTCTCAATTATGGATCTCACGCTGACTTTTGCTCCACCTTTCAAGTTTGTAATGACTCGTCACATCTACAGTAGCACGAAGTGCCCCGTGTTTACACTTCACCTGAACTTTACACTCAAACACAGTTAAAGCTGCACGTCTCCCTTAGCACACACAGTCATGCTGCGTTCAGGGCTTTGGTCAGGGTTCGGTTAGCCAAACGCAAGAGAGGCTCGGCGTGCGCACACGGAATGCCAACTTGGCTTATTGCGAGAGTCATTACATTTACAAGAAAGAACTTTCCAATAGTTCTGACGCCGGGGTCTAATTAGATCGTTAGAAGTTCGTCTTCAAGTTATACAGAGCACGTGTGTGTCCGAGTACCCGTAACACTCGAAAGGTCAGTAAACCTGCGTGTTCAGTCCACCAGTTCCACTTTAGTACAATTTCCTTACGGTCTCATGAAGAGTTCCTGTCTATGCAAATGTAATAACTATCGTCATTTTACTTTAGTACAATTTCCTTAAACTCTCAAATGTCTAGTAACAATAACATGAGCAATGGCTCACGTGAAAGGTATCAACTTACCAGGATCGAGCACGTGCTCGTGGACTGATGGACAGACAAACGCACAGTTTCCTGCGTAACAAAAATCGGTGTGTCACACTACCTTCCGTTTAGATCTCGCAAAAGATAATGCATTTAAAGAGTCCTATGTGTATTCAACCGCAGTTTTCACAAAGGTTGTGAGTTCCGCCCCACTTGTATGTGACCACTGTGGCGAACATTAAGGGTATAAAGTAGGCAGTGTTGCTGTCGCGCACTCACCGTTTTGAGTACATCATCCGGTTATTAATAGTGCATTGATTACACTCCAGTGTGAACGCACTCAAAATAGCGAGTATAAATGCGCAGATTGAGACACAGCAGACCAGGCGTTCCAGTACATCCCTGAAGTGTTCAATCCGGTCTCTGTGTCCCCTTCTACGCCAACGAAACATGGAAAAGGGGACTTTGCTTTGTGCACGAGGGCGTTGTCATGCATGCTTCACCCAGGGCTGTGAGGAGGACTGTACATGAAACCAAAGCTAGGCACATCTGCACCTAGTAAATTATATTTGCATACATCAGGCAGGCTTCTGCTCGTATACTTGAATATATGGTGTATATTCTGACACTTCTCCCGTAACTGTTCATTCGACGGCACTCTCGCCCATCTGTACGCCGTACAGTGGCGCCCCCTGTGGATTTATTACTCATTTTTTCCCCCTGCAAAGAAGGTTATAATAACAAAAGTTTGTTTTGATGGGCATGGGTACTATGTATGCAAGCTTTTATTAAGTTTGCATTTACTTCTGCTTTAACAGTGTGTGTATGTGAACTTGGATATTATTGGTGCATTCATGTGGAATCAGAGTGACAGGCTTCGTGTACGCCCATCCCTTTTTGTTCTTGATTATTCAGTGCTGTAGGAATGCACAGTGCTGCACCTCTTTTCAGAAGAAATCAGATGTATATCAGATATATTGATGTTTATTATGATTCTTTCTACGGAATTTTGGTTGTAAGAGCAAGCGTGTACTATGGAATTCAGAGAGAGTTTTTTTTTTTTTTTTTTTTTTCCCTCTTGTGTACTTCTGATCAGTTCATCTGATTAGGCATGCGATTAAGCAGCCATGTGGCGTCTGGTGTTCGTCTGTGTGTGCTATCTAAAGCAAAAGCAATGCAGTGACGGACTCTGTTCAGTTGCCATTCGTGTTGTACCATGAGAAACAGCTCAGGTTTGATAATGTGAAGTGTGGGTTAACTCTATGCTAATTGCAATCTGAGAAATAGAAATAAAAAAAAATAAAAAATAAATAAATAATCTGATTACTAGGTAGAGGATGATAGGTTATCATTGTTTCTTTAAAAAACCCTCAAATAATCAATATTTATCCATAAATAAACAGTCAGGAGTTTCCTTTTGTCTGTTGAATAGTATGCAAATCTTGACCAAAACAAAAACCAAGGTTGAATTAGTCGCATAATTGAAGATGGTATCATGTTGCTAATTATATGCATTATTGGAAGGTATCAGGGAGATTGAACTGCCTGTTGAAGTTTACCTTTTGCGGTATGCAAACGCGTCAGTGCTAAAGACAGGCAGGTGCTTTGTAAGTCACTGTTCACTGCTCGCTCAGTGAATTGTGGTGATTGACTGCCTTGCGGTATTACACCTCCACTAACCCAGTATTCTGCGTGATGAATTCTGCTTTTGTAAACATCAGAAAACGGCGGAATACGCTGAATGCGGCGATGTGCCACGAGGAAGCGATGAGCAACAAGTGGCGGGTGCGGAGGTAAACTGAAATGGAATTTCACGCGACACAAAATGAGTGATAACCAGTCAGAGCTTAGAGATGCTGTTGATCGACAGATTGCCGTCAAACCCTGAGTTCCCCAAAATATTTTCTGTAGGGGAACAACGAACACGAGTTTAACGATAGCGTCTACATCAACATAGAAGAGCAGCTCATTACTGCTGTGTGCTTTAAGGCTTATTATAATAAAGTAAGGTAATATAAACTAAAATTCTATAAGATAATGATATACACAAGTCTACAAACAGTCATTTTCTTTGAAGAAATTAAAGTATGGCCTTCCAAACTCATGTTGCACTGGAAACATGCATGTTTTCATTATCAGATGGTTTTTACTTACATTTTCGCAGTCGCAGTCTGCTAAAATGCCTTCAACAGTTTGCATTAGCTTGTTCGAAAAGGCTGCCATTCGTGGCTGAAGTGCGCTTGAGCAAGGCGCCGAACCCCCAACTGCTCTCTGGATGCTGCAATGTGTGTGGCAGCCCACTGCTCCGAGTGTGTGTGTGCTCACTGTTTACGAGTGTGTGTGTGTGTGTGCTCACTTTGGAAGGGTTAAACGCAGAGGCAGTAATTTCCTTTGAGGGATTTGTAGATGAGTGATTTATGATGCAGCGGCTTATTATTCTAGTCAGTGTGTATTACTTATTTATTCCTGTTTGCTTTAACCAGCTTGGATTTGCTTTTAAATTAATTATCATTCTGTTCCTGATAATGGGATTGCATAATTAATGCTGAATGTTTTTCTACCTGTTACAGAGACACGGAAGGACTCTGACCGCCAAATCAAGCACTTCAAAATGCAAAATTATTATTCTTTTTTAAAATCTGTGATATGACCGTGCTTCTGCTTTGAGATATGAGGTTATTTCTGGTGGGATCATGTGATTGTGCTTGTTTGTTTGTCCTTGCCTGGGGTCCGAACTGTTCCTCGTAAGGTTAGCAGTCTGCTGTTTTGTGGCCCATTTCCTTGTTCCCTCCAGGCAGTGTACTTTTAAAGATTGTCGGTTTTTATTAAATGTATATTCTCATGCTCATGTTCAGGGATGAGCAGTGTACAGTTTTTTAAAAAAGATTGAGACAGATTTTCTTATTATAGATGAAAGGACAACCTTCCAGAAGAAACGATTCTCACCAATGATTTCCAAATGTAATGCTTTGGTTAAGGGCGTCTGTGAAATGCCGTAAATGTAACGTGTGCCGTACGAAAATAACTGTTGATGTAAGCGTTTGTGTGTGATATGGCATTAGGGATAGGGAGGGGAGGGGAGGGGGGGGTGATATTTCAACACAAATGAGAATACCAGACTAGTCTAGCTACCAGACTTAAATCAGCCGTGCAATTTAAACATCCCATCACTAACATTTGGAGATGTATAAACCAGGCTTAAATTTTTCTGCAGATTTGCTCTTGTTTTTAATTTAAAAATCTGTCAGAATAAACTAGTGTGCAAAAGTTTGATACTCTAACTTCAAGTTTAACACGCAAACAATTTAAAAGTTTTAAGAGGCTATAATGGCTGTAGCTGTTTCGGAATAAAGTACATTATGAAGCTCCTTTTAAATTCTGACCCAGCGTTCTCGATCGAAACATGACAACTTTTTGTTAAAATATTTGAGGCTAGACATTACATACCTGGGGTCGAAGGTGCTGACTAACCCCCTGAACCCCTGAGCTTTATAACCGTATGAATGAGGACCATGTCCTTACATATGTGTGTTATGGCATGTGTAAACTTATTTATTTATTTTTATTTTTAAATATTATTTTTTTTTTTTTTCATATATCATTAAAAATTTTTTGTCACATGGCTCACCTCTTGCAGAAGATTGTTTATGGTGTGTAATTGGTCTTCGGATCTCTACTGATGGACAATTTATACCGTCATACCCCCCAACCCTAGCATTTAGTGTTAAGCTTTTATCTAAATGAGGATTTGAGCCTGATCAGTGTGTGCTTGTAAGATTGCATGTACCAGATGTATTGCGCCTTCTCACTATGACTAATTGATAATGTTGGCTGTAACTTTTTGGTGGGCGATAGAAAAGCCAGACATGCACAACGACAGCCGAGTACATGTTACATCATTACTTTGGAAAAAACCCAGGAAGCTGGTTATGAGCTGGCTGCTGCTGCAAGCACTTGTGGCTTATTTTTTTCTTCTTCCATAAATTACATGTTAACCGGGTCAGAAACGCTTCAGTGCTTGTAAGATTTTAAGGAAAGATTTTTTTTTATTTTTTTATTTTTTTATTTTTAAGAGTTATTGGCTGTAATTGAGCTCCGAATCAGTTTGAAGTAAAATGTATTAACCGCGTGCTCTCTGTGTTGAACAGAAGAATCACAGAACGTAGATTTTTAGTCATTAAGAGTTAAATTATTAATATTTTGTAAAGGATTAAGGTTGCAATTTAATAATTTTGCAATTTATTTTAGAAATATTCCAAGTTGGAAATGGCAATTTTCATACGAATTAACAGCAATATATTGGAATTAACAGCAGTCCAGGGGTAGGAATTTAGCAGAATTTGCATTAAATCTGGTTATTTAAACCAAGATTATGCTGCTAGTTCCCTGTTATAGACTAACCTGCAGTTCTCCAATCCTTGAGTACGTACTACTCCGACTTATTCCTGATTTTCCTGTAGCTAAAAAAGTTTAATAATCACGAGCCGTCATGAGCAGCAGATCACCGGATCCTGTTTGTCATTAAATATATTTGTCTGCAAGGTTGAAGCACAACAATAATTCTTTCATGAGAAATTATTTGGCATGTCGTCCCCAACCTCTAACCAATTAAATGTTACGGCCAAAAGCTCCGCAACCGATTTGCAATTCCAATATCTCTTCTAGTCTTCTCAGCGATCACGTGCTTCAGCCTTTTTGGAGAGACGTCGGCTCAACGTGCCTTTAAATGAGTTCCAACCTCCAAATAACTGTTTACAAAGTCAATTAGAACATGTGAGAGCAGCTTTTTCCTCGTCAGCCATTGCTGCAAGTGTCCAGTCCTTCCTCCACATGTTCCTTTGTTGGGTTATTTCCCTCTTCCTTTCAGTGCATGTCACAGCGAGCTTCCTTATCAAAACAACTCGTGTTATGCTTCCTCAAGGTTTTGATAGCGTTTTATTTCGGAAATGGTACAAGGCCTGTTTTTTTTTTTTTTTTTTTTTTTTTTTTGCTTAATCAATCGTCATGTTGAAGATAATCCCACAGTAAAGACCTTTATTATCATGGCACAAGCCTCAACTGTGCGGTATCCGGGAGGGGTGTAGGCAAGCACGTCCCCCGCCTCCGTGACACTGCCATTCAAATCTCACTCAGAGGGAAAGTGCTATCCGCTCCCGTTCATACATGAGATCACAGACGCCCTTGGCTGGTTATCATTTTGAGTGACAGGGAGGTGAGCATATACCACCCCTCCTTTTGAGGGCTTGGCCAGTTAGTTACCACGGACTCCCAGCTGTGGATGGTTGCAGGCATCAACCTGGATTCAAATTTATCTTGTTGATATGCCACTTCGGAGGCCACTTTCTTGTTTTTTATTGCATGCAGTGTAATAACGCGACTGTCTAATTTAAAAGTACTCATATTTTTAAAAATAAATAAAAAATTTTGGAATGGAATTCGGCTTTCTTATGATAGAGAACTATTTGGACTTGGCAATTAATAATTAACCCCCCAACTGAGTCGTTCTCCATATCGTCCTTGGCCTCGTTCAATAATTTTTTAACCACAACAGAAATTCGTGTCCCAAAACCAGGTGGAGTGATGCATTATGGTCATTTTGGTCACAATTTCACAAGATGGTATTGGTGCAAAAAAACCCCAAAACCCTGCCAAACACACTAGTGGAGGATGTTATTGGCATGATATCGGGATCAGCTGATATTAGCTTTAAGACGTGATATCGGATGTTGTAGATATCCACTGATATGACTAAACAAGAAATAATAAGCCTTCCTTGACTTCCCTCTTTATGTCGGACTCGGCGCTCTGCGTAACCCAAAAGGTTATTACTCAAAAACTGACCGAGTGTACAGCTCTGTTAATTCTTCTACACGAGAGACAATACGGTCTCTGCAGTTATGTGCTGAACAACGTGTGTATCAGCCGGAGCACTTCTGATAGATCAGCGTTCCTCTTCAACTTTCCAGCGTGATGATGAAGGGACTGCTTTACAAGGCTACTCTAAACCCGTAGGGGGAATGAAATCGGGCTGTACACGGGAGATACCGAACCTCGATGTCATGTAACTAATAATAAATAAAAACATGATGCCGAATCTAGCAACCAGCAGCCCCAGTTTACTTCTAACTCCTTCCAGTTTTTTTCATCACACTTTTCTTCGACGTCAGGTGTAGGTGATGTGCGTGACATTTCCGGCCACGTCTCCACCCGCCACCATCATTCTATAATTAGAGTGCATGATGGGACGCTGTTGTATTGAAAACAATCTCACAAACCTCCATGATGACACTTTTTTTTTTTTTTGTTTGTTTTTGCCCTTTTCAAAATGGTTGTTTTGTTTGGGGAGGGCAGATACTGACATCATTGTCTTTGTCTGGATCATCCTGAATAAAGAGCGAAACAAGTAATTTGTTTATGGCATGCGGTACGATTGTAAGAAAGAACCTCCTGCTTTCACAGAAGAAGCCGTTTCACCCCCTACGATCAACCACAGATCTTTTCCTGTAGCCCAGCCAATAACCAGAGTACTCACTGTTTCCATCAAGGCTTTCTAATAACGTTTGTAACCTCAAGAATGCGTGATTATGATTTTTTTAAATTATTTTTTTTTCTAAATCCGGGGTCTGCTCTTATGATCTAATTTTGTCAAAACAATAAAAGTATTGTCTTCCTATTGGTGACCGATACAGATTGCAGTGAGCCAATTAGAACGATGCCTTCTAGATAAAGCATGTGACTGGAAAAGTACCCAAGAAGCCGGTGGGCGGAGTGCCCGGGGCAGAGTCAGTCAGCCATGATCTGATGTGTCTGCGTTACTCATGTACACTGAGTGGGAATCCTTTCTTTTACGTACGGCGAGACGTCTGGTGGCTGTATTTATTTCGTGTTACATGTTTGTGTATATACTTTGCACACTTGCACTTTCAGTATAGCGCAACCCTTTCGTTACAAGTCCCCCAGCTACCCCCTTCAGCCTGTTGTTACTTCCTGTCTAACCACAACCTTTACAGAATGAGGACAGGCAGAAAGCCACTGAGGTGGAGAGTGTTGTTGTTTGGGGCTGTTTGCTATCTCCAGGCTGATCATTTCCTCATTAATAAAATGAAAAACTCTTTTTATCTGAACTGGTTTGAAATGTTTCTCCAGCCCCGCCATGCAAAAAGATGTGACAAATTTAGGTAAGTGTTTGCTTTTATTTTGAGGAAGTAACTGCTGGTGTGTATCAACGGCAGGCCTGTTGAGTTGATCAGTTAATCTTCCCATCTTACGATTAATGCAAGTTCAAGTTTCAGAAAAAACTTGAATGGCGTATAATCTTCACGGAACACTACTGTAATTTTCCCGACCAAGATTAATTGCCGTAATTAACGTGTGCTTGGGTGACATTGTGGCGTACCGCTTAGCATGTCCGCCTCACCGCAGGAAGGTCCTGGGCTCAAATTCCTGGGCTCCTGCGTTTCTGTGTGGAGTTTGCGTGTTCTCTCTGAGCCTGCATGGGTTTTCTCTGGGTACTCCGGTTTTCTCCCACAGTCCAAAGACACGCACATTAGGCTAATTGTCTGTTCCAAAATGTGTCTGTGTGATGTTTTGACGGGCTGTTTAGGGTGTACCCTGCCTGCGCCCAGTGTTGGCGGAGATAGGCTTCCCATGACCCCAGTAGGATTAAGCAGTTGATGATTAAGCAAACGACTGAGTGAACGAATGTGTGCTTGTTTACATAAGAAAAATATCTGCTGAGTGTTTTCCTGGTTCCACAGCAGCACACTCTCTCTCCGCTTTCCGCTCCTGTATCTCTGATGGACTCAGGGAGGAGGGGCTACAACAGATCGCCTCTCAGCGGCAATAGAAGTTCTTCAGAATGTTTTTTTTTCCCTTTTTTTCCCTCTTCTTTCAATAAAATTACCACGGTATTGTTATATAGTTTCTCGGACAACGTATTGTCGAATAAGAAAGTTGTGGTTACGACAGTCGTAATCAGTGGTTTATGGCGAAATATTCATCATAGTTTGGCGTACTGATCACACAGCATCATTTTTAGTAAGTTCCCCAGTGTCATGTCATTTTTACCAAACCTGCATCATACCGATAAATTTAATATATTCCGCATTATTCAACACTACAAATGCAGGTTTATTTTTTTTTCTGTTAGAAGATTCTTTACTGTTTATCGTTAAGACATTTTTATGATATAAAAATGAGCACGTGGCCTGCAGCTGTGATCACACCGTAGGGTCTTCTCTCTGTATCTCCTCAGCCAGTGTGTATCCTCTTAAGAATTATCGTCTTTCCACCACAAGTGAACACGAATAAGACAGTTTTGAATACAGCAGTTGTGTGTACAGGTTTCACAGTAATTATTCTGAGACCGGTTTCTGATGAGGTCTGTGGTTCCTATATTATTTACTATATTCCTTTATTCGGGTTGTGTACTTTGAGCCTCTTCTGCTTTTGCTCGTGTAGGGTGCACAAACAGGTCACGGACGCCAAGCAGTAAATATTATACACAGTGGAGGTTACAGATGTGTTCATTTGTTCCTTGATGTGGACCAAGGAGCCGGTAGTGCGCGATGATGACTCTGAGTGTAGCGCTTCTCCATTGAACGCCGGGGCCGGGCGTCGAGTACAACCTGCACGCGCTGGGCATGAAGCTGTCCGAGAGCAGTGGAGCGTCCGGAGTGCAGTGTGTACGGGGAAATCGGAAAGTTCAAAAATAATAAAGCTGAAGTGCGGCTTTACCATCAAATTTTCACATGCATCATAAAAGGCAGTGAGTTTATTTTCATGAAAAAAAAACTAATGGGAATTTTATTTGAAATGGGTAAACATGCTATTTTAGGTTTTAAAGAAAAACATGGGTAACGTTGTATTGGGAAAACATCCGCACTTTAGACATGAAGCTGCAGTTATGACAAAAATAATATGCACTTACTTTGCTGGTTTCGGAGCAAAAAAAGCAGTGCTTGAGAATCACATTTCATTTCGTTTCTTTTTCTTAAGTCACTCAAAAAAAAGAAGTGTATATATTTATCTATATTTATTTGGACCCTCAGTGATTTTAATCAGTATAGGATACCGTACAGATTCTGCATTTTTCCAAAAATGTATTGTTTAATTTACGTGAATGCTTGCAGTGTATTTTTTTGTAAAAAGTTTTTATTTATTTTCTGCTCAAAGAAAAATACTTTATATATCAAAATTGTACTTCAACTTTCAAAAAGACTGCTTTCCTGATCATTATATTATATTAAATTCTTCAGCCACTTTATATTAATCAGGTATAAAGGAAGGCGTTTAGATTTTATATGAAATTTTCAAGTGGAACTCCAAGTGGAAAAACAAATTTTTGTTTTTTCCCAAGTTTGAACAAATATTGACGATTTCACGAAAAAAAAAAAAAGTGTTGGACTGAGGGCGGGGGGGAGGGGGGGACCCCAATAAACGTGCAAAAATGTGTAAATGAAAAAAACGTGTAAAAAGGTCACAGTAAAGTTGATGAAATTATGCCTTTTCAAGCACATAATGCAGCATAACTTGACAACCGACGCTCATAAAGCCACGGAATCTTCAGCATTTATTAAAAAATGATAGTAAAATAATATATCGCTACAAAATGAGAAGGTATAAAAGGTTACATGTAGGAAAGATTTGACAAAGTAATATTTACATTGATGAAATAGGAAGCGTCATTATGTTTGGACCAGGCCCTAACACTAACAGTAATAAAGTGTTCAGTGTTCGACGTGTAAAAATGTACAGGTTGTTAGTGATGTATACGGTGGTTGAATCAGATCATAAGGATTATAGCGAATTATCATCAGTGTTCAGTGGTTTGTTGAATAATTCCCTCAGCGCTTTCATATCACTATATTGGAAATTAAGCCCTTTATTTAGTTTTAGTGGGAAATCAATATTGTTGAAGTGTAGCGTGCTGGTTCGCCATCCCATAGTGCTGCCTAACAAGTGCGCAGGTGTTTTCCCCAGGTGTCATTGGGTGGTGACGATTAGTAATCGACAAAGTACTCAAAGGAGGTTACAGTGGAACCAGGCATGTCTCATTTGACATTAAAATGCACGCGACGCTGCTAGGTTTCTCTCACATCACCAGCTAATAAGCACAAGTCAGCAAGTTTTAGTGACCGTGTGCGAAACGAATGAGTGCATTGAAACACCGTCTTTAGTTACTGGAGGAACTAAACATCTTCAGCACTTAAACACAGATGAAGGAAATAAAAGTTTATCGATTTTACACGGAGTTTATTGTAAAATTCACCAGATGAGAAGGAGTGCTTTTTTTTTTTTTTTTTTTTTTTTTTTTTTTTTTTTTTTTTTTTTTTTTTTTTTGTTGTTGTTGTTTTGTGGTAGCACAAGTAGGGTGTTTAGCTCCATGATGTTCTACCCTGCGGAGGGTGCAAGCTAAGGGCTCGAACTTCCCGAGTCGAAAGAAGCACGCAGCTGTTTTCAGCCTCTGCCGACTGTCCCGCAGAATAAAGGTTGTGCCTGACGTGTGGACTCGGGTAAAGTGAAGCCAAAGGCGTTTTTTTTTTTTTTTATGTAAATTTCCTTCGAAAGGAATTCTGACACAAACTTGCGTCTGTCTGACCTCCACAGCTCTGAGGGCTGTAGCGCATCGCAGTAAAAATGTGTGAAACACCATATTGCATTTTGAGAAACTAGTTGGACGCATGTACAATAAAGTTTAGAGTAAATTTGAGGAATTTAAGTTTTTAATTTCTTGCGACCCTGTATTACATTTCTGAACAGAAAAACAAGCGGCGTATACATCATGTGGTGGTGTGAGCAGGCCTGGTTCCAAATTAGTTCAGTGAGAATAAATACGTCTGAAATACCCAAAGCTGTGATATCGGAAACATTCGGTTCCAGGTTAACTCTGGTACTTTAAAAAAAAATAAATAAATACCCGATGAGGGAATTTTGAGAAATGAAGGAAATCTTGTTTGTTAGTTCCTACTAATCAAAACCTTTTGTGCCTCTGGAGTAGTTAATGTTTTTTAGTGCCAGACTTCTCATTGTCCCCGGGCAAGAACGATAACCGAATTCAGTACTGGGTTATCGTCCTCGGGTGAAATGCCCGTCCCCGGGTAAGTGTACTGTATGGTACTTAAGTACTGTATGGTAAACTTACCCAGGGATGATTAGGGATGACGTTTCAGAATATTGGCAAATCCATTTAGTAATTTTACCCGTGTGTATTTAGTTTTTTGTAATGAGAGATGGGAATAATTTCCCTGTACAGATAATAAAGTTTTGGAATTCTGAAATTCATAGTAGCAAAATTGATGCCATGAAGTTTTAAATTAGTTTTCACATAATTGTAGGTTAATAAGTAATAATTATGTAGTTGTTAAAATCAGGAGAATGAGGCAGAGTTTGGTAATGTATGATGTCTCTTCCACCGGGAGAATGAAATAGGATAACAGTGCAGGATGAAGTATCCCATAAATTCAAAGTCAAATCACACTAAACCGGAACTGACAACTGATGGTCAGATGAATGGGAATGAATTCCAACGAGCCTCAATAGCACCAAACATCAGCGCCGTGAGTTGGTTTGTATTTTGTGAGGTGAGTAAGGACGCCCCACCCGGTCAGCGTTGAGGCTGGTCATAACCCGTTGTATCATTTACAGCATGGCGGTTCATGCTGACACTGGATTTCCTTTTGCCAAGAACCCCTTGCTGTATGACTCTGTGGATCGAGTTTCCCGCGTTTTGAAAACGAATGCTGCAAAAACGTTTCCCCGTTTCAGAACCACAGTTCTGCTTCAGACTGCAGATTCCTCCATTTCTTCTGGGATTGACAAAAATCGTCCCTACTTACCAGTGAAGATGGTGACAAAATGATATCCCAGGTTTACTCGGAACACCTGACCATCGTACCCATATGTGGGCCTTCCGCAAAGCGTGGTGACGAAGTTGGAAGCACACAGGCAACCTGCCTGTTCCCCTGAACACAGAGCGAGCTCCATGAAGACATTTGGCCAAACCATGTTGAACACTTTTCTGATGGACCACACCCCCTCACCCAACTTCGAGGTTATTATAACAGCGCGGAGAGACGCGGTCTGTGGTAGGATGTTCAACTACAAGCAAAACAACCTTGAAACCTACCTCCAAACCTAAAGCTTAGCTGAAAGATGTTCTACTTTCCAGTTCAGGGTCTTTTGCAGGGCATTTTTCAAGGCCGGTGACGGTGTGTAGATTCTCGCTTGTGTTATTTAACACCAATCAACAACAAGATGCCGGTGTCACTGCTACCAACAGATTGGCTTCATTTCTCTTTGAACTTCTTATGTGTTGACACTGAAGTTATACATGCTTCTCTTACCCAAAGAACAAAACTTGGTCCCTGCCATGTTGGTCTTCATTTCCTGGGACTTTTCAGGTGCCAGTTTTGCTCAATCAGTCGCAGCTCCATGAGTCTCATTAACACGTGGCAGACCTTCTTTGCTAACCTCTCAATTAGGTATGAGACAGTGTTCAGATGCACACTGCAAAAATTTGCTATCTAATCAAGATTTAAAATCTTTTCTCCAGCCAGAAATGAATTTTGATCTTGTTTTGGGAAGAATATACTATGTAGGAACAGAATGTGTAAAATTAAAATCGTTTTAAGAATATTTTCCTTGATTTAGTTTGTATCCTATTAGGTTAAATGATCTAATTTTACGCATTCTGTTCTTACATATTACATTATTTCCTCAAACAAGATCAAAAAGAGTTTTTGGCTGGAGAAAAGATTCTAAATCTGGATTAGATAGCAAATTATTGCAGTGCAGGATGTTTTTTTTGCTTGTAGCCATTTCAGAATTCATGAGAATGAAATACTCTTTTGCAGAAATGAAAAGAAGAAGAAAAAGGCAGTGAAATGCATCAGAATCAGAGAAACACCTAAATACTATTGGACTGTGCTCCAAAATCCGATCAGTCTGCCTTGGCCTGTCTCGTTTCACACCGCGCACGCTGCAGCATGTTTCAGGAGCGTCCCAGGAGCCCACTAAAATGTGTCTGGTTTGTTTTTGCCAGGCAGGAAGCGGAACTTTTATAAACATGTTGCTCCTGAAACGTACTGTTTCTGAACGTCTGGACACTTTCTCTCTTTTCTTTTTCTTTTTTTTTTTTTAATAAAGTCTTTATTTTTGCAGCTTCTAGATTAAGCTTCTGAATTTTTATTTTTTTGGATCGACCACATTTTGCCACACCAAACGCTCCCAGTGTGGAATACAGCAATTAAAGATGCGGTGCCATGGAGACCCGGAGTAAGGAAGAACCATTTGGTTTCTTGTGCACGACAATGATTGGATATTCAAACCATTGCAAGTCAGTGTAGTCCGACATCAGACTTGTTTTTGAGTAGCAGGAGGACCACTAAAAGTAGCAGGAACTCTGTCCTCAAAATGTCACAGAATAAGATGCTGAATTGAGGATCTCTCGTGAGAAATTGACGAACACACATGACACTGCATTGGCTTTCTCCAAACTTTCTCCAGCTGGATCACTACAGCTCCGATATCCTACCCCTACCGCTGGAACATTACACCAAGGGTCAGAAGAAAAGACAAACGAATAATAATTTAAAAGCATTTTAACTAAGCAGTTGTATTATTATTATTTTTTTTCATAACTAGGGGAAGTTACGCTGCTAACGATGACATCACATCACGTGACTTGAGTACAGGGTTTCCATGGTTATGTCGGTATGTATGCTATAGGACGTTTCCTTATCAATGGTGCTCGGCTCGGGAGCACCGCTCTTATAAAACGTGTGCGAGATGGCGGTTGGTGCGTTGCATTGAGGAAGTAAGACGGGATTTTTTTTGTTTGTTTGTTTGTTTGTTTTTGATGGCACACAAGTCTCTTGTAGACGGAAATTCCGCCGGCTGAAGAGTAGCTGTAGTGTAGAAGAGTTGTTCTATTCAATTCCGGTTTATGTGAATAGCGCTTTTTACAATCGACGTTGTCGCGAAGCAGCTTTACATAATTAATTCTCTTCTGGTACTGTGGGAGAATAGAAAGATACCAGTTTGTGAAGATTCAAAAAGAAGCACATATACAAAACCAAACAGAAATTTAGTTTGAATAATGTCCATACAGCTCAGCTAATATTTATCCGAATAAAACCCAAACGAGTTAAATATCTTTTTACTTCCTTTCATTTTCACTGTACTTTAAGAATAATACTGGAAATACTAGTCATTTCACAAGTTCTAGAAAGTGAATGAAAATAAACTGAAGTGTTTTCACAGGATGGAACCAGTTATGTAGCTTTTCATTTTGCTGCTAGTTTGAGTGTTCAGACTTGTCACACTTAAAATAGAGTAAAGGAAACCAAATGAAGTGCTAACTCGGTGTGCACGTGTGAGGGATGAGGTTCAGACGCTTTCGCACACATGGAGAATGGAGAAAACTTTCCCTTTAAGAAGAATATCTAATTAATGTAAGATTTAAATGTGAGGACAAACTGACCTAAACCATAGTAACTGGTAAAAAAGGAAATTATGAGCATTTTAAAAATATTATTATTTTTATTTATTTATTTTGGTGGAAAGGACAGCGTTTGCTTTTTTCATAATTGTTTTTTAGGTTAACTTGTAAACTTAACTCTTAAAGGAACACACCAGGACCAAATGAATGCACGATGCTCTGTTAGGTACATAAGTGTTCTTCACTTTAACACTAACTCCAGATCATTTTGGGTCACCAGTTGTTTTTTAAAAAAAAAAAAAAAAAAAAAAAAAGGTTTTAATAACAGCAGCGCTGGGGATTTCACGTGATGACGTGGCATCGCCCTTCCCTTACTGTTTGGCTGACTAATCCACAAGCTGCACCATGGGGCCATCCATGTGCTGTACAGTAGTGTGTGTAGAAACAGGATGTATCATGAGAAATTTTGGCAGAGGAATTGTCCCCTATTCTTTTTCTGGAGGGCATTGGAAGGGTACTGTGTTTTTACTCACCACTCCGAGATTCCGTGCAGTATTCCCGACAAGCCCCGTTTATGAAGTGGAGTTAACACAACTCTGTACTGTCTTGGTCTCATAGTCCGGAGTGTTTTTAAACTGAAATACTGTTGGAAGAGCATTTTCCTTGAGTTTTCTATTCATTTTGACCCCGTTAATTCCACAGCCAGGTCCTGAACGAGTGCATATTGTGCATTATCACCAACATCAGTCCATTCACGCTTTATCCACTCATCCTTTCCGGTCGTTTGTTATCCAACTCTACCCTGCGTGTTCCACTATGGGTTATAGACACTATGGGCGATGCGCTGATTAGGGGCAGTAAAATCCTGGTTGATTTTCTTGCTAAAAATAATACAACCAACACTTGCTCTCCACTGCAAACTTGAGCTTCTTATGTTTATATAAATCCGAGTACTCTGTGGACATTGTGTTCTCCTTTACGGGTCTGCAGTAATGATGGAGGTGCAGAAGGAATACAGCAAATTCTCAATCAGATTAGTTTTAATAAATCAATTATATGATCACTTATGACTGGACGCAGGATTTGCTGGGTCACATAGGACAAAGAAAACGATCAAAATAAAAATCAATCCTTAACTATTTTAAAAAGGGCAGCGATGTGTGGAATGCCATGAAAAGTTTCTGGATTGACGTGTATATATTTTATTGTTGTTTGGATTTAAAGGCAAAGTAGATACGTTTGGAAAAACCAGAGAGTGTACTGGGTTTCGAAAAGTAGCCAATTAAAAAAAAATCCCACCCCCTCACTTCAGTGCGCCCTCCAAAGATACTTCTTCAAAACATGTACGCAGAGGTTTTAGCTTGTGTGTGGTGCGAGAGAGAGAGAAGGAGAGCGCACTGGGACAGGGAGAGGAGTATAGTGTGTCGTCATAAACTACCTCATATTTCATTCACATGTAAGAAAACACCTCATGAATGTAAAGTATGAACCTGGCTATTGTTAGTACTCTCAGCTGTCGAATAGCCGGCTAGTTTTTGCAGGTATGGCTGCTGAGCCTCGTGCAAGACTCACACGCACTGAGTATGTGGGCACGGTCCGTACAGGTAGCCAGTGAAGACCTGAAACTACCACAGATATGTCATCAAGACTGGTCATTAAAAGGAAAAGATTATGATGCGTAACAGAACACAGACACTTGGCAAATGAAGACTGATAAAGAAAGGTGAATTTAAGTTTAAGATGTTTGGGACACAGAGAAGTAAGATGCAGATTAAGGAAAAGGTGCTGGAGGAGTGCTTGACGCCTTCTGTCGAACATGGTGGGGAAATGTGATGGTCTGAGGGTGCTTTGGTGGTTGCAGAGTGGGAAATTTGTACAGGGTAAAAGGGGATCATGAAAAAGGAGGGCTATCATTTAATGCCGTGCCATACCCTGTGGACGACACAGAATTGGAGCCGCTGTCCTCGTTTAACAGGACAGTGACCCAAAACACTATTTAGAGAAGAAGCAGTCCACTGGAATTCAGTCACTGGTGGATCTTGACTTTATTGCGCTGCTGTGGGCGCAGCTTGACTGTTTGGTATGAAGGAAGTGCCACTCAAGCCAGTTCAACTTTATCATCTTGCCCCAAAATTGACAGCTCGAATGGCTGAGGTCTTCAAGGCTGTTATCGGAGCTGCACTTAGAGGACTTCAGACAAAAAGCAAAGTTTGAAGGGCAGAAATTATTTGTAACCTGGCCGATGTCTCGGCTGACTGCACTTCATATTCGTTTAATGAAAGTAAGTTTGTGTTCTCATGAGAAATTTTCTAGGTGACCCCAAATTTTTAACGTTCAGGTCATTTTTATTGACAGACAAGGAAAGTGTATTCGAAAGAGACACAAGATACTTGGAGTTTCTCATATAAGCCCGTTTTACCAGTGTTTCCACGAGGGTGACTGGTATTGTACCATGCCAGATTAAATTTAATATATTTGGTCTAAACCTACTCACTGAGTACTCGAATTCTGCTGACTCTTTTCGTGATTAGTCATGAATCAAGTCCTCTTTCAGGAATAGAAAATGCTTTAAAGTTGAATGGTTTATGAGAATAGAAAAGGGAAGTGGCCAGTGCTAGTTTCTCTGGGGAAGCAGTAATTATAGTACGATCTTACAGCACCTTCAGCAGCACCTCGGATGTTCTTTATGATCCGCGTGAGCAGTTTTAGTATTTCAGTTGAATGCTCCTGACCTGTCGTCTCCTCTCTACTGACCCTCCTGACAACTCAGCTGAGGTTTCTGGAATGAGACCGAAAACGCCTCTGTTACTCGACCGCTCTGACGTTCTTCCATTTTGTTTACTGTGAACAGCGGCTGTTTGTTCAGCTTTATGGATAATATTCACCCTGGAATATGTGTCCGCGCACACGCAGATTCAATTTATGACTTGTTTGTAGTTGGTGAAATGAATGATCTGATAAATCATTTACAGTGTTGAAACACAGTAGGTGATTAGCTCACATCCTTTGAGGGCTTTCCCATCTTTGGCAACCATGACAGGTGGAAAAACCCCCGTGGGGAATCAAATGACCTATAAGGAAGAGCATTCTTAATAACGGTCACTATCTTGGGTTTACAGTTTAGTGTCATCTGACTGGACAGAACAGGGGAGGGGATCCACCTGTCAGCCTCGGCGTTTGTAAAGCAAAGTCTGATCAGTTGTGGAAAACAGTGAGTAAGTGTCGCTAGATCCGTCACACTGCGTGGACTTCTGTGTAGCAGATTAGTCACAGTGAAACCAGCTGAACTTCATCCTGCCTGCGTTCTCTTTGTATCGAAGGACACCTGCTGGATAGATTCATATTGCCTTGAGTCCTCTGAACTATTCAAAGAAACGTCTATTTAAGTGCTGTTACTTATTCATAAGCCACGTGGTTGTCTAGCTTTATATTAAGAGCCTTTTATTGTTTAGCAGGAAACAGATTCACTTGCTTCCTTTCTATAGTGATGAGTAACGGTACACAACGTTTCATTTCTTTAGTGTCCCTTTTTAGTTTCATAAGTGTGAGAGGTCATTCAATTCGGTTTAAATTTGGTAAAGAATTGAAAGGTTTCTCAATAAAACCCTACACGTCCCTAATGCGCAAGCCTGTGACGACGGCGGTGAGGGAAAAAACTCCCTCAGACGACACGAGGAAGAAACCTTGAGAGGAACAAGACTAAAAAAGGAAACCCGCCCTCATTCGGGTGAAACCAGATAAACATACGAGCCACGTAGCAGAAACTTCTCTCTAGTTTACCATGAAGTCTAGCTGGTTATTTTATAACTGTAACTGGAATTGTAGTCATCAATCATTTTGGTAAGAGTTTTTACTCTTTTACTAAAAAGTCAAGTTCACAGTTTAAGCGTATATTTAGACCCATATGGATCATCAGTGTCAGGAGCGAGGGGCTTCTAAGATGAGAACTATAACCAGTAGTAGCACATCAGGACGGATCACAGGATTCAGACCGCAGAAGGATTGGGATCACTGGTGTCTCAGAAGAAGCATGTGTACCTCAACAAAAACACACACGTGCACACACACAGAGAGAGAGAGAGAGAGAGAGAGAGAGAGATTGTTAGATGTGTTCATAACAGTGTAAAGGTTAAGGAACAGAGATTATCAGTGCTGAGTGCAAGCAGAGACTGACTATGGCAGTATACCTAAAAAGAGAGAACCAGAAGGAAGACCGATATGACAACACCCTGTAACATGAGGCAATCAGCCACCACACTATCGACGGAACTGGGGGAGCATGTGAGGGTGAGGAAATGACAGCGTCCAAACTCGGGGTTTGCTAGAACTCTCTATGCCCGAGTCCCCCTGCTCCTTTACCTAATAAAGTCCTAATGACAGAATGCTTGATTAAACAAGTTTTCAGTCTAGTCTTTGTCCCGAGTGCGTCTCTGAGTCCCGAACACTAAATGGAAGGCTGTTTCATATACGTGGGGCTTTGTGGTGATGAATCTATTGGTTAAAAATGCATTTTTCCCACAATCCTGTTGGTGTTATGAGTAATCCTGAGAATTTCCAGCCTGCAAAAGATGCTAAAGTGCTAATTGAATTTTCTAACTGAACGGAGTTTAAAAGTGAGAGTAGCAGAGTGTTTCAGGCGTTCGGCTCTTTATGGCTGTTATGATGAAATATAATCAGCTATGCCATGTGTGCTTTCAGCCGTGAGATCCGGAGGTGAAAATCTCTCTCTCTCTCTCTCTCTCTCTCTCTCTCTCTCTCTCTCTCTCTCTCTCTCTCTC
>JAQMYF010000023.1:21693631-21720911 GCA_030014195.1 Neosilurus mollespiculum | reverse complement strand
CACAGTATGGAGGTTATATGCTTATTGGTTGAGTTGACATGGAATAATCTGGTTTAGAGATTGCACTACTTTGGTGGATGTCTGCACTCTCTGAATGCATTTTTAGCTCCGAAATGTTTCTTAGTAAAAGTTGATGACCAGCTTATCTATTTTGAATAAGCTCACTCTTTTACTTTGTCTAAATCAATTTCTATAATTTTTTTTGTTTGTTTTTCCCCTTCTTTTATTTAAGCTAAACAACTCATCAAGAGGTTGCTGAACACAGAGCCCTCAATGAGGATAACTATATCAGAGTTTATGTACCATCCCTGGATCAATGTAAGAACATTTATGTTCAAACTTTTGCAAATATGAGATGTGTAAGGGTTGGACTAAATAAGTTAACATATGTGGATACGTTCCTGTCGCCATGCAGCAGTCGATGGAAGTGCCACAGACCCCCTTACACACCAGTCGTGTCCTGAAAGAAGAGAAAGATGTCTGGGAGGATGTCAAGGTGATTTTAATTTTTATTCTCCCCTAATTTAGTCATAGCCATTTCCCACCTGTCAAGTGTTCCCTCCCTTTCACATGACCACCACCAACCAGGAAAGGGCAAAAGTGAGTATGTGCCCCCTTTATGTCACGTGATGCTGCCACCCACCTCTTTATGAACTGCTGCGCATGTATATTCAGGAACAGCCTAACATACAGAGGGAAAGTGCTGTCCACCCTCTTCTATGCACAAGTTCACAGATGACTATGATTTGGCTGGTGATCGAGAAAAGCCTTAGCATTTACTTGTAATGTTGCATTTGTTTTTTTTTTTTATATTCTTAAGAAAGATCAAAACAAGTTTCTCCATGTGTTTCCCGTAACACTGATTTGACTGTCTGCCTTTTATCATTTGTTTATTTATTTCTTTTGTATTTTCATCTCCCTGACTTTGATATAACAATGCATTTACCACAGGAGGAAATGACTAGTGCCTTGGCCACTATGAGAGTGGACTACGAGCAGATCAAAATCAAGACCATTGAGGACTCCTCCAACCCGCTGCTGATGAAGAGGAGAAAGAAAGCCAACATGGCTGCTGTAAACCAGACACCTAACAGCTGAGGACAATGTTGGTCTCAAATGCGTCAGTATACGTGTAGGTTATATTAAGGAAGCAATAATTCATTTTAAAAAATGGCAACGTTAGGGGGAGTTGAAATGAAAGTAGATTCTAATCTCTTTTTTTCCTCCCCCAGTTTTCTAAAGAATCATTTTTATTACTCAGCCTTTGTAACTATTTAACCACTCTGCATTATTAAAAGGCATTCAGAGATTTGGAAAGCCAGAAGGTTAAGAGCTCATGTCTGTAGTTCCTAAGTCACATTACATCTAGTGTTCCCTCACTTGGTTTATAGCTGGAGAGACTACAGAAGAGAAAGAATGTTTTTTCTTTTTCTGTTAATCCTCCCCCCTTCCTCCTAAATCAAAGCCATTGGTACATTTATCACATGCACACTTATCACTTATCACAAACCTAGTGTCACCGTCTTTTTTTTAATGGGTTCCGCAGTTTGCATGTGCATTTCTCAGGTACTTGTGATAAAACTACCGGAGGAACTAATGGCTTATGCAAGCTTTCTCACAAAGTGCCCCCACCTCACCCCCATTCACTCCCCTTTCTGAGAAACACCCCTGCACTTGTATGCGTTTAAAAGGCTAATCCAAGAAAAAAAAAATGGGGGTAAATGTTATCACTGATGTGCAGACCGAGCAAACTTGTTCTTGAAATGACTTGTCGAATGTTGACAACTCTCTTCCTGACTGTGAAGCTCTTGGAACACCTCCGTCACACTGCCTCTCGAGGTCCAGTCATTCAAAGGGTTCGGATTTTTTTCAGAGCTTCGCATTTCGTTTTTAGTGGCCTGTGTTGTTGAGGTTTTTCTGCTGGTTTGACAGTGGGACGTCTTTTGACTCCTGTCGAAACAGAGGAGACGTAAGGAGGCACCTCACCAGCACGTTTTATGTCTTTTACCCAATTCACACTCATTTTTATGCTTTAAGAGCCCGGTTTGGGTGTTTGCCTTGTCAGTTCTATGCATATTATCCACTAGCTTTGTTCGTTTATTATACTTTGGTCAGTGTTTGAAATGATCTATGGTTCAACTGCAAGTTTTACACTGCTTCAGTAAACCACAACTGTTAGAGAAATCAGTATCTCAAGGGAATATCTCGTGAATGGAAACTGATGAAAGAAAGGTTTTATTCATTCTCATGGTTATGCATATTTTTGATTTTGTTTTGTCTATGCTAAGCCACATAAGAATGAATTTGCTATTTGAAAATATTTGTATACTAGTCAGAGAATCAGTCTACAAGTGTTAAGCCCCCTCTATTATTTGTGTGCTGGTTTTTTATTATTGTTTTTTTTGGTGGATCAGGTTTAAACCACCTGACACCGCATTAAGCATGGTATGGTGGTAGAAAGTGTCTTTAAATGTACAGATCATCCCGGCAAACTGGCATTGCTGTTTTCTGTAGCACTGATGGACAGGGTGGTGATTTTATTTTATTTTTTGATCATTTTTTAAATCCAAATTTTATATATGAAAATATGGATACAGGTTAATGTGTTGAAAGTATTGAATGGAAGCAGTGCACCACTAATTCAAGCTAATTCAAAGACTTTTGAACCCTCCTGCCTGTGTTTTGTTTTGCCCCATGTGTGAAAATTATGCTTTTTTTTTTTTTTCAATTTTGGGCATTTCCTTGCTATTCATTTGTAAGCCATTCTCACACTGTCTTTATTTCCTCAGTTTTTTTCTGAAGTAAATCAGAGAACTACAATGTAGAGATTTACGAGTCCCAGGCTAACTTTTGCAGCACAGAACCAAAAAAAAAAACCAAAAAAGTATTTTCAGTGTTCAGCTGCTGTACTGTCAGTCTTGGTCTGCTTCAACTTTGGATTAAAACACATGAAAACAAATCTTTCTTTGTCATGTCTGCATAGAAAGCATGGAATCTGTATCATAGATGTATTTCTGTATTTTCCTGTTAATGATAGATTGAAGAATCTTGACTCTGACTCAGGTGAGCCATCCTCTTTACCCCAGTACTCATTGTGAGTGGTTGTTGGGCAATGATGAGGGTAACCTGAGATTTTGGTTGCACGTAAGCCGAGGTGAGGTTTTCTGGGTTTGGCATTTTTCCATCTCATCCTGAAATATTGGCAGTCTGTCAAAGTGTGTTCATGTTTTTTCTTTCTTTTCATTGCAGTTTACAGACAGTATTCTAAACCCTCATATTACTCCAGGGGTAATGCACAGTATTAATTCCTAAAGTTAATAGCAAAATATTTTATATGCTCTGTAGTAATCAGAATTGTAAATATTTTAATGGACACCAGTGTATGCTTAGCTGTTTTAGGACTTTGAGCTGACTTCTAATTTGTAAGCATACACTGCTGACCACAGAATACAATGTTTGTTCTATATTAAGCGCTAATCCTATTTCCAAAAAAGTAGGGATATTTTCCAAAAAGGCAATAAAAGCCAAAACCAGTGATTTGTGACAGTTGAAAGATTAAGATTACATAATATAAGTAACAGTTCTAAGGTGAGGTATCAAGATTGGATATAAAAGTAGCATTAACTAAAGGCTAACTATTTGCACCAAGTATGGGTGTCCTTTGAGCCCTCAGGCAGCACTGCTTGAGAAACGGTCGTCCTGACACTGCATTACACAAGGAGGCAGCACATCAGTTCTATGCAAATGCACAGAATTCCCTGGGCTTGAGCTTATCTTCAATGGACTACTTGCTGTGATCAGATGAGTCCACATTTCAGCTTGTATTGGCAAAGGTTAAGTTTTCTATGCCGAAGAAAAAAGTGACCGTATAGGTTATCAGTGAAGTGTGAAAATGACAACATCTGATGGTATTGGGATGCATCAGTGCCTATGGCATGGGTGAGTTGCATGCGTGTGAAAATATCACTTATGTAGTGGTATATATTGGACAATATCAGGCCTCGTCCTGCAAGAGCTATAACGGTATAGCTTTGTAATGTGATTGAGTGGACTGCTGCCAGTCCAGGTCACTGTTGAAAATATATTCTTTGAACTTTTGTCAGTTTAATGGTCAGTTGACTAGACTGAATTATCAAATCAGATGTTTGTTTTTATCATATTTTGAAAAATATCCTAACGTAAATCTAATGTAAACTGAGTTAGTAGAAAGTGCATGAAAGGTATTACCCAAGTTAAAAATTGTGAGGCATGCTCACTGTGTTTAGATTTATATTACCAGAATAATTACAAAACAAAGCAAACGTATTGGCACTGGAGCCTAACTTTGGTTTGGATCTTTTTGTAAAATGAGCTGGACCCTTAAGCTGTACATAAGTTATAAGAGCTAGTCGAAGTCACAATATTGTGTTTTTTTTTTTATTCATAAAAAAAGAAGGAAGGGAGGAAGTAGACTTTGTCTCATCTTTTTAGGCTTTGTAGTGCAGTCATGCTTTTTTTTTTGTTTTGTTTATTTATTTTTTATAAATAATATAAATTGTGCCCAAAAAACCCCCCAACAGGTTATTAATTTATACTTAAGCCACAAGTTCTTATAATGCTTGTCAACCAAAGCAACTCTTTCCTGTGCAGGGTTCCTCATCACCAGCACCATCTATAGACATCTTTTTTTCACATTTTTAACTGAAAAGGGTATTGTGTCGGTTAAATACGCTACATTTCACTGATTTTTTTTTTGTTTGTTTGTTTGAAAGATTCCCATACTTTACTGTCTTTCTAAGTAGCTTCAGTGACTTACTGGACATGCTGATCAAGTGTTAACAGTCTGCTCAAAATTACCACCACCTGAAATTGCTTATAGCACATACAGTTAGGTCCATACAGTTTCTCTTTACACCACTGCAGTAGTTTTGAAATGAAGTTTCTGCTTTAATTTAAAGGTTTTAACAAAAATACACTTAAATACACATAAAATGTTTAAAACCAGGCCGATGAGTCGTCATGTTGTCATCTTTCATTTTGATGGCTTGACTGGAAACAACCAACCTCTGCAACTGGCTTCTTTCCATAACAGGGACAAAAGTACTTTCATTGTTGGTAAACATAACCAGGTAATCGTATGTAAGTACCAACCAGTGGGTTTCAAAGGAAGTGAGGCTAGAGAAGCTGTGAAATGGAAACTTGCACTCAAATTGCTTATCCTAGATCGCTAGTCTGACCTATACATAAACTTCTAGCATTGCGTGCGGGTGTGCGCACACGCACGCGTGTGTGTGTGTGTGTGTGTGTGTGTGTGTGTGTGTGTGTGTGTGTGTGTCAATTAAAGCGAATCATAAATTTATGTACTCATTTCTTTTGCAACCTGTGCTGATGCAACAACTGATCCGGTGCAATATAACCAGTGATCACGTAGTTATTGTTTCTACACACCAGTGGTGTACAGTGCTCGATTTGATTGTTCAGTATATCTTCATTATTTGTGCTGTTTATATTAATGGGAGATTAAATCATTGATGGGGAAGTTACAGTCGTTTCTGAATGGTTTTCAGGGTCGCTTTGATCGTCACAGGAACATGTTTGTTTCACAACATTAGACATGATCATGTGGTGGTTTGTTTTTTCTTTGTTGAAAACAAACAAAAAAAATGGCTGATTTCTGTGGCGTGTATTCAGTGTTCTCATTCTTCACTCAATATTTAATGTCCATATACCAAGAAAGGCGATAGTCTTCGAGATTCTAAGAACTTTGTGTGCAGTTTTTCTTTGACGACTTATTATTTTCCATGAAAGTGCTGTTTTTCACTTTCGGTGTGAATTGCAAACACATTTACGATAGAAACTAATTGGCCCCAGAATGACACCTACACAAGGACATATCTACCCGCTCTTTCTGTATAGAAATCGAAAATAATGAACGACCAGAAAACTTTTAAGAGCATATCTACTCTACATGGAAAAAATGAGCTACAGTCTTAACATTTTTGCAGCAATGCACATACTGGTATGCTTCCATGCTCCTGTGTGTGGAAATAGCTCACCGAGACACAAAAATGTGCTCCTGGGGTAACTCTCTTCCAGTAATGAGTGGAATAGTGGTGGTCTAACAGATTGTATTTAACCAAAGGTGGGTGAATACAGGCTTTATTTTTTGTTGTTGCGTATTATTTGAGGCAAAATTGCTCAAGCTCTGTCAAATGTCACGGAGTCCACTGATTACCATCAACTCTCGATTCTTTTCTTTTTAAATAAATATTAGTCTTTGTTTTAAACCATTCCAGTGTAGCTTTGGCAGTATTCATAGAGTCACTGGCTTGTTGGAAGATGCACACTATTACAGACATTAACATTTATGCTTCTAAAATTGCTCTGTTTTTGGCTACATCTATCTTTCCCTTGACCCTGACCAGTTATTCAGTCCCTGTTTTATTAAGGATATCCCCACAGCATGATGGTACCACCACCACCACCACCTCCATGCTTCACTGTGGGAATAGTGTTCTCAGGGTGATGAGTAATGCTGAAAGGTTTTGCTTTGTGCCAAGGCCAGAAATACCAATGCCTGGATTATGGCTGTTTTCTTCTTTTTTTCTGAGCGGTATAAATACTTACTTATGCAAGCCATTGTACAGCTACCTTGTCTTGTATGTGTGCTATAGAGGAAATTGGCAATGTGCTGATGCAAGCCACGACAGTCCCCTTGCTTCCGTCTTCAAAAGGCTTTGAGAAGACACACATATCAGCTCTAGTTAAGACGTGCACACGTACACCGTGTATGTTGACTCATAGCTCACTATGTTCGCTAGTTTGTGTAGTCTTAAGGAGAGCACGCGACTCGTTCAGTGTCGTACGGTTTAATTTTGTGCAAATAACATTGTTTTGTGCCGGTTCAATTTTCACTGCTACAAGAGGAGAATTATTCAACATCTCTGAACGTTACTCAGCACGGTCCTAACTGAAACCTCTTTTTCGGTCTTGCTGACACAACCGCGAGTTGCATGGCAGTTCATGTTTTGCTTTCTGATACTGTGTGAGTGAAGTGTAGCATGCTGTGTGAATTTACTGTAAAGAGGTGACAATGTCATTGCTGGAAATCGGTCTATTTAGGTCACTCCTGAGGTTAGATTCGTTCTTCACATACTCCAGTTTTAACACACACAACTGTCACACGCCCAGATCCATGATGAGATGTACGTTATTCTATACACTATCTGGGTTGGTTTCTTGTCTGAGTTGCTAGTTTATTTGCCCAGACTTGTGAAATTAGTTTGCTGTGAAGTATAAACTAAAACAGCAAGACAAAACAAGACTTTTTGATTTCTTTTAACATTTTAATTCATCAATTTAAAATGTCACACAGCAGTCAATTAACTCTTCAGTTGAGCAAAAGTTTCAGTATTAAATACAACATACAAAACAATAAATTAAAAGCCTTAAAGTAGCAACGTCACTCTTAAATATAAAGATAAATATATAAAAATCTGTAGACATTTGAAACAGTTGCATCATTGCAAAAAGCAAATACATTACAGAAAAGCTGTGGTCAATATGACTTAAAAGTCTCTGCAAAGTTCATCTAGGAAGATAAACACATCGGGAACTTTTCTAGTGCTGTACAAAAAACAGCCAAGTACAAAAAAAAAAAAAAAGGACAGAGGATTGATTTAGTGTGGTAGCACAGCGGAAACTAAAGTTTTTTAAGTAGTAATAAATAAATATTTGTGCATCCAGACATTTGTGTATCCAGTGTAAACCTTATATTCTACACTGTACATGCAGGAGTCCCGTTGTTGGATTAACAAGTGTGTCCATATCCCATTCGTTCAGTGTTTACGTCTCTGCAGCGCCACGTAATCTTCAATGTAGTTGAACAGCATGTCCAGCTCTCCCATGGCTTTGTACAGGCCGTTCCCTCCCATCTAAACACAAGGCATACATGAAGTTACCACCACCTCTGTACATGCATATCTATCAGGATCGTACACATTTCATACGTGATGATGGATCACTTCGTATGAATACTTACTTGAATGTATGAGTTCTTGACACTGGAGATTTCAAAAGGTTTCCTGCATGTGAAGTAACTCCTCTGTAACACAAAAACATCTGTGTTAACCGGATATCTGAGGCATTTTAATTATTTATATCTAAGTAACAGCCTCTCCGAAGTTAAAATACTAATGTATGACAAGCTTCTAATGCCTTCATTATGAATTGTATCAACTGGTTACATAACAGCTTACAACAGTGGATCAAAAGACACAATTATAATAAAGTATGAAACTTAATAGTGAATTTAGGAATTTTAAAAGATGAAAGATGGTTAGTTGATGTTAGACCAAAGCCACTAATATTCTATAGGTACATGGCAACTTTTTTAGATCTGTTATTATTATTATTATTATCATACGTAAGTTTAGTTATTAATTTTGATATTTTAACTTTAGATTAAATACAAATTATAGGATAAATTCAGGCTTGTGGGGAGGCTGGAGGAACACTGAGCTTCCACCCTAATCAGCTTGCCAGACCATCACATGGCAACACACACACACACTAAGTCACACGTAGACTCAATTTGAAACAGCAAAGTAGCCTGATCTGCATGCCTTCGGACTGTAGGAGGAAACCCATGCAAGCGCAAAATAACTTGATTATGAAATCATTTGATAGTGTAATTACTAATCAGATAATAAATAACAGCCTTTTTAAGTAACAGCCCTGCCAGTAACGTGCCGATTAGTTTAAATGTTGAGAACCTGCCAGTGAAAGTCCTTACAGAGCATGCGCAATGACCGTATGATTTTAAAAAACAAAACCAACTCTGCTTCTTTTTTTTTTTTTTTTTTTTTGTCTCTGTCACATGGGTATGACTCCTCCACCGAAACTATTAGCATACAAGTCAGTCTGCAATTTAGGCTCTCACAAAGTTATTACTAACGGTTAGTGGAAACTTCTATGTCGAAATAGTTATTAGTGCGGGTCTATCCGACAGTTTTGTTGATAAAGCAAGTGGATGTAGCTGTCGAGGAACCGTGCTAATGACTAACTAACTGCACATTTAACCCACTGATTCACGAAGCATGGTGATGAGATTCATATGCATTAAAATACAGTTGATGTTGATCAGAAGAGAGCAGGTTGTTGTTGTTGTTGTATGTGCAACTCTTTCAGTAAAGAGTAAACAAATACAAACATTAGAGATACTCACACATTTGACCAGCTCCCTCTTGAGCTCTTGGAATAAGCTTCCGATGCTGTCGATGGGCTTTTTGTTCGTGTGCCTGCTGATGGCACTGGGTAGCACAGTCTCCAAATAAAAGTGCAGGATGTCGTTCATCACACTGCATCCGTACGGGCTCTGCAAGGGATACAAAACCAACTAATTTAACTATTGTTTAACTATAAGTCCCCATTTTCTTTTCAGAATGAGTTCCAGTGTGTCTGCATGCCTGAGTTTCAGTATGATGCATGCAGGAGGCTCTCTTAAATCACTTTATAAATCAACCTTGGATATAACAGTAGCAGTAGTGTTGAAGATGTGGATAGATGTCTGATACTCACTTTAAAGTGTTCGAGAACTGTCCTGTTGAATAGTGAGACGTCGAGCTCGTCATTGGATTCCTAAACAGAGAGTAGAAATTGTTTTTGTTTGTTTATTCAAAAATCTCTTGACTGAAATCAGCTAAACAAAAAAAAGCAGGATCACTGATCTCACACTAATGAACACCTCATAAGGTAAGGCGTTTGCTTCTTTTCCCTCTCATCGATTTTATTTTACAGTTATATTCTGTCTTTTTGCTTTTATGCCCCATGAAGGACTTTGCTATTTTTTAATTTTTTGACTTTTTTTTTTTTTTCACGCTAAGTGAAACCTGTTAAAATGAAAGTATCTGAAAGCTACTCACATAGTAGTCTCGGATCTCAGCGTACGAAGAGCGGAGTGCTTTCAGTCTGACTGGAAATCCCTCCACAAAGGAGCAGCAGCTGTCTTTGCAGATGCTCTTTTTGCACTGAGCAGCCCCAAGCAGCAGCACCGTCAGCACAGAAAGCAGGAGGAACCTAAACAGGAGCATTCTTGAAGATCTCGTCACAGCAGAGTTAACCCTTTCGTAAGCCTGCAGCTGAACCCTGGAGGGGAGGAGAAGTGCAGAAATGCTCAGAGTTGCCATTTTTATAACCCTAAGAAAATCCCTTCCTGTTTGGAGGTGTGAATTTACTGGAACATTTTTAATGGGCGTTTTTTTTTTTTTTTTGCTTTTTAGCTTGTGTCATCATTCATTGATGAGGCACTTTAACATTTTTGTATTGCATCATAGGAAATATTTTCATTAATGGACTGCAAACTCATCTTCTACAAACCCAATATTTAGGGTAAAGCCCTTCATCTATATTTAGATATTTCCTTTTTTTGTAGATGCTACTTTATAGTTAAAACCAGTTATATTATATTTATTAGTCCCAATGGCAGATTTGCCAACAATCCCGAGTATGTCACAGGAATTAAATATTTTAGAATGTATGATACAGGGAGTTTTCTCTATACCATTTGAAAGATGAATTCTGTAAATATTTTAATATTCATTCTAAATATTTTTCAAGTAGACAGTCATTATGTTGTTCATACCAATCGTGCAATAATCACTTCACCTATCCGATGACACGGACGCAATAATTCCACCGGTAAAACAATACCAAGTGTTATTTAATTTCTTTCCACCAATCAGAAACGAGGAAATCTTTCGAATATGCAATAATTAATTTCATTAATCAGTAGCGTTGTTTATTCAAGTCCTGGCTGACACGTGCAAGTAATACAGAGACATTTAAACCTTAGTCATAATACACCATTTATGTTGACTAAGTCCTAGAATATGGATACTTGGCTTTAAATGTCTGATCTCATATTTTTAAAACTAACCAGAACTTTAGGTATTTAAAAACATCAGTTTATTTAATACATTGCTTGGATTTGGGTAGAAATAATGCTCTTATATGCCAGTTATGTGGTATGGTTGCCTTGGTGTATGGGATGGTGTCTAGGTGTTCTTCAAAAGAGTTCTATTATTAGATGATTTGTGCTATTTTGTAAATCTGCCCACTCGCATTTTATGCATCTGTTTATTTCACACATCTGCCCAATCGGATTGATTCTCTTAAATGCACACAGTTTACAGAAAAGAGGTAAGGGCGGGTCTGGTCGAGGTAAACAGAATGAGTGTGAATGACTTGCAGTTCCATGATCTTCATGATAACTAAGACACTGTTCACGTTAACCCCTAAATCTAGCTGTAAGGTACGGGCTGAATGATGTGGTGAACCCAACCCATGATGCAAACACTTCTTCCCGCTGTGACAAATCTGCTGAGCTGAGCAGTCATCTTTACCTTGAAGGCTTTGGTTTTGATTACTGTAAGCCACTACTGAGTGCAAAAGAGCTCACGTGTGAATGTAGAGGAACTTAGACTTCCTGAGGCTTTTGGTTTGGACTCTTCAGTTTATCTCTCTGGAGGAACCAGAGAGATGAAGATTAGAAGTAGATGGCTAGAAACATTAACTACCCACAGAACCTCTGAGGAACCCTTCGGTGAAGATGTTTGGTGTCCCTTGTTGATGTTATATATTTGCCCAATTCTCCGGTTCCAATTTCCAATTTCCAACTCCAAATTCTCTTTTATAATTAATCACTTTGTCATCTTCTATTGGTGTGCCAGTTGGTGGGGGAAAAGTTTAGCCACCCATCATGCTTTTTCCTTCATTTTAGAAGGCCATGCTTCAGGAACATTTGGGATTTTAATCCAAGGCCTTGCACTAATCCCTTTGGAGGCGAGCTGGGTGGCATTTTCTCTCGGCACCCACACTACGCCTGGATGTTCTTTATTCCTTACTTCAGTCATCAAAGGGGGTGATCACACTTAGAGGTACAATAGAAAAGCGACTGACGTAGTTGTTAATTTATGGCTGTCGCTTTTCATTCTCAAAATGTTCTCAGATTTCTCGCGCGACATTCGTGGCATCGCTTTTTGGTCACCTGGTTCATTCAAACAAGTTTGAAATTTCCGTGAATGTTGCAAAATAAGGCTCTGACGCGGAGAAGTCTCAAACTCTTCTCAAGCACATGTCGTAAAAACGTCGCAAAGTTTTTTTTGTTTTTTTTTTTTGCTCACAAATTATTCGTTTTGTGTTCACAAGAAAAAGCAACAAGTTGGGGATTTCCATGTGGAAAATCTGAGACTTGTTGGTATCCGGCATATTCTGTGTGTTTTGTCATCATTCGTATTTTATTCGTATTTTGTTCTCGCTAATCACGTACAAATAAAAAGCAAATGGTTTGAGATCAAAAAGTGAACAAAATATGACTGATTTATGATAGGAGACAGGCAACTTTTACACAACATGTGTGTGTGTGTGTGTGTGTATTTAAGTCGCAAAATTGACACGAATTTCAAAATTCGCTTAAAAATCACAAAAAATCTATTTGCATTAGTCACTTTTCTATCGCACCTCTAGTCTAATGACCCCCTAACTAACAAGTAACTGTTTGCATTTTACTGGACGAGTTGCGGTGGATCGACTGAAAAATACATCCTAGATGGCATGCTGAGTCATCACAATGCACACTCATTCACACGTAGTGGCAATTTAGCATAGCCAGCCCAACAATCTACATGTTTTTCTCTTTTGGCAGGTTACAGGAAAATGAAGTACCTGGAGGGAATCCAAACTGGGAGAACAGGCCATCCAAAATTATTATATATAATCATATATTTTATTTGACTGCCTTTAACTTTAATTCCAGCGTGTATTCACCATGGCATTGATGCTTCAGTTGGTCAAGTCATGGCTCAGCGACATTATCTGCTAATAAAATGATGAGCTGAATGTAGTGAATGAGGAGGTTTTCACATCAGTGGACTTTTTCTTCCCTGATGGCACGGATATAAAATGGGGACTCATGTAACGAGCGAGTGGTTCAGGGATCACGAGGAATTATTTTCACATATGTATCGGCACCCCAGAGTCCTGACCTTAACCATATTAAAGGTTTTCAGGATGTGCCGGAGAAGACTTTATGGAGTGGTTCAGTTTTTCCCTCATCGATTCAAGATGTCGGTGAGAAATGAACCAACACTGGATGGAAATAAATGTCATGAATTATGTAATGCCATGGTGATTACGTGGTGTAAGCAAAGGTGGTCCAACAAAATATTTTTTGCCAGGGAGTGTATGTACAGTAACCCAAGGTGAGGATCAAATCAGGCAACATGGAACTGTGTCATGATTCATCTAATGAGACTTTTTCTACTTTTCTGAAAAGCTAAAGTTATCACAATACATTATTTCTCTTCCATCACTAATTTAGTCTGAGATATTTAGTTCTGATCCGGTTGTGTTTCTCAAGTACACACACACCACAAACACCTCAAACACTTTACAAGAATCGCATCATTCATTAGATTACCTGGAGTATTAACTTATGAGTCAGACCTTTTGCAGTCCTGATAAAATCTGAGACTTGATAGATTGATGCAAGGTAGTTGCGCTATGAAAATGAATTGCTTGATATGATCGACGGTTGCAGGACGGTGACAGTGATATGCGCTTTTAGCACAGAGACAGAGCACAGGATATTATTGTTGTGATGAGCACTGTGACTTTATACTTCTGTTTTAATGAGTCACAGGGACAGATATTAATCAGGTCTACATCAAGTCTATTAGCACCAAGTCCCCACATTGATAAGGATCATTTAAATGGCGTATAGAATGCAGTACAAAGCCAAATGCAAGGCAAATGAAACTGTGATTTTTATATTTTCATGGTGCATGTTTTCGGGGGTGTGGCAGCTAGCACGTCCGCCTCACAGCAAGAAGGGCCTGGGTTCGAGTCCCGAGCTCGGCGAGGGCGTTTTTGTGTGGAGTTTGCATGTTCTATCTGTGCATGCATGGGTTTTCTCTGGGCACTCTGGTTTCCTCCCATAGTCCTAAAGCATGCACATTAGGATAATTTGGTTGTTCCAAATTGACCCTAGATGTGAGTGTGAATGTGTGTCTTGGCACTGCAATGGACTGGCGAGCTGTTTAGGGTGTACCCTGCCTTCGCCCAGACTCGGCTGAGATAGGCCTCCCTGCGGCCCTAGTAGGATTAAACAGTTCGCCGAAGGAATGAATGAATGGTGCAGATTTTAATTTCTACATAGAATTCTAACAAAGTAACCCCTGATTATTTGTGTTTTAACCTAAAGATATGAGTGGATGCAGTGATCTGATTTATTTGTTGATTTATTTTAACGAATGTCACTAAATGGAAGTTTTTTTCAAGTCTGTGAAATACGATGCCAGCTTCAGGAAATGCTTGTCACTTTCTATTTGAGGTCTCTACACAGCAAAATCTCCAGTGTTGAATTATTACCTACAGTGTTCCTATAGGTCCAGATGGAATCAGACGAGCACTCTGCGGTAGTATAACACTAGGGAGTTTACTGTGTAATAATGCATATAGTTATTCATGTAAATATTTGTTCATGGTGTGTATCATCATTTTCTGGGCTGCTTAATCCTAATTAGGGTCGCGGGGAGGCTGACGCCCATCCCAGCCGACTCTGGGCGAGGGCAGAGTACACCCTGGACATCTCGCCAGGCCATCGCAAGGCGTGTATCAGGTATATATTTATTCATATGTTATAATACTGTAAATGCCACTTATTTGATTACAATTTACATAATTATTTTTTAAGTCTTTTCTTCTCCTCCTAAAACAGGTGACGGTCAGAGAGTTTCATTATAAGTCGATCACTTCACTAAGCCTACAGCAACCCATCTAATTATCTTAATATCTAAATATCTAATTATTATCTAGATTTACACATTTCTTGCTTGGCTCTGAAATTTCTCTTCACACTTTCATTTTTTTTTTTTTTTCTTGCCCACCACAGCTTTTGCATAAAATTATCGATCATGACTGGCTTAAGTCCTACAGTGAAGTCCCAAATGTCCTTTTAAGGGGAGCGTAGTTTCTGTTAAGCAACAGCAAGTTTCGGGCGAAGTTACCGATTTAGATCAGATGTACCTAACTTTTTCCTTGCAGCTGCTGATCAACTCAGCATCCCATGTTTAACTTTGTAATTTTGGAAAGTCATGTCCTTTTAACTCAACATTTCTCAGATATTTTAGACTATCTTAAACCAGCGATAGCCGGATTTGCCTTTTGGACGTGTTGTAATGCGACACTTTTTTTTTTTGAAAGCCTTTTTGACTTGAGTTTTGAGTCAGGTGAATCATAGTCAGATATTTTAAGAAATGACTGTTAAGCTGTGATGGGAATGTGTGAAAGATTAAAAAGCATTATTTAAGCAAATCCTGGTTCACGTACAGTACACCTAAAACAAACTGAGAATATTTAAGCACTATGCACCGAAGGCGAGATGAAAGGTGCTGGATAGTATACGACAGGTTCAATAGGACTGATTCAATTCAGCGAAATCCACAGAGCCTAAAGTCCATAACTGGTTAAGTGTATACTACACAGGAACATTAGTGCAGGGTGGCATGGTGGCACAGCGGTTAGCACGTCCACTTCACGGTCCTGCGCTCAGCGAGGGCGTTTCTGTGTGGTGTCTTCATTGTTCTCTCTGTGGTTGTGGGGGTTTCCTCCGGGTTCGCCAAGTCCCACACACAGTCCAAAGACATGAACATTAGGCAAATTGGCAGTTAGAAATTGCCCCTAGGTGTGAGTGTGAATGGTTTTGTGTGTGTGTGTGTGTCATCCCTGTGATAATCTGGCAAGCTGTTCGGGGTGTACCCTGCTTTCACCCACTGTTGGCTGAGCCTCCGGCAAATGAGTAAGTGAGAGTGAGTAAAATTCACCATTATTACATCAATACAAGTCACTGTGTTCATTCATTCATCAGTTTATATCAGTTTGTACCGCATGCCTACTGGTGGTCAGAGCGGGGTGGGGTACACCATGGTCAATCTATTGTGGGGTTTTCAGAGAAAGACAACTAGCCGTTCACACTCACATTCTTACCTATGAGGAATTTAGAGTAAGCAGCTGACCTACTTTGCATGTCTTTGTATGGTGGGAGGAAACCAGAGAAACTGGAGTAAACCCATCCAGGCATGGGAGGCACGTGTAAACTCCATACAGGAAACAAAAAAATTGTAAATATGTAATTTTTACAATTTAAATATCTAATGTAATTTGCCTGGTGGGCGTCATGGTGGTGTAGTGGTTAACAGGGAAAATGTGTGGCGGTGGGGGAGTGAGCTGCACCTTCCCTTCCTCCACCTTCATGGCTGAAGTGCCCTTGAGCAAGGCACCGAACCCCCAACTGCTCTCCGGGCTCCCCAATGTGTGTGCTCACTTTTGATGGGTTAAATGCAGAGGCAATGATTTCCCTTGCGGGATTAATACGGTACAGCGCAATCAAAAAAATCAAATCAAAAAAAGGTCCTGGGCTCGAGTCCAGGGCCCGGCAAGGGCATCTCCGTGTGGAGTTTGTATGTTCTCCCTGTGCTTGTGCGGGTTTCCTCTGGGCTATTAGGTTTCCTCCAATAGTCCAAAGACATGCGCAGTTAGCTTAATAGGCTAACTGGCTGTTCCAGATTGACCTTAGAGGTGAGTGTGAATGGTTGTGTGTGTTGGCCCAGCGATGGACTGGTGGGATGTTCGAGGTGTACCCCACCTCACAGCAAACCTAGTATAATTAAGTGGTTTGGCAAATGAACAGATGGATGAATTTGCCTGGCAGTACATGACTATTCAAGCAAAAGTATTTGCCAGTGGCTAGGATTTCGGATGTAAATCTCAGGAGGATCATCCTTTCTTGATGTGTTATGAGAAGGCCACTTTGAATTAAATGTATGCCCTAAGACTGAATGAAAATACAGGCCCTCTGATAAAAAGAGGAACACCGGATATTTCTGTAGGTCTCAGACTACAAAGTGTTTATTTATGCAGCTAAGGCCCCGTGTTTGTGTTTAAAGGAAATAATCTTGTCAAACAGTAACAGAT
Source organism: Neosilurus mollespiculum (assembly GCA_030014195.1). NCBI lineage: Eukaryota > Metazoa > Chordata > Actinopteri > Siluriformes > Plotosidae > Neosilurus > Neosilurus mollespiculum. Next base: position 21,703,901 of record JAQMYF010000023.1, on the reverse strand, counting down.
ACCACATCGCTCTCTGTGGTGTCTTTTAGTTTCACAAGTCTTTTTCCCTCTCTATTTGTTTCTTCGCCAACACTTAGCGGGTGTCAAAATCTACCAGTGACGCAGATGAGAGCGTTCATCAGCGGATGTATCAGTGTACATACAAAACGGAGCTGAGGCACATGACTCGGACAGGAAAAAAAAAAGAAAAGAAAAGGAAAAAAATAACATACGTTTTGCAATATGCAAGCCATGCACCTATGTTTCTGTGATGTTTTTGCATGAATCTTGGTTTCCTGTCTGTGGAAGTTGGTGCGCGGCGGTTTGCTAGCATGATTGTCGTCACGGTGCGGTGTGCCTCAAAGCATGTTTTCTGCCATCTTCGTGTGTGAAGAAGTCATGGGTTTAAGCCTGCGTTGGCCAATAAAAGCTTGCCCCGCCTACGACTGTGGGATTGACACCAGGCAAACCCCATTTTTATGGTTTGAAATGTAAAACCTATTCGTTTCAGCTGGTGCTGTTGAACAGGAGAATGATTTAATGTGGTTTAAAGCAGGGATTTATGTGTCAAACACTTTCAAATTTCTCACTGGACTCCTTTTGTCCTCTTGCTGACATGCTGAATGTTTCAAAACAAGAAGATCGGGAACTCCGAGAGTACAAGGCGACCAAGGAGTCATGTTACATGTGGCAACGTGAAGATGGATATTTGGGTTTAATGCACCTTAATGCACTTAAGTTGAAGATTACAGTACAGTACGTTACTACAGTATAACAGTGATTTCCGCATTTTCTTTAGTTATGATCTCATGAAAGTTTTTTTTTCCACCAATAGTTCTCGCCTCAGAAATCCAACAAATTTGACTTAAGCAAGTTATTTTTACTTTACCTCCTCTTTCGTCTTTATTTTCTTCACCAAAATCACAGTGATTGTATTTTTTTTTTCTATGTGAAGCAGTAGGATAACCTTCCAGATCTGCTTCTTTACCAAATAACCAAATAAAAGCTATTAGCAAAAGGCTTGACTAAGCAAATATGTTTTTAGTCTTGACTTTAACACTGACGTACTGCTCTTCTTGATCTAGGCAGGCTTGGAGGATCATAAAAGACTAGAAGTTTGCTGAGGTACTGCAGACCATTTATTGCTTCAAATATCAATAGTAGTGTTTTATGAACAAACCGAAATTTGACTGGGAGGTAATGCAGTGTGCATAAGATAAGATGGGGTGATGGGATCATATCTTGTATTATTGCTAAGGATTCTTGATGCTACATTCTGGACTAACTGGAGTTTATGCATTTAATCAACTGAAACATCCGGACAGTAACATACAGGTTGTATGTATCTTTTGTAGTAGCAGTTTAGAGCTGGAGATTCCTTTACCCTTCTCAGCAAGTAGCTACCCTTATTTAATGACTTAGCTACACGATCAATGTGAGATATCCAAATAAGGTTTTTGTCAATTGTTACACCAAGCAGTTTCTCCCTATCAGTATTTGCTAGCTAGTAAATCTCCAGGTCTGATGTTACTTGTGAGTCTAGCTACTTGTTGATATGTGGTTACTAACATAGACTTCGTTTTCAGGATGATTGGTGACCATTTTGTTGTTTGCACACAGGTCGTGGGTGATGGACATGTCTTGAGTTAGTGTAGTATTGATTTCATTGATTGTTTTTGAATTGGTGTGAATTGTGAAGTCATCTGCATACATGTCTATACTGGAACTAACCCATAGTGGAAAATCATTAATAAATGCAGTAAATAGCAGGGGGCCCAGTATAGTGCCCTGTGGTATGCAGTGAAAGACTGGTTTTGTAGATGACAAACTGCCATTGATGTTCACATACTGCTGTCTGTCTTTGAGGTATGATTTAAACCAAAATAAAATCAAGTTTTTACAGTGGTGGATAGATGGTTTATGCACCAGTATATCCAAGTCCACCATGTCAAATGCCTTGTGATAGTCAATGTACACAACCTCTCGAGAATCTTGCTTATGGTACATAGAAAGGGTATTGGCCGATACTGACCAAGACTTCCAGTCTTATTCTTCTTCTGATTTAGTTTTTTTTATTTTGGGCACTGAAAAAAATTCATGAAGTCATCTCAACAACATATCATCATCACACATCATTTAGCCCTAAATGAAGCTTAAGTTTTAGTTTCTGTTCATGATTTCAGCAATGATGAATGCGTTACTCACATATAATTTAAAATGCACTCAACACCATGACAATTTAGCACGTCAAATTTCCATTCGCACTGCCAAATCGCGCGTTGGTAGAATGAATCATAAAATCCTTACGAAGCCACATTCGTCTCATCTTTTTTTTTTTCTTTGCTGCTTTTATCACTTGCGATTATTTTGTGCATACTTAATCGGAATACTTTTATGAAGGTGTGAAATGAAAATAAGACTACTCAAGGCACACCCCCCCCCCTTTTTTTTCCTTTTTTAAAAGCAGTGAATCAGACCTGACATCTTCAGAAGTTTTCTGATGAATCTGCTGTAGCTGGATGTATCAGTGGAGGTGAAGAGACGGAATATCGGGCTGCTGTGGATTCCTTTATCACATAGTGTGAGCAGAATCATCTGCAGCTAAATGTGAAAAAGAACAAAGAACTGATTGTGGATTTTTGGAGATCCAAAACACCAGCGGCCCCTGTTTCCATCCAATGTGGAAATGCTGGAGGATTACAAATACCGCGGAGTACATATCGATTTTTTGGGGGCGGCTAAGGTCATTTAATATCTGCCGAACACTGCTCAGAATGTTTTATGAGTCTGTTGTGGCCAGCGCCATCCTCTATGCTGTCTATGTTATGATGCCACGGAGGCCCCAGTCAACATGCACAATCTCCGCTCTGGCTGCACGTTCATGAATGGTATTGTCATTTATGAGCAGGGAAACACGGGAGCATTTGCTTGGTTATTTCCCAGTGGATTGCAAAGCAGTAATTTGTCCATGTTTTTGCAGGATTACAGTGGGTACAGATGACAAATTTTTTCAGATTTTTTCAGTAAGTTATTAATTGCTGCTGGTGTGTAAAGACAGTTCTTGGATACTGCAGGAAGTTACCATAGACAAAACTACTGTTTAGAGTATAGGGATCATACAGAGGCCTGACCTGTGTTGTAATAATGAACTTCTTTTATGGTTGTGAGCCAGTTTATGATTCAGTCTTTCAAAGAACATTTAGTACTTTCACTTCTGGAAATAGTTTTGAAAGGGGGGGGAACCCTTTTCACTCAGAGTTTTCACACTATCAGCAAAATAAGACAAATATCGTTTATTATACACAAGTTCTGTCCCATTTAATACAGTGTGCTGTAAATATATTTCCCTCTGAACAATTCTGATAAAGTATTGCTGGTTAGTGGTATTATTTGCATATGATCAGCCATACAGTCACAATGAAAAGATTAAAAAAAACAACCAAAAAACACTTTGGCAACAGACCTAAAAAAAAGACCGGGCAGCCATCTTACACACAGTCATCCAGTTCTCATTTATGTACTTACTGCATTAACAGGAACACATGCAGCATTGCTCATTCATGCAAATATCTAATCAGATATAGGTCAAATATCAGATATTAGCATTTCAGTTACCGTGCACCTGTTAATATGTAAATAATGTGATCATTATGGTGAAAATGAGATGTCAGTGACTTTGACTGTAGAACTGTGGTTAGTGCCAGCAACCTGAGCTGAACGTTTCAGAAATTGATGATTTCGGGTTTTTCGGCACTCTGCACAGAATGGTGTGAAAATGTAGTTTCAAGCAAGCAGCAACAACAACAACAACAACAACAGCAAAAAAAAAACAAAAAACAAAAAAAACACCGCAGGGCTGTGGGTGGCACAGGCTCGGTGTAGGCTCGCCAAAAATGTAGTTGAAGATTGGAAAAAAAAAAACCCCAAAAAACAATCAGGTGCTATTTTCCACCAAACTTCACCCATTTGGATTAGTGTTTTTGGCTGACAGGAGCGGAACCTGATGTGGTCTTCTGCTGCTGTAGCGCATGTGCCTCAAGTTCATTATTGTTCCACATTCTGAGATGCTCACCATAAAGGTAGAGTGGTTATTTGATTTATCATGACCTTCCATCTCTAACAAGTCCAGCTGAAGATGGCCCAACGAGGCATTTCCCCCTGCAGAACTACTGCTCAATGGATTTTTGCTTTTTGCACTATTTTGTGGAAATTCTAAAGATTGTTAGATCAGCAGTTTCTAAAGTACTTAAACCAGTCTGTACGGCACCAAGAAACAAGTCAATGAGTTCCCCATACTGATATTATACTAATATAGAAATACTGATATTATCCAAGATTTTTGATTTGTGCCTGGATGAATGTATGCATTGTGCTGCTGCCACTTGACTGGCTGATTATATGATTGCACAAATGGCCAAGTGTATAGATACACTGAGAGTGTATAGTCATTATATATTTATTTCTAGGTAAACTTTTTTGACTGGCATTTTGAAATGACTTTTATTAAGCGTCTTGCCACCTTTAGCATCCAGAGGGCAGTAGAATCCCACAGAGTTTTTGTCTCAGTCTGTATCTCCAGATGTGTCTTTTTCTTTCTCTCATTCATAAAAAAGGGGTCTTTAAGCAGGATCTCTAGATTTAAAGCAAACATATTTGGTCCAGTAAATTAAGAAACACCAAAGATAAGGACTTAATAAGATAAATCTTTATTTTCTTCCAAGTAACAGTTGAATTTAAACAAGATTCAAACAATCTGACCTCAGAGGTCTACATTCTAGCACAACTCCTGTGAGTCATGCATGCAAATAAACATGAATTTAAAAAAACAAAAAACAAACCCACAGGCATTATTGGGGTCAGAAATAACGTTGCCACAACAACAGCCACAGAGGAACCATGAATAATTACACGGCTCATTTAAATATTAAATTCTGATTGATCAATCAGGGCATTCATTCATTCATTCATCCATCCCAGCTGACTCTGGGTGAAGGCGGGGTACACCCTAAACAGGCCTAGGGGTGATTTGGAACTGCCAATCAGCCTAATGTGCATGTCTTTGGACTGTGGGAGGAAACCAGAGTACCCGGAGGAAACCCACGCAAGCACAGGGAGCACATGCAAACTCCACAGAGAAACGCCCTCGCCGAGCCCACGACTCGCACCCAGGAGCTTCTTGCTGCGAGGTAAATGTGCTAATCACTACGCCACTGTGCCGCTCCTCGCGGCATCCAGGGATCTGTTATTTCTTCATTACAAATGACTTTTAAGTATCTCAGATCAGTGTCACTAGCTGATTAATTTTTAAAATTAGGAAATCCATTTTTACTTCGATATTTTGTGTCAAATTAATGAATATATTAAGCAAATAGCCGTGGAGTAATGTGTAGTGAGACAGTCTTTATCTCAATATCCCAACGTAAACCCCTTCAGAGTGATTCAAGAGGGTTTATTCTGGAGCAATGACTAGCATTCTGGATATTATCCCTTACATATGTAACATGTACACTAATAAGACAAAGCTTATACACCCTTAGGAGACACCTACAAGGCATCTACAGTTTACAACAACAACAAAAAAACAAATAGCAGATATTAGGGTTGTACTGTCGGTAGCAAAAATGCTACGCAGTTAGACCCAGTCTGATAATCACACTACGACATGCTTTCCACCAAAAATATAAATACTATAAATACTATAAATATCTTAATAATGAAACTAAATCAAAGAAAAATGAAGTGGATGTTATCAGGATCTTATTTTGAGCCGTTGTTATTATGGTGGGTCTTGTGGAAGCTCTCAAGCCACTCCAGCAGAGAGTCCAGCTCTCCAATGGCCTTTACTGATCCAGCACCCACCTCCATCTGTGTGGAAACATGAGAAGAGTGAGAAAACCTTATGCCTTATGATATCTCAAGTGAGCCATAACTATTTCCTTAAGAATTAAAGTACTTTTAATGATCAAAATGTGCCTTAAAGAACCCTTCATTCTATGAGTATGCATTAAAGGGGCCTATTCACTTACTGGGTATAATAAATAAGCATGAAATACAGTGGTATCTCTTGGAAATAAAGTGTAATCAGCTACAGTGTTCTTCTGAAACCATTTGCTTAAGCTAGTATCTCACGGAGTGGCGCGCTATACAAATAAAACTGAATTGAATTGTATTGAATGGTGATGAATGTCTTGTCATTGTTTGTAAAAGGTCACAAGGAAATTTTGAGCATGCGATTTTATTTTTCCGCAAACAGCTGTAAGCGTTTACAAGCGGTTGTAACACGGATCGCTAAAGTTAGTTTAGGTTTGCCAAGTAGTGAACACAATTCTTGGGAGGGTCTGCTCACTCTTTTTATGGAGTTGGGTCCATCCACAGGGGTAAGAGTGGTTCAATTCCTAATATTCGCCTGGTGTTTTACCAGAAGTTGGCAAAAAGTCCCAAACATTTTCAAACAGTGGCAAAAGAGTGGATAGTGCTAATCGTTGCAAACACTGTTGATAACATTTGCTAACAGTCACTAATATTCGCCAAGTGATTTTCAAACATTTGCGCAAATATTGCTAATTGTTGCTAAATGTCGCTATATCGCTAAATGTAGCTAAAAGTTAGCTAATTCGCTAAGGCGAACCCTGATTTTCGCCAACATTCATCAGAACAGTCGTTGAATCCAAAAATTGCAATGTTCATTAATATTTGCTGCTCTGTGTGGTACTAGCTTTTTTTTTATTATTATTATTATTATTTTTTTTAAGCAAGGAAACCTTTATATACATCCAAAAACACAGCAGATGTTCTCTAGTGAATGTGCACCTTTAAGGTATAAAAAGTGACACTGATCCATACGCATTATTCAGCGATTCAGAGGTATTAATTTATAGTGACAGGGTTGATTACCTTGTCATAGGTTTCCTGAATGGCATCAAATTTCAGGTTGGCTTCTTGGCTGCACTGGCAGAGCATCTGAGCTTGCTATTAGGAAACAAAGGATCGTTATGAGCAATAAGAGCAGGATAAACGTAAATCAACAACTGGGTCACAACAGAAGTTATCAAAAACAAATGTAGTGCTAAGAGAAAGAGAGTGGCAGTCTGTTTTTGCTTTTTAGATCAAATGAATTATCAAGTGTCTCTACATACACATGATCGCAAGTCCTTGCTAATACTGAGAAAAGAGTTGGCCAGAACGCTGGTGGTTCTTTGGTGGAGCGACTGGCTGCTCGTGTAGCCGCTGAAAACCTTCTCAATGTATAAGCGTAGAAGTTGCTTCAGAAAGCAGCAGCTGTCTTCAGCCTGAAACAGAATCCAGATCACAGCTCTTTTCTTCCATTCAAATATCATGAGTATATAATGCAGATCACCCAAGAGGTGCCTATATACTAATGAACTACTGAAGGTCTCACCTGCAGGCTCTTCATCGTGTCCCCCCTCAGCAGCCGCACACCTTTGTGGTTGTCTTGGGCGACCTGTAGATCATAGTAATATGTTGCGAAATCAGCTGAATGATAAATAAGTGCTGTGATCTTTTTTATGCTTGATACGTGATGTATTCTAAACTGATTTGCTTATTTTTGTAAGGTGATTTAGGGGTTAGCACGTCCGAGTTAGCAGGTCCGATTAGGCTAAGTGGTTACTTCCAAATTGTCCCTGGGTGTGGATGCAAGCGTGAATGGTTGTGTGTGTGTGTGTGTGTGTTGGCCCTGCGGTTTAGCGAGCTGTTCAGGGTGTTCCCTGCAGTGCTGGCTGAGATATATACTTTAATATACTAAATAAAGTTTCAAGCTACACGCTTGCATATGTTTCAAATATTTATAAACGTAAGCCATAATGTCAGATACGGAAGTATTGCACATGTGCCTTGAAATCATAAGAATTCTGAGGTTTGATTTAATAACACAATTATGCACTTGCTTGTTCTGTATATGGAATGTTGCTTGTGAATATTGTGTGTCTTCTCTAGATGACAGATTAATGCCTCTTGCGCAGGTAAGAGCACAGCCAGGACTGCTGTAATTATTCAAGCTAATTTGGGTTATGTAACATTCTTGCACTATGCAAACATCATGTCCTGGTTTGCCACTAATGACTCAGTGACCCAATTATTTACCAGGCGTGCACTTTTTTGTCTAAGTTATCTACACAAGATTCTGCATGCGTTTCGTTACATAACACAAGTCAGCGTTACAAGTCGGCCCATACTGCCCTGCAACATAGTAGGAACAGTAGGATAGTAGAAATGGCTCACCATACTGTGGCGGATCTGCTGGAAGTGATGCTTGAGCTCATGAGTGTGAACTGTTAGCGTACAGGAACCTAGATGGAGCTTGTGTCCTGCGGCCAAGCCGCAAATACCAGCTAGCACGGTGCAAACAGCCAGGATGCACTTCAGGGAAGTTTTCATCTTGAGATTTGATAGCCTGAGCTGAAAGAAATAATGCAGCCATGGCATGGAAATAGAATTATTACTCTAATTAGTATGCCGCAGACAAACAAAATGTGCATTATCGGTATGTGGAGCACAAATCAAGTTTTACTGAACATCATTGCTATCTTGTGTCCATATCAAGGTGAAAAAGTTGTAAACTTAGAATCTTGAAATGATAATTGCTGTCAAAGAACTGATGAGTTATTCGTACCTTGAGGTGTCTGACGAGTGCTTCTTCTTAGGATGGATGTGTCTGTCTGTGTGTGTCTCCATGCTGGTTCTGGGTGCTTTTATATTAGGAAGGAAGAGGAAATTCAGAGGAAGTTTGTCAACATTACATCACCTTACTGGAAGAGAAAGTGAATGGCAATCCCAGCGCCAGCCTTCTGATGTGCTGCAATGCATGGTAGAACATTTTTTAAATATTTGTAAGTGGTTTAATATTTGATAGTGCTTTTTTAAATCCATATACACAGTATGTACACAATAATATGTGAATTATTAATTCACGTGTACCTTTACTTACCCTTGAAAAAAAAACGGCAAAGAATTTATTTATTTAATTCATTCATTTATTTATTTATTTTTCTCAACGCTTGATTAAAGAGAATTTAGGTCTTTCAAAGTCTACAGTACATAATATTGTGCAAAGGTTCATGGAATTCGCATACGTCTCTGAGTATGTTTATGTATATGTGTCTTCTAAATGGCAAGGTTTTAAACCCCTGTTGGATGTGTGTGAATTTTGAGCCCTCAGGTGACTCTGCCTGAGAAACAGTCATCTCATCTAAGGACAGTGGAAGTGTATGCTCTGGTTAGAGTCATATTTATGGCACATTTCAGAAAAAAAAATCCAGAAAAACAGACATGAGCACCATCCATATTATCAGCAAAAGGTGTAAAAGCAAACATCTCTGATGGTATGGGGGAGCATCAGTGCCCATGGCATGAGTGAGTCACATGTGTGTGAAAGTATCATTGACATGGAGGCATACATTGGGATTTTAGAAAGACGTGTTGCCATCAAAGTGACGTTTCTTCCTGGGAAGTCCATGTTTATTTCAGCAGGACACTGCCAGGCCTTGTTCCACATGATCTACAACACTGTGGCTTCTTAGTGATGTTGACTGGCCCCCTGCCCATCCAGACTTGTTTCCTATTGAAAATGTAGGGGTATCATGAAGAGGAGACTCAGACAACGGTGACCATGAGCTGCTGAGAAGCTGAAGCCTTGTATCAAGGAAGAACGGACAAAAAAATTCCAGTCGAAAAACTATACCAGTTAGTATCCCCTATTCCCTAAGGTTTTGTTGAGTGTGTTGTAGGCATCAACTTTAAACTTTGATAATATTTAAAAATTACAGTTAAGATACTCAGTAAATAAATTCATATTTCCTTTGAACTCTTTTCAGTTAAATAAAGGTTCGTGTAAATTAACAAATCAAAGATTTTTGCTTTTATTACATTTTGGATTTTTATTACGGTCTCTGTCTGTCTGTCTGTCTGTATACATACATCTGTCTGTCTGTCTGTCTGTCTATCTATCTATCTATCTATTTGCTTGCCTGTTTGTCTGTCTGTTTGTCTATCTGGCTATCTATCTATCTATCTATCTGTCTATCTGTCTGTCTGTCTGTCTGTCTGTCTGTCTGTCTGTCTGTCCATCTAACTATCTGTCTGTCTACCTATCTATCTGTCTGTCTGTATACACACATCTATCTGTCTGTCTGTCTGTCTATCTGTCTGTCTGTATACACACATCTATCTGTCTGTCTGACTGTCTGTCTGCCTGCCTATCTATCTATCTATCTATCTATCTATCTATCTATCTATCTATCTATCTATCTATCTATCTATCTATCCATCTATC
>JAQMYF010000023.1:21670579-21689557 GCA_030014195.1 Neosilurus mollespiculum | reverse complement strand
TATATGTGTGTGTGTTTGTGCGTGTATTTATGTATGTATGTATTAACAAATTTCCTAGACCATTTGTCATAAATGAAAGCAATACATGATTTCATTAATTTGCCGAGTTGCTCCAACTAGGGTCACGGGGAGGCAGGAGCCTATCTCATCCGACCTTGGGGCTAGGCACGGTACACCCTAAACAGCTCGCCAGTCTATTGCACGGCCGACACACACTCAAAACCTTTAACAGTCACAGGTATGTTAAGCAGGGAGACATGGCGGTGTAGTGGTTAGCATGTCAGCCATGTCCTGGATTCAAGTCCCCGGCTTGGTGAGAGTGTTTCTGTGTGGAGTGTGCATGTTCTCTCTGTGCTTGGATGGGTTTCCTCCAGGCACTCTGGTTTCCTCCAAAAGTCCAAAGACATGCACATTAGGCTAAATGACTGTTCCAAACTGACCCTAGATGTGAGTGTGAGCATGAGTGTGAATGGTTGGGTGTGTGTTGGCCCTGCAGTGGGCTGACGAGCTGTTTAGGGTGTACCCTGCCTTCGCCTAGAGTCGGCTGAGGTAGGCTCCATCCTCCCGCGGCTTAGCAAAAGGAATGAATGAATGTATTGTTTTAATTTATGACAGGTGGTCTGTATTTAAGTGATTTTTTCCCCATGTATGTGCAGATGTTAAAGTTGTAGACATTAGATTTATCTTGATTAAAGAATCTCCCCTTGCTAATCTGGCTCTAAGCATGTTTAGAAACCTTTATAAACTACAGAAACTTGGGTAACGCCCATAGTGTGACCCCGTGCCCTATGCACTTTAAAAACACACACAGTCTGGGAAATAACTGCATTTTAGCGTGCGTTTCTAACAATTCCTCATTGTTATTAACATATATCTCATCATTTTTGGAGGTGCTAGCCACAAGATGGCAACGGTAAACACCTGCACGCAGGGACTGTATGGTCCATGTTTTTTTAGGGGTAAAAGTTATTGAAAAGCCCTTCTATACACATTACATAATCTCTCTTTTCATTAATATGATTTTATATTAGCACTTCCAAGGAGGAAATAATAAGCCGTCTAATAATCTAATATAAATATTTAGGCACTGCCTAAAAGTGGAGCCCATGGAACCTTTACCTATATAAAGTAAGAGAATAAGCTGTGAAGTGCAAGTGCACTCAGCGCTGACGATGGTGGCAATGCAAGCGTGTATCTGTGGGCACATGAGCATGAACACGACAGCAAAATCGAGCTCATGGCTTAGAGACATATGCGTAAGTGTGGAGCTCTGCAGCGCCGCTATAATGAATGAATGTATAATTACATACCTTCCAACCATAAACTCACTCAGATATACTGTATACGTTACTCACCATTTCCTTTTTAGAACAAACAGAACAAACCCCATAGTTAAGAACAAGGTTTTTAAGAGTTTTTAAGATGCAAGAAGGCAAATGACAACGAGAAATTATTACTGTTTTTTTATTATTGTTGCTTTTTTTTTTTTTTTTTTTCTTTTTTTTTTTCTTCATACATTACCTTAAACACACAGGCACATTAAGCACAGTTTAAACTACATGGTAGTCACGTTGTTTTCAATTCTATTTTTCATCATTTAAAATGACAATATTAGTCCTCATACACACACCGGCCATTGTAATAGGAACACCTGTACAGCTTGTCATTCATTCATTCATTTTCTGAACCACTTAATCCTAATTAAGTTCGTGGGAAGGCTGGCGCCCATCTCAACAGACTCTGGACGAGGGTAGAGTACACCATTGACAGCTTGCCAGGCCATCGCAGGGCAGAAACACGCGGACGGCAATCCAGTGGCCTTCTCTTTATGAACGACAATTTTTTACATGCCTCTCACCACAGAGAGTGAGAGACATGGCTGGCTCTTTGATGACCCAGTTAGCTGCACTGGGGGGACGGTAGTGACAACTCGGTGATGGTGATGGTAGGGCTTGAACCCCTGACCTTCGGATCAGTAAGCCATCACCCTACCACCAGGCCACCACTGCCCCCCTTTGTGTAATTGTGCAATCTAGTGGAGAATGGCCAGAGTGGTTGGAACTGACAGCAGCAGTAACCATCATAACCACACATTACAAACACTGTAAACAGAAAAGCATCCCACAGTGCAGAACATGCCAAAGCTGGAAGCAGGTGGGCTACAGAACAGCGATAAGGTTCCACTCCTGTCAGACAATAACTGGGAAACACTTCTGCTGGTTTGATTATGTAACCGTGTAGCCTCACATTCCTGACAAGAGTACAATTCTGATGTGGTGTTTGTGCTATTGTAACCCATCCGCCTCAGTGTTCTACATGGTGTGCATTCTGAAATGCTTTCTGCTCACCACAGTTGCAAAGGGGGACGGCTCTATGTTCCGACAGCCCATCGGTCTGACACCCCTACTCATATAAGATGGGTACCTTGCTTAAATCAATTGGGCACCCTATTCAGTTCAATTGGGTTAGGGTAAGGGCTGAAACTTTGGAACAATGGGCTTTGGGAATATAGGACTGTAACTGTTGTAAAGAGTGATTATTTGAGTTACCATGGCTCTAACATAACTCAAACCAGCCAAACATGCCACAATCAAAGTTACTGAGATCTAATTTCCTCCCACTGTGATATTTCAGGGACACCAATAGGAAACTTAGATTAGATACAGTAACTGCAGGAAGAAGCAGGTGTACAGGTGTTCCTAAGAGGTAAGTGAGTGTACAGGCAGCATGCTCACTACACTTTAGCTGTTAATACCTTATTCATAACTACAACGTAGATTAAAAACTGCATGTCAGTTAATGTACCTTCATTTCATAGATATTTATTTGAAGTTAATACTGTTGCATCACAAGAACATAACATTAATTGTGTATCTTTAATGCATACATGCTCAAAGCTGTTGTTCCTATTTGAAGTTTAATAAATATGCTTGAAGCTCCGACAAACGTTCCTGAAGCTATCAAGCTACTGTATATTGCTATTTCTTTTTCTTTCCCGTAGTACTGTTCATTCAGTCAGTACTGTCAAGTGAACAGGAGCGCTGTGCATAGAGAACTCTTCAGACGTCGTCTATATCACTATTGAGTAGAGATGTCTAAAGCACATGATGACGTCCAACGGGATGGGCGGGATCAAGTGGTTACCATCCAGCCGAAGGTACCTCAGCTTAGGCACACTGTCGAGATCATGCACATCTTCACTTAGTGTATAGGGACAAATCTCTGTTCCATTGATACCTAGAGAAGGAATACAATAAGCAATTATTGAATGAAATAAAGTAACAAATGGAGAATTATTTAATAGGTTTTATCTTTTGAAGACGAAGGCCAACATCAGAATAATTCTCCATATCTTGCAGAAGCCAAAATCTATAACTGTTTAATTATTCACTTGAAAATATTTTCAAGTCAGAAGGAAAGCGTATCACAGTTGGTGTGAGTCGTTGCGGAATTGCCGCTAGCTATTCCCGCATTTCCGATTCATTTTAGGCAAGTTCCATGAAAATATGAAAGACAATATGAAATGATATGTAAGTATTTCATGGTAAGGATGTCTATTTTATATACACTCTCAGATTTGACTTACAACTGCATAAACAGTGTGAAAATAAAATGAGGTTCTGACAGGTCAAGGCTGCAGTGCTTCACTGTAAATTGTACTAACTAACCAAGATGGCAGACAGGCAGAGCCATCTGTCACGGGGTGTAGCCGATCTATCTTATATGATATCTATGAAGAGGAACATTGGTGCATGCCAATCATGCAGTAATCATTCATCTTATCCGATGTCAGTGATGGATAAGTCGGTTCATAGAACAATACCAAGCATCCGCACGCAACTTTCCACCAATCGTTCATTCATTCATTCATTCATTCATTTTCTAAGTAGCTTAATCCTAATTAGGGTCGCAGGGAGGCTGGCGCCCATCTCAGCTGACTCTGGCAAAGGCAGGATACTCCCTGGACAGCTCACAAGGCCATTGCAGGGCCAACACACATAAGTGAAACTATTCACACTCACACCGATGGGCAATGTGGAACCGCCAATCAGCCTACTGGGCATGTTTTTGGATTGTGGGAGGAAACCGGAGTACCCAGAGGAAGCACAAGGAGAACATGCAAACTTCACACAGAAACTCCGAGCCCGGGAATTGAACCCGGGACCTACTTGCTGTGAGGTGGACATGCTCACCACTGCGCCACAGTGCCGTGTTTATTAGTTTATAAATATAAAAAAACAGGATAATTAATGGTATTGCGAAATCCAAGGAACTGTAAATGAAACTCACTCTCGATATTGTTGTGGTTAAGGTGTAAATGCTCCAGGTGAGAGTTGAACAATGGTACAGTAGTCAGATTGTTGTGCGCCAAGTGCAAATCTAGCAGTGTGCTCACATTGAATACCATCTTTGGGAGGCCTTTGTCAGTCAAGAGGTTGTAGTTAAGTCTAACGAAGGCTAGGTTGTTGAAGCCCTTAAAGTAGTTCTGGGGAATGTCCTCGATGTTGTTCCTGTCCAGGAACAACTGGGAAATGCTGTTGGGTATATTTGGAGGCATCTTTCTCAAAATATTGTGAGCCAGGTTCAGCTGTACCAGATTCTTAAGATCTTTAAAGATGTCCTTGGCCAAGTTGCTGTCACTAATCTTGTTATGGTGCATGTCCAGGAGAATAAGGTGTTCCATATTCTTAAAAGCTCCCGGAGCGATCCTTGAGATCTTGTTACGACTGAGTCGTAGCTGCTCCAAGCTAGCAGGCAGATTGCTTGGCACTTCCCTTAAAAGGTTCCGGTTCATATAGAGATGCAACAGGTTTGGGAGCTTGTCGAACACTTGCTTCTCAATAGAGTGAATGCGATTATTCCCTAGGTTTATCCACTTGAGCTCTGTGGCATTGTTAAAGGAGTCTGCAGTCACAGATTCGATGTAGTTGTTCTGTATGTAGAGATAGTTGGTGCGAGGCGGGATGACTGGGACCTTACGGAGGTTGCGGTTCTCACAGTACAAGGCATTTGGAAGGGACGGAGGGCACAGGCATTCCCTTGGGCAGTCTGGAAATGAAGAAGGTGGACCAATGATAACAGGAGGAAAATCAGTGGGCTCTTTGGGTTCGGGTTCTTTCTTGGGAGGCTTCCTGCCGGTGGGAGGTCTAGGACGAGGTCTGACCTGCAGTCCCCACACATCTAGAGTAAGGAGAAGAAGAAGCACAGAGCAGTATCCTAGCTGAGCCTTCATCGTCCTATGCTAAAAGAGGAAAGGAAACATTGCACAGTATCAGCACTATGTTTTGTACATGGAGATAAATAACTAGCAATTTATGCTTGAATACTTGATCATATCGCAAAAGGTGGAGGAGAGTGCACCTAAAAAGAAGATACCATTAGAAATATTCACAAAAACCTCCCCTAAATATTTTAAATAATAACATTAAATAATATTTATTAGATATTTTCCTTATTATTCACTAGGCTGTGGTTATGTAACTGATATAGACTACCGTTTATAAATCATGTCAAGGAAATCCCAACCACAAGCACATACCAGGCCAAAGGAGGACGTGTAAAGTGTTCCCTTTCATGCTCTTAAGACAGTTAAAACATTGCAGGCATCACCACACTTTGACTTTTACACACTCTTAAATACACAACCTTGCACTGTTTTCCAGGTAGCTTCAAATAAAGAGCCGGTTTTGAAAGGCATAACCAGAGACAGAATGAGGCTGACACTCGATGAGCGAAACAGACGATATCAAAGCCTCTGGAGATGCTGCAGGAAACCTGCGACGAGAGGTCTTAAAATCGCTATGAAGTCTGCTTCTGCATTCACGGCACATCTGATACACAGACTGCCTAAGTTAGCACAACTTCAAAGGTCGATGCCTCCCTAGGCACTACACTCTATGAGTAGAGGTATGTCTAATCATGCCAAGAAGTGGGCCATCCGCCACTGATCACCTTTTCTGCACCAAAAATGTGTTCAACTGGTGTTGTTTAGGGCTCTGTGGTATGCATGATAGACAGCATGGAAAATAACATAATGTCCATCCAACCATCCATCCGTCCATCTATGGTATGCCCAATGTTTCCTGTCTACATGTGACTATGATAATAGGTAATGGCTGGATGGAGGGAGGCATGGTCGCGTAGCGGTTAGTACGTCCGCCTCACCGCAAGAAGGTCCTGGGTTCCAGACCCAGCCTTGTCGAGGGTATTTCTGTGTGGATTTTGCTTGTTTTCCCTTGTTTTCCTCTAGGTACTCCGGTTTACTCCCACAGTCCAAAGACATGCACATTAGGATATTTGGCTGGTCCAGATTGCCCCTAGGACTAGAAGTGTAAGTGTGTGTGTGTGTGTGTGTTGTACCCTGCCTTTGCCCAGTGTCAGCTGAGTTAGGCTTCAGCCTTTCCGTGACCCTAGTAGGATCAATTTGCTTGGCAAATGAATGGATGGATAAACGGAGATGATGGACATTCTGCCACTTTGTTGCTGTCTATCGTGCATAGCAACAGTGTATGAGCTATTAATCAGAGCATCCACAGACACACCACAATAACAATTGTTAAACAGAATTCCATATGGAATGACTTTATAAGACATATGTAATGTTTATCCTTATTCATTTAGTTCTCTAAAGATGTGGTTAAGCACATGACAGATGCTTTCAATTTGAAAGAAGATTTGACAACACCGTGCAAACACATACGCGCATGCAGCATGTTCGAGTGTTATGTCTTTTGAAAATATATCACTAGTGAGTGGATTATTTGAGTGGGTTATTTGAGTAGAATAATACATGTTTCAGTCCCAAAGTCATCTTACTTGGGGAAAGATGGAAATTAAGTATGACCCTAGCAGCAAACCCAAATCTCGGGATAACTTACCGAACTTGTTTTGTCTTTCTTATATTTATGAATGATTATTAATTGCGTAAGAAAGACAAACCTACACAAGATCAGCCTGAGAAATGTAGCATGGGCCTTGATCAAAAGCAGATGTTGGATTGCAGCCATTTGGCTGAGTGACAGCTGTCTAATCAAGGGCATCAGAATGTATGGGAGGAGTCTGGGTAGCAAGGAATCCTGTGAAAATGTGTTTGTTTATTTGGTCAGCTGCATGCTTACTTCGGGTGGGTCGCTATAAAAAAAATGTTTTAAAAAAAAATCTCTGTCATGCAAGAACTGCATTGGTGAAATGCTGTAATTCTACGCATCTAGTTCTCTGTGCAGTTATAATTCATCTTTAGTGCAACTGTGCAAACTGTACTAGTCTCATTACATGCCCTGTGAACATTCGCATCATGACAGGCGGTAAAACGATTTGGAAACGTCAGGGTACTTGTGTGATAGCTGAGAAGGGTTTTTGCATGGATATGAAATAAGCTTATATAAACCTGTATTTGACCTTTAAAAAATATTTAGTTGCTTTCAAAGGAGGAGAAATGTTTGCACAGACACTAAATAAATCCAAATTACAGTGTAACCTTAGAGAAACATCGAATTCTCACTAGGATTTGTGCTTTTTTTTTTTTTTTTTTAATCGCTCTGACTACTGAAAGCTACAACAATATTGTTGTCAAAAATTAGAGACTTTACCCCAAATAAGAGCCTTAACAGATTTCCATTTACAGACTGTACTGGACTGGCTTTCAAGTCCTGTCTTATATTCTAAATCTCAGCCAGGAGAGTTTGTTCTGCTTGGGAATGTTATATAAGCAAGAAAATACCATCCGTACCATGGAAGGAAGGTTTTCATTCAACTCGTTCTAAATCAGATTCATAACACATGTGGCACTCCTGACCTTCAGACAATGGAATGTCCAATTCTGCTCATCTGTTGTGATATACATCACCGAGCCCGGCCCATTCTAGATATTTGTTTTTCGTATGTCAAAGACCATGCCTTGGCGAGAAAAAGTTTAACAGGTGAAAATAAAATCTGCAGATCACAAACGGCTTCAGCAGCTCCTGTATTGTACGACAGCGATGCATTTAAAGCGAGATGACAAAACAAAAAGTTTCTGATGGTCACATAACTGACTTGCCCAAAATAAGATATGAACGCACTAGTGATTGTGACATAATGAATAAGGAATGAATACGCTGAAGTTGCTTAAAGCTCAAGAAAAGAACAGCTCTATAAATGATTTAAGGAAGCTTATAGAAGATCAGAGGGCTAATTTACACAAAACAACCACTTATAGCTCCATTTTTGGAGGAGCTTGCAATTACAAAGTGCAAACAGAGTTTGATCTATGTATGCACACCCCTGTGTTAAGCATATGGGGACTTCTGAGCTTTTACAATAACATCAATCAGTAACACAGAATATAAAGCTTAAAACCAACAATACAACACACTTATATTAACAAATAGGCATTAAGTAATGGAGTACTGGTGCCCATAAAAATCCTACTGCACATGCAGAATGGAAATAATAGGAATGAAGTTTCAGTTGGAGGGTTTCTATAGAAACCGTGCAGCAATGTACATGTAGTATCATTTGCCAAGTGCTCATCTTTTCCCAGGCAGCATGTTTACCTAATGTTTTTCGATCAGTTTCTAAAGAAAATGTAATGTATCTTACGTGTTCTTGGTACTGCACTCTGAAGTCCTTACCTTCTCACTGAGGGCTTCCTTTTTTTGACTTTCTTTCTCTCTTCCACCTCGTTCTACCACACTTTACTCTCCTCCGCTAAGCAGGCTGCTTATTGGGTGTCTGCTTCCTTGCTCTTCCCTCTGAAGGTCAGCTATGCTGCCTCTCTCTCTCTCTCTCTCTCTCTCTCTCTCTCTGCCCCCCCACTTACTCTCTCTCTTTCTCCCCACCCCTAAGGAAAGTCTCCAGTCTAAATGCCCAGCCCTCACAAAGCTCACAAAGAGGATATGTTCTCATCTCCTTTCCCTGGGTATATTGGGGATTAATGAGTGTGTGTGTGTGTCTAAAAAAATGCAAGAGCTGGACTTTTCATGTTCAGACGTTCGTTATTCGCCCTGTTTTGCTGCGTCACATGGATACTTGGCCAATTTTTCAATAAACTTATTTAACTTTGCCAAATATAACACAGAATCTTGGAAGTCTGAACTGCTCTGGGTTCCACAACTCCTGAAAGAAGGCATGATTTTGCATGACCTTAATAAGGGCATTTACTGTATGAGCAAGCTTTTCTGTGTGCATAGCCTCATTCTTTACTCCGCCTGCAGCTCAAGGTTTGGAGTTGATTTCTAAACACTGAACATTCTCATGCACTCTTCACTGCAGCTGATTAGGGGAACACATGCACTCATATACTCCACAGAGATTCTTTAGGAATGGGGAACAAATGTAAGCATGATGGGCCAAATCATCTGCTTTCTATTAAAATGATGCCTTTTTTTATTTTATAATTTTTTTTACTTTATGTGTTAATTTTTTCTACTTTGTTTTTTAGGTTGCACAGCTTTGATCCCATGTGGTAAAAAATATATTACATTCATTTGCTTTTAGTGAATAGAGTGAGTGAATGTGGAGCTTCTCCCAGGAACACTGGGCATGAAGCAGAAATACTCCCTGGGTGGGACGCCAGTCATTTGTCGAGCACCATGCACACATATTCTCACCAAGAAGTCATTTTATCTTTGGCAATCCACCTACTGGGGAAAAAATTAAATAAAAATTGCAATAAAACAGCAAATAAAACTTTCCACTGCATAAAACTACACTGCCCGGCCCAAAAACAACGCTAATATTTACATGGAGTGCATTTATCCCTGATCACAGCATGTAATCTCCATGGTATTGTTGCTCCAGTTGGTCCGGTCGAGGCTCAGCAACATTAATGTGGCAATAAAATGAAGGCAGCTGATGAGCTGAATGTACTGAATGAGCAGGTTATCACATCACTGGACGGTGTGAATGGTTGTGTGAGTGTTGGCCATGCAATGGTCCGTCGAGCTGTCCTGGGTGTATCCCGCCCTAGCCCAGTGTCGCCAGCCTCCCCGCGACCCTAATTAGGATTAGAAAATTAATGAATGAATGATCTAGAATTATGAAAATTACCGCATATATTATGCATAAATGCATCTTACATTGTTATGTGTGGCTGTGCTTGAGGAATCCAAGCCATTAAAATTCCCAGCTATTGTTCAATTTTAGTGGTACTGGTAGCAATTATCTCTCCGCTGTTGATCCAGTCATAATTTCCATCTTGCTAAGAGCCATCAATTTTTGCTTAATTTCGCTGAACTCACACTCACAGCATTGTGATGGCAAAACAAAAAGAGACATTGTTAAGAAGTCTAGAACTGATCCTTCTCATGTGGCAAGGGTGGGCCTGACTGTGTCTTGATGACAGTTCAGTATGTTCCCTTGGGAAATAACTAACCACTGCCTTGCTGAAATGAAGCCAGGCTCCTGAGAGTAACAGGAAGTGTAACTCTCTATTATTCACACTACACACTGCAAAACAGACTCATACAATGCAACCGGGTATCAGAATATTGGTTGTAATACCCAGGGCTGTGCTCTGTAAGGTTCTATTTTAGGGCACTTATTTTGTAAAAGTACGATGGAAGGGAGTATGTTCATACTCTTTAAGATAATCTGTGGTGATGCGTCTGTTACCCGGGCTAGATTAATGAATCCAAAATGCCAATACTAGGCTCATACCTCAATTTCTGCATTGGTTTTGACATTTCATTTGTGCAAACTGACATTAATTAGATCAAATCATCCACTGCACACCAGTGAGGGGTGGGGAGTGGTTCGTTTGAGCCAAGATCACACTTTATAAAGCAACAATTCTGGAGAACAGTAAATGTTGCAACCAAAAATACAACCAAGAGTGCCTTCAGTTTTAAATCAGAATTTTTCTCTAATCAAGGACTCATGTACTAAACACAGAGAGTACCTTCAAGCAACAACCAATGCATCAAAACAAGTGCACATCCTGTAAATCTTGTCTGGCAACTCTGTTAAGACTCCGCAACTCTGTTAAGACTTTTTTAATAACAGTGACCAAAATGTGAGCCTATTTTTCCTTCTTTATTAACTCCTTAAACTTCCAGGACCTGTCCATCCCAGCTAGCACTTGCATAAAAGGCCCATGTGGGTAGTAAATGGGCTGAAATATGGGTCCCATATGAGATTGTCCACAGGTTCCATAAAGGCCCCATGTCACCTGCCCACATGAATTCATTTCCCATTGGTAACCCAACTATTACCCACACAGGTGACCTATCTGGGCTTGCCAATGTGGGATGCACCTAGGTAATCCAAGCGAGCCCCAGTTAAGATGCCCATATTGGGACCATACCCAGTTTTTGCCCATGTAGCCCAAACATAACCCACATGGAGCCACTATGGAACCCACGGACAGTCCTACATGGGTCCCAATTTTCAACCCACTTACTACTCACATGGGTCCCACATACAAGTGCAGGCTGGGATGTACCCACATTCCCCACTTTCATATTGTAATTACGTCTCTTTCCTATTCATCTCACTGTAGTTACTGAAAATAAAATCCATAGCACTTAATCACTCATTTTCTAACCCCGCTTAATCCTCTTAAGGTCGCAGGCAGGCTGGTGCCTATCTCAGACAACGCTGGGCAAAGGTGGGATACACCTCGAATAACTTGCCAGACCACTGCAGGACAACACACACTATCATTCACACTCACATCCACACCTGGGGCAATTTGGGGCAGCCAATTAACCTAATGTGCATGTCTTTGGACTGTGGGAGAAAATCGGAGTACCCAGAAGAATCCTACATGAGGATGGGGAGGACATGCAAACTTCACACAGAAATGCCTAAGCCTGGGTTTGAGTCCCAAGGCCTTCTTGCTGTGAGGCTGTAACCACTTTGCCACCCAAAATATATTATAGTTACTCAAAATATGCTTTAAAAGCAGTCAGAGCTGAATAAGTTTAGGGGTTCATTTACACATTAAAACTCTTTATTGACATGCAGTTAATAAATAAAATAATCTAAATGATAACCATATGAGTCAACATGAATATGCTTGTTAGCACAAGCAGATCGGCTTTGTTGTTGGCTTGTAATTGACAATTTGATGGATTGGATCCTGTTGGCAAAAAAGAATAATGAAAGTCAAGCTTGTAGCTTGGCTTGGATCACAAACATAACAATGCATGTATGTGTGCAAAACTAACCTTGTCAGAAGAGCTATGTTGTGGGATTTAATTATATGAACTGGTTAAAAAACTAGAAATGTGTTCTTGTCACAGAACACTAGACATATCCCTGCATAGTCAGCTGCAGCCTCTAGAGTGCTAATAGGCATTTTTGGTGAATTGACCTCTGTGACCTTGTAAAATAGGTCAAGGTAACCCAGTTTGGATAGGCTGGTAGGGCCTAAATCTAAACTAAATCCATAAGGAAACGGCACTGCGGCGGAGGCAGACAGCCCCTGAAAACAATTCGCAGGGGATACAATAATAATAATATCATAGTATGTATTAAACACATGCACACCATGTAGGTCTGCTTTACAGATGTTTAGATATGGCTGTCTTCCATTTTGATAACAGGAAGCAAACAGTGAAGTAATTTGCTTGTTAACGAATTTCATGAAACCACCAGCCGAGCCTGTTTTCCACCCAGGAATGATGCCATAAAACATTAACCACAGCGCATAGTTCGTGCAAATGCTTAGGCAGAAAAATAGGCCTGATAAAAAAGTCTATGTTACTGTATTATGCGGTTTTATTTATTTATTTATTTAGCAACAGATAAAAAAGCAACAAAGAGTTATAGACTGACAAAACATTCAACATAAAGTAAAATGGTAATAATTTTTCTTCCTAGTTGTTTTCCCCCCTCAGTAAATTACTTCAATCCCATCCAATCCTCTTTAATTCACGTTTAATAGCTTCCCACACATGTTACACAGATTGTCCAGAAGCCGTGGTACATGTAGTAACACAATGTAGGTCTTTAAATCATTTGCAACTGTTTGTGGCAAAAATAATCTTAAGCATTTTTTTTTTTTTTTTTAAATGAAAATTCAGTATACTAAGTTCAGACACCGGCGGCACGGTGGCGTAGTGGTTAGCACGTCCACCTCACAGCAAGAAGGTCCTGGGTTGGATTCCCAGCGCGGTCGTTTCTGTGTGGAATTTGCATGTTCCAGAGATGGGCGCCAGCCTCCCTGTGACCCTAATTAAGATTAAGCGTCTTAGAAAATGAATGAATGAATGAATGACTATTAGTTGTATTAGTATGTGTTACATGGGATTGGCGCAATCTGACTGGTCCCTTTTCTCAGCTTTAAAAAAAAAAACATTGTTCATTCATTTATCCATTCATTCATTTTATCAAGCGCTTAATCCTAATTAGGGTCGCGGGGAGGCTGGCGCCCATCTCGACCGACTCTGCACGAGAGCAGAGTACACCCTAGACAGCTCGTCAGGCCATCGCAGGGCAGAAACACACTGACGGCAACTCAATGGCCTAATCTTTACGAAAATCTGCAATGGTTCGTTAACAGGCCTCTCACCACAGACTGCGAGAGACATGGCTGGCCCTTGAAAACCCAGTTAGCTTCAGTGGGGGAACCATTGTTCAGAGTGGATAATTCATCGTTATCTTATCATATCTTAACATCATTATCCTTATCATGCTTTAAAGTGGAAAAATAAACCATCATTTTTTGTGTGTGTGACTGCATGTAGTATATACTAAAACACCTTTACAGAGTGTTGTTTACCTACATATCCATCTAGTATGTACTAAACTCTGTATGAGAAGGGTATATATATGTGTGTGTGTGTGTGTGTGTGTGTGTGTGTGTCCATATATATATATTTATATGATACATATGTATCTTTATTCTTTAATTGGAACAGAGCAACTGTGTGCACACAGGAATCCATAAAGATTCTGATTAGCCGCACAGCATTTACTTTGGTTTGAAGTATTTTTACATATTGGTTAAAATATGTAAAAATCTCGGTTTGCTTTACTTTTATTTTGAATTATATACTAAAACTTTTAAAACTGTCACTATTTCACTATTTGAGGCATCAGGGGGGAAATATACATACATTATAGTCATCAGCTGACTTTATTTTATCATAACATAAGGTTGCTGAGCCTCGACCTGACCAACTGAAGCAACCTCCGATCATACATTGCCTCCAGAAGCACATTGTGTGGAAATGCTCTTACTCTTACTAATAATATAGCTGTTAATTATACTCTTCATTGTTTTATGTTTCAAATTCACCAAGATATTTACATGATTCTTTTCCCCGACCACGTTTCTTGCATGGAGTTGAAGGTTCAGCACTATCCTTCTGGGTTTTAATAATGAGGTGTACAGGTCTTGGTATGTGGAAGGTAACTGGAGTAACAAGAGAAAATCACATGCAAGCACAGGAATAACGCAAGCACAGAGAAGAATGTATGTTGAGAAATGCCGCTTGGCTCTTTTTGCCCCAAAGTATAGAGTATAGACCTATATGTACCTGTTTGCTAGCTGGGGAAAACCCTTCACATTAAGAAATGACAGGCTTTTTTAAATGTTACTATATATAGTTGTGAAAATTCCAGGTTGTCCTGAGTGGAAATATA
Organism: Neosilurus mollespiculum; assembly: GCA_030014195.1. Lineage (NCBI taxonomy): Eukaryota > Metazoa > Chordata > Actinopteri > Siluriformes > Plotosidae > Neosilurus > Neosilurus mollespiculum. The sequence continues at coordinate 21,674,986 of JAQMYF010000023.1, read as the reverse complement.
TTTTCCTTTTGTTTTGTAAATTGTAAAGTGGGGTGGGGGTAATTTAACAATGAATTGCTTCGGCTTTTGTTAATAACGCATAACTCACCAGCGACCTGATCAAAACATGACAACTAGCAATGCTTTAGGCATTTTTAGCACACTGATTCAAATTACTGCTTGTGTTAAACCGGCTAGTTTGCAGGTAGATTAAAAACTCCAAGCTGCAATGTTAAAGTCAGCACAATCCTAAACCCTAAACCAGATCTGATAGACATCAGCTACAGGGACATCCAGTGGGTTTTTCACATCTATACACTGCTACTGCTGTATATAGGAAGTCATGGGTCATCACAGTTCTCCGACTTGACATACAGGCTGTACTATTCCTGTTCAGGACTTCTAATTTATAAGTGTCTTCATCCTTATAACAATTATGCCCTTGCACATGATCATTTCCAAATGCACCGTGGAGATCCGTCTTCTCCAGCTGCTCTGTTTTCTCTCCTAACAGCAAATTTAAGCTTGAGCAGACATCTAATCTTATTTCTTTGTACCACCCATAACAATAATAATAATAAGAAGAAGAAGAATCAAGAAGTATCATAAATTATAGTTTTTGTTCAACAAGCAAACTCTTGGTGTCCAAGTTATATATGGCACAGTAAACACTGTAAAGGTTATGTCTGTCATGGAGGTCTGTTACATGCATCCAGCCTGCGATTCATTAAGTTCTGCCAACCAAGCACCTTCTCCACCCTGGAGATATGACAAAATTAACCACATGAACTACTTTACGACCTCCTCTGGGTTTTTGAATGTGTCTAAGCCAGAAAAACCAAACAAAACAAAAACCGCTATTCCCTGCTGGGGAGAAAGCCAACAGTGTTACAAATCAAGATCAAATAAATCAAAATTAGGCTCATACACTGTGAAGCACTTCAGTCTTATACAGTAAATTATAATCATTTTCATCAGCTCATAGCATTATACCTTGTGATACTGATGAAATACAGGAGGACCAGTTTAAAAATGTTGACTGATGCATGATGGCACAGGGAGTTTACACTATAATGACACCTTTGGGGAAAATGGCAACGCCCTGTCAGAAACCGTTTCCAAGCTTCCTATCACGCCTGGGATTTCCTCATCCTGCAGAGGAATATTAATCTGTCTCATGCCTTAGTAATATCTTTTCCACTACATGACTGGATGTATATCGGTCCAGTCTCCTGGTCGACTTAGGCTCCCTTCAGGCCAATTTATACACTAAAGAAGCATACATACAAACAAACAAACAACATTACCTTAGATTATCTCTATAAGTCATTGGTAAGGAGTCAGATGAAGCTTAGGAGCCAAATAAGCCCAATAATGTCTGCACTGTGACAATGAGGGAGTGACTCAGCTGTAATTAACTTTAACAGAACAAACCCAGGGTGGTACGATGGCATAGTGGTTAGCACTTCCGTTTCACAGCAAGTAGGTCCTGGGTTCACATCCTGGGCTCGGCGTCGAATTTGCATATCCTTTCCATGCTTGTGTAGGTTTCCTCCAGTCCAAGGACAATTTCCCCTAGGTATGAGTGTGAATGATTGTGCAGATATTCAAGGTGTACCCCACCTTCGGCCAGAGTCGGCTGAGATAGGCTTCAGTCTCACCATGACCCTAGTAGGATTAAGCGGATCAGCAAATAAATGAATGGATGAATGAGAAAGAACAAACCCAATTTCTGTGCAAAGATCTCATTTCAATCATAGATTTTGTTTTTTATAGGTAACCTTGAATTTCGTGTCTTGAATAAACATGTACTTGTATGTTATATCAGTAATCCAGTTGTCTCTGAAGCAATATTTACTGGTCTGAAAACGTTATTAAGATGAATCTTGGAAGCAGAACGTAGTACTATCAATAACTAGGGTGGACATTTACTGACAAACTTTATTTCTCTTAGCTGTCTAACCAGTCGGTACAACCTGTTTCCCAGCTACTGCTAGGAACCCGAATTTACACCTATCCAGCAGTTATCTGACACTTTTACACCGGGGCATGTGTATGAAATAAATAGCAAAAATTATATGAAATGAAACATGTTTACTTTCACCATGATGAGAGCTAGTCTAATTTGGATCATTAGGTTGGCTAGCATCACACACACACACACACACACACACACACACACACACACACACACACAAATGAAACCCAGCTTAAATAGGCAATGGTTTTAATAAATGTAGTTGTAGGAAACATTTCACAGACAAATTTGGAAATTATTAGTGGGGCTCCGGAACTCCATACTTCATACTTTTGCAAATATCGTCAAGCCATGAGCTTGATTTTGTTGCGTCCGTGCTCATGTGACCAGATAGGCAAACCAATAAATGAAGAAAATGACGGGAAAAATATATAACGCGAGCACGCCGTCACCGTTGAGTGCACTCGCTTATTCTCTTACTTGATGTATGCATGTTTCTGTAAACTTACACACGCAAACATTTTTTGGAGCTCCACTTTTACGCGGTTCTTAAATATTTATATTATAAATGTATAATGAAATCAGCTTGTAATAGTGTTACTCTTGGTGGCATGGTGGCGCAGTGGTTAGCACGTCCGCCTCACAGCAAGAAGGTCCTGGGTTAGATTCCGGTCTCGCTCGGGCGTTTCTGTGTGGAGTTTGCATGTTATCCCCGTTTGCGAGTAATCTGGTTTCCTCCCACAGTCCAAAGATATGCACATTAAGCTAACTGACTGTTCCACATTGCCCCTAGGTGTGAGCGTGAGTGTTAATTGTTGTGTGCTTGTTGTGTGAATTGTTGCGAGTGTGTTAGCCTTGCGATGGCCTGGCGAGCTGTCCAGGGTGTACCCCACCCTCGCCTAGAGTTGGCTGAGATGGGCGCAGACCTCCTTAGAAAATAAATGAAAGAATAGTGTTACTCTCGAGTATTTTTCTAGCTGGCTAAAGTTACAAGTATCTTTTACATTTATAACATTTGGCAGACGCCCTCATCTTTTTATTTTTTTTTTGTAATACAACTGAGCAATTGATGGTTAGGGACCCTTGGTCAAGGGCCTAACAGTGGCTACTTGGTGGTACTGGGGCTTGAACCTTTGACTTTCAGATCAGTAACCCAGAGCCTTAAACACTGAGCCACCACTTCCCTTTTTTTAAATCATTGTCATAAATGTCCCTTTTAATGTAATTTTTATGTCTGTACTTTTGCGTGAACCCACCCCTCTTTTAAAAGAAGTGTATACAATTTCACAAAACTGACAGTGTTGGACTTTTCCTGCTGTAAAACAATTAAACAAAGAGGAGATTTGAAACAGGTGATGTCAGCATGTGATTATAATCATGATTTCATCTTTTGAAGAAATTAAAATAGAAAGGGGTTTGGATATTTTACTCTCTACGGAATATAATATCATTAAACATTTCAAGGAATCTGGAGGAATTTCAGTGTGCAAACTGTAAAGGCACAGGTCCAAGCTCACAAATGATTTTTGTGGTCCTTCAGACGGCATTGCATCATGGACCTCAATTCATCTATAACTGATATAACCACATGAGCTCAGGATTACTTCGGCAAACCTTTGTTAAGCATTACAATATGGAGTTATATCCACAAAGAAAACTTTCAATTTACAATGCAAAAAGAAAAGCCATGTATTAATAGTGTTCAGAAGCATCTGGGATGGACCATCATGCAGTCCAGGTCTTTTTATTATTATTACCTCCGCCGCAGCTTTGTAGAAGTTGTTATGTATTTATTAGTGTCTGTTTGTTTGTTTGTTTGTTGTCTGTCTGTTAGCAGGATTACCCAAAAACTTAATAAACCAGTTTTCACCAAACTTGGTGGAAGGATGGGGTATGGGCCTGGCAAGCACCCGTAGATTTTGTAGAAGATCTGGATCACAACCCGTAAAAAAAAAACCTCTGCTCTGATTTTCATCACAATTGGTGAAGGCGTGGGGCCTGGGCCTGGAAAGAAACCATTCAATTTTGGAAGTCATTCATTCATTTATTCATTTGCCGAACCACTTAATCCAATTAGGGTTATGGGGAGGCTGTGCCCATCTCAAGGCGAGGCACACCCTGAACAGCTTGCTAGACCATTGCAGGGCTAACACACACACACATAGCCATTCACACTCACATCTACACCTAAGGGCAATTTGAAACCGCCAATTCACCTAATGTGCATGTCTTTGGACTCTGGGAGGAAACCGGAGTACCCAGTGGAACCTCACGCAAGCACAGGGAGAACATACAAACTCCACACAATAATGCCCTCGGATCCCGAGAATCAAACTCATAAATGAGCCTGTGCAGGCGGCATGATGGTGTCTCACTGCAAGATGGTCCTAAGAAATCCTGAATAAAAAACCTATATAACATATAGGTTAAAAAAAAAAAATATATATATA
>JAQMYF010000023.1:21647738-21666875 GCA_030014195.1 Neosilurus mollespiculum | reverse complement strand
TTATCTGACGCCCACGAGGGGGAGATATTTCATTAGAACTATGGCAAGTTAGAATAATCCATCTGTACCTGGCAGAGGTACCTTGCACTCTATGAGTGCTGTGCATCTCTAGTTTTAGATCTCTAGTTTTAGAACTTTTTTTAGATCAAATATAAATTCCTCCCTGTTACTACCATCCTGTTTTACAATATTCTAAAGATGTCATTATTTATAATGTCAAGAACGGTTTGCAGTAGAAGGCAAATGGTTGAATAGTATATTCATGACATCACTACTTCAACACATGTCTGGCATCCACCCAAAATCTGTGTATGTGTCACACTTAATTAATTTCATAGATCACAGGCAGATTTGATTAAATGTTTCCTCCTCAGTCTTAAACTAGTTCCCGATTACGCCACTGAATAACTGAATGATTGGACTTGTGCTTCCTCCTACTTTCCACACCTTCCCGAAACACCTCAAGAGCTGGAACCTGATTATGATTGGATTTTCTTGCTTCTTTGTCTGGAGCTCCACTCTTCAGACTCTAAAGTTTATTCATGTACTTTTAGTGGTGCAGCAATGTTTTATTGGGGTAGTACCCTCAAAGGATAAGGTATGGTATTTTATACTGCTTGGGAACATATATGTGACCCATCACAGCAAATTGGGTATTAAGTTGGAAATTATTAAATACCTTGTTGAACTTTAAACATGATTCCCTCCAAAGTTGCTTAAAAGGCTGAAAATTCCTGGCAGCTTTTGGTTAGTTACCCCAAAACAAGATAAATATGTTAGAAAATTTGGTATCATTTTAAAGCTTAGGATATTGGCTACAAAATGCTACCAATAACTCCGAATTAAATATTTTGGTCCTTAAAAAGGTACCCATGATTTCTTCAGTCTAGGCCACTTGTCAGATTGAAATGAAAAATGGTGGACTCAAGGTTAATGTTGCAGTTTCCATGACTACCACTTCCCTATTATAACTTCGCACCGCACCGGCAGTCTCGTCTATTTGTTATGAGTAGAACAATAATAAGTAGTACTGTTCTAGATTAAATTAATTCACATATATTTAGTACAAAAGCAACAACTAACACCAGTTGCACTGTGAAAAATAAAGAATTGCGTACCCTCCATTACTGAACCTGTCCTCTTCTCCGCCATGATAAAAGGTTAAAGGTCACCCCAAGTCAGGAACTCAAGTATACAAATTATTTCTGAATTTTCCACTTGACATTATGACTTGAAGTAGTACTATAATTTTAATTATTTTAATTATCGCCTCATAGTTCTCAACTGCAAATGATATACCAGTACTGCTTGGAGTGCTATGGTACAGGGCATAACTTGTCGTTTTTGTTTGTTTTTACATCTAAATCTTAAAAAAATGAATGCACCTTAAAAAAAAAAAAAAAGTGTGTGTATATATATATATATATATACCTAGATGTCATTTTTAAAGATATGATAGTGCCTGTTTTGTGTAAAACCATGTCTGGAAAGAATTAATTCACTTCTTGAAGAGTCTGTGCATATTCCTTGGTCAGGATGATGAAGGTCTGGGTTTAAGAGGAAAAAAATTCAAATGTTCCAGTTGTGACTGTCTTGCACAAATTGTCCCACAGACGAGGTATACAACCTTAAGAAACAATTTACTGAGATCCAGTCAGTGCTCGACTCTGTCTGACTTTTTCTTTTTCTTTTTTGCCTTATTCGAAGGTTTATTTCAGTAGGTAGCTTATGTACCACAGAGTTTTGCTTCCCAGCTAACACACAACGCTTCCCAACATTATTTGCAATGCTGCATAAACGTTATCTGAACATTGTGACAATGTAAAACCATAATGTTTACTGAGAACATGTACATGACTTAAATCCACAATGTTGTTTTTATGTTTCCAAAATTTCGCACAAATCCAGGCCCCCAGTACAGTGCCACATAGAGTGAGACAAGGACTGTGCACATCCATACTAGGGTTTCTTTTTGACTGAATCATGCCAGTACTGAAAAAAACCCCCACCACAGTACATACATGCACACAGTCCTTACAAATTAATGTTACTGTAACATCTGACAACGTTTTTGAGCAATGTTACCTGTAATAGTTCAACATTGTTTTCAGAGGTCTACAAATTCAATTTCAATTCAATTCAGTTTTATTTGTGTAGCAATTTTTTACTATTGATATCTTTACAAATCAGCTTTACGCAGTAAAACAAATTTAGAGAAGAATTTAAACATTTCTTCAACAAACTCTACACATCCCTAATGAACAAGACCGCAGCGACGACGACAAGGAAAAACTCCCTCAGACGACACGAGGAAGAAACCTTGAGAGGAACGAGACTCAACAGGCAAACCCGTCCTCATTTGGGTGAAACCAGATTAAAAAAACAAACCATGTCGCAGAAACTTCACTAGAGTTTAACATGAATTCTAGCTGGATATCTTATAACTGTAATGTTAACTGTAAGTCCTAAATCACTTTAGTAAAAGAGTTTATATAACCAGTAGTGAAAAGTCATCTTCACAGTCTCTGAGTGCACATCTAGATCCATGTGGGTCATCATCAGCAGGAGCGAGGGGCTTCCAAGATGAGAAGTCCAACCAGCAGCAGCACGACAGTACGGACCACAGGATGTTTGTGCAACATTGCGACAACATTGTTAAAACATAAACTGTTAGCTGTGCTGTCAGGTATGTATGACAAAACCAGCCCTATAACCCTTGCCTACATACGTTCCCTACTTATGGATATTTGGATAACTTAATGCTTAAAACAATACTGTGTGTTACCTTTTTTCCATCCGCACAAAATCCCAAATTAATAATAAGAAATTAAAAACAATAAATGACCTATTAGCCCGAGAAACCAGTGAATATCTTTCTTTTTTTATCTTTCATCTCCTGAAAAATCTCTAGCCTACACATTTGGCTTTAAAATAATGATACAAATCAATGTAATGTAAGCAAAAGCATTCAACCCAGAATAAAAAAAATTAAAGCACAGCGGCATGTCAGCACCATTGCATGGGAAAATAGTGACCCTGGCAATGACACTGATGTCCAAAATAACCTTCATGATCTTATTATGTACAAAAGAGCTTGGATGCTCTGCTCCGTGTAACGTCTAATAAAACTCATGACATGAAAATGTGTTGAGTGACATCTCAATCCTTCCCATGATTTCCCCCGATGTTTTTACATTAAACCTTCATGTATTTAAAAGAAATGGTGGCGGAAACATTGGTTTCTTTTCGTGGTCTCTAAGCCCTTGTGTTTATGTTCCTCTGGTGAAAGTGAATCCAGGGATGTGCTCATGCTGTCTGTCTCTGGAATTGTGCTTTTAAAGGGAAAAACAATGTCTCCATGGCACTAACCAAGAGTCAAGGCCTTGTCTCAGTGCCATGGAATGTTATTGAATCATTGACTTATTAGAAAGACTGAGTAACGCAGGCTTCATTTTTTTTAAAGCTCCAACTGATTAAAAGACTGGCAGTGTTTTGGAAGGAAAGTGTCACTTATCAGCATTGACATGGGACTACATCGTGATTGTGAAGTGATATAATGCTAAAGTTTTCAAGAATATTTGGTAATGGTAGTCATACTGATGATCTAAAGAGTTTGGGTTTTGGAATTGATTTCTAATCAATTTATTCTTATCAATAAAAATTAAATGGCTTGATAAATGGCTTGTCATTGGGACGGTACCCTCAAAAGTACGTATACCTTAGGTATTTGGGTAAGGTGAGCTACTTTATATACTGCTTGGGAACATTTCTTGGGCCCTTAAAAGGTACATATAATTACCTTGAGATTTAGTAATTAGCCCTAGGGATTGCATTAGTGCAGTGTTGTATAACTATTACTTGAAAAACTAGTTTTAATACTGCCTCATCAAAATTTGCGCATGTTTTGCTCTATTTGTGTTATTGTATATTTAGTGATAATAGTCATAGTAATGAGCTTCAGGCTTTGGGAGGGTCGGATGTTGGATTTTGGAATTGAGCTGCTTTTACTCTCTTTTTTTAAAGCCACTTGTGAACCACTGGGAATTCTTGGAAGACCAGGGAATCCTGAAGATTATCATAGTATCTTCGGAGTATTGATAACTTATTGCACAAAATAATATTGTATATTTTGGACATATATCAAAATTTTCATGGCAAGGTTAAAAAGGAGAAGCATTACTTACTATACTTGGAAATAGATGTGATTTTTAAACTGAATACATAACTTAGGAAGGACAGATTTTACCTATGAGTGGCACATTTGCCTCACAGCAAGAAGGTCCTGGGTTCAAGTCCTGGGCTCGATGAAGGCGTTTCTGTGTGAAGTTTGCATGTTATACCCGTGCTTGCGTGGGTTTCCTCCAGGTACTTCGTTTTCCTCCTACAGTCCAAGGGATCATCCACATGTTCCCCAGTCCCTATGTTCCCCAGTCCCTATGTTCCCCAGTCCCTATGTTCCCCAGTCCCTATGTTCCCCAGTCCATATGTTCCCCAGTCCATATGTTCCCCAGTCTCTATGTTCCCCAGTCTCTATGTTCCCCAGTCTCTATGTTCCCCAGTCCCTATTTTCCCCAGTCTCTATGTTCCCCAGTCCCTATGTTCCCCAGTACCCATGTTCCCCAGTACCCATGTTCCCCAGTACCCATGTTCCCCAGACCCTATGTTCCCCAGTCCCTATGTTCTCCAAAATCTATGTTCCCCAGTCCCTATGTTCCCCTGTCCTTATTAAATTAATGGATCTTCAAAGTAAAAATTTAAGGAATATTCGTGATTTCTCATTTTCAATGTTAATAGGTTATGGTTAGGGTTATGGTTAGGGTCATAGGTACCTGGGAGCATAGGTACTGGGGAACACAGACATAGACCCCAGTCCAAAGACATCCAGTCTAATTAGACTAATTAGCTGTTCCAGATTGCCCCTTGGTTTGGATGTGAATGTAAATGGTTGTGGGTATGTTGGCCCTGCGATAGTCTGACGAACCGTTCAGGGTGTACGCCTTGATCCAGTGTCGGCTGAGTCAGGCTCCAGCCTCCTCACGACACTAATAGAGGATTACGCGGTTTGGGGGTACATGTTGGAAGTGGACTTAATGAATCTTGCACAAATGTTTTGAGCTGGTTCTGGTTTTGCCATAAAGACATACTAACCCCATACATCATTATAATCTTGGCCTTTGGAATAACATTCATACACATTCATGCAAGTTTGATAAAACATTACAAAACATAGGTGTGTATAACTTGGACTATTTTTGATTTTACAAGGCTTAAGGAAAAGCATTACTTTATAAATATATTTGGCAACAATACCCATGAATTTGTGTAGTACAGGGTTTGGGAAGGTCACATTTTGGAACTAGCCTGCTTTTAGTGACCCCATTGTTAGTGTTTGAGCAAGTTCTGAATGTTCATTGGGATGATTTTTACCCTTTAGACCTGGCAGCCCAAATCACTACCATAGCATCTTGGCTCTTGCACAAGGTAAGTGTGTATAATTTGGAGCTATTTTTAATGTTCTGTGCTACGGCTTGAGTGGTGAAGTATGATATGACTTGATTTTTCCTAGATATAATTTATTAAGATCAGAGCCCAAACAGTGTTTTTCACACTGCTGACAAAATACAGCCGTACAATAATTCTGCTATAATTGTTCAAAATAAAACTGCTGAAAAGAAAAAAAGAAAGAAAGACCAACATGCTTATTATTTATGTGAAAACTGAACATGAGCATACTGGAAATCATTTAACTACTTTCAGTCTAAAAGAATCTTATTTTCAAAATCCTGTGTGAAAATGTATTGTATTACCTTTCGGGATTGATAATACAGACCTGGTCTGCACAAATATAAAACTGGTGATATAAAAGAAGCTGGAACAGGTCAGATATAAATATTTTCAAGGATTCGGAGACAGTACACCCAGTCAGGAGGTAACTGATGATATTTCATCTTATTGCCATCCAGCCGCAATATCTTTATTTGTGAATATGATGCTAGACCCACTGTCCTGCAGAGCCTGCTGACGTTAAATTCTGGAAAAAAACAAAAGAAATAAATCACACAGTAAGCCACATTTATTTGTATGATTTGTAAAGGGGTGGCATGGTGACGTCATGGTTAGCCCATCCACCTAAAAGCAGGATGTTGCTGGGTTCGAGTCCCGGGCTCGGTGAGGGCATTTCTGTATGGAAATTGCAGGTGTGGGTGATGATGTGGATGGTGTTATGTGTGTTGGAGCTGTACCCCAACTTTGCCCAGTGTCAGCTGGCATAGGCTTCACCCTCTCTGCAACCCTAGAGGATTGAGCAGTAAATGACTGAGAGTGGCTTGTGGAGTTTGCAGGTTTTTTAGTTTAGGAATAGACCCATTAAAGCTCATTAAAAGTTTTTGCTTAGTAATATGATGGGGGGAAAAAACTAAACTATAAAGACCACTGGAGTATTGAATTTGGTATTGGAAGCTTTGTTACAACATTCATTCAGTACTTCGTAATGTTGTTTTAATAAGTATGATCATTCCCTGCTGATTGAATGTCATATATATTAATCACTTACAAGCTGTCATCATCTGGACCACATGAACACATCCCACTTGTGCAGAACATCAATTTTCCAGGCTAAATTAAACGGGATGCAGGTGCATTGGTAGTATTACTTGACACGAAGGCTATAGTGAAGATTATTTAATTGAAAGAACTATATTCCAGCAGCAACAGGGTTATTTTGGATGTCTGTTAAAGTGAGGAAACTGTCTGAGACTTTCAGTAACCGTGCCCAAAAAGTTACTGTATCTGGGTTTGGTCCTGTTTCTTATTGTAGTCGGTGTCATCTCTGCTTAAGTTCTTTGTGGAATATAAGCCATCATCTGTTCTTCGTGCCAGGAGAAATATGTAGTCCCCTCTTTTCCCTTTTCCTGTTTTGAAGCTAATGTCTGTTTTTTTTTAATACTTCACCAGCTGTCCCATCCAGAAGGAAGCTCTTTATTAATAGCTGTGTATATAGAAACTACAATTATTATTGCTTTAATTATTCATTATTTTTTTTTTGCTAAACCGTTTAATCCTCTCTCTAGATGAAGGCAGCTGGTCCACTGCAACACACATACACAACCATTTTCAGTCCACCTAGGGGCAATATGTAAGAGCCAATTAGCCTAATGTGCATGTCTTTGGACTGTAGGAGGAAACCGGAGTACCCCGAGGAAGCACAGGGAGAACATACAAATTTCACATGCAAACTATGCCACTATGCTGCCCACAAGATAAATGGTGCTTCTTAATAATGGCGGTATATATACAGCCATTATTAAGAAGCACCATTTAGCTTGGGGGCAGCATATATATATATAATATGGTAAAAAGTGTAAGAAATATTAAGGCTTTTATTCAATCTTTTAATGTAAACTGGTGGTTAAAATAGAACAGGATATTTCTTTTGCTCAAATTGGGGATTCTTCAATCAAACTCAGTATACATTTGAGAAAAGAGGAGGGAAGGAAGAACAGAAAGTGCTTTTGGCACTGTTAGGGTCTTTCTGGAGTGTTCACAGATGATTCCAGATGTTTCACCCTCCTCCCCTATTCCTCCCATTTCATTAGCTAACTCACCCCCTATACCACCCACCCTCACCTCATGTGTCTCACAGCGAGAGAAACAAATCTCTGTCTTTCCATTCATACATATCACATTTTCCATAATATTTCTCATGGTCCCGTTGCGTCTGAATGTTGATGTCACGTCGCCAGAGATTACATCATGCATGTGACAGCGGGATTTTTTCCCATTACCAATTTTCAGCATACACACAATACAACTAGCTTTAGACATCATACAGCACGAGCAGTGCAGCTTCTGGCCAGTGTATCAGATATCAATAATGATATCAAAGACAATTCTTCAGCAAAGAGGTGGCCTGTATAAGGTATAATGCATGTTTAGATTAATAAATCAGTGTAGTTAATTTAATGTTCTAATGTTAAACAAGCTGCTTAGATAGCAAAATAGATATCTTTAATCAGAACAACCCTCTAAAAGTGCTTATTTTATATTAAAGAAAGTTCCAGAACGGTCCAGAGAAGATTACTGCAGTTGATGCACTGACAGAGTTCGGGATAGTCTGTGGCAGCTGTTCCTGCTCTCAGTAGTCCATCTCTTCTTGCAGCTAACCAGGATAAATTGGATGAGTATTTTTTTTTTTTTTTTTTTTGAGCATGATGAAAATGCATTGAAAAATAACCCCATATTGAGCGATATTGCAGACACAGTCGGGCTTGCAAATCACATAGAAACATGATACAGTAGCATGAGTATTTTCAGTACATGCAATAACACTGTTTTGTTATTATTTCATTTTCTGAACTGCTTTATGCAGTTTAGGGTTGTGGGGAGGCTGGAGCCTATCTCAACCAGCGCTGGGCGAAGGCAAGCTACACCCTGAACACTGCATTACTATTCTATGTATATGCAGGGCAACACACACACACACACACACCCATTCACAGTCACACTCACACCTAGGGGCAATCTGGTATACCCACCTTGCCTAATGTGCATGTTTTTGGACTGTGAGAGGAAACCGGAAACCCACAGTGTGGACCCAGGACTTTCCTGCTGTGAGGCAGAAGTGTTTAACACTACATCACTGTGCTGCACAACTCTGTATTGTCAGTATTTAAAAGAATTTAAAACCTGAAAAGTGTAGTTATTTTAAAAACACCTGGAATACTGTGCTGCTTTCCTACATTACTTACAAACATGATTGTGTTTGTAGAACTGAGAAAGCGATCTTAAATCTGAGCTGAGGCCAGTGGGCTTTGCTTAATATGCTACAAATAGAAGTACAATTTATATCATACATGAATCCTGTTCTAAAAGTGTGGTGGTAGAGGCTATAACTCTGAAAATGTGTTTCTTCATGACGTGATATAGGTTGTAAGCCGGAACACTAATATGTAATGAATAGAAGTTGCATGCAAACTTTCTTTTAGTTGGTTTTATATTAAATATAAAGTCTCGTTCCCTTGTGGTGCATCAGCAAGCTTAGTGCTTTCATCTGAAGTGTATTACACTGCCCCTGTGTGTGTGTGTGTGTGTGTCTTGGCCCTGCCCTGTTTAGCTGTTCAGGGTGAGCCCTGCCTTTGCCCAGAGTCGGATGAGATAGACTCCACCCTGCCCTAATAGGAGTAAGTGGCTCGGCAAATGAGTGAACTAACAACCACAAATAAAAGGGTAAGTGTATTAAAATTGACAGGGATATTTTTCAAGCACATTGCTGTGTTTAACTGAAGTCACAAGATTTGAAATCGCCACTGCAATTGTGTAAGAATAAATAAAAACGTACATGCACAACCTAGCCTGTAAATCAGTCACATCCACTAACTAAGCCTCTTCATTCCTGCTATTAAGAAATCAAGGCTCATTCCCTGTGATGTAATGCTCATGATTCATGCTTTCCTCTGCTTCTTTTCAAAGGAGCAGAAGGTGCCAAAAAAAGTTATGTCAGTCCAAAACGATATCCATTATGAAAAACATACCATTAATCATCAGAATATTATTATCTCACCTCCGATATGGTTAACCTCCAGGTAAAGGTGCTGCAGGGTGGTGGGAACAAAAGGGATTTCAGTTAACTGGTTAAAAGAGAGGTCCAGTTCCACTAATGAAGTCACGTTGAAGACACCAGGGGCCAGGCCATCGTTGTTCAGCTGGTTGCTGCGTAAACGCAAATGACGGAGTCTGGTAAAGCTCTGAAGGCTGTCCTCAGCCATGCCTGTAAGAGCATTGTGGGAGAGGTATAGCTGCTGAACAGATGGAGGCAGATGCTTGGGGAAAGTGTCCAGAATATTCTGACTGAGGTCCAAAAGGTTTAGAATTGAAAGGCCTGGTGATCAACACAACACAAGATTCATGTGTTTACATTTTATACACTTTGACACTTAGGGGGTGATCACACTAGAGGTGAAATAGAAAAGCGACCGATGTGAATGGCATTTCGCAGCTGTCACTTTTTATTCTCAAAATGTTCTCAAATTTGTCTTGGGACATTCGCGGCATCGCATTTTGGTCGCCTGGTTCGTGAACTCATCGCAAAAAAATTTCAAACATGTCACACAAAAAAAATAAATAAAAAACACGGAAAGTTTGAGAAAAGTTTGGGACTTGCCGGCGTCTGCGATAAATTCCGTTAATTTTGTCATCATTTGTATGTTATTTGCATTTTGTTCATGCTAATAATGTGCGAATAAAAAGCAAATGGTTTGAGACAATAAAGCGAACAAAACGTGACTGATTTATGACAGGAGATTCACTTTTTCTTCGCCAAATATTAGCAAACCAATCGCAAATTGTTACGCCACTTTCTCACGATTTTCTCACGATATACATATTTAAGCCGAAAATATTCTCTTGCATGTGGAGTTGCAAAACATCTCGGAATGAAATTCAAAATTCACAAAAAAAAAAATAAATAAAAAAATCAATTAGCGTCAGTTGCTTTTCTGTCACTCCTTTAGTGTGATCACCCTAACTATTACAAATGCAAACTCAATAATTAAAAGGAAGGGACAAGTTACAAATGCAATGGCCTTGAATACCTTTGAAGTCAGATTCTCCAATAGTTTTCAGACGATTGCCTTGAAGAAGAAGCAAAGTTAGATTCTGTAAGTTTTTAAAAGCTCCATGGCCAATTTGCTCAATTTGATTATATGCCAGTCTAAGCTGCTCGAGTCCACCAGGCAGCCCCGCTGGCACCTCTGACAAGTTGTTATGGTTCATGAAGAGGCTCACTAATCGGGTTAGATTGAACAGTGACCTTCCATCAAATCTCTCACTGAGAAGTTGGTTTCGGTCCAGAATGAGCCAGCGTAAATTAGTGGTATTGGAAAAGGTTTTAGAGTTAAAGCCAGTGATCATGTTACCCTGAAGAAAAAGGTACTGAGTTCTGGAGGGAAGATTTTCAGGAAACTGCTCCAGGCCTTTGTGGTCACAATACAGTGCTGTAGGCCATTGAATTGCACAGTCGCATTTCACAGAACAGTTCTGGTTTCTCACCATCCACGACCAGCTAGAGTCTACTCGATTCCTGAGGGTAAACACTGTAGGCTCCCGTAGAAATCGGTCAATCTGCACAGGTAAACCACCATAATCGTTGTCTACAGTCATGGACTGCATTTGCCCACACACAGACAGTATTAAGAGAAGCGGCCTGATGTCCATGGGTCAGCCTGAATAAAATAAACAAAAACAGAATCTAATGACACACTGAGATCCCGATAACATTTATTATAACAGCGTGCACAGGATGCACCTTTAGAAACATACAAACCATGGGAAGCATACTTTTATCAAATTGCAGCTTGCACATATGCCATTTGGCAGACAGTGTTAGTTGTGGCCTGCTTTTTTCCATTGTAATGCAGCCAGATATTGCCTCAATTCTTTCATCTGTTCCAGCCATCTTTTAAAAAGAATCCCACTTATGCACTATTTTTTTTTTGCATTCCTTAACATTAATTAGTTTTGTTTGCATAGTTTGATTTGGAACTTATATCTCAATGACTGCGCTCCAGTTTTCCTCTAACACAGCATCATTTGTTCCATGTCGAACATGTGAGAAGCAGCCTAGGCACAATAAACAGATGATAATTTTGTTCACATGTGGCAAGAATATGCATACCTTTCTTTCCAGCTGAAGGGTTGAAGGATCCGCAGAGTCCCTGATACAGGTTTGTCTGATTTCTTGTTGCTGCAGCGTACACAGGACACTGCAAGGTGTTTGCACAGCGTTTATCCAGCCGCAAAAATAATTCCTCAGTGCTCTATGGGCAAAACCCCAAAGTCCTGCAGGATTTTTATTCCATACCCCTCAACCTCCCACCCTCTGTCTGTTCCTCCATTTACAGCCTATTGCAGTGTAGCTACGGAGCAACATTTAACAGAAATAGGGCTGAAAAGGGTAAAGAATGATGGTGAAGAGAATACTTTGGGATCTTACCCCTATAGATCTTTATTGCAAGATATCAAAGCAAGATAAGCGCCTGTTCTACAGAGTTCTCTCAGCATGCATAGTATTAAAATGTCATATACATAGTTGCTGTATACACTACTGCATTTTATACAGCAGTGCATGCCAATGCTCTGGATATATACTGAGGTTTGCAACACATGGTCATTTAGGATAATTTCCATGAATGCACAAATTGCATCCATTTAGGATGATTTCCATACAACTGATTTATATTTCTTTTCATTCAGCATTTTTTTAAATATATAAATCAGGAGGCAATTCTACCTTTTGTTTGCCACATTCAGGTGCTTAGGGGTGATTCCACTAGAGGTTAATTATTATTATTATTTTTTTAATCGCATCAACATGTTTTGCGAGTCCACATGCAAATGAATATTTTGTGGCTTAAATATATATATATTGCACTGATCGTCTGATTTGAGACTGATTTGCAATTTGTGATAGGTTTCTGGATGTGTGGCAAAAAAAGGGGAATCTCCCGCCGTAAATCAGTGGCGTTTTGTTTACTTTTTGGTCTCAAACCATTTGCTTTTTATTCACGTGTTATTGCTGCGAACAAAATGCAAATATAATACGAATGATGACAAAATACATGGAATATGGTGGCTGCCCCAAACTTTTCTCAAACTTTCCATGTGGAAGTCTCCAACTTGTCTCTTTTCCTTGCAAATGAAAAACTAAAACCTTCTCACAACATGCATGTATTGTTTGAGAAGAGTTTGATACTGCTGTGTGTCAGACCCTCGTTTTTTGCAACATTCAAGAAAATTTCAAACATCTCTGTGTTCACAAACCAGGTAACCGAAATGCGATGCCGCGAATGTCAGTGGACAAATTTGAGAACATTTAGGAATAAAAAGCGACAGCCATGATTGCCATTTGCGTCAGTTGCTTTTCTATCGCACCTCTAGTGTGATCACCCCCTTATGGCTGTGCAACTTCTTGGAAGCACCTAATAAATGTTGATCTATGAGGGTATGATGACCATAAAATTTTAAAGATAGGTCTAAAAAAATGAGGACTTACTGCATACAGGTTCATATGTTTAAAGCCACAGCTAGCAACAGGTGATACTTTATTTACACACACACACACACACACACACACACACACACACACACACACACACACACACATTCAGTGAATTTCTTTAGTTCTTAAAATAAAAAAGAGAAAATAATCTGTCTCAGCTTTTCCGTGGAGCCTATCTCAGCCAACATTTGGCGAAGGTGGGATACATGCTGAACAATTCGCCATTCCATTGCAGGACCAACACATGCACAACGATTCATACTCACATTCACACCTAGGGGCAATTTGGAACAGCCAATTAGCCTACTGTGTGTGTCTTTGGACTGTGGGAGGAAGCCAGAGTACCCAGAGGAAACCTACGCAAGAACAGGGAGAACATGCAAACTCCACACAGAAACACCCTCGCCGAGCCCATGACTCAAACCCAGGACCATCTTGCTGTGAGGGGGACGTGCTAACCACAATGCCACGGTGCCGCCCTGTCTTCAGTCACAGAGGTGCTAATTCTCATACCAGACACTTTAAACACTGCACTCATTCCACACCAATTCATACCTCTATTTTATGCAAGCATCTGTGCTCTTTAATCAGTACTATGATAAAATTTACGAGAAACTCTTTAATAAAGTGCAGCTGATTACCTGTGCTTAATCAAATACTCGTTCAAAGTCGAGGAGAATTTTTTCTTGTGTGAAAGTTGTACAAGAGTATATGAATTTTTTATTTTTTTTTATTATGTGAAGGTGTGACAGATGGGCAGCATCGTGGCATAGTGGTTAGCATGTCCACCTGACAGCAAGGAAGTCCTGGATTTGAGTCACGGGCTCAGCAAGGGTGCTTCTGAGTGGAGTTTGCATGTTCGCCCCTTGCTTGTGTTGGTTTCCAACAGGTGCTTCAGTTTCCTTACACAGTCCAAAGACATGCACATTAGGCAAACTGGATATTCAAGATTGCCCCTAAGTGTGAATGTGACAATGAATGGATATATGTATGTATTGCCCTGCAATGTGGCAAGCTGTCCAGGGTGTACCCTGCCCTCACCCAGAGTCAGCTGAGATGGGCTCCATTCTCCACATAACCATAATAAAGGAAAAGTGGTTCAGATGAGATGAGATAAAATGAGATGAGGTATGACAGAGCGGCATTATTGCTCATTTTGCCATCATGTCAACACCATTTGAGAGCTGTTGTGACAAAAGTAGTCATTCTTCTGAAGGTCATTATTGTAATGGTTAAATTGTCGAGGTCCCCCAAAAGACAAGTGGCTCAGTGGTTAAGGCTCTGGGTTACTGACTAGAAGGTTGGAGGTTTGAGCCTCACCTACATTTCAGCTAATATAATTTAGGCAGTGCCTAAAAGTGGAGCTCCCATAGGATTTTCCTTACTTGACAAGTTTTTGGTGTAACTTGTTTATAGAAGGGAATAAAAATGAGGGAACCAAACACCCAATCTTAGTCTCGACATGTAAAGTACACCATTTAGGTTTAGAGAACATTTCAATAACACAAAAATATCATTAGTTCTTTATTTGTGAATTGCTTACTCTGTAAAATTAGGATTTTCTGACAGAATCGATGACAAACAGCACCAAAATATCTAAGTCTGTTAGATATCTAAATCAAAATCTAAATCACAATATCTAATATCTCATTTATCATTATATTATTTATTGCGAGCGAGTATCCATAGGATGAAAGAACCCCAATGCAAGCTCCGCTATCAATACAGGGTAGTGAGATGCTAGTCTGCTGGATAGGCTTACTTCTGTAAGCACATTATACGCGTTAGAAATGTCACTTGCTTCCTCAATTGAATTCAATTTAATATTTATTGTCATTGTTTGATATCATAGTTATAAAAACAACGAGATAACAGTTAGGGATCTTCATACTGATAAGATAAATAAGATAAGATATAGATATAAAAGTTATGAGATATAGAAAGTTAACAACGTGATTGGATTAAAAGCTTTTCAATTCAAATGAGTCATGCATTGTGCAGCAATAGTAGTTTATTTTGACAGATTAAAAAAAAACAAAGATACCTTCTGCATAAGGCACGTAGAATTCTGTTTATGTGGGTAAAAAGTAGTATTTTATTTTATTTAAAAAGTGTATTTTATTTTATGGCTTGAAATAATTAAGAGTCTGTGGGGGAAGATAGAGTAGAAGAAGTTAGGCCCCAAATCCTATATGTATGCATAGGCTTACACCTTAACTGGGAAAGTGTTGCAGCTGCTCCTGCTTCAACTAATGGAGCTACATTATGATGGTAAGTTCTGAACTATACATGCAAAGAAAATGCACTAAATAAAACTCCAACTTCAGCTTTCTACACCATCCCTGGGAGGAATATAATGGGATGGACTGGGACTGAGAGTCCACAAATATTGGCGTTGGCTCAAACCATGACGGAGCAGAATGGAATGGAGAGAGGTCTCTCTGTGTGTACTGCCTCCACTCACAAACCCATGCACAGTAGTTTACTCAGGGCTACAGCTGGAGTGGACCAGGGGAGCCAAACAGACCCTTTTTGTATATGAGTGCATGTGGTTCTCTCTGGTTTACCTGAAAAAATCCTTCTCAGTAAGAGGATGATTAGTCTCAAACGGTCAGAGTGACACTATATTAGTGAACACTATAAAAAAAAAAAAACAATAGGGCTTTGTTTTTGGCCTTATGGGTCATTGCAAACATCTGTTTTCAAGAAACTGGGTGTTTGTGGATGGTGCCATGCATGTATTCATTTCTTACTAGATACAAGGTTACCAATCATGATCCATTTCAGTCATCCTCTTTTATGTAATTTTAGTTAATTCCTCCTGCCCTAAGGGCACAAATATGTAGAAATCCAACACTTTTTGGAAGAGCCGAAGCTAGTTTCAGTGTTGTATTCAGAGTGAAAAAGTTCAGTTTTAATGAAGTTTCATGTCTGTAGTCCAAAGCAACATTCGCTTTGAAGCAACAATCTTTATTCATTGTGGTTTTAAAGGTAACCAGCTGCAGGGGCTAGATGCTAGATGAAAAAATCTGTTGGCGGTAAATAAAACATACATAGCAGTGGCGGCTGGTGGGCCATCAAACAGGGGAAGCACATTTTAGGACTACATCATTAAACCTGTCCATTATTGCTTCATGTTATTGATGTGTAAATTTTTATGTACACCCCGTCAAAGTTAGCCAAATTCTCAATCCCCGGTTCCGACCTTTGAGATGGTTTAGTTAAACTCTTATCACAGTGCTTCCAGTCAACCAGCTCATCCTCTCATGTCAGGAGAGTCGAAAAGAACATTTCAAGGGTGTTCTGTCAAAACCTCGTATGTGCCTGAAAGTACTCAAAGTGACATTTGAGGTTTTGTCAGAACACCCTCGATTTATTTTTTAATAATTCTGAACAAAAAAATTATTGCCCTGCTGTTTAATTCTGAGTCTGTCATGTTGTCTGCCATCATGCACATGAACTAGCTAACTGTACCCTAACAGACAAACAATATTGAATATATTTATGTTTTTAGTTACATGAGGATGTGTACAAATGAAAATAATAAGCTTGATCGCTAGCAGAAACAGACTACAAGCAGGGGCCAAAGAAAAGTGTGTCTTCATGTCCAGGCTCTTCACATTGTAGCATAGCAGATGGCAAGCCGTAGTCTGGCACCCAAGGGCCAGCTGGAGTATCTAGCCATCAGAAAAAGAGAGAAAAAAAACCATGCCTTAATACGTCATAGGTACACTTTTGGCTCAAATTTGGTCACCAAGTGGCAAGGACACTATAGGGCTGGGAGGCAATCTGAGGAATGAAGGTATGAGATATTAGAGAGTTCCAAAGACCTTCAGACAAACCCAGAATGAATTGGCTGGATGTGTGAATAGTCTCTGGGATTTCACGGATAGGTGCTTCACTATATTGATAAGGCTGCTGTGATTGTGGCCTTGGGAAACAATCATAAAATAGAGGAGAGTCAATTCCTGGAGCTGAGGGGATATGAACCCATATTTGTGCCTGATTAGTTTGACCTTGGCAGCTTTTTGAGACCTCTCTCCAAAAAATGGAGAAGCAGACCAGGTTTAGTGCTCAGAGCAATGCTCTATGATTTTTGTGCTGAAATATGATGCTGGACAGAGGGCTTTGGACCATTCAGTCCCATGTGTTGGAGGCACTCCATGCACCAGTGTAAGTACAGGGCCAATGATAAAGGGTGTCTGGCCAAAGAGGGTAGACCACAAACAACTTTCCTCACCCTTTGTTTGGGCCATGCTCTGGTGCATTGATATGCCTGCATGCTAATCCTTGGTATTTAGCATTGCAGTCTTTGAAGTGCACAGTGGCATAGATGGTAGGGCCTTCTATTCTCTCTTGTCACTGGGGTAGTCAAGTGCATATTGGAAAGCTCCCCGATCTAAATTGGACAGTGTGGTACTTATTGAAAGTGTGGGCATGGTTTAAACTTGGTGGGTGCACTATGTGTATCATGCCGTAAGTTGGCAGTAATAAATGTTCCTTCTGTTACATTTGCGACTTGATGATTCACTGAGGGGCAGCCAGTAGCACTTTACCTTTGAATGACTTGTTTTAGAGTAAACTTATGGTGACATTGTGGTTAACATATCCGTTTCACAGTAAGAAGGTCCTGGGTTCAATTCCCAGGCTTGGGAGTTTCTGTGCATGGTCTCCGTGTTTGTGTGGGTTTCCTCTGGGCACTTCAATTTCCTCCCACAGTTCAAAGACATGCACATTAGACTAATTGGCTGTTCCAAATTGCCCCTAAGTGTGAATGTGAGTGTGAATGGTTGTGTGTGTGTTGTCCTGTGACGGTCTGGCGAGTTGTTCAGGGGGTACCCTGCCATCGCTCAGTGTTGGCTGAAATAGACATTAGCCTAATCGAGACTAATTAATTATGGATTAAATGGATCGGCAAGTGGGGCCACCATGCTGCCCTATTTCATGCCCTTCAACACTGGACTTGAAGCTCTCTCCAAAAAGTTACAGGATTGATAGTAAAGAATTGGCCAAAAAGAGAATACAAGGTCTGTTGTAAAAATCTTAAAAACACTCATGATGCTATGGAAAGACAAACCTTGCTTAGCATCTGTGGACTGGGAATATGGAAATGTGATTCACTGTTACCTCATGCTTCAGTCGCACAGATTGTAGGGGCACTTAGCCACTTACCACGGCTCTACGAGCATGACAAACAACACCATTTTGATTGTTGGAAGATGGAAGAGGGCTGTGATGACATAAATGTACCCTGAGAAACTTCTGATTAGCTGCGCTGGCTTTGTGATTTTGAAACCTGCACAATCCTATTCAGGGACTCTTTGGGGTTAGACCCAGCACTCAACACACAGTTTGGAGATAGCTATTCATTCACGTTAACCCAAATGAGTTGGAAAAAATGTACATAAAGAGAAAATGTGATTCATCTTCATAAAATTGGGGCTCTCTGTTCTTTCATCTTGTCTGGACACATGATTTCGAGAAAATACCAACTCAGTCCTGGAAGCATTACGTTTTGTCTGAGGCAAAGTGGTTGTGAAAAGGTAGCACATGCCATTCCTCCCAGAGCACAGCAGTCTGGCAGTCTCATTTCTTTTCCATGAAAACAGGAGGAAATTAACCACGCAGTGTTTTTGAAGGCTGTTTCCCCATAAATATAGGGAAAGGATTAAGAAAGACTAAATGTTTTGCTTGTTTAATTGCACTTTATGTATGCATACTTGGATTTCACCATTTAAGGGGCTATGGTTTTATATATATACATACAGTAGAGTGCAGTGAAGATTATACACCACCACTTTTGTCTAAAAGGGCTCCTGATTAAAAAGAAGTAAAAAAATGACTTCTCTATAATTTTTCGGTGAAAATGTATTGAACAATGCTATTGTATGCAACTAGAACCAAAAAAATCATTCTAAACAAGTATATTGAGGTAAAAGTATGGCTAATAAACAAAAACACTGAAAATACCAATTTTTCAGTAAAAATTAAAGGTGTCGCAAATATATATATGGTATGAGGGAAAAAAAGAGGACTACAATTTCATCCCGACAAGCCTGTTTCGTGGTTGCCCACTCATCAGG
>JAQMYF010000023.1:21601167-21612614 GCA_030014195.1 Neosilurus mollespiculum | reverse complement strand
CCTTGTGCGTATAAAATTTAAACCATAAAAAGTATTAAACAGATAATAATAATAATAATAATAATAATAATAATAATAATAATATTAATAATAATAATAATGATGATGATGATGATGATTTAGAAGAATCGGTGAGATGAGACTGCTTCATATACTGCAGGTGATTCTTGTCTGGTCAGTGTACACATTCTCTGCTCCCACATATGGCTCAGTGGAATATCCACCGTGGGGAATTGCTCTGGGTTGGTGTATGACTGTTTTCTGCCTCATATGGATTCCAATTGTGGCTGTCTGGAAAATAATGAAATCCAGAGGAAGCTTGTGGCAGGTAGGACAGCAGCTTCTTTTGTGTGTTTGAAAATGTAGATGTAACAATACTTCAGTAACAGGACATTATGATATATCACCATCATAAACTATAATACTGTTGTCAGCATACTGTGAAGCTTTAATACTGAGCTTTGTTTTAGACACCACAAAGACATTTGACAAATTTGAGCATTTCCCCACAGCGGATCAAATTAACATCCTCGCCTACTGAAGACTGGGGTCCTTACCTGGAATGCCACAGGACTGATCACTATGTTCCCAAAGACATAAAGGTTACAAACGTCTTTGTAATCGCAAAACAAAACTCCACCAGATTGTAAGACAAATTTGCATATGTTTTCTTTTCAATTAAATGTATATTTTTTAAATTTTGAAATGGGTTATTATTTAATTTGCATATTATTTAATGAAATTTCTTATATCCTATCCAGGACATAGTGACATACAGGTTAACTTGATACAGATCCCAGTCCTGTGCTACTCTCCCAAACCCATGAGACTGTGGATATTATATCATTAAACTTCTACTGTAGTGCTCATTGATAGGTTAGCATCTACACCTGCTATATAGCTCACTCAGAATGTATACAGATACAATTACTTACTGGAGCCATGCACAGGTTCTAAGTCATTACAACCGTTACTATAGAAACAATACCATATTAGATATAAAATTGCAAAGAATTTGAATATCTTATAATTTACAGTATATAATAATCATCAACAGCTTCTGAGAATCTGAAGAAATCTCTGTGCACAAGAGACAAAGGCAAAATTCAGTAGTGGATGCCCATGTTCTTCGGGCCCTCAGATGGCACTGCATTAAAATCAGCCTTGATTCGTTTGTAGAAATCACCACATGGGCTCAGAAACACTTCCAGAAGTCATTCATGGAGTGTCACATATTCACCCCATGCCCAGTTGCGTTTTCCCTGGGATCTCTGGGGTTGCTCCCACTGTCCGTGTATTCCACATTGATAAATGAACTGGCTATGAAAAAATCTAGAAGAAAAAAATGTCCACACTTTAGGAATACACACTTTTTATGTTTTAAACAAGATGTTTTGGAGGTAACGATAAATATAATTTGCATTAAAATGGATAGTAATGGCAAGGAAACCAGTCCATATATAGGTCTGTTGGGTTTAAAATTTATAGTCTGTATAGATTTTTTTTCTTTTTTGAAACTGTAAGTGTTTTCCTTATTTTAACCGAAGGACTTAAAAATAAATTTTTTTAATGAAGTTCCTTTTCAGTCAAGAGTCCAAATTCAATGTAAAATGATTAGACTTTGTAGTTTGGATATTAACTTACTGTATATGCATTCATTTATTCATTTGCTGAACTACTTAATCCTATTTGGGTCACAGGAATGCTGGAACCTATCTCAACCAACTATGGGCGAAGGCAGAGTACACCCACACATTCACACTCAAACCTACGGGCAATTTGGACCGGCCAGTTATCCTAATGTGCACGTCTTTAAACTGTGGGAGGAAACCGGAGTACCCGGAGGAAACCCACACAAGCACAGGCAGAACATGCAAACTCCACACAGAAACACCACTGCTGAGAGCAGAACTCGAACCCAGCACCCTCTTGCTGTGAGGCGAACGTGATATTCCAGTTTGTGGAATGATTTGTCAGTCGACAATGTGAACATCCAGCAAAAGGATTTTTACTGACAGTGGTAGTGTTCCAGAAGAGGAAGTCCAGCTGTTTCTCCTCTTGCATAAGAAAAAGTAATTAAACTCTGTATTGAAATGGCCTGAAGCTGAAACACCTGAATTCTAGAACCAATCGGTACACTGAAAAATTATTTAAATCAACATCTAAAATCTAAACATTACATTATAAACATTAATGCATTATGTTTTAAATATTTTATGCATTTTATATACTGTATGCGATTAACAAAGTGCTACAAAATGAATGAAACCTTTTAATAAACTAATGTCTAACAGAACACCTACAAGTCAATGATAGACAGACGGGGTTAGAGGTCAAATTTGCTTTTCAGAAGCATGTATAGCATGTTTAGTTAGATGAACATTTGCTAAAATATGTTAAAAGGGGGACTATTAAGCAATATCCACCAAGTCTGAAGTAAATATTTGTTTTGTTATATACTACACAGAAACGTAACAGTCACAGTAACAGTACTAAAGTAATTGGTACCAGTTGCAGTATCACGACTGGTTATAAAAGTAGCATAACCTTCAGGTTCAGTCTTTCCAAGCAAGGATGGCTCGTGACTCACCCCTTTGTACCAACCCCTTTGAGAGTCTTTAGTCAGTTTAAAATGAATATTTCTCAACACTAGATAGAAATCAAAAAATACTTCAACATATGCAGTACATAATATTGTAAAAATATTCAGGAAGTTCAGACATATCTCAGTGTGCTAAGGGCAAGGTCCTTGAATGTGCATGATCTTCAGCCCTTCATGCTACTGTGAAAAATATAGCCGTGACATGGGCTCAGGAGTACATTGGAAAACCCTTGGCTCTTAACAATGCCAGACTCCGCATCCAGAAATGCAACCTGAAACTGTGTTATGCAAGGAAGAAGCCATACATCAATACTTTGCAGAAACGTGAATTCATGTTTTGAAGTAAATGTCACGTTCCTTGTGCCAGAGATGAAAATGATCATCCTGATTATTGGGGAAAGGTACAAATGCCAGCATCTTTGGTGCGATCGAGGTGCATCAGTGCCATAGATGTAGAGGCATGCATTGGGGAGTTGGAGAGACATATGTTACCATCAAGGTGACATCTCCTACCAGAAAGTCGATGTTTATTTCAGCGGGACAATGTCAGGCCTCATTCTGCATGCACTACAACAGCTACAATGAATACACATCTATAGATATGAACTGAACAGTACTGGCATGTCTAACTCAGGCTCTTTCTCTTTTTCTATTGTTTTCCGGTGTTTCTAGTGGCATAGTGGTTTTGATTCCTTCAATAATTAACTCATTATTAAAAGATAGATATTACTGCATGAAAGCATGGGGGGAAAAAAGGGAAGATAAGAAAAAGAAGTTAGGTGATTTTCACGAGAATGTGAAATTGCTCAATTGATTCTTGCCAGTATTGTTTGTGTCTGTAAGAGGAATTTACTTTGTTCGGAGTGTTAGTCAGGTATTTGTGTTAGTCAAAAGCTTCAGAACAAAACATTCTCACATAGTGGTCAGTCAGCGTTTTTGACTTGATGGGTTTTCAGGTCGGTTGTCCACAGTAAATTCCTTAATAACACCTTGTCATAAACATAATAAGGGACCATCCCACAAAGGATTAGAGCCACAAGGGGCAAAAAAATGGATCAGGTACCTCACACATAAAACATATCTTCTGCTGGGAACTGAACACATTTCCAATTTTTAAAGTTTTCATTCAAACATACGTACAATTGGATAAACTTGTGTTTGTTTGAAAACCGAGATATTTTAACAGAACCTTTATGACAGTGTGCTTTATTTTGGGTGAGGCAAGCACTGAAGAAAACAGTGACTAGAGCCTGATGTCAAATTACTCTCCAACCTAACTGGTGTTGAAGGTAGTTAGAAGAATTCCGTGTATATTCCAAACTAGAATTCTTACACATGCAAACACGGGTTAATGCCTTCTTGGGTTCTTGATATCAATGAAAGTTAAATACAGTAAGGTGCAGTGATGATTATACACCAGTACGTTTGTCTAAAAGGGCTCCTAATAAAACATTTTTTGGGTGAAAATGTATTGAACAATGCTATTGTAGGCAACGAGAACCAAAAAAATAAATAAATAAAAAATTCCATTCCGACAAGTATATTGAGGTAAAAGTATGTCTAGTAAACAAAAACACTGAAAATAACAATTTTTCAGAAAAAAATAATTGTATTTATTTATTTATTTTTACTTTTGCATAGCATGAATGAACTTCAAATCATATGGAATGGTTTAGCGAGTGAAGAAATTAAAAAATATGTAAACACTATGCCAGAAAGGTTAAATGCTGTAATCAAAGTAAAGGGTGTTCACACTAAATACTGACTTTTTTTTCTCAAAAAAGAGTGTTATTTTTGTTATTACTATATATTGTTATTTGTTTATTTATTCTCATCAATATGATTCAATATTACATGAAATAAATACTTGAATTGTACCTGGTTTCTGATTCATCTTCATTTTGTTAAGTGTATAATCATCACTGCATCACTGTAAATTTTTAATTTCTTCACTCACTAAACCATTCCATATGGTCTGAAGTTCATTCATGCTATGCAAAAGTCAAAAAAATAAAATTTGCCACACTTTCTGAAAATTTTGTGAAAAATTCTATGTTATGGACATTACATGACAAATGTTATGTCTGATTCGTTCACACAACTTACAGATAAAAATACATATTTTTTCCTTGAAATATTTTACTGGTATGCTTTGGAAAAGATGAAGTTACCCAATTATTGATGATTTTACATTTACAAGTCCCACCTTTTCATGCATTTCTGTGTTTAAAACATTTTAGGAAATTTGAGAAAACTTCACTAATCCCCCTACATGCCCAACCTTTCCAGAGGTACATGTAATAAGAACATATGTCAAACCCAAAAATCAATCCTAAAGGTCACACAAACAACAAAATGACATCATTGAAGTCCATGGACTATGGATAGGCATCTGCAGTGAGTCAAAGACATAAAACCGCACACCCCACTGTGTCAGAATTCATCCACCGTGGTACATAAGGGATATTTCCTAATGAATTCAACTTGTATTGTGAAGTTGGGGGGGTTATGAATATGTTGCACCTAAATAACTGAACATAATTTTTTCCTGGTCATGTCCCATTTTTTGTGGAATTGCACTTTTGATTTTTGTCACCAATACTGTTACCATGTAGTTTCTATGTGCACTTTAAATAGTTTTAATTAGCTTTAATTAGTTACCTTCATAATTAATGGGTTCAATTTTCAAAATTCAATTAACTTGCAGTTTTAAAAATGAATAAATTATATGGAATAAAGAATGAACTAGCTTGTCAAGTGCACAGACACAATTCATTAAGCCTGCAAATAAACAGAGTCTGATAAATCAAGGTCCAATATTTCAGGCAGATACCTCAGCATTATCTTACTAAGAAAGGGACTGACTGATTTGCTTACTTTAAAGTTCTGTGTTAAAAACCAAGAGCTCTTTAGATTTCTAACTTTTCATAAACCATTAAGGAAAGCAGTTATCCTTGAGATAAACATTTGCTAGATATACTGTAATAGCTTTTATGCAGTATGGCCATACAATGCACTGGATAGTGTCACTGAGCTACTAGCATTAAAATATATTTACAGAATTCTATATCCATTACATCTGGACTTTAACCTTAAAACAAGGTAAGATATTTAGTTTCCGATGTGTAAAGGTGATTTATTAACCGGTCCCCCACCCCTAAAGCCGACAAACATTTCAATAAATGTATTTAAATATGGATGGGTCCTGGCTCACCCCTATGTGCCAAAAAGTCATGAGAGAATTGTAAGTTAGATTTTGGACACTTTCATGCTCCCAACTTTGTGGGAACAGTTTGGGAATCCTGTTCCAACATGACTGCGTACCAGTGCACAAGGTCCATGACCTCAATGCACAGAGTCCTGACCTCAACCTGATAGAACACCTTTGGGATGAATTAGAGCGGAGACTGCAAGCCAGGCCTTGTCCAACATCAGTGTCTGACCTCACAAATGCGCTTCTGGAAGAATGGTCAAATATTCCCATAATCACACTCCTAAACCATGTGGAAAGCTTGCCCAGAAGAGTTGAAGCTGTTATAGCTGCAAAGGGTGGACCGACGTCATATTAAACCCTATGGATTAAGAATGGGATGTCACTGCGTGTTCAAGTGCGTGTGAAGGCAGATGAGTGAATACTTTTGGCAATGTAGTGTATTTTAGATACACAGTATATGCCATCAAGGTGACATCTTGTCCTGGGAAGTCCATGTTCATTTCAGCAAAATAATATCAGCCGTCATTCTGCGCAAGCTACAATAATATGGCTTCGAAGTGTTGTTGAAAGGCCTCCTGCCAGTCCAGATCTGTTTTCTATTGAAAACTTATGACACATGATTAAGAGCTGAACGAGACATAATAATGACTTGCTAACTCATAATAATGACTTACAAGCTGACCCGTTTTCATACTGGCAGAAATGGGTTTCCATAAACACACTTTTTTTTAGTTGATCAAGAACTTTTTTTTTTTTTTAGTTGATTCAAGACAATAATTAGGTGGTCAGGTTTGCATGATTATGGTTGCAGCTTAATTCTTCAGGGAGATAGATCTCCAGGACCAGGGTTGGTGAACACTGGTTTAAACCCTCTACAGTACCATGTTCTCTCCAGGCAAAATAAACTATTTTTGATTTTTGTTGCATAGATTGTGTTGTATCCCCCGGTGATTACTGTAGCTGGGCAGTGCAGCACCAGGTGGTTTGTGAATCCTGGGGTGATTAATGGTAGGTGGGACATGTCAGGGATTCCCGGTAATGCCATCGATGCAGGTTGCCTGCTAGTCTCCCACAGCCCGGGCTGTTTTTGGGTTGCCTCTTCCATTCATTGTAAAGGAGTAAAGAATTATTTTCACATACTTTACATTACATATCATATTTATAATAGGAAACTTTATAACAAATGCATCTTATGTGTATTAACTTCAGCTCGGGGTGTTTGAATTTCCCTGAAGCAACACTCTACCATAATGGAATTTGCATAAGGCTCTACCAGGCATACTAGGTTGGAATACAAATAGCACACATTGGAATACTGGGTTGGAATCCAAATCATGCATATTGGGCTTATTGGCTTTTCCACATTACCCCTAGGTGTGAGTGTGAATGTTGTGTGGGTTGCCCTGTGATGGTTTGGTGAGCTTTTCTGGGTGTACCCTGCCTTTGCCCAGTGTCGGTCGAGATAGGCTCCAGCCTCCCTGCAACCCAAAAAGGATTAAGCAGTTCAGCAAATGAATGAATGGATGAATGGATGGATTTGATGATGTGATGATTTGGTTATATTTGTGTTCCACAATGATATCTAAGAGCAACATGAATATGAAATGTTACTTTTTATTCAGTATGAAATGTGTAATACAAGAAAAATTAGATAAAGCTTGAAAAATGATAAAAGTTAAAAATGTATGATTTCAATTTATCCTTAAATTGTTTGTTTCTGCATAAAAATATGAATTGTTTTTATTTGTCTATATTTCTATTTATGGTAGGTAGGTAGGTAGGTAGGTAGGTAGGTGGGTGGGTGGGTTAGGTAGGTAGGTAGGTAGGTAGATCCTTTGAATATATCCTGAGTGATATTATAATGTGCACCATAATTCTATGTTAAAACCAAGTGCTCTCCATATTTCAAACTTTTCACAAACCTTCTGGGAAAGAGATAAACACTTGCTAGTTAAACTGTAATAGCTTTTAAGCAATATAGCTATACAATAGACAAGACAGTGTAACTGAGCTACTAGCATTAAATATGTTTTCAGAAGCCTACATCCACAACTTATGGACTTTACCCTTAAAACAGTTTGTGAACATTTAGTTTCTAGCATCTAAAGTTGATTTATTAACCCATTCCCAGCCTCCAAACCCAAAACATATTCCAAAAAAATGTATGTAAAAAGGGTGGGAGGGGGTTAGGAGAGGTTAAGAAATGAGTTTTGTTTTCCTGAAATATAATGTTTTGTTCTGCACTGCCTGAGTATATTATTTCAGAAGGAGGAGGTTGTGGTTATAAAATTGCCATTGCTTCAACATATTGTTTACTCACCCATTCATCTTCACTATTAGTGGGTGCTGCGTTCAAGTATGAAGGAACACAACATCACACACTTAGTGATCAATAACAGTATTACAGATGATCGGTTAAATGTAATTTAATTTTACTAATTGTTCATTAAGAGTTAAATGTTGTTTGACCAAACAGTATTGTTTGTTTTGACTTTTTTACCCCTCAACCAGTTATGGCTAGAGGGGTATTGTCGTTGGCTTGGCGGCTTGGTGGCTTGGCGGCCAGGCGGGTGGGCAGGGGCGGCGGGCCAATAACTTTGTCCTGGCCATTGCTCAGTTCATGTACAGGCCAGCTTTCTGAAATTTTCCAGAGGCACTCCCTATGAACGGAACCTGTGTATGGGGTAGCTAATTTGCATATATGACCTTTGACCTTGGCACGGTGACCTTGAACTCGTTTATCCGGGCCATTGCTCGGCTCATATGCATGGTAGCTTTCTGAAATTTTGCATAGGCATGCCCTATGACCTAAACCTGTGTGTGGGATAGCTAATTTGTATATGTGATCTTTGGCCTTGGCACATGACGTTGGAATTTGGCGGGCGGCGTGACTATAACTTTGTCTGGGCCATTGCTCAGCTCATTCACAGGCCAGCTTTTAGAACTTTTGCATAGACACTCCCTATGACCTAAACCTGTGCGTGAGGTAGCTAATTTGTATATGTGACCTTTGACCTTGGCACAGTGACCTTGAACATATAAAGTTTGTCCGGGCCATTGCTCGGCTCATATGCATGATGGCTTTCTGAAATTTTGCATAGGTACTCCCTATGACCTAAACTTGTGCATTGGGAGGCTAATAAAAAATTGATTGTCCAAAACTGTTCTTATGGGGGATGGCTTTTCTCCTCCATGTGCTTGAGGCGTCCTGGCTGAGGGGTTACGACATTCTATAGGACGGCTATTTTTTGTATATGTGATCAAAGGTTAATTAATAATTACTTATATTATAATAAGATTTATAATATATAATAAATATTTATTATAATATAATAAATAATTGAATAATTGTTTTAGAGAATGATACATAGGAACAGCATTGTTTTTTATCTATTTATTTTTGCATATTTTAAACATTACTGAGGCAGGTCCGCTGAGCTCCACGTGCTCAGATCAGAGCTAAGTGCTGTGTAGCTAACAGTGACTGAAATGAAAACATTTTAGTTTTAGTATATACTCTACAGAAATATAAGAAAAAGCAAAGTAAAACAAGGTTTTTACAGATTACTTTTAAATATTTTTACCATGACAGGGATGTCAGGTGAGCACCATGTGTTCCACGCAGAGCTAAGCAAAGTGTAGCTAAAGGCATCTTTTATTAGTCTGCACTACATGAAAACACAAGAAAAGCAAAACTAAACAAAGATTGTACGGTTTGTTTTTCCAATTTAAAAGCAGAAAAATGATCAAACCACCTGATCCAAGTGACTATGACAAACCTTCAATATCCATTATTTTGTTTTAAGCATTATCCACTCTGGATAATAAGATAATTATTGAATGAGGTGAAGTATGATATGAAGAATTATTTAATCAAGGGGGTGTTATCCATTGACGACTTTAGCCAGGGTGGACAATACTCTCCGAGATTGAATAAGTCTCTAAGTCTCTATAGCATCAAATGGAGTAACATTCTCTTCTCAGTATGGCAGCACAGCTGACGTGCTGCATAAAATTAAAAAACATAATATAAGGGATTGGTTATTTATACGGTGGCGTGCAGCTCTTCCGGGAAGGCTTCTCTCATATCCTTGTTCATTGCTTCTCAATTCTCACTCCCTAATGCACAAATAAGACAGTTGGGCTGGCCGGCAATGATGACAGACCAGAAGAACTTCTGGTTCAAGCGAGGAGTGAGGAGCAAGGAAACAACAAATAAGGGTTTGAAGAAGCCCACTATATCATATGAAAGTCGAAATCTGCAGTTGATTTATTATTCTTACAAAATAATTTTGAAGACTAATGTCTTTATTTTTCCAACTTTGGTGTAGAATTTCTTATAAACAGTTGCCAAGTGTTTGACCGATCCTGAAGTTTTTATATTTCTTGCTACCAAATATGCTTGAAATATGAAATAACTCACTTTTCTTGCATTGAGTAATTTTCGCTTCCTTCAGAGTTTGATGATCGGCAGAGATTTTCTTGTTTCTGATTGGTACTAATTTTTGGTATTGTTCTACAGGGCGACTTATTCCATCATTAATATCAAAGGTTGGATAAGTTGAATGATTAAAATCACATGCCAGATGTTTCTTCTCCCTCCTCCCACTCCTGCCAGGGAAAACTAAGCGAGAATATGGCTGCCGATCATCAAACTCTGAAGGAAGCGAAAATTACTCTGCTGGGCTTTTTACACCGAACCTAGTGGCTCATCACAGCCGGAGTTCATCCTAGTGTGTAAATGACTAGGATGAGCTCTGGCTGTGATGAGCTACTGGTGTGTCTCATGTAGTGTGAAATGACTAGGAGTTCAACTCCTTCTGGATGAGATGTTAGCCCATCACAGTTTACCTTCCCAGTATTTTTACTAGTACCATTTAGATTGCTGGGTGGACAGAGGCATACTTGTGGTTAAGTAGTTGCCCTGAGGTCTTAGCACGATGGGGTCTAATGAGGATTTGAACCCACAACCTGTCAATCATGAGCCTAGCACCATAACCACTACACTACTAGCCCCACATAATTCCCAAGCAGTCACCAAATATTGTTTCATGCATTATTACAATTACAGATAACAGTAAAGTGACACTCATGTCAGTGGGCATCACCTGGTCATGACAGCATGTGAAATCAGGCATGTCAAGCAACTGATATGGTTAAATCTAGATCATAATACTGGGTTCAAGTATAGTGTCATCTTACCTAACAGTCGAGTTAATAGAGATCAAAGACACAATTATGACAGAGCTGATATAATTCTGGACTCTCACTCATTTTTCAAACTACTTAATCCTACTATGGTCACGGGGAGGTGGGTGCCTATCTACGCTGACACTTGGAAAAGGCGGGGTATGCCTTGAACAGCTTGCCAGATCATTGCAGTTAACACAAACCCACACAACCATTCACACTCATACTCGCACCTAGGGTCAATTTGGAACAGCCAGTTAGTCTAATGTGTATGGTGTTGGACTGTGGGAGGAAACAGGAGTGTCTGAAGAAGACCCATGCAAACATTACTATTGCTGTGCAATATTAAACCCAATGTGCAATATACTGTAAATATTGTAATCTGTACATTTTACACCTGTAATCTGTACAGTTTTACATTTGTACATTTTTATAGTATTT
>JAQMYF010000023.1:21590759-21601067 GCA_030014195.1 Neosilurus mollespiculum | reverse complement strand
GTGCCTCAAATTCAATAGGCAAAATTCAATCGGGACACCAAGGATAAGCAGTTGACTCTCACTCTATCATGGGTACATCTCAAAACTCTTAAATGGGTCATTCCCTGGTAATGTGTAAACTTTGGAAATCAGCTGATCAATTTTGGTTAGGATCGGAGGCCTACGTCATTGGATGGGTAGGTAATCTTAGTAAATCAACTCTGTAAATGAAGGTTTTATATTTTAGGTACTACAGGTTGAAGTAGCTTGAACAGCTTGGTTGCACCCATCATAAAGATGGACAGAATACCTAACATCTGGAACCCAATAGGTTTTTAACATTTTTAATTTGTGTGATTCATTTCCTGATTATTCACTACTAGTAAAATAGACAGTGAGCTTCTAGGGTTCAGAAAAACAAAAGCTATCAGACTTTTTGGGAATAATTTTATTATTACAGAGGCATAAAGTGTACATAGTGGTTTACAATTCATATTTAGCAAAAAAATGTCTTCAAGGATGTTCACTTTCAGTTCTGGTAAAGTTTACACCATGCATACCTGATTTTGTTGTTATTAGCAGTGTATCTTTAATCTGTCCCATAGGCATGGGTCATTTGCTCATTCCCAAAAATGACCCCTTGTAGCAGTCAATGTAATGCGAGGAATCAGATTTCCATATTACCGTGGAATGACCCAAATGACAACAAATCTTTTCCCTCACTAGGGGGGATAAAAAAATAATAAAAACAGTGCTAGTAATTCAAAGGCTTGTAGATTTCAAAATCTGGTGAGACAGATTTGCTTCCATATGCATTCTTTACTAGATTTATTCAATAATACAAGCAGTACCCAGGTCAGGTTTACAGGAGGTGGAGCAACATGCTTCATTCATGCAGTAAATTTAATATAACTTGCAAAATACTGCATCTGGGCTGGTTTAACTCACTTTGACATTCCTATGCCACTCTTGATGTTATTGAGGGAATTCACCCTGGGCAACAGGGGAACTGAGCAGCATTTTCCCCTTTCTCCACTTTCACAGCTGAAGTGCCATTCAGCGAGGCACCTAACCCCCTCTGGGCATCGCAGTGTGGCTGCCCACTGCTCCAAATGTGTGTATGCTCGCTGTTTACGAGTGTGTTCACTTTGTATTGTTTAAATGCAAAGCCTGATTTCCCTTAATACAATATGCCTAAAAGAAAAAAGAAAAAATCACAAAGTCTGATGGTGGCCACCATAACAGACACCCTGAGGCAATTTTTTTTCAATTCTTTGTTTCGCTGATCCATGGATGTTTAATATTTGAGACATTTTTTTTAAAGAATTCAATTGAGAAAAAAAAAAATTTAATTTCCGCCGGCCAAGTTCACAATGAAGTTTAAAACCGGAACTTTTTCTGCACCAACTGTAACTATCATGCACATGTTGCACATCTGCGCATGCACCCAACCACTTTTTCCAATTCATCAATCTACACAGTGTGTCTGTGTACAAATGTCTGGTGCGTGAGACTATCATGATACTATCGACATCTGTGACAGAACTGGTCAGTACAGGGTTTTTTTTGTTTGTTCGTTTTAATTTGTGAAAGTCGAGACTTCAGATTTAATTCTACATGCAGACATTTTCCATCCTGAGCTGATGGCAGCAGCATCAAAATCTACCTGGGGTCCAGTCACTTTTAATCCCCCCCTCAGAGGCGAGGTGAAAGGGGAGGTGTATGAAAGTATTTTTAGGGCAACCTCCTTTTTGAATGTTATGCACCTTGTGTTGTGACAGTATGTGACACTGGTCTGTTTAAAGCAGGAGTTTCAACAGAATAAACAGAGAATGAAAAGTTCAACATGTACATCATCAGCTCAGGACAGACTCCTGTATTCAAATTATTACATCTTTAAATCAAAACACTAGTTCGGGCTTCTTTAGGAATACAAGAAAGGGCAAAAATATATATTTCTCTTTTACCTTCTTGTATTCTTGTTTCGTTGTGTTGTAAAAAAATAAAATAAAAAAAACCTCAAAAAACCTTTTTATAATTATTATTTTTTTCCCCTGTTTTGGGTTTACATAATAGAAATCCACCAAACAAGGAATAAAAAAAATGGCGTAAACTAGAAAGAATTATGGTAGTGACCAAGCTGGCTTTTACACAAACTGAAATAAAACAAATAAATCATTTTGTGAGAATGTTGAAGCCATTAGTTCAACTCTTTTTCCCACCAGATAGATGAGAATCGATTAAAATAAATGTTCAAATGGACAATTAAAAGTTAAAAGCTTTGTCACATGTATAGATGCCAAGTGGACTCTCTAATTATGATTCTTGAATACTGTATACTCCTGCAAAAGGCTTACTAATATTGCTAGACTTCTTTTCTAAAAGCAACACACTGAAATGCTGTACAGCAAATCTATACTTCCACTTTAAGTGGTCGGTGAGGACTAATTACCTACCCATACTGTAGGATAACAAGCAGAAATGTCTAAGATGCTCAGAAGAACATTGTCTCTCTGAATATTGATCAGGTATCTTAGATTGTTTTCATCAATTAGTTGAAACAGATGGCGGCACGGTGGCGTAGTGGTTGGCACGTCACCGGATCTCAACCCTGTTGAGTGGCTGTGGGAGCAGCTTGACCATATGGTACAGAAGAAGTGCCTATCAACTAGTTCCAGTCCAACTTGTGGAAGGGGCATCAGGAAGCATGGGGGAAATTTCTTTATTTAATCTTGACAAACTCTGCGATGGCCTGGCAAGCTATCCTGGGTGTACTCTGCCCTCGCCCGGAGTCGGCTGAGATGGGTGCCAGCCTCCCCGCGGCCCTAATTGGGATTAAGCGGTTCAGAAAATGAATGAATGAATGAATCTTGACAAACTGACAACTAGAATGACAAAGGTCTGCAAGTCTGTAATAAATGCAAATGGAGGGTTTTTTGATGAAAGCAAAACTTTCGGACAAAATGATTCATTTTTTCATTTTCTGAACCGCTTAATCCTAATTAGGTTCGCAGGGAGGCTGGTGCCCATCTCAGCTGACTCTGGGCGAGGGTGGGGTACACCCTGGACAGCTTGCCAGGCCATTGCAGGGCAGAAACACGCTACTGGCAACCCAATGGCGTACTCTTTACAAACGACAGCAATGGTTCTTTTACATGCCTCTCAGCACAGACAGTGAGAGACATGGCTGGCCTTTGAAAATCCAGGTTGCTGCACTGGGGGGACCCCACACGGGGTCGATCACCGACCTTGGGATCAGTAAGCCAGCAACCTATCACCGGGCCAGCACTGCCCCCCCCCCTTCAATTATGGTTATGCACATTTTGTTCCATCAAAGAGTCAATTAATGTAACTAGAACACAAATTTCACCCTGGCACCCTTGAGCATTTTCTGCTGTTAGTGGAAATCCAAGATGGCTGCCCACAAAATTCTAAATTTCCATTTTTGTGATATTTTGTACTGATCACCTTTTATACAATCATGGCTGACAACCTCAGCTTAACAGAAGTGAACAGCTGCATCAAAATAAGGGTGCTACTTTGTTACAATGAACTGTCGTGAATAATAAACGTAAAATCAACTGCTATCATTCACTGACATTCATAATGTACAAGCACCAAAAACAACCTTAAGACTTTATAACATGACATTCAAATCAAGTACTGTAACTAGAGACCAAATGTGCAGGGTAACTTTTTTTGGTAAATAAATAAATATAACAAAGAATAAATGGCAATTTTATAGCTTTTCAACCATGAACACTTCAATACAATCAAGGCTGATCACCTAAAATTAACAGAGGAAAGCATCTGCATCAAAACAAGGATACTGTTTTGTAACAAGGAGCTTTCATGAATCATAAACATAGCATGTCATTCATTGACGTTAAAAATATACAAGCACCAAAAACAACCATACAACTTCATAACATATTTCAGGTGGATTTGGGTTTTCAGCAAATTTCCATAATATAACTTGAATCTTAAGGGCGGCACGGTGGCGCAGTGGTTAGCACGTCTGCCTCACAGCAAGAAGGTCCTGGGTTCGATTCCCAGCTCGGACATTTCTGTGTGGAGTTTGCATGTTCTCCCTGTGCTTGCGTGGGTTTCCTCCGGGTACTCCGGTTTCCTCCCACAGTCCAAAAACATGTACAGTAGGCTAATTGGCTGTTCCAAATCACCCCTAGGTGTGAGTGTGAGTGCGAATGGTTGTGTGACTGATGCGATGGCCTGGCGGGCTGTCCAGGGTGTACCCCGCCCTCGCCCAGAGTCGGCTGGGATGGGCGCCGGCCTCCCCGCGACCCTAATTAGGAATAAGCGGTTCAGAAAATGAATGAATGAATGAATGAACTTGAATCTTTGGACATTCAATCGTGCTTGTAAAGATCTTGTGTCGGAGCTTCTCCATTGGCACTTCCACTCTTGAACCATACAAAGAGTATGGAAAGGAAGTGTCTTCCAGCAGCCAGTACATCTTCGGCGTTGGAGCGGAAATCACCTATGCTCTCCAGGTTCACTTTAGACAGCAACCTCATACCTGATTGCTTACCCTAACCATATGGATAATTGGTAGTGTCGCATCCTGTAAGA
The DNA here is from genome assembly GCA_030014195.1 of Neosilurus mollespiculum. Classification (NCBI taxonomy): domain Eukaryota; kingdom Metazoa; phylum Chordata; class Actinopteri; order Siluriformes; family Plotosidae; genus Neosilurus; species Neosilurus mollespiculum. The sequence goes on along the minus strand of JAQMYF010000023.1, from coordinate 21,596,498 downwards.
GCATGCATCAATAAGATATCGCGACACTGCTCTCCCAGCTGAGCTCAGCTGCATTTATATCAGTGACCAATCCATTGCCTGTTTTCACTGATATGTTGACATGATTCATATCTACCTGCCATTTCCAGCAGTAGATGACCAATAGTAAGAAGATGTCGGTATCACCAGCAATAACTTGCAGCTCTCTTTTACCAGCTTCAATCGCAGCATTCAGATTGCGCATGATGCGGACATACCACTGATATACAGCAACAGTACGTTTTTGTGATTGAGCACTCTCAAATGAGAGTAAGTGAACACAAACACTCTGAATCAATTACAGAAAATTCATCTACATTTTCTAGGAATACTTGCCACAGGAGGTTATTTGAGTTTTGAATAATAGTACTTGACTCGGCATAATGAGTTCAAGCAATTTTGGCAAAAACATATTACAATGTGAAGATCTTCCTGCCACCTTGAACCTTTGGACAAAATTCATCCATTCATCCATTTATTTTCTGAACTCATTCATTCATCATCCATTGTCTGAATTGCTTAATCCTAATTAGGGTCGTGGGGAGGCTGGCGCCCATCTCAGCCGACTCTGGGCGAGGGCAGGGTACACCCTGGACAGCTCGCCAGGCCATCGCAGGGCAGATAAAATTCATAATGAATATTATTTCAGAATGTGTATTTTACAGATATCCCTATCACTGTATTAGATTTTATGTTGCAGAGACAGTTTTAAATAAATAGTGAATTTCTAGCAGAATGAAAAATTTCAATCCGATTACATAACAGCGACCTATTCAACCTTCCATTATATGAAATGTTCAATGGTACCAAGATGGCACCCCTGTTTTTCTAGCTTGTAATAGGTACTTCTGCTGGGGGAAAAAAAAAAGAAAAAAAGAAAAAAGCATTTCAAGGGTGGTCAAAAAAAAATCAGCATTGTTGGCAATCTGTGAGCAAATGAGTGAATGTTTTCAGCAAGCAGCCTGTGCTGGCCTGTACTCCATACCTCTAGGTGGCGCTAATGAGCGAATCGGGTTAAGCCGAAGCCTTGAAACTGGAGGAAGAAGCAGCCGCAGCAGAAGAAAAAACAAATATTTCGTCGTAAGCAAAGTGCTTCGTTTTAAAATGAATAATTTGGACAGTTTGAATACGTTTTTGACAGAGCGCTTAATGACAGTCGCTGGAGAGATATTTCAGGTGTTTAAAGACGCGTTTAATGAATATCAGGGTGAAATAGAGCGAATTAAACAGGAGAACCGGTGTCTCAGAGAAGCGCTGGCTGAAATTTACAACAGTGTTCAGGAGCGAGCAGGTACTCATTTCCTCTAATAATAAACAACACCAGCAAGATTCCTACATCTGTACATCACACTCAGGGTTCATGTCAAACCTCTGGGAGCAAGAAATGAGTCTGTGTTCCCTTTCTGTACAGGAGCCTTTTCACAGACTGCTAGAGCTCTGGGTTACAAAAAAATGAGGGTTTTTGTTCCAAAAATCTGCTCTTATTATGTACAATTTCATAAATTAATAAATAAACAACAGTGTGGAGCACCTTCAAATAAAAAATAATGCACAAAAAGTATCAGCTTGTCTTGAAAATATACACAGAAGTTCAATTTTTGGACTATTTTTGGAGCTTCCCACTTAAATTCTCAAACTGAAATAATTTTTAAAGGAGGATGTGTGTCATGAAATTTTTCCATTCAGAATGAGATAAGCATTATTTAACTGAATCATGCACTGGTGGTAATATCCCCGGTTCGTTCTGCACAAGGCGGATCTGAATACATGCAAGGAAGTGTCCGTCCAAAATGTCCACTCCGACTTATCTCTTATCTCTTGTGATAATAAGAAATGCATCTTTTTTCAATCAGATGAACCTTTTATAAAGTACATCCAGGAATGTAACTTTAGAGCAAAACATATCTGAACCGGATTCTGAAATGTCGATTACACAAGCATGTGAATATGTGTCCGTCCAAAAGTGTCCACTCCGAAATCTCGGTTTATGCCATCAGTAAATTAACACGAGAGATATTTCTAACAATAAAAGCTCAGGAAGAATGTATCCGTTTGCTACATATTTTATCTACTACACATTTAGAATCTTACAGGCTGCTGATTTGGGTACAAGCCCACACTGAAGGTGTGTCAAAAGGTTTGTCCTCTCCGAAATCTGGGTTTACGCCATCAGTAAATTAACACGAAAGATATTTCTACCAATGAAAGCTCAAAAATAAATAAATAAATAAATAAAATATCCGTTTGCTACATATTTCTACTACACATTTAGAATCTTACAGGCTGCTGATTTGGATACAAGCCCACACTGAAGGTGTGTCAAAAAGTTTTTGACCCCAACCCTTTTGTTACAAAACTTAAGGTGTCCTTTGTTGTCTTCCATGAATTTATCGATTTATTTCTACTAGTAAAAAAATCACTGGTTATGTTATTCAACTTTTAAACTATTTCTAATAGTGATTACTATGATATTAACAGCTATACATATGCTGTGAAGACCTGCATGATGTAAAAAGGTTAGATGAATAATCACATGAGCTGAAAGATGACTTTGAGCTGTATAGTTATAGTTTATTTATTTATTTATTTATTTATTTATTTATTTTTTATGCCGATCCACTTCGAAACTAAAGACTGGACCCTTATATTGTTGTAGTAATATACTGCACTGGAGTTCATAATTTTAGGGCCTGTATTAACATTTTCAAAACAGTGTGACCTTATACTCATTAATACAAGCATAAACTGGAATTCTTCCTACAAAAGAAGTAGACCTTGTCTCCTGTATTTGGTCATTATTTACAAAATTCTAATAATAATAAAATGTTTAGCGAACATATTTGTTTCTAAATTGTAATAAGTCCTCCAGTAAACTAAATAAATAATGTGATTAAAAAATTTAACTGGTTTTAACTTTGAAATCTATTGACAGTGATAATTTGTAAAGAAATTTTATCGTTTGGGGCATGAATACTTTCAAAGGCCATAACTTCCAAGAAAATAACGTTACAGCCAAAATTTTTAAAGTTTTTGTAATCTTGAACATTTAAGAAAATTACTACTTAAACTAGCAAATTATAAAATGCCCATAGGCTCTGTGCTCATGTTTATCTTGCCTGTAATAGTGAATGATCTTTTTTGTGTGCAGAGAAGCACAGTTTAAACCAGAGAACCCTGAATACTGAAACCTCTCTTATACAAGTCAACCTGCAACTAGAAGCTAGTCCAAAGAAACCTGAACCACAACAGTCTCAGAGTCATCCCCACACGTGCACGTCAAAGCCTGCCAAGGTTACTCATGATCTGGACCCAGAATCAAGTTCTTCAGAGAAAACTAGGATGAGGGATGAAAACGAGGACAGCGGCAGCCTCCATACAGGCTCATCAGGCGTGGTGAAAGTGGAGCCGTGCGCATCCCAATCCGTCCTGTCTACCGAAGTCAAAAACGAAGCTGAAGTGAATCAGGAAAGTGACCAACAAGAGCCTCTTTCCTGTACTTATTGTGACCAGACGTTCACTGAGATCTCTCAGCTAGCATCCCATGTCCAGAGTCACATGACTTTGTTTACCTGTGAAGTCTGTGGAAAGTCGTTCAAGCAAAAAGGCACGCTGAAAACACACATGATCGTGCACCAGAAAGAAAGACCTTTCGGCTGTGGTTACTGCAAAAAACGCTTCAAGCTGAAAAGTCACCTGAAAGAGCATGAAAGGATTCACACCGGGGAAAAACCGTTCTGCTGTCCCGTGTGCAGGATGTGTTTCACTCGCTCCAATCCTATGAAAATACACCTTCGGAATCATCACCGGGAGCAGATTTAACTCACAAATGAAGCAAAAAATTCAAATATTAAGACTTGTACATACATTTTATCGTCTCTTATTCATCTGTTTCGTTTTTCTTTGCTTTGATTTCCTTCACTAAGGCAGTTCAGTGACTAGTTATAATATCATCTTAATTCTGCTGAGTATAATAGAAGTCATAGTTACTTGCGTTTAACATGTTGAACTACTGATTACTCTTTCATTATTCTCATTATAACTTGTTTGCCGTCATGTGACTATTATGATACATGCCATTCAGATGGGGGCTGGAACAGGGTGGTGATACTGCAGAAAACATAGTTGTCTCCATCTGCAATATTAACATTCCGTAGTGTCTGCAATGCAAAACGTACGTGGCTAGCTATGCGTCCGGTGATATCACCACCCCGGTCTGTATTTTCTGTTAGGTTTAATTAGGTTTGTAGAAAGCAGGATGTGTTTAGGCTTCCTTTCACAGTGTGCTATCCTCATACTACGGTAGAGGATTGTCAGACTTTGCTCCACCAGAACAGCCATAAGCAGCCCAGACTTCAGGCCTTATTGCAGTATTGGTGGTTGTTGCTGTCTTGCCACAGAACCTGCCTTTGCTTGCCTTCCCTCCATCATGAAAGTGCACCGTTTCTTTTTTATGTCATATCCAAAGAACCAACTGTATATTTAGCTTAATAGATATCAGTCCTGCTTCCTTTCTGACTTTGAATTCTACTGATCAGGAGCACGGGGTTCTTTGTTTTTTAATCCTAGTGACAGAAGTTTTACACCTTTTGTATGGATTTTATAGAGAACTAAAATTAAATAGTGTACAATTTGATAAATATTAAACCCAGGTGTCTGATTGGTTGATTTATTTTCAGTAATGAATAAATGCATTTTTTAATGTTTTTGTTTTTCTGGCTGTTTAAGGATCCAAAATGCAAATTTTTGATCATATATAGACCTGTGTGATGCTCCAAAAGTACAAGTACAAAATGTCTGACACTTGTACGTTGCAAGTAAAACAGCAGGTCTGAATATATTTAATAATTATTTAAACCAAAACAACAACAACAAAACTTCAACAGCAAATTATGTATAGTTTAAAAGAGTATGCTATGTTTTTTATGTGGGGTTAAAAAAACCCCAGCTATCCACTGTTAGATTTCCTATTCACACCCACCACATTCACACTTGCACCAAAACTGTTTATTTATGGGTTTTATGTTGTAATGTATTATGTGGGGAAACAGGAAAGTCGAAAAGGCAATTCATCTTCTGGAAGCCTGTTTTACTAACATTACGGATGCATTTTTACACAGCGTCACTGAGAATTGGAACCATGGGATGTTGGGATCAGTCAAACTACACAGTTTAACTTGGGTATGCAAACAGACTTTTGCTGAAAAAAACCCCACACCAAACATTAATGGGAGCACGGAACATGAACTCATTAAACGGATAAATAGTCTAGCACACCAGATTCAAATGAATGAGAAATGGTGGTAAAAAGAAAACTCGGTGTTAACGTTTCCAGTTTTCATTCCAAACTGTAGTCGGGAAACACAAGGGAGATTTATTTATTTATTTTCTCTAGAGCTGAAGTCGTGATTTGATGTGTGGTTTCAGTAAGATGGAGCTACGACACACACAGCTCGAAGATTGTTGGAAGTGCTGAGGGAAATGTTTCCGGATTAGGTGATTTCGTGTGTGGTGATGTCGGGTGATTGCTTGTTTCCCCTGACCTCGCCTCTTGTGATTTTTTTCTGTGGCATTACCATAGCCCTCTATTAACCAGCGTAGCATATCTGCTACATGAAGTGAAAGGGTTAACAGTCTAGAAAAAAAATATATATATATATTTCGTCTCCTTCGACGTATCGAGCACTGTTCTACGGAAAATCGACTCAAGATCTTATATATATA
>JAQMYF010000023.1:21577997-21590659 GCA_030014195.1 Neosilurus mollespiculum | reverse complement strand
TCGAGCACTGTTCTACGGAAAATCGACTCAAGATCTTATATATATATATATATATATATATATATATATATATATATTTTTTTTTTTTTTTTCAAATATTGGCCCAAAATCAACATTTTTGCCTATAGGGAAATAATTTTAGCACAATTAGGAAGGAACTTGTCAACCGCAAACTCTTGAAGCCGTTAATGTTGCTGTTCAGCAGGAAATTGCTGTAGTTCCACCCAACATGACCCGTCGAGCCATGGCAGCCTTCAGAAATCACCTCCAAGAGTGTGTAGACCAGGGGTGCTCAATCCTGTTCCTGGTGATATACCTTCCCCAAGACGTTCCCTCCAACATTAATTATGCCCATCTGATCATCCAGAGAAGAGGAGAGTGACATGATGCGCCTTGACTAGTGCCATATTGTTTACTAGCCAATGTCTCAGCTTTGGTTTTTCACATAATATGGACCTGCTGCCTCATAAATTATACATCATATCCAGTCTCACATACTTTACACATCTTGTGATCTGTAGCATTCCATTAAATACAGTCAGGTGGAAATACAACACCAACTAATTTAATATCGGGCAATAATGAGTTCTGTAGCTACCTAAAACAGTCCAAATATTCACAGACATGGTAAAAGATGGATATTCTTGTGACTCATTTCATTTAAAAAAGAAAAAACTATGAAACAATCATTTGGAAATCTCTTTAGAATAGAAATGATAAAAGTTAAATTGTATTGCTTTTTAAAGTGATTTTTAATATTTCACTTGTAATATTTACACAGAGACCCAAAAGTCTCTATATGATTTCTGTTGTTGTTGTTGTTGTTGTTGTTGTTGTTGCTGTTGCAAACTTATTAGGGCGGCATGGTGGAAAAAATTCTCAACAAGGTCTTGGGTTCTAGTCCCAGGCTCAGGGAGGGCATTTCTGTGTGGAGTTTGTAGTGCATTTCTTAAAAAATAAAAAATAACAAAAAAATTAATAAATAAAATTTTTAAAAAATCTGTGTTTATGAATACAGATTAATGAAATGTCTCCCCAATGGGCTTCTGATAAAAATGAATCACACATTATTTGCACTTATTGACCTTAATGGGTTTTTCGACATGATCCCATGTACAGCTCACCTAAAAATGTAAAGGTTTGTTACTTATACCACACCATACCATAAAAATAATCATAATCCAGGTTTATGAGTTATACGGCACACAAAGACTATATAGTTAACTAGAGGTACCTCCACCAGGTACAAATGGATTAGGGTGATAACTGCATATCTTTTTAACCTAACAAAATAAAAAGAAAGAAAGAAAGAAAGAAAGAAAGAAAGAAAGAAAGAAAGAAAGAAAGAAAGAAAGCTCTATGACTGCAAGTTTTGATGACTTGATATTGTTGTGATGAAATGTCTCCCCCTAGTGGCCGGCTACTTAACATTTTTTGCCATGATACACCATAGGGATTAGAATTTATCTCTTCGATTGTTTATTTATTTATTTATTTATTTTCCCCAATATGATCCCGTGCACGGATCACACACAAAATGTAATGGTAACTTGTGTTTACAAAACAATGTACAGTTTAAAAAAAAAATAAATTTACATTAAAAACTGTTGAGTTTTCCCATTTGTGATCATAAGGCAGCTACTCGAAACCTGAGTCCTCATTAATTGTCTGTTTCATCATGTTTTTTAATTGTTTTTTTTATTAGCCAAAATTGCAGGAGGATTTTAGAGTTATGAATTATATTTAAATTCAAATTACACAAAGGTTTTGAACAATGAATGAACACCAGGTGCGCTTCTCCGCCTTTCCGACAGGTGGCGGTAAAAATCTAACGACGCTGAGCCTATTCTTATACCGTCTATAACAAAGCAAGAGAAGAAGAAGAAGAAGCAGCAGCAGCAGCAGCAGCAGCAAAAGCGAAGTAGTCCTTTTATACGAATCGACTCGCAATGGATGAAAAAATGGTTCATTTGGAGACTCTGAATTCATTTTTTTGTGATCGTTTACTGGCCGCAGCATCAGAAATATTTCAAGTAGTTAAGGACACTGTCTCTCAGTACCAGGAAGAAATAGACCGCTGCAAACAGGAGAACGTTTATCTGAGGGAAATGCTAGCGGAAGTTAGCATCAACAACAGACCAGGTGAAAGACCATTGAGAAAAGGCTATTGTTTTGTACCAGCAACTCAATCCTGACTACTATTGTAGTACCATCAACTATAATAAGGATTATTATTACTTATTTAATGTTGTACATGGAATATAAGCAAAGACCTAATTGATCCTCTAAAAACAACAATATCCAACAATATCAGTAATGGTGAAATTCCACAAAGCCAAGTTTTGCTTTTAAAGTTAAGTAAATAAGTCATAAAGTCACCGTAGGTTTATTATGTACCGTTGATTAGAAACATGTAGATCAGTAATTCTTTGGAAAGTACAATGTTAATCTCTTTTTTTCTTTTGTGAACATGGTGGTGATCAGTCTGTGGCCGTCACTCATTGACCATGTTGTGCTCAGCATTTTCAATTTTCAGAGTCGTCACTGTGTTGTGTGTGAAAAACAAGCTACTACAATCCAGAAAGATCATAGAGAGGTTCCTTCAGTCATGAAGATTCTCCTGGAGGAATCAGTGCTTTAAGAAGTTTTCCAGTCCTGGAACAGTTACGGGATTTTTAAATCAGTTGTTGTTGTTACTACTGTTGTTGTTGTTATTTTCATGGAGCCAAAGGTGCTCCCTCACAAGGATAGTTCTCCACCCCTGGTGATTGTTCTGTTTAATAATTGTTGTTTTTAATTATCGTAGCGCTCTAATCATAAGCAGGTTTTAAAAATGTTGACATGTACTTCATTCCATAGAGGATGTATCAAGCGCTACAAAGTTACAGGACATGTGTCATCATTTTTACCCAAATTCAGTTGCTGGAAAAGTCATGAAAAGGTGCAGTGAGTGTTCACAATTCATTCATTCATTTTGTGAACCACTTAATCGTAGGGTCGTGGGGAGGCTGGCGCCCATCTCAGCCGACTCTGGGCGCGGGCAGAGTACACCCTGGACAGCTCACCAGGGCAGAAACACGCTGACGGCGATGCAGCAGTGTTCACAATACTAATCTATATTTGTTAGTCTTTCATCTTGAAAATTAAAAGGAGTCCAGAGATTTTGAGCCCAAATCTATATATCATGTAATGGCTGGAAATGAATTGTAACCGTGACTTTTTGAAATCTTGCTGGGCTGAACAGTTTTCAAAGATTGAGATCACATTGCAAACTCTAAGGAAACTTAATGTATGAAGCCAGTTCATGTCTAGTAGTCTTTGTAAACCAAATTTCCATCTATATGAATGACTGTCTTGTATGATAACACCATTCACGATATGCAGGCTATTTTCTTCAAACTACCATGACACTGCCCCTTTAAGTGTACTCTACCACTTTTATACTGTTAAATGGTGTAGAATTTTAAAGTAATTGTTCTTTAGAAACATAAGCTCTGCCCATATAATTGTGCTGGGAGGCATCCTCTTCTCGTGCATGTGCCAGTTTCCTCAGGGTACCCCAGGTTCATCTAGCAGTCCAAAGACGAGCACTTTAGATCAACCGGCTACTCTAAATCGCTCATAGGTGGGAATGAGAGTTTGAAGGGTTTTTCGTCACTATTCGCTCTGCAATAGTCCAGAGACCTGTCTAGGGTTTCACCCTGCCTCTTCAGTGACCTATATAAACAATATGGAGAAAGGAAAAAGAAAAAACAGATGATGGAATCTGTTACTGGGAATAATAGAGTCCTGTAAGTGGTTTGAAGTAAGTATCAGGGAATACATTCTGACACTGGTTCACTAGGTCTAAGTATGTCACGTTCTGTTTGTATGTGTGTGTGTGTGGTTTTCTTTATATTATTATTTATTTATTTATTTTTAAATATAAATCTAAGGATAGATCTAATTATAGATTAATCTAATTACTCCTAGAAACAAGAAGTTAGTTTGAAGACAAGTCCAGATGTCTTAATTAAGGTCATTCTACCTCTTCGGTGCCTGAGCAGAGAAGAATTTCAGTGCCGTTTTTCCTCATACCTGGATAGGTGAAGGGACCAGTAGAGCAGTGCTGGAGGATTGGAGAGAAGCATGTTAGGTCATGAACTTTGTTTTATTATGTGCAACTTAATATTTTATAATCATGAATTAAATTCATTGAAATAGTTCTCAGTACGGAGCTAAAAGTCCAGCCTCATCGCGCTAATCCGCAAGATGCTATGCGGCCTGCTCCACTGTATATTTGGTTCAACTCCCAGGTAGAAGTAGCTGGTTCAGGTCTGTTTCCACTCTCTGGTCTTTTGGTTCTGCAGTAATGGGGTACTTATGTTCCTTACATACCATAAACATCATGTCGGATTTTCTATCGTGTAGCCGAGCTGTGAGCTGATCAGGGATGTCTTCTTTTTAAAGCCGTTTTCTCTGACGTGTTTTCTGGTTATTTATGCTTTTCCAGTTTCCGCAGGCGCAGAGGACAGCTGGGCAGTTGGATTTCCACCGGAAGAGAACAGCAGTGAAGAAGCGGAGGACTCGGAAACCTCCCTAATCCAAGTGAAGATGGAGCTTAGTGCCATGCAGCAGAATCTCAGCACTGAACAGCAGGATGCCGAGGAGGAGCAACAGCCACCTGCGGATGTACCTACATGTGATGTCTCTTCAGACACCGCTGAGGACGTCTTGATCAAAATGGAGCACGGCGCCGCCCAAGCGGCTTGCAGCACCGAGTCGACCTCGTGTCCAGTGGACACAGAAAATCAGTTAGAGCCAAACCCTCAGGTGTTGTCTCAGCAGGATTTGTGTAATCTGCCGTTTCATCTGCAAAGCCCAGCTGCTGAGAAACTGTTTCGTTCCAAGGTGCAGCGCAAACCGATGAAGAGCGGTGGGAACCCAAAAGGGCGTAAGATCACGCGCTCCAAACAGAGAAAACTCCGCTGCGACCTGTGCTGGAAGTGGTACAGCACCCCTCACTCGCTGAAAATCCACCTGAGGACACACACTGGCGAGAGACCGTTTCGCTGCAAGTTCTGCGTGAAGACTTTCCACCAGAAAGCGCACTTGAAGGAACACGAGAAGACCCACACCGGAGAAAAGCCCTACGGATGTTCGGTTTGTGGCAAATGTTTCAGTCGGGCTCAGCAGGTCAGAGTGCACATACATTATCATCATAAACATCAACCGGCTTCCATCATTAAAAACCAACAGTGTACGTGATGCTTTTTAAAAGATTAGAACGTTCCCTCCTCCTTCTACGCCGAACTGAATCGAGAAAGCCTCTTTCCTGTACTGACTGTGACCAGACATTCGCCGAGAATGAAGAGTGGCGTCACGTGTCTTGAGTCACATGGCTACGAAGTCTGCGGAGCGACCTTTCGGCTGTTGTTATTGTAAAAAGTGTTTCAAGTTGAAAAGTCAACGAAAGAGCATGAGAGGATTCACACGGGGGTAACGCCATAAGAAATCACAATATTGTAGGAAAAAAAAAAAAACTTTTCCGAGTGACCTCAGATTTTTCTCATCCTTACAGGTTCTCATGTACTTAGAGCCAAGAGACACTATGCTTAATTTTGGGTCAGTATATTTTTTTAGATTTTAGATAGAGGCCTACAAAAGTCATCATGGCTCCAATTTTAGTGTCAAAACAAGTGGCATGTAAAACGTACAAACTGCATAACACCAACATCATACTTGGCAGTTTGTTTTGGATGTTTGGGGAAGGCCATCAATCTGTATTGATGATTTAGTATATTTCATTCCAAAGAAGATTTCCTGCAGATTTCAAGTTTCTAGCTTTTATAGTTAAAAAGTTATTAGTGATTGAAGTTGGGATATTTTTCCGTGACACTCTTTTTGACACTACAGTTGGGGCCACGCCTTCTATTTAACCCTCCGTATCTCAAAAACTAATGACGATATTGACCCAACATTTTGCACGTGGTCTAATGTGATTAAAAACGTGACATTCTGAAAGAATTCGGAGACTGTATGTTGGGAGGCCTCCGGTGATCTGATGCGGAATTACTGGGGAAACAGTTCAGCTGTCCCGTGCGCAGTGTTTCACTCGCTCCATCTGTGGAGTCGTCACCGGGAGCAGTTACAACTCAACCAGTAAAAGAATCAAGATTAAGATATGTTAGACTTGTGGATAAATTTAATTGTGTGTTATACATCTGTGTTTTTTTTACTTTTTAACTTTCACTGCTTTTACTTAGGCTTTTCAGTGGCTAGTTTTAATATCGTCATAATTCTGATGAGCGTAATAATAAAAGTATTAACTGTTTGTTCTTACTACTTTTTTCATTATTTTGATTATAGCTTCTTTGCAGTTGTGTGTTATGATACATGACATTCAGATGGCGTGCGGTAAGGGGAAAAAATGTACATACTGTCCAGATTGGGAAAAAAATCTGCATTCATATAAACAAAAAAACACAATAAAATGAGATGATTGTGTGTGTTTTTTTTATTCATTTTTTCATTTAAAAAAATTAAGGACGTTTTGCATTTGCTGCCGCCCAGAAGATCGGACAAAGACCCATTTTGGCAGTCGACCCGACCCCGAGTTAGACTGGTTCCTTGCCCTACTTAATTTTCCATGGAGTACACTTCAGTCCAGCGCCTCAGAGTTATTTAAAGAAAGTAGATACTTTGAAAAACAAGGCTACAGTTAAACAATTAATTTTGTAGGTGTGGCTTCAATTGATTTAATGAGGTAAAACTCCGGAAAGCAATGTCCAATCAATACCAGACTTTAAATCAACATCATTAGGGTTAAGCCTACAAAAAGTATAAGCTCAACCTTCCGATGCTGTTTCTTGGACAGAAGTCATAATAATGCCCAGGGCGAGTTAATTACTCAAATAACACGGTTGCCATCACCAGTTAAATTTCAGCATCCCTCAAAATAAAGGGTGGCTGGAGCCTATTCTGGCCGACATTGGCTAAAAGCAGGTTACACCCTGAATAGCACACTAATCCTCTGCAGGATGAACACACACAACCATTCACACTCTCACCTAGGGGCAATTTGAAACAACCAATTAGCCTAATGTGCTTGTCTTTGGACTATGGGTGGAAACCAGAGTACCCGAAGGAAACCCATGCCAGCACATGGAGAACATGCAAACTCCATGCAGAAACAAACCCAGGACCTTCTTACTGTGAGGCAGACCTGCTAACCACGATGCCGCCACGCTGCCGATACAATATCCAATGGACACAAAAACTTGAGATGAGATCGACGGGGTGTGAGGTGAAGCCCCCGCAGTCCATTGTATTTTAATAAGGGTGCTCTATCAAACAAATTGTTATAAATTCTCTTGGCTGATCAAATTCAAACTTTGATTCTGAATCTAAAGTCCTAATAACGGCATTAAGGACAAGATATTCACTCGGACAGCGTGGCGTCCACCAGCCAATCAAATTTTAGCGGCCCTTAAGCTGATTAACTATGGCCTCTCATGAAACTTTCTGTGATGTAGTGAAACAAGTGCAGAAATTACAAAGCCTCGACTTTTGATCTCTTTGGTTTTTGAATCTAACCTGCTTGGACCCTGAGGATTGCCACTTGCAGTTGTATTTATGTGATTGTTTTTCTGATTGTTTAAGGGACCACGATGCCTTTGCTTTTGCAAGGAAGTGCTTTATAGTTGTGGTGAACATCGAAACATTTGATGCTCAAAAAGTACAAGTATAAAATGTCTGATATTTGCATGTTGCCCAATGGTACTTCAGCTGCGGATGCTTTCCTGCCAGTATTGGGAATCAAACCTTTCAGTCACAGGCCTGCTTTTCCGTTTAGGCTACAACTGCTCCTGTTAAAAACACAAAACATTTGCAGGCATAGTAGCGGTTATTAATGACTATCACCAGGATGAGAAGGAAAAAGAAAATTAATAGGGTTAATTTCTTTCAAATCGTTCAGCAAAAATATGAAACAATCAGCTGAATACATTTTTTAAAATAAACTAGACAAGAGTCAAAATTCACTGTATTTCTTGAAGTCATTTTTTGTATTTCACTTTATATTTACAAACGGACCCAAAAGTTCATATTTGGGGAAATCAACAGCTTTTTTGTGAAATTTCTTCCAAAAATATTTATGATTAAATAAGTATATATGATATATAATTACGATAGTACAAATACAATCATATAATTAATATCATTTTCAGATCAATATCGTGGCTACAGCACAAAGATCATTTCAAGGAGTGCATTTTAAGTATAATAAACATAAAGCCAGATATACACAAGCGCCTCACGAATTGTAAAGACGACCCTGTGTGTGTTTACAAAGAAATGTAGAGAATGTTTGATAAATACAGACTTTTTTCTTATTTATAAGTAATAAATTTCCCATGGGGCGGAGGTGGCGTAGTGGTTAGCACGTTGGCCTCACAGCAAGTAGGTCCTGGGTTTGATTCCCGTACTCAGGCGTTTCAGTTTGCATGCTCTCCCCGTGCTTGCGTGGGTTTCCTTCAGGTACTCTGGTTCCCTCCCACAGGGCTTTAGGCTAACAGGCTGTTCCAATTTTATAATAGGTGTGAGCGTGAATGCTTGTGTGTTGCACTACGATGGGGTGCTGGGTTGTTCAGGGTGTACCCCACCTTTGGCCAGGGTCAGCTTAGATAGGCACCAGCCTCCTGGAGACCCTAGCAGTATTAAGCAGTTCGAAAAAATGAGTGAGTGAGTAGAGTTCCCTCGTGTTAGACTTGCTGGACATTCTGTATTTTTTAATTTGTATTTTTTTATATTGTGATCATAAAGCAGCATATAGAAAATCAGGTTCACATTAAATGTAAGTTTGATCAGGTTCTTTACTGCCCCGACAGGTGGATGATTTTAGAGGTTATGAGTTACATTTCATTGAAAATATCTTTCTAATCACTTTCTACACCGCCATCACCTGTCCTCTGCACACCATTCACTGTCTGGTTTGGATCAGCCACTAAACTGGACAGGATCAGACTGCAACGGACAGTCGGGTCTGCAGGGAGGATCATCGGGGACGACCTGCCCTCTATCCAGGACCTGTACTGGTGTAGGGTCAGAAAAAGGGCAGGTAGCATGTCTGCAGACCCCTCACATCCCTCTCACAACTGTCTGAGCTTCTTCCCTCTGGAAGAACTGTACACCAAGACCACCCAGCCTGCATTTTGCTCTTTTGCACATATTTCCTTACAGTCTGTTTCCTCACTTATTTATCTGTATTTGCCTAAGTTCTTTAAAAATCTACATGCATGCTTCTCTGTACAGTCAAATCCTTTGATAGTGTTCACAAACTTGTCAGATAAAGCTGATTCTGATCCTGATCCTGATATGTCGGAACCACAGTACCGCTTTAAACATTAAATACCACTGGTGCTCTGTGCAGGCACTTCTTCGCCTTTCCGACAGGTGGCGGTAAAGATCTGACGGCGCCAAGCCTGCCTGACTGTTATAACTAAACGGCAGAAGAAGAAGAAGAAGAAGAAGCAGAAGAATAGCGCTTTCACGCGACTTTAAATGGATGAAAAAATGGTTCATTTGGAGACTCTGAATTCATTTTTTTGTGATCGTTTGCTGGCCGCAGCATCAGAAATATTTCAAGTAGTCAAGGACACTGTCTCTCAGTACCAGGAAGAAATAGACCGCTGCAAACAGGAGAACGTTTATCTGAGGGAAATGCTAGCGGAAGTTAGCATCAACAACAGACCAGGTGAAAGAATCGCTTAGTTTCGGAATACTTGGCTTCTTCTATTCGAGTGTTTATGTGATTTTGGTTGTTTATTACGAATTTCATTGTGTTCTCACGCATTATTATCGTGAGAACGAGATAAGTCGTGGCTACAATTTAACATGGTGTGGTTTTGTACCAACACAATCCAAGAGTAAAATTACAGCAACATCAGCTAGTTATAGTTATTATAATACATTTCTTAGGCATAAAAATAACTCAAATGGCGCTAAACCAAACACAACTGAGTACGTGTTTTGTTTATTTCAGCAATTCAGTAAAGCACTGTAGTTTCATAGGTATATTAAAGTGTATATATGATGCTGGTCTGCATTATTCTTGTTGTTGTTGTTGTTTTTCTGTATGTTTTCTGTCATGTAGTCGAGCTGTGAACAGATCAGGGTTCTCTGAGGTGTTTTCTGGTCATTTTTTTTTTTTGCCACAGTTTCCACAGGTCCAGACGACAGCTGGACGGTTGGATTTCCTCCAGAAGAGAACAGCAGTGAACAGGCTGAGAACTCGGAAACCTCCCAAATCCAAGTGAAGATGAAGCTTAGCACTATGCAGCAGAACCTCAGCACCGAACAGCAGGATGCTGATGAGGAGCAACAGCCCGCCGCGGATGCACCCACATGTGACGACCTTTCGGACCCTGCCGAGGACGTCGTGATTAAAGTGGAGGACATTGATGTCAAAGTGGAGCACGGCGACGCACAGGCGGCTTGCAGCGACGAGGTAATCTCCTGTCCGGTCAACACAGAAAATCAGTTACAGCCGCCGAACCCTCAAGATTTCTGCAATCTGCCATTTCACCTGCAAAGCCCGCTTCAGTCCAAGGTGCGCCGCAAGCCTCTGAGGAGTGACGGCAATCCAAAGGGGCGTAAGATCACGCGCTCCAAACAGAAAAAACTCCGCTGCGACCTGTGCTGGAAGTGGTACAGCACCCCTCACTCGTTGAAGACCCACCTGAGGACACACACTGGCGAGAGACCGTTTCCTTGCAAGTTCTGCGTGAAGACTTTCCACCAGAAAGCGCACTTGAAGGAACACGAGAGAACCCACACCGGAGAAAAACCCTTCAGCTGTTCGGTGTGCGGGAAGCATTTCAGTCGGGCTCAGCAGGTCAGAGTACACATACATTATCATCATCAGCACCAAGCGGCTGCCATTATTAAAAACCAACAGTGTACGTGATACTTTTTGAAAGATCAGAACATTCGATCCTTCGTCATTTCCTACCTTTTTTGCTTGTAAAAATATGGATATATTGCTTTGAAATGCTGAATGAATGAGTGTGTGTGTGTGTGTGTGTGTGTGTGTGTTCTACTACATTTTTACTAATAAGAAGCTTAACAGAGTTTAGACAATTACATATTTTGGTAGTTTGTTTTAGTTGTTACAGATGAGTGCAAAAGCTTAAATACCCTTAGGGGGATAAATCACCTTAATTATAACGGGAACAAAATATTAAAGAGGGGAAAAAATCCCCACTTAACACAATGGATATCGCTGGAAATAGAAAGAGAGAGTATTTAAGATTTAGTATATAATGATCTGTGATCTAAATAGTGATCTGATTGGTTTGATATCTCTGGATAATAAGCAATTTTTGATTGAAGTTAAGTATGATTTAGAGAATTATTCGGTCGAGGTGGTGTTATCCCTCGAAGCCAAAGGCCGACATGGATGACACCTCGATGACTAATAATTCTTCATATCATACAAAAGCTGAATTCTATAAATGTTTTATTCAAAATACTTTCAAAATAGACTGTCATGCTGCTGTGTTACCAGTGCTAGTCATGCAATAATCATTCAGCTTATCCAATGGAGATGATGCAATAATTCATCTTGTAGAAGAATACCCAGAATAATTTGATGGCTTTCCACCAATCAGAAATGAGAACATCTTTTGAACGTATAATAAGGAACAATATCCACTTTGGAAACACAGGCTAATGCTTGAATCAAAACCGTGGACAAAAATTCAGCATTGCGGTTTCCCACGGTCATTGGATAGGTTGTTTCTCTTAACCCCGACGAAGGACAGAAGCAGAGAGTCTCTAAAGTAGATTTCATTAGTGTTTTATTACATCATGCGTTTTGGTATGATATTATTTACCCATCAGTTTGGCAGACAGTTTTCTGAGATTAAATTGGCAAAACAGAAAATCGACCCATGTCGTTTGGTGTGTGTTCAGTTCAGACCCAGCGTCTTGAGTATGCAGTCAGTGTAAATCACATCGGTGCCGACGACTTTCCATCTCCGGCACTCTGGATTTCTCTGGTGAAAATTGGTACGTGAGAGGAGAAGGTTACAGTGAAACCTGAGTGATATCAGTGGTGTTGGAGATGGGTTTTTAATTTTTTTTCAAATACAGGGACAAAAAAATTCCAGAATTATTAAATGAAATCAATGTAAACATAAATGTGTAATATAAAGCGATATAAACATGTTATCGTTTTTTTCAGGGCGGAATTATTATCCTTACGGCGTTTATATTAACTTATGTTCTGTTCAGGTTGCTGCCTTGTTGCAGAATATAATACTGGACTGAAGTTTAAATGATGGATTCGTTAATAAGGGGGTGCAATCTTTTGTGCTCAGTTGTGTAGATGTGTTCTGCTGATAAAGCAATAGTTTTATACAGAAAGCTGCATAACCATATCAGTTTTATTCTTAAACAGTGTTATTGGACTTGATTACTGTCTGTTTGTAAATCTCATACATTCTGTGAAATATAAAATAAACTCAGTGTTCCAGGTTTACAGTGCATTGTGGTGTGTTTTTTCTGACTCGTCATCTTTACATTTTAGCAGATTGGAGCACCATGCTATATACACTCACCGGCCACTTTATTAGGTACACCATGCTAGTAACGGGTTGGACCCCCTTTTGCCTTCAGAACTG
>JAQMYF010000023.1:21559625-21570914 GCA_030014195.1 Neosilurus mollespiculum | reverse complement strand
TCACCACAGACAGTGAGAGACATGGCTGGCATTTGATAACCCAGTTATCTGCACTGGGGGGACAGCAGTGACAACCCGATAGCGGGGCTTGAACCCCCAACCTTGGGATCAGTAATCCAGCATCCTACCACCAGGCCACCACTGCCCCATACATAAAACAGTGGGTGCTAAATAATAATCATACACTTATATACTCGATATAAATTTCAAAATGACACTTAATACGGATAGCTGTAGAGAAAAAAAACAGCAGGTGTCTATGCCCTGGGGTTCATTTCAGAAAGCAGGTTTAGTGAGAACCCTGAGATGAGCGAAACTCTGGTTTTTCGGTTTCACAATGCCGGTTCAGCGTAACTCTGAGTCAGATAAGCGGGTAACATACTCGGTGAAACTAAGCTGCTCGCTGGCAGGTTTGCTTCAACTAACCCTGTGTTTCTGCTGTTCTTAAGTTGGAGCCTGCAGACTGAAGGCAGTGGCAGACAGGGCGCGTCCGTTTCTCGAAGAACCAGTTGATGTCGAAGCGCAGATACTCTGTCGGGAGAGGATGATCACACCCCGACTGGATGTTTAATTCCCTTATGAGTACCCGTTTGAGTGTTTCCATTTCCCTGCACCATCAATAATTTATCTAAACAATACCCTCAGCCCTCACATCGTTCACATGACACATCGTGGAGATGCTCTCAGTTCCGAGCAAATTCTCTGTCTTGCACTCTGTTTTATTGTGCCACATCGGTGGTGCAGAGCACGTGTCCAAGGCAAGTGTCTGTCAGGTTGTCAGAAGTGTGACACTTGCACTGAAACCACTACTATACACGTTTGTAGTGTTCCCAAGTCACAGACCCAATTTAAATGTCAAGATTTAAACGATTTATTCCAGTAGTACAAAGGTTTCATTCCACTTGGTGCCATTAGCAGTAGCACTGGAATTAAAGATATTTTTATTGGCGCAAAAACACAAATCACATATGCAAAGCGTATCTCCCTAACCACAGTTCTCCCTGACACATACTGTGTATACGGTGTCATGATAGTTCATTATGTACACCTCCTCTGTGTCTCTCTGAACCGCCATAAAGCATTTCATCTTTAGTCGCAGCCAAGTTTGTTTTGTGCCTGTTGGGTGGATCCTGTTCGCTCAAACACACATATAGAATAGAAATGTTGAATGAGTGGAACTCTCAAGATGAAACTTTTCTCTTTTTTGTCCAAATAATACTCACGCATTGACTCGGGCAGCAATTTTCTGCCACACAAGCCCTCACTCTTTTGCTGCTGCAGTAGTATGGTTTTATTTATTTTTATTGTTTATTTTTTAATAAAAAAAAAAAAAATCATATATATATATATAGAAAGTGCTCACTTTCTGAGATCATTAATATTTCCAACTCCACTGGGGAGAAGTAGGAGGAGCCAGACTTTTTTTTCCACCTGTTGCCAAGGTGAATCATGTTATCTGCGTTCTATTGATGAGGGCTTTTTATATATCCTCATGCACGAGCTTCACTTAGGGAAATTTAAACTCAGAGTTCATTGTGTAACTAACCGTTAACCCCTGTTCTGAAACCGAGAACTCAGAGTTGGTCGACCTTGAGTTCAGGTTTTGACTCAGAGTTTGTTAAACTTGCTTTCTAAAACGGACCCCTGAGGTTTTTCGCTCGCCGTGTAATCCCATTTCCAATATGGCGTCACAGAATCCAGTCCGCCAGTGGCGCCGTGGCCGATCTAGTATCATGGCACAGCTCTGGTCTGCCCATACAGCAGAGTATGTGGTCGTTATTTCGATATGGCGTCTGTTATAATACAAAAGCGTCAAATTGATTCTCTGAATGTTTTTATCCACCAGCGGTTGACGAACATCGCAGGAGAAATATGTCAAGTTTTTCAGGAGACCCTGACCGCGTATCAGGAGGAAATAAACCGCTCCAAACAGGAAAATGTTTATCTCAGGAAAATGCTGGCTGAAATCTCCCTCAACAGAACAGAGACGCTAGGTATGTAGCTTAGCCTAGTTAGCTGATATCTACAATAACATACGGTTTTATCTCTACAAACTTTACAAATACTTTGTTTAAACTATTGTTTTATAAGTAGATTTTCAACGTTTTTGTTTTTGTGACTGGACTTTACGTGGCAGGCTTATAAATAATAAATAATAAACAATAAACCGCTGGTTATCCGTTAATGTTGTCGATTTGCGTAGTGGTGCGTTCAAGTGCTCCCTTCATTAAAAAGTAAATAAGAGTTTCCAAACTACGAACACTCAGGAATCATATGGAGGGAAAGTTTTCGTAGGTATATAGGTAGTGTCCTTTACTTTTGGGATAAACAACCTTACGATTTAAAAAAAAAAAAAAATCATCTTTATCTCCAATCACAGTTGTAGCAATTTTTCACTGAGATCTGGTGTCAAGGATGGGAGAGTCGAATCACTCCATCAGTCTCCATCATCCCAGACACTTTCATGTGTTAATGATTCCCCGTTCACCCTGAACCAATTTTATACCCAAAATTCATATCGGCACCATCAAGGAATAATTACCCAGTTGATGTGATAATTTGCATTTTATTGTAATATAATGTTGCTGAGCCTCGATCTGACCAACTGAGCCAACCCCTGATCACAACACTGTCTTCAGAGGCTCGTACAGTGGCCACTATGCATGTATCCCTTCATGTACTTCACACAGGAAGTGACGAGCAACATGCTCGCCGCTGAGCGCCATGCAGCATCGCCTGGCGAGAGATGCGAATCGTTTCAGCTCACGTTACCCAGATATCTCCCTCACGTCTCCCGCTTCGAAATCTTTCCGAGTGAAACTGTTAGCAGCACCGAGCTTCCTTACAGCAGATCCATGACAACCTTTTTTTTATATTTTTTGACTTTATTTTATTCATATTGTCGTCACATATTATAATAATAACAATTATTATTATTATTATTAACCCACAGTGAGTATAGAACACAGACTCTTGTGCGTCATGAATGGGATCAGTTCTCTCTCTTCACCATCTCCGCTCTCTATTTAATAAAGAGCACCAGGACGTCACCGTTCCTGTTGGGTTCATCCAATGATACAAGCCCAGTATCACAGGGAGAATCATAGACCTGTTTCAGGAGCTCCGTTTCCTTTCAGCAGTACTTCATTGTAAACTCCATACGGTTTTTATCTACTGATTAGTTTATTCTTATTAAAAAGTATCTGTAAATACGATTCAGGAGGAAATCGTAAAAGCAAAACCATGTACTTGAGTTACTACCCAACCTGTACATTTCATGTAGCTCTAAATAAACGTATATAAATATAAACGCAAAGGAAATGGCAAGGGTTTCGTGGACCCAGATGTCACGTACCAGGTTATTATCCTTGTAACATTCATAAAGTAATAAAGCACAGGATCTTTACACACGGCTATGTGCACATCCATGTGGATGTGAGCGGAACATTTAAACTCATGTTCATGGTTTCCATACAGAAACGTTATGGAAAACTCAGCGTACGCATCTGTTAATCAACAGCATCTTTAAGTTCTGATTGGTCTTCGCTCGACTCGTGTCGCATGACAGTTTAGCTTAGTTGAACTCCGTGCCCGCCCACTTTTTGTTGCGGTAGGAAATTCCGCCTCTTGTTGCGTGTATCGCGTACGATCGTTGACTTCGCATGGTCGCTCGTCACGTCCTATCTGAATGAGGCTTTACCCTGACTCACCGGTTACGCCCTTTCCAGATCACATGACTTTTTCTATTGCTTTCAGAGTGTAATATTTAGGCTTCCTACAAACTGAAGCCTTTTGTTTTGTCACACTGCGACACCAGTCTCTTCCTATTTAGTCGTTATGTTTTGATGTCTGCTCTTGTTGGGTTTTATTCATACCACCACAGTTACTTGACGAGGTTCCTTTAAGAGCAGAAGGAGGATATAAAACTTGAACAGGTTTGTTATATCTGGTGAGGATTGAGTTCGATGCTGTCGTGTGAATCAGTAACTAGGTTTCAGGTAAGAACAAACTCCTCTCTCGGGCCAGAGCTCAAGAAGAAATAAAATCTTGTCTAGACGTTTAGTTTTAGAGGTTTCATTTCAGACAGAAAACTTTAACAGTGTATAGTTTATCTTTACAGATCTGATAGGATTTGTGTTGTATTCACACAGATGCACAGACCAGCCAGGCAGATGAACTTCCTCCGGAGAAACAAAACTCTAGCAAAGCACCTGTGGACCCTGAGACGTCAGTGATACAAGTGAAACTGGAGCTGAGTACCACCAAGCAGGATCTGGAACTACCAAAGCAGTCGCGTCCTCCTCTTCCCTGCAGCCCAGAACGATCCGACAGAGCCCAGGAACCACAGCGGGAAGCCTCAGGTATAACGGAGAGGTGCTGGGGAGCATCCGTATGCACTCGTGCGGTCAAAAAGGAGTTCGAATTGATCCCAATGTGACCTTTGACCTTTTGCCAAACGTCTGAGGATGTCACCCATCATGCACCTTTGAAAATCTCTTTAGAGAAATCTTGTTAATTTGTAAGGTTCGCGTTTCCCAAAATGATGCGCAAGTGATCACCAGCTGTAGTTTCTATTTATACACGTTTATTAATAAAGCACCATTTAAAAACCAATCACAAATTTTAGGAAATGTGGAAAAGTTTTAACACTAAACATCAGGTTTATTTTTAGTTTTTTTTTTTTAATTATTATTATTTCAGACAGTATTTTGCAGCATTGAATTTTTTTCATATTGGTCACATGACTTTCCGGTGGCGGTGTCTTCTTTAGCTCCCACCCACAAAGTGGCTCCATCTGTCCGTCACACTTTAGTTTCCGGACATGTACGTGCCGCGCGCTGAAGCTGGGGCTTCCAAACTTGCTATGCTTGTTCTATATCGGCATATTTATGAAATTTCGGTGGGAGCGTCTGGACCCCTGTGGTCTATTTTTTTATTTTTTTTTCACTTTAGTTCTTCTAGAACATTGAAGTATCTTAACTTTGAGTATTCATTTCACAGGTTTTAACTTTCCATAAATTTTAACTCTGATATTTTCTACTCATATTTAAATTTTACATGTCGTCTCTTCTCACTCATTTGCCGAACCATATGATCCTATTCGGGTCACTGGGCGCGGGCAGGGTACACCCTGAACAGCTCATCAGACCATCATTGCAGGGCCCACACACACACACACACACACACACACACCCACCCACCCCTAGGGGTAATTTGGATACCTGTAAGAAACCCACACTAGCACAGGGAGAAAAAACAGAAACGTACTCACTGAAATTTCAGTTGGTTGCAATCTGGAACATCACCACAAGATGTCACTAGATACCACAAAATCTTACATACCATACTTTTCATTTAAATAATCAATAATGGAGTGTATTATTATTTATTATTTTTTTAATTTAATTTGAGAACTGTATTTTTTTTTGAGAGAGAGAGAGAGAGAGAGAGCTCGACTAATTATACTTATACACTTGCTCTCAGTGACTCTGCATAATAAAGGTTCCAGGAGTCACATTTAGGGAAAATAGAAGCTCAGAGTGGAACCGCTGACTTCACCCATGCTGACCATGTGGGTAAGGCTTGATCTTACCCCCATAGAGAGGCGTGCCATAACTTCTCACAAACAAACACCTACCAGCAAATACGAAACGTTTTTACTACAAATGATTTTTTTAGAGCCTGAAACTCGTATTCACAGATTAAAGCTGATGTCAGTGCGAAGCGAAGCTACCCGACCCGTCATGTAGGTAAATTCTCCTCTTTCACACCCTGCCTTTGTTCCCCTTTATTGACTGATTCGGCTGGTTTTGTCAGGGAAATGTTCCTATCTGGTCTGAATTTGACTAAAAAACTGTACAGAGCAGGATAAGAGGACAAAACCTTTTAACCTGTATATGTTGGAGATCTCCTGCTTGGATTCTAGTGTCTAGACGTTTACAGAGGGTTTAGTGACTGTGTTAGTGATGCAGTGAAAACTAAAACTATATCCAGGAAGCATCATTTGGATGAGGATTCTGATTCAGGGAAACGACGTCATGTCGATTATTATTACTGTTAATATTATTATTATTGTTTTGTTGTTATTATTATTATTGTTAGTATTGTTGTTGTTATTGTTATCATTACTGTT
Organism: Neosilurus mollespiculum; assembly: GCA_030014195.1. Lineage (NCBI taxonomy): Eukaryota > Metazoa > Chordata > Actinopteri > Siluriformes > Plotosidae > Neosilurus > Neosilurus mollespiculum. Next base: position 21,564,781 of record JAQMYF010000023.1, on the reverse strand, counting down.
ATTGTTATTATTTTTATTATTGTTGTTGTTGTTATTATTATTATAGTCTCTACTTCTTGTTTATAAAGTTATTCTCTGTTCCTGACAGATAAACAACAGAGCAACACTGATGGAGTTCCTGTTCCACTTAAGCAGCCAAACTTCAACCCGGGGCCACAAAACTGCAATCCCCCACAAATCCAAGTGAAGCTGGAGCCTGTGAGCGGACATGAGAAGGCCGAGCAGTCACAAGAGCAATTAAACAATGCTTCTTCATTCCCTTCCTCCCCTGTAAGGTCGTCTGTGAGACAGGAGCAGCCCCAGTCTTTCTCTGTGAAAACGGCGAATGTTCTGGCAAAAAAGGGTCACTGTTCCACCACAGCCTCCACTGTAGCCGTCTCAAACAAACCAGAAACCTGGAACCGTACAGGATTCTCCTCCAATATCTCCTGCACACCTGGAAAAAGTGCCATCCAGTTCAAGCCTCCTGTAAAAGACGAGCTCGCGCCCCACCCCGCGTCTCAACACGAGAAACCGTCCAACGACTTCTCTCGCCTGAAATCCCGTATGCAGGGTCACGTTCCTTTCAGGCCGGCGTACTGCGACGTGTGCCGAAAGACTTTCCAAAACGAATGGCAATTAAAAAGGCATTTGTTAAAGCACCAGAACAAGAGACCGAACTGCTGCGAGTTGTGCGGGAAGTGCTACAGCACCCCCCACGTGCTCAAAATCCACCTTCGGACTCACACGGGAGAACGACCGTATCACTGCAAGTTCTGCGAAAAGACGTTCAGTCAGATCGGTCACCTGAAAGGGCACGAACGGATTCACACTGGAGAAAAGATTTATAGTTGCTCCGTATGTGGGAAATGTTTCACTTGGTTGAGTCAAGCCAAAGAGCACATTCGGAGCCATCCCGGGCAGCTGGCACGAGTTCAAAGAAAAATTAGTTAGTGATATATATACACACACTGTGCCGGGCAGTGTGTTTAGGATACGTGCTGCAGATTCTTTATTCAGATTGTTCCAACTGTGCATAACGTTCAATGGAAAAGTGAGGATTGAGAGGTGTGGTACAGCTGTTTAAAAGCCTCGTAGCCCAATTTTAATTTAGGTGTTAATGGAGAGAATAACTCTGTTCACTACTGGAATGGCATGATCCCATCTCAGCCAACTCCAGACGAAGTCAGACACACAACACTTCACACTCGTATTCACACCTCGGGCCAACTGTGCAGTATTTGGACTGTGGGAGGAAACCGGAGCACCCGGAGGAAACCCATACAAGCACGAAGAGGACATGCACACAGAAACACACGCGGCTTGAGCCCAGGACCTTTTTCGGCGTGGGGAGAGAGCGCTAACCACAACTCCACTGTACCACCAAAACCCGATGATTTCCTCCGTAATAACTCGTCCTGACGGGACTCTTCTAATGACATATTGTTATTGTAAAACATTTGCAAGGCAGTTGAGCTCCTCGAGTTCCTTTAGTTCTGACTTGCATTAGAGCAGCTATAAACAGCCATCCCATCGCCAACAAAAATCACTCCGAGAGGATTGAAACAATTCAGGGTTTATTTTAGCTTCCTGAATATTTGAACTGATTTACACAGTGCTGTGAAAAAGTATTTGCCCCTTTCTGATTTCCTCCAGGGGCAGTGGTGGCCTGGTGGTAGGGTGCTGGATTACTGATCCCAAGGTCGTGGGTTCAAGCCCCACTATTACCGGGTTGCCACTGCTGCCCCCCCCGTGCCGCTAACTGGGTTATCAAATGCCAGCCACGTCTCTCACTGTCTGTGGTGAGAGGAATGTAAAAGAACCATTGTTGATTTTCGGCAAGAGTAGGTTGCAAAGCTGTCAACGTGTTTCTGCCCTGCGATGGCCTGGCGAGCTGTTCAGGGTGTACTCTGCCCTCGCCCAGAGTCGGCTGAGATGGGCGCCAGCCTCCCCGTGACCCTAATTAGGATTAAGCGCTTCAGGGAATGAATGAATGATTTCCTCCATTTTTAGTTCCCGCCCCTTGAGAGCTATAGGTCTGGGTTCTGTCCGTCACTGGACGTTTACTTGCCGTGCGCTGAAGCTGGGGCTTTTCAAACTTGTTCTATATTGGAATTGTAAAATGGTCTTTTCGGCAGGACCCCTGTGGTCTTTTTTTTTTTTTTTTATTGAAGCATTCAATTGTTTAATATCTCCAGACAAAGACAGCCAGAGGAAAAAAAAATATGCAGAGTGGGAAAGATTGATTTGTAATCCTTTCTGAACTGATATATTTCACTCACTTTCTGTTCTGGAATTTGTTCGATCAAGGCCTAGGGTGCTGTTTGTTTAAACCAGGGGTGCACAGCCCTGCTCCTGGAGATCTACCTTCCTGAAGCCTTTATCACCAAGCTTAATGTGGCCCATGTGACCGATCTATTCAGGTCTTAAGCCTTCATATTAAAGTCTTACGGCTTGATTAGATGATTGGATGGTCAGGTGGGCATGATTAGGATTGGAGCGAATGTCTTCAGGAAGATTTGCCCATTGCAAGGGCAACACACACAACCATGCACATTCACACCTAGGGGCAATTTGGAACCGCCAGTTACCTGTTGTGCAGGACTGAGAAAAGAACCAGAGTACCTGGAAGAAACCCATCCATGCATGGGGGAACATGCAAACTCCACACGGGAACACCCGAGCCCAGGAATCGAACCTTCTTCCTGTGAGGTGGATGTGCTATCCACGACGCCACTGTACGTGTTAAACAAAATAAGAGGCAAATACTTTTTCCCAGCGTTGTATTTTAACCCAGGAGTGCTCTGCCCTGCAGCCTGTGAGCTGGAAATCAGATTCCTGATCTCTCTTTCAGGTTCTGTCATGGGGTTAAAAGTACATGGGGAATTATTTATTTATTTATTTATTAAATACTCATTAAAACTACAGTGTAATTTTTCACTTTACTCCATAAGCTGCAAAAATTCCTACCAGATGTGTTAACAAACAACAATAATAATAGGAAGAACAAACAACAACGGGTACATAAAAAGGTATCTTAAATGAAATTAAAAGTCAGTCCCTGTATGTTACATAAACCTGCAAAATACTTTGATTTGTGTCGATTGATTGTGTAATGTGACTCGTGTCAGGTGACACAGCTGCTGTATTCATTGATAAAAAACTGATGTCTCATTTTCACGTCATGAACTGAATCATTTCAGCCAGGTTTAATTAAATAAAGAAGAAAGTACAGAGTCACTGATGCAAAGCACCACTGTTACATACTCATCACCTACTTGTTGAAAATGTTGACTTAAATATCCAGGATTTTTGGAACGAGGAAGCTGGGGTGATGGATCCGCTCTTAAATCACCCGGCTGGACTCTTTATGTTGAGACGTGTCCTACTGCGGAACGACGAAACCTGACTGGAGCCCTGATACCCTGATATTAAACTTTCGATTCACTCCTCAGCCACTAATATTCCACTGTTTTGTCTGAGTGATTGATGAGATGAACCAGTTCTTTTGGATCAACACCCAGAATCCTGTTCAGGTTCTTATCGCAGTCGTTATCATCGTTTTAACAGAGTGCTAACTGAAAACACTACACTTGTATTCGGATACCTTTATCAGAGTATAACACTAATATAATACTAGAATACAAATGAGGTTATGTATAATCTTTTATTGATTAAAAAGATGTTAATAAAGTTTATTTTCCTTATGAACATGTTGGCTCTTTGTATTCTTCGCCTGCATTTTCAAGTCATGGTAATAAATACTGATGATTTCTTCATGATCATTATTAATTGTGGTAGGTGTTTGCTATCAGACAGGTTAAAATGCATGTCTGCACATCATCCCATATGAATTAACTGGTATGCTATTTACAGCCTGAGGATATTAGATTGCCTTATATAAGATATAAGGTAATATAAGCATAGGGCTCGTTATCAATGTATCTTTATAACTCATCCAACCTGCTTGACCCTGTTTTCAAGCATCATTATGAGAGAATAAAATAAAACAGGACAAAGCACAGGGAATCTTAAGATACTGGGGAGCAAATGTGACTAACACAAACAACTGTCTGAAGAAAAGCAAGAAAAAAAGTCCCATCAGCACGGGGTTCTTGCAGGAAAAGCAAGACATCTTGTTATTATTAGATAAATGTGATAAAAAGAACATAATTCCCTCCGTCGCTGGCTCGGGAGGCTATGTATTCACCAGTGTCTGTTTATCTTTTAGCAGGATGATGCAAACACTCCTGAACCAGTTTTCACCAAATTTGGTGGGGGGATGGGTTGGTAAATAATGTGACATTTTGGAATTTATTAAAGGCTTTTTAACAAACTTTTTTTTTTTCTCTTAGCAGGATTATGCAGAAACTACTGATCTGATTGTCATCTAACTTGGTGGAGTTGTGGGGCCTAGAACAGAAAAGAACCTGTTACATTTTGCAGGTGATCTGTTCATGGAAAAAATTACTGAAATGGGGAATGTCATTGCACAGTGGAGCTAGCATTAGCATTCTGTACTACAAAAGATCCTTAAATCTCATCTTACTGGTGAAAAACCATGATGGATGGCACCGTTAATAAAATGAAGTCATCTGATGACCTGAATGTAGTGAATGAGCCGGTTATCCCATCAATGGACGTTTTCTTTTCTGATGGCACGGATATAAAATTGGGGCTTAAATAGTGAAAGAGTGGTTCAGGGAGCAAGAGGAATCATTTTCATGCGTGAACCCGCACCACAGCGTCCTGACCTTAACCCTGTTGAAAATCTTCGGCATGTGCTGGAGAAGAATTTATGGAGTGGTTTGATTTTTCCATCAATGATTCAAGATGTTGGTGAAAAAATGAACCCAAGTCCGGATGGAAATAAATGTTGTGATCTTGCTTAAGTTTGCAAAAACAATGTCATGGTGATTAAGCACAGTAATCAAGGCAACAGGCTGTTAGCAGGTACTGTACGGCAACAGGCTGTTCCACAAAAACTTCTGATCTGATTTTCATCTAACTCAGTGTACGGTAAGGTACGGGTCAGGGAAGAACCCATCTTAGAGCAGCTGCAGATCATGATCCGGATTCAGGATTTTATTAAAGAATGAAGTCCTGCCCCAAGTGGAGGAGTTCAAGTATCTCAGGGTCTTGTTCACGAGTGAGGGAAGGATGGAGCGGGAGATTGA
>JAQMYF010000023.1:21522306-21537349 GCA_030014195.1 Neosilurus mollespiculum | reverse complement strand
GACCTCTGTCATTGCCAACAAAGGGTATATAACAAAGTATTGAGATGAATTTTTGTTATTGACCAAATACTTATTTTTCACCATAATTTGCAAATAAATTCTTTAAAAATCAATGTGATTTTTCGGGATTTTTTTTTTCTCATTTTGTCTCTCATAGGAGAACTTGCACAATTGGTGGCTGATTAAATACTTTTTTGCCCCACTGTATCAGCAAGGTCTAACAATATCAGAATTCCCCTGTGCTGGCATTCAGTTTAATAACCTTTAATACTTCTAACAGAACTGTGTTATGCTTTTTGTAAAAGCCTGACAAGAATTTTCTCAAAAAATCTTCTAGACCGGACCACCTAACAACAAAACTAACGTTTTAACGGAAACAATTATTGCAGGTATCCGGTCAAGGCTAGTTTTTTTTTTTTTTTTTAAATAAATGTTGAACTTGTTCAAGTTTAAAATAGTCTGGGGCACAAACTATATACCTAAAAACTTGTGCTTACCTGCCCCATCACAAACGTATGTGGGTCTTCTCTAAATTGCTGGAACAATGTTAAAAGAGCCCAGTTGTGTATGAAATACAAGGCTCAAACATGTTGCAGCATGACCACGCTATCAGTGAGAGAAATTATGACTGTTCTTGTGATTGAATGGCTATATAAGGAAAGAATAAATCTAGAATGAGGTGTTCAACACGGTTTACAAGATTGTTTGGGCAATATTGTGTTATACAAGTAAAGGAGGACAAAATGTAAGTTTTAATGTCACAACCTCTCTTTCAACATACAGTATTCCTTACGTCAATGGATTAAATAACCATTCTGTCCTAGTCTTAAAAGGTCTTGAGATCTCTCAAAAGGTGGCATTAAAATGGGACTCCTTGGTTATTCTGACAACTCTACAGGTGCTCAGACAAGCTGAGACAACCAAGCATGTCCCGGAAACCTGGTAACCTCTGATGAAACATTCTTAGATAAAGGGTCAAGGAAGCCTGTAACATCTTCAGCCTGAATGTCCAAAGAAACAGCAGTATGTGCAGACTGAGAGGCTGTAGCACCCGTCCATGGTGATGTCAACATATAGAGGTACTATAATTATGAACGTGTCATCTTTCTGATGGATCAAAATTCTCATGAGGATGTGATACGAACAGAAATGAAGGCCTGAAGAAGCCGTGACATCCATTAGCAGATGAACCAGAGTGCATTTATATAATTGAGGATACTCCTCTCAGAGACTGGAGCTTCACGGAGTTGTAGGAAGCTCTCAGCTCTGCAAAATGTGCCAGAATTATGATGCAAAGTGTCCCAATCAGTGTGCCAACCTAATGGTTGTAGGTTTTTGAGTCTTACCACATCTTGGAGTGTTCTGGAAAGGGAGAGGAGGGGGGAAGGGAACAAAAAGGCTGTGATTTAATGAAATTGCTTTAATTTTAATTGTCCTTTTTTCCCTTAAGTACAACAATATGTTTGAAAGGTAATGGAAGAATAATGAGTGTCACCAATCAATTCTTGTACATTTTCTAGTACATTTTTTGTCACCCAGGAGATTTGCTCATCAACCCTATATTATAGTGTGTAAAAGTGATAAATCTGTCACCGTCAAAAATAGCATTGTACATAATCAATTCCAGGCTCTGTATCCCATCCAGTAAAAATGGACTATTTTACAGATGACCATGGACCATAAATAAAGCCATTCAAAATCATAGGTCGTGGGTGGGTGCGGAGGTCTGAGCTCAGTAGCAGTTTAGGTCTCATTTTGCCTATAAAGCTCCCAGATGCAAACAAAGCTGTCTCAATTTATAAACTTTTCTTGACAGCCTTATCTGCGTATTCTCACTGCATAATGAAATTCAATAATTTGTAGGAGGTCTGAACTTTTTTGAGGGCTTTATTCTGCCTCTGTGCCCACAGAATGGTCATAATCATGTCCAAGAAGTTTTAAGCTGAGCTGAGAACTCAGGGAATAGCTTGAGGGTTTTTCTCTCTGAATGCTGTATGACAAAACAGAGGTGCAGTAAAGCTCAATACAAAAAAAACAAGAAAAAAAAAAACAACCCAGCTTGCATCCAACCAAATAGCAGTAAATTATATGACTGCATACAGAGTCCTGGATGTTGGCACGTGTTAAATTACTACTATTACCTTCATAATATTTCATGCTATGCATGCCTGACTGGCTAAATTGCTTTCCTCTCCAAGTAGATATCAATCGGGAAAAAAAATTAATAGATTCTTGGCAGACAGAAGGACAAATGCTTCAGGGGATTTATTTTTTAATTAAAGCTTCATGGAATTTGCTATTCCTGTCCCAGCACAGACTGAATTATGATGTGCTGTCATATAATAGGGACACAGACTTTCATAATGTAGCTTTTAAATGCAAAACAAAACTGGAATGTCAGGAAAGGTCTGTCTGTGCTTGCTTGTTCTGGTATAATCAAACATCGGGAATCTGATAAGTTTTCTAAGAATCACCCAGTAAAGTGTGGGGGGTGATATATCTTCCCCTTAAATTCCAACTAAATTTTTGGTCGGGGTAGATATGTTGTAAATCTGATAGAAATGATAATAAAAAAAATTAATCTCTGAAACCATTCAGAAAGCATTTTTCAGCCTTCTTAAGGGACGGGTCTCAAGGGCCAAAATTCCAAAAAATGAACAAATTGGTTTTGACTTTGATTGGGTCCCTGCACTCTCATTCAGCCTCTGTGATTTCATGGTATATGAATGTATCAGTATTTCAAAAATTATCTGTATTTTCAAGGCTGAATGAGGGCGCCACCTTTGTGCCTCAAATCACGACTTTTTGGGCTGCATTCTGGGACCTCTAATGGCTTGAGCCCTGATTAATTCTGGCTCATTCATGCATATTTGGACACGTGGGGCCCTTTCCTTTCTAAATTTGCATGAATGATAGTGGCTTAGTTTGGGTGCTTTAGAATAGGGGGCACTTTTTGTGGTGAAAATGCAGTTTTGGTACATTTCACCAGGCCATAACTCAGTGCGCTCTCTATGCAATTAAAAAGAAATCTTATATTATGTTTCCCTATTCCTCTATTTTCTATGACAGTAATATCAGGAATGTGAGGCCAGGTTTATCCTTCCAGGTTTTAATAACTTGTTGGACAGTTCCTAACCCAATTTCGGAAATTTCAGCAGTCTCCGTAGTTGTTTTCTCACTATATCAATTATCACACTGAGCGAAGCTCCATACATAAGAGAAAACTGTAATATATCAGCCTAATTTTTCTTCCCATGTATGGTGACACATCCTTCTATATTGATATATATCCATATGTGTACCACTGCAGGTGTTCCGGATGTAAACAAAATAATTTATTTAAATTACCTTTCACACATTTAGTTGGAAATAGTTTGTTGTCAAAAGTTTAAGGCGCCCCAGAGTTCAGAATTGTCCTTGATCCATCCTTTAATATGTTATTCTTATATGTTTTTGGCCAGGCTGTGTGAGTGTGTGTGTGTGTGTGTCTCACAGGGCTGTGATTTTATAGTATGATATATAAAATGTTGATGCTGTTCTCTCTCCCTCTTTCCCACTCACCATCTCACCATGGTCTGATTACTGGAGTGGAGAAGTGCAGACAGCAGCGTCATCTCTCTTCATTATTCTTCACATACAAACACTGGCAGGTTGTCCATAGAGACCGGTGGGGAAGGGCTGTTCAACAAATCTCAATCTAATCAATTATAATTTCTGTAAATATCTCATTCAACACTTCAAGTATTTTAAATTTGATTACATTTTTTGAGACCTACAATTAAAATAATTATACAGTTTGACTGGTATACAATTATAATAATTAATATACAATAATTTGCAAACTAATAAAAATATAAATAGTGCCTTGCCAGGCTCTTAATTTGCTTTTGCTGTTTTGCTGTTTTGTTTTATTCAGAGAAAGGATAAACTTTTTGATTATTTTGATGTTATATACATACACATAAAGCATTATGTCATGCAAGAAAAACCCAGATTCCATTTACAGTTTGAAAAAAAACAGCATCCTGCTCATGCCTCGCCCATTTCCAGGGAGCAGTGGTGCCATGCCGTCGTCATTTAACGTCCTTCATTGTTTACCTTGTAAAATCCAAAAATTAGGCAAGTGTGATGTTCTTCATGGGATGACCACTAAATAACAAGTCTTTGATTTATCTTTTGCTTCTCGTGGAAGGTGGTACTTTTAGGGATGATACTTTATGGCTTACAGGAAAATTTTGGCAAAAAAATATACTAGTTTAATTTTTGAGTCCTTATGTAACACAACTGTCCCACTTTGTGCAGTCGATAAAAAGCAGGGACTTAATTCCACCGGCAGCCATACATGTCAGTGTCGACTATGTTTGGCAGATAATGTGGGATGTTTTGGATCATGAGCCTTTCCTTCTCCTAGCATTTTGGTACAAGTTCATCTCGCTGTCCAAAGAATCAACTGTCCAGGCTTTCTAGCAAAGTCCACCAGTGGTTTGCATCTTGTTTTTTAAATTACACCTTAAAAGTCTACACTTCAATCAAATCTTCACTGCTTCATTTCAAATCCATTATGGTGGTGTACAGAGTCAAAATGACAAAAGATTGTGATATTGGCCAAATTCTTATGGTCGTAACTGTGCTTGCTCATCTTTCTTTGTGTTGTTCGAACTCTGGGAAGTGTGTTTACTGTCCCGTTTAGGATGATAGAGTTATTATTGCACCTAGTGATGAAATATATGAACTGCAACACACTCTAATTGAGGTATTTGGGGCAAGAGTCAAGCTGCTCTGCGTGGGAGGAAAGCAGAAGACAACAATGGAGATGGGGATCAAGTAGTTTAAAAAGTCTGTCCATTATAAATGTATGTGCACCACAGTGACCTAGTTTCCTACCCAACGGATGAGAAAAAGATATTTGCTGAAAGTGCACTTAAAAGATGTTGAATGTGAAAAAAAGACATGTTTGCTTCTAATCGCGGTTACATACTTTCACTTCACATGGATTTGATCTAGCTGATTTTAATTTGTGAATTCACACACATCTGTCTTGTCAGCTAGAAAAAAGCATGTGGATAAGATTGTGGCATCTCTGAAGAAGTAAAATATGTAGATTGTTTCCTCCGCCAAGGAGGTTTTCACCGGCGTTGGTTTGTTTGTTGCCTGTTAGCAACATTACTCAAAAACTTATGAACAGATTTTGAAATTTTCAGGATGACTCAGAAATAATACAAGGAACAATTTTATTAAGATTATTGTATATTATAAGATTATTGTCCAGATGCAGGGATGTCATCCGAGTTACTGCGTAGTCATCTGACTTACTGTGTCCGGACTGTACCGAAGCGTAACTTCCAGGCTTGTATTTGATGGGGTAATCTCATTTCTTTACCTTTCATTTTCATTATTTCATACAACATTTAGGCCAATTATCACAAAAATAATCCAATTATTAAAACTTCCTCATCCGAGCACAAGGCCTCTTATTCAAGGCAGGCCCTATACACAATGCAATCATAGAAATGGCTGCGCGTTTACATTGTAGTGCTCAAATAATAAACAAATGTTGCATTTATTAAAATGCTGCATTTCTTACAATACCATATGGGGGTACTGAACGGCCTTGGCCGAGGTCTGCGCTCTCAGAGTGCTTTTAAAAATATATATATTATTATTAATATTATTATTATATTATTATTATATTATATTATATTATTATTATCATTATTATTATTATTATTATTAAGTAGTAATCACAAAGAAACATTTTTTTTTCACTGTTTTCTTACTGCTGAAACAGAAATGATGGGTTTTGTGATAAGGATTTAAGCCATTCCTACTTAAGTTCTCATGCAAAGAACGTTGGCAACTCTGATCATGTTATATATAATCAGATATACCTCTCCAAGTGTTAAACAGGCAATGTAGGTATGGGCATATTTCATTAGCAGACTGATGAACGACAATAAAGACATAAAGATGTGTATATTATCAACATTAAGCGGCACACACATGAAAATCTATGTACATTGTTATAAGTGACCCAGTGTTACACAGAAGCAACAAACTTTAGTGGTTTTTATTAACTTCTGAGAACTATAGATTAAACCACACTGCCGAGGTTTTCCTGAGTGTGCAGCCAACCACAACGAACAAAAAGCTTGTCGGGGTACTTTCTGATAAGTATATCTGAGCTGCTGTGTACTTCATTCTGCATCAGTTTGCAAGCTTAGAGAAGAAGATCTGCTTCATCGTTTAACTTTATTGTTGCTGGAAGAAGAGCAATGGGATGAGGAGTAGGAAAAAAGTTAGAAAAATGTCTCAAAGTACCCTATATGAAGGGAATGTACGATCTTTAACAACTCCCCTACTGGACTGTGAATTATTGTACATCTAGTTTTGCACATGCTCAGTCAATGCGAAGTGTGAGTTTGTGCCATGCATGCACAGTGTGTAAACCACAACCGGAGAAGTATATCTGAAACTTTATCACACTGCTGAGGTTTGTGTGGGTGTGCACAAAAAACTGCTAAAAAATCCAAAAGTCTAAAAGTCTATTTCATACATGGTACTTAAATGGTTATAAAACCTCCACTTTGTAAATATATTTTAACTTCACTGTAATATGCTGAAATGTAATTTCTAATAACTATTATTAGAAATATATTTATTTCCTGGGTGGCACAGTAGCGTACAGGTTAGCGCGTCCACCTCATGGCAAGAAGGTTGTGGTTTCAAGTGCCCAGCTTGGTAAGGGTGTTTCTATGTGGAGTTTACATGTTCTCCCTGTGCTTGTGTGGGTTTCTTCCGTGTACTACGGTTTCCTCAAAGAGTCCAAAGACATGCACGTTAGGCTAATCGGCTGTTGCCCCTAGGTGTGAGTGTGAATGGTTGTGTGTGTATGTAGCCCTATGATGCTCTGGTGAGGTGTTCAGGGTGTATCGCACCTTCACCCAGTGTCTGCTGAGCTAGGCTCCAGCCTCCCCCGACCCTAATAGGATTAAGCCGTTCAGCAAATGACCTCCCCACCATGGTGATTTTGAAATGTTTATATCAGTAACAGATATACCCATATCATCAAGTTGTAATTCTGACTATTTGAGATTTTAAAAAAGGAAAAGTCTGTTGGGCTTTTTTTTTTTTTATACCCGAGCCTACTGGCTCATCAGAGACAGGCTTATTCCCTGTTTCTGTAGCGTGAAGCAACTAGGAGTTCAACTAGGGGTCACCTTCCCAATAATTTTTTTTTTAACTGAAATGCATTTATACTGCTGGACGTGTTAGGGTGGTAGCAAGAACAGATAGACCCAAATGCAGGACAGAGACGATAAGATCAGGATAAGGTGCAAACACGGATTCTTTATTAGAACACGGATAACGTGCAACATGAAACAGTGGAATAACAGCTGGATCGCGGTGCGTATACTGAGATACGTCTTCTCTCTATGACGGTCCAAGCTCTCTCTGTGAATACACAGCGCTCACTCAATGACGGCCCAAGACGATCTGGCAATCGGGACAAGGTAAGCGGCCCCCTTTTATCCTCCGGTGGGGATGAGGAACAGGTGAGCTATTCAGGGCGGAGCCTGTAATCAAAACACACACACAGACAGACATGACTAAAGCCTTCGGCGGGACCTCACAGGGCAGACAGAGGCACCCATGACTCCTCGATCATGAGCCCAGCAGCCTAACCACTACGCCACCAGCCCCACCTATTTTAATGTATAAACGTATTAATATTAAAAAAGGTGGTTTTATTTCTTTAATGTTTGTTATAACATAACAAACATTAAAGATTATAATAGGACTGACAGGTGAAGTAAATAACATTGATTATCTCATTACAGGTGCCCGTCCAAGGAGTGGGATGTATTAGGCAGAAAGTGAGGATGTTGATGTGATCGAGACTGGAAAAATGTAAGTGTAAGGGTCTCAGTGACTTTGATAAGGGTTGTGATATCTAAAAGACTGGATCTATTTATCACCAAAAGGGCAGGTCTTGTGGGGTGTTCCTGGTATACAGTGTTAAGTATCTGGCAGTAGAATGTGGTAGGACAACCAGTTGACTGGCAAGTGTCATGGGTGCCCAAGGTTCACTGATGCAAGTGGGGTGAAGGCTGATACCTGTGGTCTAATCACACAAATGAGCCGCTGTAGCGCAAACTGCTGAAATGGTTAATGCTAGCTGTGACAGAAAGGTGTCAGAACACACAATGCATTACAACTTGCTGTGTATTGAGCTGCCTAGCCCCAGACCAGTCAGGTGGCTTTAATATTATGGCTGATCGATGAACATAAATTAGACTGCTTTAATAGACTGCAGTAGGCTATATTTTACAGCCTTTTGTCACCCGTGCATTAGGCAACTGCATCATGGATTATAGTGTCAATAAGACTTACTAAAAAAAAAGTTTGGTTGAAAAATGGCCATCTAAGTCTGTGCAAAATTGAGAGCTGGACTCCATTTAGATAATTTATGAAAGATTAATGAGGTTGGGCCCATGCCAAAATGACATATTATCTTACAACAAGCTTTAATGATGTTCAGAAAGCACCATGCATTCTCCACCAGTCAAACGCTATTAGGTTACATTATGTACTGAGTTTTATTAGTCTTTGGGCAGCATTATCTCATCTACCAGTCATAATCATTAGAACCATACAGTGATAACCACAGCATTAGAGAGAGAGAGAGAGAGAGAGAGGATAATGGCCTAAAATAGTGTTTTAATAATATAGTGTTTTTTTTTTAATGTAATGTTTTGAATAAAAGATATTCCATTAAAGATTTCAATAATTTCTGATTGTAAGGTTGTAAACAACATTCATTCATTTGCTGAAACCTCTTAATCCTATTAGGATCATGTGGAGGCTGGAGCCTATCTCAGCTGACTCTGGGGACTCTGAACAGCTGGCCAGTCCATTGCAGGGCCAACACACACACACACACACACACACACACACACACACACACACACACACACCTAGGGTCAATTTAGAACAGCCAATTAGCCTAATGTGCATGTTTTTGGACTGTAGGAGGAAATTAGCATAAGGATTACCTGGAGGAAACCCATGCAAGCACAGGGAGAACCCATGCAAGCACAAGGAAGCACAGAAATGCCCCTGAACTCGGGACTCGAACCCACTCCCTTCTTGCTGTGATGCGGGCGTGCTAAACACTACACCACCCTGCCACGCTACAGATTTATAACAGAAAATCCAGATTAGACATAGCAAATGCACTCTTCAGTTACACAGTTTTTTATCAACACTTTCACCTTTCCCAGGGAGAAGAAAAAAATCATTAAACTGTAATGTGTTTTGAAGGCTGTTCCATGACCAGGGTGCAAAATAGGAGAAAGCCGTTCTACCAGGCTGTGAGCAAATCCTCTGTACTTCATAGAGCAGGAATCTACAGGGGTGAAAATCATAATAGCTGTTGGTAAGTGAAAGATGATTACCCAGATAAGAAGGAAGCTTACTCAGGATGGTTTTGTAAATAAAATAAACCAATGCTCCAGTTTCCTTAGGCTTATTGAAGACCAAGAATCCAGATCAGTGATGTGTACTGAGTAGTGAATTAGATATAAAACAAAGAGTCAAGGAGATAATCCCAGTTAGAAAGGAAATAATCACATTCAGAAATTCTTACTGGCTTATAAAAAATCCTTAGCTGCACATAGCACACTGCCCGGTCAAAATAAAATCGCACACTATAATATTTTTTTTGAAATGCCTTTAGCTTTGATTACTGCACATAATTATCATGGCATTGTTGCTCCACTTGGTCAGGTCGAGGCTCAACAACATTATATGGCAATTAAATAAAGTCAGCTGATGACCTATATGTACTGAATGACCAGGTCTCTCTCTCTGTCTCCCCCCACCCCTCTCTCTCTCGCTCCCTTTCCGTCTCTCTCTCTCTCTATCCATCTATGTATCTTTGCAAGGAAATCACTCTGGACACCAGGACTGGTGAATCCTTGTGTGGATCTAGCTGTATAGATAGCTAGCTGCCTTTGATTTTACATACTTTGTGTCCTGGCACAATATGATGCTCTTGTAGGGCACTCTTTTCACTGGAATTTTTCACCTAGGTGGATTTCATGAACTTGGTTTGAGTAGAAAAATCGTCGTCCACCTCGTTCAGTGATAGAGGACCATTGGCTTCTAAGTGGAGATAAACTTTTTTAGCACCATATCTGTAAGCTTACTTGTGTTCTAATCCTGACCAAGTCACTGCCTTTGATATGTGAATGTGAGCTTCTGTCCTTACTCTGCATCAGGAATCAAGGACAATGCCGCAAGCTTGACTCTTTATTGGCCACCAGTGGGCAAATTCTACATGCTCAAAAGTCTCCACAAATGTTTGCAACTTGCCTAAGATGTCTTTGTCAGGGTGATATAAAGCGCAGCTGCAAAGCTGAAGGGTTATATCTAGTGAGTCTGTCAGTCGTTGGCAATGCTGTAGTTTCTGCTCAAGGTCAAGACATGCCTGGAGTTGTGTCTAGTACAGGCTGGTGAAGGATATGTGTGTGTGTGTGTGTGTGTGTGTGTGTGTGTGTGTGTGTGTCTATATACATACAAGCTTTACTCCTTGCATTAAGCAGTTCAGGTCTTTAATCTAGAAATGAACCATCCATCCATCCATCTATTATTTGTACTGCTTGTCCATCAGGAACAAATCCCAGCTAACTTCGGGTGAGAGGTGGTACACCCTGAACAGGCTAAAGCAGACACAAACAATCATTCACACCTATGGGCAATTTAGTGCAGCCGTTTGACCAAATGTGCATGTCTTTGGACTGTAGGAGGCAACCGGAGTACACTGAGGAAATGCAGTCAAGCACAGGGAAGAACATGAAAAGTCCATACTGAAAAGGTCTTGGTCAAAATTCAAACCTCAAACCTTTTCACGCTGAGACGACAGAGCTAACCACTGAGTCCCTGTGCCAGCAAAAGAAATGATCCAAAAATGTAAAACTGCTATCTCAGGTCATCCTCAGACTTCCCGGGAATTAAAGGGAGGTGATTGTGGTTAAAAGTGGTGGTTGGAAGATTTCTACTCAAAAACAATGTGGCAACTACCAAACTACCGAAAATGAACAAAAGCAGCCATGTATAACACCCCCAACACACACACACACATACACACACACACACACACACACACACACATACACACACAAATATTTATGTAACTTTCTTTGGACTTTGGCAGCTATGAATACATCCCAAAGAATGTCAAGTATTGAAATCACTGTCAAAACTGGATACATATAATAACAAGCAAACTGGGGACAAGAGAAAAAATCTGTTTAATTTGGACAAATTGCAGCATCTGCCAAGATCCAAACTTTCCATATGGAGGAAACTTGAAGTTCCGACTCTTACATTAAAATATCTGTAACAATGCTGGTTACTGTAACTCTGTTTTAGTATGTCAGGCCACAGCCATCCCTCCACCATTGATTTGTTTCCTACAATAGCATGCTCTTTTGTGTTTTATTGCCTTAATATATTGATACACAAGGACATTGAAATACGAGACAAGAGATGTATTGTGTTTGTAAAGGGGTCAGTGTGGGGAAAATGAGGGTGGGTGAATGGGTAGAGAAGAGTTGAACAAGCAGCCTGATGAGTAAATCTCTGGGGGGCTCATTAGGACCAGGATTGAATGAGGACAAGGAGTCTGAGACAGCTCTGATGGAAATTAAGCAGCAGGGTTTTTGCAAACACAAAGAAAGTGCTGACCAAGAACAATAGTGAATGATTGAATTGAATGTCCACATTAATTTCTGTGAAGGGACCAAAATGTGACACGAAAATTAAAAAAACACGCACACACATTCATTGGGATGTTTTAGAGCGATTTCCTCTATGAAAATAAAATAAAAAATCCTCTATTATAAAATTAATTAGAATCATGGTTAATAAATGTGTCATGTGCAGGAAGTTGTGTTTTTAGTACTGAAACTACATCCAGTGAGTCCAGAAAACCATTTCTGAAATAGAGTATGTGCATTCTGGAACCATGCGTGCAATAATCAGTGCTCTTCCATTCTATTTTCTGGATTATATGACTTCGTGGTCATGTTTTTCCTGCATAAACATCTCACTTGCAAGCTGTAATCAGAAAAGTCAGAAGCAAAATTGCGTAATCCTCTTAGGGTTGCAGGGAGGCTGGACCCTATCTCAGCCTACACTGGGCAAAGGTGGGGTGCACCCTGAACGGCTCGCCAGACCATTGCACGGCCAACACACACACAACCACTCACTGTCACATCTAGAGGCAATTTGGAACAGCCAATTAGCCTAATGTGTATGTCTTTGGACTGGGGGAGGAAACCAGAGTACCCTGAGGAAACCCACATAAGCATGGAGAGAACATGCAAACTTCACACAGAAACATCCGAGGCCAGGACTGGAACCCAGGATCATAACAGACAACGCACAGCTTTTTCAAAGGATGCATCCTTTATATCTCCAGCTGACACTTTGATGATTAGAGCGCCTCAGCCAGTGGGAGCAGTGACCATTGGCTGTGTCATACAAGACTAATTTTAGATGTTCATTTTGTGAATTAGCATCCTGACTTTATGCTGCAAGCAAAGTCATTTTGTCATTGAAATGTTCTCTGAGATGACTTCTCAGTTTGGGCAGTGAAACGAGGCTGACTGATAGGGAAGTATGACTGTATTGGAAAGACGTGCAATCTTGTCATAAGCCAAGAGGGATCTGGGCACACAGCCCGGCAAGGCTCCCAAACGGTTCATAAATGGTTGAAAGGACAAGGTCACATCCCTAAAAATGTGGCCACAGAGAGCCGAATTTATTTACTCTCATGGCTACATCCACATTATTGTAGTTTAGTTTTAAAATGCATCATTTACTACATTTACGCCTGGCATTCATACTACCCCAGTTGTTTTTGCAATGCTTAATACAGACACTTCTGGAAATGCAGCTGGTCTTGTTTCAGTATGAAAACCCTGCGACTTTTGGAAATATTGATGTAGACACAAAGGTGTACTTTCTGTTTACACCGGCACATGCATGCCAGTGTACAGGAGTGGTCATGTGATATTTGTTTTCAGGAGTGTTAGTGTGAGCAGAGATTATTTCTGATACGGAGCTATGATACATGTCTGGACAGATAGGTTTTAAAAAAAATTTTTTTTTTTTTTTAATTTAAAACTACACTTTAAAGAATATTAAAGTAGACATAGCCTTAGTTTTCAGTTGTACTCTATATCTATAGTCATGAATGAAAAGTAACATACTGTAGATGTACTCTCATTACAGTATATGAGTTCATGGTTCACTGTAAAAAAAAACAAAAAAAACAAAACCCTTTTTGTTTAATTATTTAATTGATCATTACTTTTACTCCTCTGAATTATTACTATAGTTATTAAAGATTTCTTTACTTAAATTTTGGAAGAAATAGTTTTAAATATGAATGTATAGAATTTCAACTTTATTTTCATAATATCTACATTTAGAGGTGTTAACCACCTCAGAACATCCCTTTTTCATTTGCACATACCCATTCTTAAAGTGATCAAAAATATTGGAACATTGGACTGACAAATCTTTCTTGCTGCCCATGGGTGACCTGATAGATTACAAATTAGAAGTATAAATCCCAGCCAAGGGTCTTCCTTTTTGGAATTAGCATAGCCCTACAGTCCAAAGACCTCCATACAGGAATGCCCACACACAGCTCTCAGAACCAAATCCTGGACCTTCTTGCTGTGAGGCAGACATGCTAACCACTATGCCACTGTGCTGCCCTATACATACATACATGTATATATATTTATATATATATTTATATATATATATAAAAGATCTTGAGTCGATAAATCCCCTGATGAGTGGGCAACCACGAAATAGGCTTGTCGGGATGAAATTGTAGTACTGTTATTTTTCCCACATACAATATATATATATATATATATATATATATATATATATATTGTATATATATATCTCCTGGGTCACTAGATAATAAGAGTAAACATTTTTATAAACAACAAATCATACTGACCCTTACAGCCCAGTTTTGTATGTGGTAGGCTTTTATTGTAGGGTAAACTGAAGCAGACTTTATGCAGCTGAGGCACCTGTGGTGAGAAAGGCAAACAGAAAGCTATTATTTTTCTCTTTGAAGGAATGCATGCAGTCAGAAATAATAATTTATGATCCACTTCACATCTCTATGAATCAGTGTCACACTCAAAGACAAGCTCTGGTCAGTTGACAGACAAGATCAGTAACAGGACCAGAAAAAGTTGTGACACACAAGAAGCAAAGCAGGAATGTCCTGTTTTAATGGATCCATGTTGTTGGCACAGGATTAGACATAACCTCTGTTAAAGGCAAAACTTTACCCCCAGCTAGGTCATTACCTCACACTGCGTCTACACTTTAACCCTTAATACCCTCTCATCGACCACCTCAAAGAATACTTATATATACAACAGTACACTGACAGGGGTAACTTGATCCTGATGATTTGGTTGATGACCTACCAAATGTTTGTGCACCTAATTCACACACCTTATTTAAAAGGAAAGATTGTGCTGCTCTAGGGTGATACACACATTAATTTCGGACAAGTGTGAACTGTAGTATTGTATCTCCCCTGGGTGAGATGTATGCCGCATTTCCGCCGTTTCTGATAAATGACTGTTGATGGAGTGGAAGGCATTTCTTTTCAGTGGTGAGTCACACGTAGGCTACACAGAGCGCAGGTCTGTAGATGGGGAATTTTTCAGATCTAATGTGTTGAAGAGTCTGTACTACTAGACAGAACACAATTCTAGGTTGAGTCATATCATTTTAGTCAAAAATACATTCAGGTAATGAGTTATTAAAAGTTTTCCTATTTAAATGGCTTGTTTATTTCATAGTCACTCGGATTTTAGGAACCAGCATGTCATTAGTCAAACATATGTTGTTATTATTATTCAAATTCAAATTTATTTGTCACATACAAATTATACACAGTACAATATGCAGTGAAATGCTTAGTACGACTGTC
>JAQMYF010000023.1:21494824-21505188 GCA_030014195.1 Neosilurus mollespiculum | reverse complement strand
GTAAAGCTGCTTTGTGACAATGTCAATTGTAAAAAGCGCTATACAAATAAAACTGACTTGACTTGACTTGACTTTTAAAGGGGAAATATTGCATATATTCAAAGGTTTGACCCATTAATACTGTTACAGTGATGAGTAGGTGTTTTAGACAACAAGTGACAAATAATGAGGCTAGCGCATGTTTAGGTTTTCACTCTGGGCTGTTTGACCTGCCCATAAGCACAAGATGTTCACAGGAATGCTGATTTTTATTTATTTTAGCGTCAGTAGGGCGTTATAGCATGCTGACACCCCCACAATCTCCCCACTCCCCGCACACACACACACACACACACACACACACACACACACACACACACACACACACACTGACACAGCAGTATCTCCACTCATCCCGGTCTTCCTCCCAAATCACTGACCTTGGAGCTCTGTGAGATCAGAGTAGGCACAGAGAGTGGAAAAATAACAAATGGGACAAAACAGCCGGTCCAGTGTGTGCACGCTCAAAATCAGGTTTTCAGAGGAGGTGGGGAAGCAGCTTCCTGAAGAACTGTGGAGTTTTTTGGATTAGGAATCGTACTTTGGTGCTCCACTGGTGTCTGAAATAAAAAATAAAGGTTTGGATATGGGTAGGGGGCACTATAGCGTAGTGGTTATCAAATCTGCCTAACAGCAAGAAAGTGCTGGGTTCGATTTCCAAGCTCGGGTGTTGAAGCCTGTATGAAGTTTGCATGTTCTCCCCATGCTTGCGTGGGTTTTCTCTGGGTACTCCGGTTTCCTCCCACAGTCCAAAAACATGCACATTAGGCTAAATGGCTGTTCCAAATTGCCTATAGGTGTGAGTGTGAGTGTAGATGGTTGTGTGTGTGTGTTCACCCTTAAATGGCCTGGTAAACTGTTCAGGGTGTACCATGCCTTCGCCCAGTGTAGGCTGAAATAGGCTCCAGTGACCCTAGTAGGATTAAGGGGTTTGGCAAATGAGTGAGTGAGTGAGTGAGTAAATATGGGTATAATGTGTGACCTTCAAGAATGTATTCTCTAGTTGAGTAAAGTTTCTAAACTCTAAAGCTATTATTGATTTGGATAAGTAGAAATTGCTTATTCATATGACCTGACACCTTCCTGTTTGTCTTCTGACATTTCAATTGTTCTTCAGAGTTTGCCAAGAGCATGCACCAGATGGTGTGGCATGAGACTCTGTAGTAATGAAATGATGAATCAGCCTTCCTGCACTCCCCAGTCCTCCCTGCCCAACAACCAGCACAACACTCAAAGGGGATGTGTCATGCTTAATTGGCCTGGTACACAGATGCTCTCAAATTATTTACAAAGATGAGAGGTGCTGCATGTGAGAATCCATTGGCTAAAAGTAGAATTCTTCTTGATCATGTTCCATAAAACCATGATGGAGCTTTTCATTATGTTTGATACAAACACAAAGACATCCAAAAAAAAAAAAAACATTAGGGAAACATTAATAATGTGCAACCAAAACATTTTATACTATAAAAAGTTCCTGTGTTCATTTCGAATATACTGTTTATGCAACAACGCTGAAGTCCAAAACAGTTTTGGATTGCTAAACAACATGAGGACATTCATCCATTCATTTATTAACCCTGGGTTTACACTGGGGCATGATGTCCATGATCTTCACGATTCAAAAAAGCATGGAGCTCCATGATTTATGAGTACGCTTGGAGAACGACTCACAAGATGAAACTTGAAGGAATCGTGTTTCCATCAGGTTCACCAAGATCCCCTACGATGGCATATCAAGGTCTGTTACACTTTGTAAAGGTCTGTTAAGGATCATTGTGATCACCATGAATCCACCAATTCCCTCAAGATCATCATGATTTGATCCCACAACTCCCTACGCTCATCACGATTCTCTCGAAATAATGTGTTGAGGTGTGTAGGTAAACAGATTGTTGGCCATCACTAAAATGCTCTAGGTGATGGTTATGTCAATGATGCATATAATCAGAAAATTACAATACTCAGTGCCAGCGAACATATTCAGAACTCTCTGGTGAAATATGCCATATGCTATGCTTTCATTCCTGAGAGCTCATCTCCACCTGCCAGCATCTGTTTCATAAAAACACGAGTTAGTTCCGTTGCACTCCAAACCTTATTTGTGAGACTGTGTGCTAAGGGCAACACAAAAACCTCAAAAAGGTCCGGAAATAGAATCCAATCAACAAGAAGCCCTTTTTTAGAGAATATATTCATAGTGATGTCCGCACTAGAGTATTTTGAGAGCTACTTTCTCCATTTATGACCCCATACTAATATTCAAGACCTGCTGTGATAAGTGATGAATCATAAATCCAATAGTTATCCATCCGGCCTAGTGAAAGCTTTAATGTACTGCCCTTTTCCATGTTGCCTGGAAACTTAATTGACTAAGCAAAAATGTGGCAGCTAATGTAATGTAATAATGAACAGTGAGGTAGTTAGATACTTAACTGATACAATCTCATGGAAACAAATGAGTATATGGTCATGTAATGCAGTGTGTTCGTGGCAATAAAAGGTTTTGGCTATTAGGTTTTCTCTTCCTAAACTGCATGCAAAATATATTATCATAGGTCCAGTGTATTCCTTTTCTCTTACTGAGGTGAGTTTATGCTGTGATGGGCTTTACTTAGTTTTCTAATTTGTTTATATATATTACATACTTGCATGCTCCTGATTATAGAGCAAGAAATTATTTATTTATTTATTTATAATGTTCCCCCCATTATTCTTCCCTAATTTAGTCTTATTCAATTCCGAAATTATCCAAAAAATTGCACATTCGGATGGAAAGTGCTATCCGCCCCTTTGTATTCAGACCCTTTGTCCGAATGAGCTCACAAGACTCATGATTGGATGATTGGTGATTGTTTTAAGTAACAGGGAGGTGAGTGTATGCTATTCCTCCACCCTGTGAGAACCCGGACCAATTAGTTTCCAGCCACGAAGTTGAACAGTGAGATAATACAAAGAAAAAGTCCCAGATTGCTGCGGCATTAATCTGGATTCGAACCTGCGATCTCCAGGTTGATAGTCATACAACCTGTGGACACACCACACGGGAGTCCACTCCAGCAAGGGATTTTTAAAGTAGCATTTCTAAACATCCTAGTTTAATTTAATTACCAGGGTCAAACTGATTAGCCCCCAATGCTAATATTCACTTGTGTATCCTTTTTGCTGGATAACACCCTGCAGTCATTTGTTGTAGTTTTTAGCAAGGTTCAGACACTTCCTGAGGAATCCCAGCTCATTCTTCTTTGGCCAATTGCTTAAGCCCCCCCAGATTTCATGGTCTTCAGGCATTGACCTTGGTCTTCAGTTCACCCCATAGATTTTCAATGGGATTCAAGTCAGGGTTTTGTGCAGGCCAGTCAGTAACATTCAGTTTGGTCTTCTGGAACGACCTATGTTTTAAATAAAAGGTTGGCAGAGTAGTGGTGAGCATTTCCGTTTGACAGCAAGAAGGTTCTGGGTTCAAGCCCTGTGCCCCATTGAGTTTACATGAGACATGCACATTAGGCTAATTGGCTGTTTCAGATTGCCCCTAGGTGTAAGTGTGAAATGCGATAGACTGGCAAGCTGTTTAGGGTGCACCCTGCCTTGGCCCGGAATCAGTTGAGATAGGTTCCAACATCCCCATGTCCCTAATAAGTGCAAGTTTTTAATAAAGAAAATTACATAAATCTGCTTTGTTCTAATCTCAGACATAGCACACATGGCCCAATATGAAATGCAGCAGAAAGTGGGATAGAAAATGACAAGCATGCAATGTAGTTACACCATCGACGTATGAAGCATACCAAGTAAGCTTTGTTTTGTAAAATAAATAAATCTGGACAACAAATAACCCAACAAAAAAATCTGCTTCTTCCCAGCACCCCTGTTTAAAATACTTACCATAATGATACTCTGCCATGGATTGGTGACCTGCTCAGGGTTTACCCCGTCCCTCAGTCAAAATCCACTGGGATTGGTTTTATGTTCCTGATGACCCTAAGGGATAATCAATACTGTATATCTGTATATAATGGATGGATGGATGGATGCATTGGATAGTGGAATGAATAGTCTAGAAGGTAAGCATGAATTTTTAATGTGGTCTCAATTATAACTGACAGCTTATGACAACCTTTAAGCTTTATAAGTTTATAGGTAAGTGGTAGTTACTTTAAAATATCAAATCTGTAGTCATAGCTTGTTCCATCCTTCTTCTTTATAATGATAAAACATGTGAAAGCTAAATTAAGGGTTGGTATAATTACACTTGCTAAATACTCGCTCTATAATTGTTGATCATAGCTCAGAGCCAGTGTTTGGCAGAGATCACAGAGCCTTAGTTTGATTGATCCGAGCTTTGATTTGACACTTCTTTTGGATTCCCGCAACAAACAGGATGAAAGCCACATCCATCCATCATCCACTGATAAAAATTATTTTATTATAATTACTCATTAAGAGCTATTACTTAAGCAGACAAATAAGACAAAAGTAAGAGCTATCATTATATTTCACTCCAGAGCATGTCATGCACTTTCACATGTAAGATTCATGGCTGTATAAAATAATAAACCCATAAACGCTCTTCTGGGCAAAGTATTGTATCAAATTAGTGAATACAAATACTACTACTACCACCACTACTGCTACTACTACTAATACTACTACAACTACCACTATTACCACTACTACTACTATTACCACTACTGCTACTACTATTAATACTACTACTACTACCACTATTACCACTACTACTACTACCACCACTACTGCTACTACTACTAATACTACTACTACTACTACCACCACCACTATTAACACTACTACCACTACCACCACTACTACTACTACTACCACTACCACCACTACTACTACCACTACCACTACTACTATCACTACTACCACTACCACCACTACTACCACTATTACTACTACTACTACCACTACTACTACTACTACTAATACTACTACTACTATTACCACTACTACTACTGCCACTAGTACTACTACTACTACCACTAGTACTACTACCACTACTACTACTACCACTACCACTACTACTACTACTACTACTACTACTATCACTTCTACCACTACTACTGCTACTACTACTACTACTACCACTACTACTACCACTAATACTACTACTACTACCACTACCACTACTACTATGACTACTACCACTACCACTACTACTACCACTATTACCACTACTACTACCACTACTACTACTACTACTACTAATACTACTACCACTGTTACCACTACTACTACTACTGCCACTAGTACTACTACTAGTACCACTAGTACTACTACTAGTACCACTAGTACTACTACCACTACTACTACCACTATCACTACTACCACTACTACTGCTACTACTACTACTACCACCACTACAACTACTACCACTACTACCACTACTACTTCTACTACTACTACCACTATTACCACTACCACTACTACTATCACTACTACCACTACCACTACTACTACCACTATTACCACTACCACTACCACTACTACTACTACTACCACTACTATTACCACTACTACTACTACTACAACTACTGCTACTACTAATACCACTAATACTACCACTATTACCACTACTTCTACTGCCACTAGTACTACTACTACTACTACTACTACTACCACTACTACTACCACTACTACTACTACTACTACTACCACTACTACAACTACTACTACTACTACTGCTACTACTACTAGCACTACTACTAATACCACCACTACTACAACAACTACTAATACTACCACTACTACTACCACCACTATTACTGTTACCACCACTACTGCTACTACTACTACTACCACTACCACCAATACTACTACAACTAATAACAACAACAACAATAATAATAATAAAAAAACCCATGCAAGCCCAGAGAGAACATGCAGAGTCCAGACAGAGAAGCCCCTCTTGCTAAACCCGGGTCCCGAACCCAGGACCTTCTTGATGTGAAGTGGACATGCTACTGTGCTGCCTTAGTAAAATTATAAATGTAATATAATTTTTTGTCATCTCTGCCCCAGCCTCATATCCACAAAACAGCTATTTTAATCATGTCATTTATAACATCAGCCCTACCACAATTCCTTCTGACCTGATCTCTGTATTAACTCACTCAGTCTGCTCGGCCAAACTTTGCCTAGTCTTTTGGATACAACTCTGGCAAATGTCAAACCCTGCCTTCATCAAATCAAGTCTGGAAATTGAGAAGGTCATGGCATAACAATTTTCTTCTGTTGATTTTGTTTTCTTTTGGATTGTTGAACTGTTGTGGCAGTGTAAGTTTACAGCCTTACCTCTGACTGTTACAGAACAGTGACACTGGAGACTCGTTAAATAAACTTCTTAACAAAAGGTTCACCATATCAATCCTTTTTACAAAATACTCATTCATTCATCTTCCAAACTGCTTAATCGTACTAGGGTCATCTCAGCCGACCTTGGGCGAAGGGGGTGTTCACCCTGAACATCTCACCAGACCATTGCAGGGCAAAACACACAGAACCGCTCACATTCATATCCACCTCTAGGGACAGTTTGAACACCCCTGGTTTATGAGGACCCTCTTGTGTAATTGTTCCTATAGAATGTGTTAGAACAAGTGTATTAATATAACCCTTGCAGATGACAGGACTAGACTGGATTGAAAAATAATCAACAGCCTGAGAACAATTTGTTTCATTGATTATGTTTCACTGCGGTGTATTAAAAATAATGGACGCCTAATTGTTTGCGTTCACTCATAAAAACACTTTCAGGGGTTTATGGAAAGAGCCTTAATGACAACACTGCTACTGTTAGTGTAATATAAACAGAAAAGGCACAGGCTTATAGGCATTAACTACAGAATCAGTTAGAGTTAGTGCTGGAATTACGGGATAATACAAGATTCACAGCATGTAGTAAAACTTTATCAGACAGAATACAAAGCCTGTTTTATCTGACCTATCTCTTTATTGAGGATCTGCAATAGCGTGTGTGTGTGTGTGTGTGTGTGTGTGTGTGTGTGTGCGCACGCTCTCACTTTTCTGTCAGGATTCCGACAAGCCCAAGTGATATCTGCTAAGCTGTGCCCTCACGCTCTAGTTTATTTCCCCCCCATATAAAAACAAAGCTGAACTCATTTTTATTATACTCATGTCTTTGATCTTAAGTCATATGAGAGTCACATGAGTTATGACCCACATGGTTCACGCATGAAATGATAAATCACATAAGTCTTGATCTAACATTTCGGATGCGTATTGTCTAATGGATATATAAAATAAACACTGTAGTGAATAATAATAATATTAAAACATTAGTGGCTCAGTGACGCAGTAATCAGTACGTCCGCCTCACAGCAAGAAGGTCCTGGGTTCAATTCCCGGACTCGGGTGTTTCTGTGCGTGGTTTGCATGTTCTCCCCCTGCTTTCATGGTTATCCTTAGGGTACTCTGGTTTCCTCTCACAGTACAAAGACATGCTTATTAGGCTAATTGGCTGTGATATGAAATAGTTGTGTGTGTGTGTGTGTGTGTGTGTGTGTGTGTGTGTGTGTGTGTGTGTGTGTTGGCCCGCGATGCATTGGCAAACTGTACCCCGCCTTCGCCAGAGTCGTTTGGGTAAACCAGAGTAGTTTGGCAAATGAATGAATGACTGAATATATGTTTACATTTTCATGTATAACATTCAGTAGACACCCTTATCCAGAGCAACTCACATTTTTATCTCATTTATACAACTGAGCAGTTGAGGATTAAGGACCTTGTTCTAGAGCCCAAATGTGGCAGCTTGGTGATACTGGGGCTTAAACACCAATCTTCTGATCAGTAACCCTTAGCCTTAACCCCTGAGCCACCACTGCTCTGTTCACAAAACATATGTTTACAAAAGGTTATGGGTACCTGATTTAAATTCAGATCCCTTCTTTTTATAATTCATCCATCCTTCATTTTTCCAAAGTCAGGGTGGCATATGCTTACCCAGTACCGTCTCTCAAAAAAAAAGAGCCAATAACCAATTTTACACATCAGTTTCAATCCCAAGCGGCCCAAAATTAGGAAAGGCTATAGACCAGTGATACCAGTGTCTGACCTCACTAATGCTCTTGTAGCCGAAATAATGAAAAGTGGGGTTTATTATAACTGCAAAAGGGACTAAATCTGGTATGGAATGTTTAACAAGAACAGACCATTCAGCTGTAACATTATTATTGGGTGGGGCGTACTTGTGGCACCAAAACATTTCGAACTCATTAAGGTAAAAACTCCACAAGCCCTCTGAAGGTGTGCTGTGGTATCTGGCACCAACCAATTTGTAGCACATCCTTTAATTCCTTTTAAAAGTTGCAAGGGTGGTCTTCCATGCTTTGGAATTGTTTGTCCAGCACACATTTCGAGACCAATTTTCCTCAAACGATTTCTGAGATGGGGGTCTGTTCATGGTCATTTGGGTTATGGCCTGGTGAGTAATCAGTATGAGCTGCATCAATACATACAAGACTTGTGAACCTTTTGCAGAAGCAGCCATGCAAGCCCAGATCATGACACGAAATCTCCACCATGCTTGACAGATAAGCTTATATGTTCTGGATCATGAGTTGATCTTTTCTTTCTTTTTCTCTGTATTTCTTTTTGCAAATTCCAGTTTGGCCTTCTGATTTTTACAACTCATGAGTGGCTTTTGTCTTCTAGTCCTCTAGCCTCTATATTTCTGCTCTCTAAGTCTGTTCAAAAACTGAACTGATACCTCTTCACCCCTGCCCTATTGAGGTTGTTGGTGATGCCATTAACTGCTGTTTGAGGGTTTTCTTTACTGTTCTCCCAATTCTGTCTGCCATCAATTGCTGTTGATTTCCTTGGCTAATCCTGGGTTTACACTGGAGCCACGATGTCCACGATCTCCACAGTTTGAATCATGATGAGCGTGGGGGTTGTGGGATCGAATCATGATGATCTTGAAGGAACTTAGTGAAATCGTGATTATCATGACAAAATTTCTGACTGTCAAATATTCTGCCACGATTATTATTACGATTAATTACGGTTTGATGCCAATCGTGATAAAACGTGGCAATTGTAGTAGAGCATAGTAGAGCTTAACAGAACATAACAGACCTTGATGCATCATTGTAGGGGTTCTTAATGAACTTGGAAACACGATTTATTCACGTTTCCTCTCTTGGATGTACCCTGCCTCCTTTTTGGACCCCAAACAGGCTCCAAGCGTGGTCAAAATCATGGAGCTTCACGCTTTTTTGAATTGTGGAGATAATGGACATTGTGGCCCCAATGTAAACCCAGGGCAATCTGTACACTGTCAGGATATTAGTACACCAAGGGCTTCTTTCTTTTTCAGGACATTTCACATTGTTGTTGTTGTGACTATGACCAATGCTTGTGCAATGGTTCTAATCAATTTTCCTCAGCTTTGGTTTATGTTGGTTTCTCTCTCTTTTATTTTTAAATACAGTCTTTACAGGCAAATCTTTGGGTTCAGGCTAAAAGTAGATATTCCGAGCTTTTACCTGTTTAAACAATCAATATCAGGACACACATGCACAACAAGAATCACAAGTCAGTTTTATAAAGTAACCAAATTTACCCATTTTTTTAGCTAAAGTACATACTGTCTAAAAACAAATCTCAAATTGTAAACATTGTAATGTTTACAGACTGAGTAGATAGCTATGGTTCTTTGATTAATAAGATAAATCTTTTTTTTTTTTTTTTTGCAGTTTTGTAATATCAACATCAATGAATGAGTTTATGCTTAGTGTGAGAGCTCAGTGCTAAGGAAGTTTAAAGTTGGAAGAGTCTCAGGGGATCTTGTTAAGGTCTTTGACACATGGGAAATTTCAGCCCTGAATTATTTGAGGAACCGGAGAGATCCCAGCCAAAGAGTGAGTGCACAAAACATGAAGTAAGATATCAGGATTACCTAATGCTTTCCAAACCAATGCCTTCTCATGGATAGTCAACAGTATCAATAACCAAAGGTGTTTGCCATTAGAGAGATAAGCTCTGTATTAAAGCAGTAGGCATCATAGGAAATTTGGCAACCATGCATTTGCTGTCTCACTTATCTCTTCACTCACCATTACTCAACCCTGTGTGTAAAAAGACAAACACCATGTGTAAAGGAAGACCAGCATCACCACTTAACAGCTTCAACACATCTGTTGTTCCAGTAAATGATTAAAACCATCAGTGCATACAAAGTTCACTGAGGAGTGTTGGAGTTAATCAGCTGTCTCTTAGGACTGATCTGATAATATTACTTCAAGACTAAGCTTAAAACTAAAGTTTAAAAAATAAACATACAT
>JAQMYF010000023.1:21473606-21487027 GCA_030014195.1 Neosilurus mollespiculum | reverse complement strand
TGTAAAGCTGCTTTGTGACAATGTCAATTGTAAAAAGCGCTATACAAATAAAACTGACTTGACTTGACTTGACCATGGCATTTTAATATCAACATACCTCACTTTTTCATAAATACATTAAGATTATAACACTAAATTGGTTAGACGGTAATTTTCAAAGTATTATCATTCTGTCCCATTCATTTATTACCTAAACTTCTTATCCAACAGGGTCACGGGGGGAACTGGAGCCAATTCTGGCTTATTCGGTAACATGGTTAATGTAGCATTATTAATGTGCTTTCTACTTTGATAATCAGTTTCCACTTAGTGTCTTTAAGCCAAACTTGAAAAATCCTGAAAGAACTTGATTAGCCCTTACATCTCTTACATTATGCTACATTCTCCAGTATATTGTGACTCTATACCATGAATACAGTACATACCAACATGATAATGTATACTGGGCTATCGCAGTTTTGGTAGTCAAAATCTTCTTATTCTTACTCGATTCCCAGGCTAGGGGCATTTCTGTGTGGAGTTTGTGTGTTCTCGCCGTGCTTGCGTAAGTTTCCTCTGCATACTCCGATTTCCTCCCACAGTCCAAAAACATGAAAATAATTCCAAATCACCCCTAGGTGTGAGTCTGAGTGAATGGTTGTGAGTGTTGGCCCTGCAATGGTCTGGCAAGTTGTTCAGGGCGTATCCCACCTTTGCCCAGAGTCGGCTGAGATGAGCGCCAGCCTCCCCGTGACCCTGATTTGGATTAAGCAGCTTAGAAAATTTATGTATGTATGAATAAATGAATGAATGTATGAGAAAATAAATGAATGAATAATTTGACTTTTTCAAAGTCATAAGAATATTTTTTAATCATGCGACTTGGCGATGCCTTACAAATGGTAAATGATTCATCAGTAATGAGTGGGCAGAACAGTGGCTTAGTGGTTAACACATCCACTTTACAGCAAGAAGGTTGTGAGTTGAAGTTCTGGGCCTGGTGAGGGTGTAAGTTTGCTTGCTCCCTTTGTGCTTGTGTGCGTTTCTTTCGGTTTCCTGCCACATCTGGCCATTTTCCGCAGTTTCCACAGAACTGTTGCTCACTGAGTTTTCATTGTTTTGTTTTTCATACTATTCTGTGTAAATGCATGAGACATTGCAAAACAACCATGTCACAATCACACATATCACACAGTTTAATGTAAATGTTTAGCACCGCTCTTGACTTGTATCTGCATTCTTTCTGCCGCTGCACTGCTACTACATGATGATTAGATATGTGGATGGTTAGCATCTGCTAAAAACACAAACAAAAACCTTATGAGTGAAATGACCTAAATTCCCCGAGCTTAGTGTAAGAAAGTACAGAAAAAAATGACATGATAATTTGTATACCAAGATCGCATATCAGAACAACAAATATTTTTTAAAGGTCTATAAATTAGAGTAGAATTATTCATTCATCCATTAATTTTCTGAACCGCTTAATCCCAATTAGTTGCGGGGTGGCTGGCGAACATCTCAGCCGACTCTGGGCGAGGGCAGTAGAATTATCGAATAATTAATAAGCAGATTACCGGTATTGGTGATCCTTACAGCATACTTTGTGCATAATGTAATAAGTTTAACATGAATGACCATAAAAAGCACTAAACTGGGCAATTTTATCCCATGTATTACTAGCAGGGGCTGAACAAATGTGGAACAACCATTTTTTCCCAGAAGTGACGTGAACGTTGGGCCGGGTTGTCCAACACAAGTAAACAAGCAGCAAGCAACATTTTAGTGATAAAACTCCCCACATACTAAAGGCTTTTACCTTTTACTGGCTCCTTTTGGCGAGGTGCTGCTCCCGTCTGTCATCATCCTTGCACTTTTCATGAAGGAATTCCGTAGGAACAGCATCCTTTTTTAGATGAAATCCTGTGCTGATGTTATGTTATGTTTTCCGTGATGTCTGCGCTTGTTGTTTGTGCAGCCGTTTGCTTTGCACTTTGCCA
The DNA here is from genome assembly GCA_030014195.1 of Neosilurus mollespiculum. Taxonomy (NCBI): domain Eukaryota; kingdom Metazoa; phylum Chordata; class Actinopteri; order Siluriformes; family Plotosidae; genus Neosilurus; species Neosilurus mollespiculum. The sequence continues at coordinate 21,485,048 of JAQMYF010000023.1, read as the reverse complement.
TTTTTCTGGCAACCCAGCTCAGCACTGGCCGATAATGTATTATCTCAAACTGGTATCTTCTGCATGCAGCCCAGCCAATGGGACAAAACAACAAATTCGTGTCACTACCAGGGCTGGAACAGCCAGTGAAGAAGGCAACATGTCGCTGTGCATGCCTAGGAGTAATAGTACAGGAACAACGACAAGAAGCAAGGGCTGACATTGCCTGATGGATCCACTGATGTCATACGTGATCGTTTTAAAGAGCTGGTAATACAAATTCACCACAGGTACCCTTTAATACTGGAAAAATGCACCAAGCATTTAAATTCAACACAGATCTTTCACATAACTTGTTTTGGTTATGATTCTTTTGTACAGCGTGTATATAAATATATCTGTAAGGAAATGTATAATATGCAAAATATTGCCTGTTGTATTTTGAATATCTACTTTATAAACAGATATGCAAAAATAGAACAGACACAATAAACACTAGATATGAATTAGTTTTTGAGATTCCAGCATTTGTTTTCTATAAAGTCACATGGGGAGATATCATAGCTCAGTGTTTAGCACTGTAGCCTCAGAGTGAGAAGGCTCAGGCCTTTCTGTGTGGTGTTTGTGTGTTTCCCCATGTATTTGTAGGTCTCCTGCAGGTGCTCCTCTTTTTACCCCACAGTCAAAAAATATGGTTTTTATTTATGGATTTGGTGAACTGGCTATTTAAAATTGCCTAAAGGTGTGCGTCTGAATGATTGATTCATGGTGTTACCCCACCTCTCACCCAAAGTCAGCTGGCATTGGCTCCATCTTCCCCCATGACCCTGATGGATAAACTTGGATGAATGAATTTAGCAGGAATTTCGGCTTACTGAAGGAATGAATTACACTTTATAAAGGTGGTATGGTGGTATAGTGTGCACTTCCACCCAACAGAAAGAAGGTCCTGGGTTTGAGTCCCGGGCTCAGGGCATTTTTGTGTGGAGTTTGCATGTTCTCCTCATGCTTGCGTAGGTTTCCTTCGGATACTCCGGTTTCCTCCTACAGTCCAAAGACATGCACATTAGGCTAACTGGCTGTTCGAAAATTGCCTGTAGGTGTGGATGTGCGAGTGATGGTCCTGCGATGGTCTGGCTAGCTGTTTAGGGTGTACCCCGCCTTTGACCAGTGTCAGCTGAGATAGGATCCAGCCTCGCCGTGACCCTAGTGGGATTTAGCGGTTCGGCAAATGAGTGAGAGAGGATTTTATAATAGTTTGTTCAGTAGAATCTTACTCTTTTAGGTCCAATTAATGTCTATTAAAAGCTTTGTTACTGAAATTATTTTTTGTGTATATAAAGTGGCAATGAGCTACTGAGTTAGTTGTTTTTGTTTTGTTTTGCGTTTAAATTTCCAGAGCACTTTAAATTATGCAGTGAAGAAGTATTTTAAACTGAGAAGCACACCTATAATGAATGCGCCATGTTGAAATTCACTGCATGCACCGCTTACTGATGTCTAGTCATGTAACATTTAATTACTACTTTTCATTTTCACCACGTCTCTCGTAATAAATGTAGTGAACTTAGAAATAAGGCTAATTGAGTGCAAATGAGAGAAAATTAGAAAGAAATATTCCATGAGTCATACTTCATCAGGACAATCTGGTTCCCCCATCATGCAAAAACCATAATACCCCAGTCATGCTGTTTAAGCTCAAAAACTTCAAAGAAGAATTTATATTGCGGTCTTGTTTTTAAAGTTTGCCATACCATCTGATGACCGATAGTGTCTCACTCATCCTTTGGGACCTCATCATAGAAGCTTTAAAATACCAGGGACATCAGTCAAAAGCCCTTTGACATTTGTACAGTGAAATATGCCTGGACCATTTTGAGGCTCTCCTCCTTTCTCTGAACAGCATGAGTCAGTGTTTTCGCCTGATGACAGTACCCAGTGTTCTTTGGAGTTCACATTTGTACTCAAACTGCCAATGGGAGCAGAAGCAGGAGACTTATCCTTGTACTTTTACTCCCCATGCTGGCTACATTTTATGGGACTGTTTCCAGTGTGGGACTGGATTATTCATACTGTCAGCATTAGACAAGTAACATTTAATCTAATCTTAATTTCGTCTCTGGACAAATCGTCAATTCAAGTGTTCAAGAATGAAAAAAGGTGCAATTCAAACAGATTTAAGATGACAACATGCTGTCAACTGCTTATGTACTGCTTATTTACTTATCACAGACAATTATTTAACTATTATTTATTGAGGTCACATGGCAAATATCGACTCCCATAACAAATAAATGCCTTTTTTTTTTTTTTTAACAAGATAAGGTACATCACATGAAAATCAGCATGCATCGTCAAGCAAAATATAGAACAACAGCTTTCCATAGCTTCACTTTCCAATTCACTTTTGTTCAGCCCTGGCCAGTAGATGGCCATCAGCATGTTTCTGCCCTGCGATGGCACGGCAAGCTGTCCAGGGCGTACCCTGCCGTCACCCAAGGTCGGCTGACATAGGCGTCAGCCTCCCCACGACCCTAATTAGGATTAAGTGGCTTAGAAATAAAATAAAATAAAATAAAATAAATACCCAGACACATGATATATACTTCTGTTTATCTGCTAAAAGGTTTACATCCCTCCTTTTCACTTAGTTTTATTAAGAATAGTGATACAGAACAGCTGTAAAATTTAACTGCTTTTTAAATGCCAGCCAATCCACATCCATAAACTGCAGATTACAAATGCTAAATATACATGCGTCAAAGAAGTCATAGATAGCTAGTCTTTATATTTGACAATAAACCGTAAATATTACATACAGGGGGAAAAAGAAGAAAAATGGGATTTTAAGTTGTTTACTCACAAGAATGATTTCTGGAATTGTTCCTGAGCCCATGCAGTGATTTCCATGACAGAATCATGCTTGTTTTCAATGGAGTGCAGACCGAGGGCTTGACGATCACGGGTGTCTAATATTGATTTATAGACTTTTCTCTTGCGCACAGAGATTTGTCCAGATTCTCAGAATCTTTTCATGATAGGAACTGTACTGTAGACAAGATCTTCAGTCTTCACAGTTTTATACTGAGGAACATTATTCTGAAATTGTTCCATGATTTGTAAATGCAGTTCTTTCCTAGATGCCTCTTTTGATACCCAGTCATGTTCCTCTAGTAGTTAGCATGTCCCCCGACAGCAAAAAAGTCCTAGGTTTGAGTTCCAGGAGGAAGTTTGTGCTCCCCGCGCTTGCATGGGTTTCCTCTGGGGACTCTGGTTTCCTCTCACAGTCCAAAGACATACACATTAGGCAAAATTGTCTGTTCCAAATTGACCCTAAGTGTAAGTGTGAATGGCTGTGTGTGTGCTGGCTCTGCGATGGATTGTTAAACTGCTCAGGGTGTACCCCTCCTTTGCGCAGAGTCGGCTGAGATCAGCTCCAGCCTCCCTGCGACCCTAGTAGGATTAAGTGGCTCAGCAAATGAATGGATGTTCCTCCAGCTGTTTCTTTTTAGTACCACTTACTTTTTGTTGCCTTTGTTTTTATTTAAAATCTTTTTGAAAATTTTTTGGATTCAACTTGGAATTCAGGATGTAGAAAAACAATCAGACACATGTTCTCTTATTGTTGGGAGTTTCTTCCCCCCTCTTTCCCCCATTTTTCTCCCCCTAATTTTAGTCATATCCAATTCCTACCTATCAAATATTTCCTTCCCTATCATATGACCACCACCAGCCAGGGAGGGGCGTAAGCATGCACATGCCCCTCCATGACATGCAATGCTGCACCCGCCTTTTTATGAACTGCTGTGCATGCTTATTTGAGGGTGGCCTAATACACTCGAAGGGAAAGTGCTATCCGCCTCCTCGTACAAATAAGCTCACAGACGGCCATGATTGGCTGGTGAACGATGTGAGTGACAGCGGAGAGTATGCCATCCCTCCCTCCCATGAGAGCTTGGCCAGTTAGCTCCTATGGACTCTCGGTTGTGAATTGCTGAGGCATCAACCTTAATCCGAACTTGCAAATCGTTGGGAGGTTTGTTGTTTTGCTTTGTTTCGTTTTTTTTATCATATGAGGTATAAGCATAACTTTAAACACTGTATGTAAAAATACATGAAAGCTTTGTAATGCATCATTTCCCTCCAATATGTAAAGCAAGAGTCCATATAGTTTAATTTTAAATTCAGTTTTGTATGCAACCATTATCTTTTACTGGGTCCATAAATATAATTGTTTTATAACGTCAAATATTGTAGACAAGGTCAAGAGACTAAGGACTAAGAGTCTTCCTGACAAGAAATCATCTCCAATAATCCTCTCTAGGCCTTCCAATCATGCTAATCATGTCGGATCTCCAATCATTGCTTGTTCTGGGATGCTTTCTCGCCGTCTCTTTCCATTTGGCCTCATATCCACCATCACACCAGAAAATTATACTTTTCATTTTAGCAGAGAGGTAATGAGTGATTACATTCCATTCTATCTCCAACCTTTTTTAACGACGATTAATGTACTAAACTGAATCCTTGTGTGTGTGTGTGTGTGTGTGTGTGTTTTAGTCTAAACTCTAAAATTATTAAAAATGTTGACCAGTGATTCATTCATTCATTTGCCAAACCTTTAATCCTACTAGAGTCGCGGTGAGGCCGGAGCCTATCTCAACCGACTGTGGGTGAAGGTGAGATATGCCCTGAACAGCTCGCTAATATATCGTAGGCCCAACACTCACACACAACCATTTCAAAACAGCGAATTAGTCTATATCCACTGTGGGAGGAAACCATTTTACCCGGAGGAAACGCACACATGCATGGGGAGAACATACAGACTCCATATAAAAACGCCCTTGTTGAACCCAGGACCTTCTTGCTTTGAGCTGGACATGCTATCCACTATCCTACTGTGTGGCCTGTTGACTAATGACTAAGAAGTTTAATTTTCTCATGTACAAAATAATAGTATTTTTATACAAGTCATTTGAACAATGGTTTAAACAACCTTGTAAATATTTGATTGCTTTTAAGACCAAATATTGAAAATCATTTATATTAACATAACTCAAGATGGACCATAATGATCTGATTATATACTGTTATGATATATGATTGTAAGCTGATGTCCCATTATACCTACACTGACCCTATATAACAACAATAAATCATTTGAGTCATGTTTACTTTGGAAGTGTTAGCGTATCATGTTTGAAGGAAAGCGGGACCTGCTCACTGGTCATGTGATGGAAATAAAAATCCTTCATGTCAGGTTGCCCCACAGTACTGTGTCATTGATTGTTTTTCTATACTAGTGTTCTATTTCTTAGGTATATTATACCAAAATGTCATTGATTTAATTCAAAGAAGAATTAATGAAGAAGTCATGATCTTTGATATTTGTACTTTTATGGATTGTATGAAACTGCTGGCAGCGAAGTAAGTTTTTTTCTTCAAATTTCTTTTTTCTTCCACTGGTAGAGTTGTACTATTACTTAAGTATTAATAAAAAAAATTAGAGGTGGTGTAGTGGTTAGGGTGCTGTGCTCCGTCCCCGTTAGACCTTCACTGTGCTAAGACAAGGGCAAGGACTTATCCTCAAGTGTGCCTCTTAACTACAAGTGTCCCGCCCTGCAGTATAAGTGGGTACTAGTACAAATACTGGTGCTGTGATGGGCTAGCGTCCCATCTAGGAGGAGTTGAACTCGTAGTCACCAGGATAAGCTCCAGATAAGCTACCTAGTCTGGAATTACGCCAAATCCTACATCAGACTCCACAAAGACTCCAAATGATTCAGACTTGAAAGAGGAGTACGACAAGGCGACACCGGTTCTCCCAAACTGTTCACCGCCTGATTAGAAAAGGTCTTTTGCAAACTAACATGGGAAGAGAAGGGAGTCAAAATGATGGCGAGTACCTCAGTTACCTACGGTTCACCGATGATATCATTACTTTTGACAGCGACACTGAAGAACTCCAAGAAATGCTGCACGAACTTAACCAAGCTAGCCTCAAAGTCAGGCTCAGCATGGACCTGGAGAAGGCTGAGGACGTGGACGAACCCACCAGCATCGAACGCAACAAAATCGAAGAGGTATTCACTGTATGTCTGAACAAATATTAGTTAGCAGGACGAAAGGAAAAAAATGAAGGAAAGTAATTCATCAACACAGACTCAGATCAAATAGTGGCATGAGTTCTCATAAAAAATGTTCTGACGCTGAGAAAAAAAAAAAAAAGTCATGACTCTAATACCAGGAACAGTCAAAGGAGATCTGCTTTCCCAAAAAGGTTTATTTATGTATATTTCAGAAAATATGAGACTCCGGCGATCTGAAACAAACATCTGACGCACATTACGGTTCTGTTCCTTAGAACTAGGGTAAAGAATGAATTCATTCATTCCTTTTATCCCTCATTCGTTTTAGTCTGGAGAACTGCCTTTCACAGGAAATCTTGCTCCCACTCCCACTGTCTCTTTATAATCATCGTCCTCTCGCGGGTGTCTCATCTGCACCATTATAGTCATGTCCTCTCAGTTTACTTATCTCAACTTCTCAGAAAGAGAAATCACCCATTCATGGCATTTTCACAGTCTCATAGAGCAATCAGTCCCAAAGGGGTCAAAAAAAAAAGGTTTTTAATTTGCTAGTTTTTTTAAGTAGTAATTTTCCTAAATGTTCAAGGTTATAAAAACTTAATAAGGCTGTAACTTTATTTTCTTGGAAGTTATGGCCTTTGAAAGTATTCATGTCCAAAACAATAACATTTCTTTAAAAACTATCATCGTCAGTAGTAGTAAGATTTCAAAGTAAAAACCAGTTAAATTTTTTGTTGCCGTGAAGCGAGCGCACTAACTGTGCTTTCCTGCCTGGATGCTAAAGCCAATATTTGGTTGGGCTTGGTAGCCCCCCCAGAAATCCATGGGCAACTCGATTTATATGGTAGCGCATGCGCAACATGATTACATGAAGGTTGAGCTGTTGAGAGAGCCACTTTGGTTGGGCACAGCCCTCCCAGAATTCCATGGGCTACTTGATTTATGTGGTAGCGCATGCGCGGCGTGATTATAGGAAGGTGGAGAGAGCCACTTTGGTTGGGCTTGGTAGCTTCCATGCAGGAATAAACAGGCCTGGAGAGATAAACAAAACATGTACAAGCGGACTATATAGACTTGGATTAACTGCCCCCCACAGAACTCCACTTCTTTATAAGAACTTCTAGTATAGTATAAAAAATATATAGCAAATGGATATTTTTTTCTGAGCTTTTATTGGTAGAAATATCTTTTGTGTTAATTTACTGATGGCATAAACTGAGATTTCGGAGTGGACCCTTTTGGACGGACACATATTCACATGCTTGTGTAATCGACATTTCAGAATCCGGTTCAGATATGTTTTGCTCTAAAGTTACATTCCTGGATGTACTTTATAAAAGGTTCATCTGATTGAAAAAAGATGCATTTCTTATTATCACAAGAGATAAGAGATAAGTCGGAGTGGACATTTTGGACGGACACTTCCTTGCATGTATTCAGATCCGCCTTGTGCAGAACGAACCGGGGATATTACCACCAGTGCATGATTCAGTTAAATAATGCTTATCTCATTCTGAATGGAAAAATTTCATGACACACATCCTCCTTTAAAAATTATTTCAGTTTGAGAATTTTTTAAGTGGGAAACTCAAATTTGTCCAAAAATTGAACTTCTGTGTATATTTTCAAGACAAGCTGATACTTTCTGTCCATTTTTTTATTTGAAGGTGCTCCATACTATTTATTCATATATGAAATTTTACATAATGTTCAGATTTTGAAACAATAACCCTCATTTTATGTATCCACAGAGCTCTAGAAGACTGAGAAAAGGATCTCATACACACCCAGAATAAAAACTCTGATACACTACACCCAGGTGAATGGTTTTAATTGAATGCCTGGAAAGGGACACTGATACTCTGACAAAGGATTCATTATAGTATTCCAGACAATAGCAATAGTTGGCAGATAGTTTCCTTTTTGTCTGCCTGTTGGTTGAAACACAAACAGAAGTGTCATTAGAAGAATTGTGAGAAATGACTGGCATTTCCATGCCCTTTCCTCAGAAAATATTTACACCAAGAATTTGTTCCTTTATCATCTTAGTCACACCCTTCACAGGCTTCACCCACAGTGCTACACAGGCTGATTTACAGTGGTGCTTGCAAGTAGAATTTTCTATGGGGCAGAGGGGAACAGGAGTACACGGATGAAACCCATGCAAGCACGGAGGGAACATGCAAACTCCACACAGAAACGCCTGAGCCTGGACTTGAACCCTGGGCCTTCTTGCTGTGAGGCGGATGTGCTAACCACAGCACCACCGTGCCGCCCACCATAAACATTTAATTCGAGTTATCACTTACTGTATAAGGCGGGTCTGAAAGCGTAGGTTCACATACTTTTGTCACTCCCAGATATGTAACATTGGGTCATTTTCCTTAATAGATAAATGATCAAGTGTAATATTGTAGTCTCATTCATTTGTTTGGGTTCTGTTTATCTACTTTAAGGACCTGGATGTTATTTTTTCAAAGGAATTTTCATAAATTTAATCATCTTTAGTCACTACTTCTTCATGACCAGCATCCATTTTATATTGCTGGGAGGTGGGAATAAACTGAAGAACAGGAGAAACGCTTGTATTTCCTGTTTAAAAATATTACTAAATTTGCTAAATCACGGATGGGGCGTGAGTGGCATGGTGGCGTAGTGGTTAGTACATCTGCCTAACAGCAAGAAGTTCAAATCAGAGCTCAGGGGTTTCTGTGTGGAGTTTGTATGTCCTTCTCGTGTTTGTGTGGGTTTCCTCCACATACTCCGGTTTCCTCCCACAGACCCAGAGGGCCAAAGACATGCACGTTACACTAATTGGCTGTCTCTAGGTTTGAGTGTGAGTGTAAATGGTTGTGTGTGTTGCCCTGCAAGGGTCTGGTGAGCTGTTCCTGGTGCACCCCGCCCCGCTGAGATAGGCTCCAGCCTCCCAGTGCACCTAAAAGTAGGATTAGTCAGTTTGGTGATTGAGCGAGTGTATCACAGATGTGTACATGCATTTTTGTCAAGGTAAGTGATACATAAGAGAAAAACTTAAGGTGCAGACCTAGAATCCTTTTTAGACTAAATCTGTTTAGTCTTTTGATGATTGCCACAGTAAATGAGCTATTTCTGGTTTAATGGTTGAATTAAGATTGAACAACAGTTTCTTGTAAACCTATTGGAGTTTTAATCAGAAGTTTAATCATTGGCTCCCAAGTGGTGCATCAACAAGGTCCTCAACTATCAGCTGTGAGATCGCAGGTTAGAATCCAGGTTGATGTCATGAGTGCATGGGAGCTAATTGGACCAGCTCTCAAAGGAAGGAGGCATATGCATCTGTGAGCTCATACATACAAAGGGTGGATATGGCTTTCCCTCCGAGTGAGTTAGACCACCCACAAGTGTGTGCAGCAGTTCATAGGTTGGTTGATGGTGGTTATGTGTGATGGGAATAAGCTACGACTAAATTAGTAGAGAAAAAAGGGGTGCGGTTTAATAATTTGCAATGATGCTATTTATGACTATTCATCTGTATGTATTGCTACTAAACCATAATAATAATAATAATAATAATAATAATAATAATAATAATAATAATAATAATAATAATAGGACTGCATGGTGGTGCAGTGGTTAACACATCAGCCTCACAGCAAGAAGGTCCTTTGTTTGATTCCTGGGCTCGATTCCTGGGCTCGGGCGTTTCTGTGTGGAGTTTGCATGTTCGCCCCGTGCTTGTGTGGGTTTCCTCCGTGTACTCCGGTTTCCTCCCACAGTCCAAAAACATGCACAGTTGGCTATTTGTCTGTTCCAAATCGCCTCTAGGTGTGAGTGTGAGTGTGAATGGTTGAGTGTGTGTTGGCCCTGCAATGGCCTGGTGAGCTGTCCAGGGTGTACCCCGCCCTTGCCCAGAGTTGGCTGAGATAAGCGCCAGCCTCCCCGTGACCCTAATTAGGATTAAACTGCTTAGAAAATGAATGAATGAATAAATAATAATATAATAATAATAATAATAATAATAATAAAAAACGGATGCAGTGTATAAACATTCTCATCGGAAGTAAACAAAGATGGCTGCGCCGAATGTTTCTTCTGCTGTGGTGGTCACCAAAGGGCTAAAATGGATTCTTTAACTGCGTCACATATATTGAATGAGAAGGAAAAAAATTCTTTTCTCAAATTATTTTGGCCAAATAATAAAAAAAAAAGCCATTCACTATATGTATGACTGCAATTTGTTGACATCTGGTCACAAACGTGGTTTTTAAACATGCCATTATAGACTTAGTACATTTTAGTTTGTATTTTCAGGGAAAGCTTCCCACTAGATTTTGGAGTGCTCAATTAGCACAAATTGGGTAAGGAGCATTGTGCTCAGTGTGTGTTCAAAAGTTCGAAAGTGTTCAGTGGGGTCAAAGGTCAGGGGTCTTTGTAGGTCACTCAAGTTCTTTTAGCTGAACTTAGCAAACTGTCTCCATGGAAAGTGAGCAGAGGAAATAAGTCATTATATTAATAGGTCACTGGTGTTCAAAGCAGAGTAAAGTAGCATGATAAATATTCCTCTAACCTTAAAGGTAAAAAGAAAAAAATATTTTGAACATTTTGAAAACACTCTGCATCTTTTTGCATTTTTGGTTCTGCTTTCCTTTTTTGTTGGTTTTTGTTTAAGGTCCCTTTGATGACTGGTTCCTTGTTTCAGAGTTTTTCTTTATACTACATGCTCCATGTTTCTCTGCAGCTCCTTCTAACATACGTGTGCATGAAAAAGCCCAGGATGACAGACTTTGTATAAAATAACAAATAAAATATAGGATACAAACCAGTTTTGTTTCATAGCTAGACACTTCATAAAACATACCTCAAACACATTAAACCAAACTATTTTAATGAATGGCTTTTTGTCCAGATTAAAGGAGCAAACAGTGAATTAATCACGGTGTAAAATGCAAATTATTTTTCATTTAAAATAAACTGTTTACAGACCTTAACCATGGAAACATTAACCAGGAAACATGGTCCTGGCAAGAAAGTTCTCAACTGAAACAATGGAAAGGATTATAAATCTCTTCAAGAAGGAAATCTAACACTGAATGTGGCAAAAGATGCTGGTAATTACTAGTAAGCTGCATTTAAAATTTGGTCCATGTATAAATTAAATATGAAGGTTATGAAAGAATACCATACAGTAGACAAAGGAAGATGTCAAAGCATCAGGATAGATCGGGTTACATGTCAGGTAAAGAACCAGGGGAGATGGCACTCATTACCTCAACAGTGCAGAGCTGTTCATTGATACTTTGATCACTTTTCTTTCTTATTCCACTGATAGAAAATAGGTTGGTGATGATTAAGCCACTTTTTAGGAAGACACGGCAAGCATCAGTCCATATAT
>JAQMYF010000023.1:21438591-21451915 GCA_030014195.1 Neosilurus mollespiculum | reverse complement strand
CAAAATTAATGGTGTATAATTTTCACTGCAAACTACTGTATACATACATACATACATACATTATATATATATACATACACACACACACACACACACACACACACACACACACAACCAATCCGGTAACATTTCCCTCAGCACTTCCAGTGATCTTCGAGCTGTGTGTGCTGTAGCTTACTGAAACCACACATCCAGTTCTTCAAGATCAAGGGGTTCAAGTTAGGGTTGGGCTACGAACAGACCTCATTTTCCCCATTTGAAATATGGGAGGTTTTTAGGTCACCCTGTATATGTCTAAACCTGATAACTCCGATTTAATCTAGGCAAACATTAAAGATTAAACCTTGATGTATCTGAAGTGACCTGGTGACCAAGATTCAAGAAATTGTGACATGTATGATTGTATAAGTACAGCAGCAGTGAAATGAAATGCAGCAATTCTAACACTGTTAACTGTGCAAACACATCACAGTTGCTAGGTGTAGCATAACTGTATTGCTCTCAAGCATTGCTCTGGAATGAACGTGACATGCAGGGCTGACTGATATATCCTTTGTGCTTGAATCATTTACATTTCTGGCCTTTGGCAGATGCCGTTATTCAAAGTATTACATTTAACATTTTTCTCATTTACACATCTGCATTTGAGAGTTGTTCCCATCAAGGGATTTGAACTCACAACCATCAGATCAGTTGTCCAGAGCCTTGAGCTGTTTATATTTACCAATTCATGAGGGAGGATTAGGTTAATTGTTGATAAATAAAGAGCTCCCAATATAAGCCCAGAAATACAGTATGTTCTTTAGAAAAGCCACCAGGGAGGAGGATGATGATGATGATGATGATTATTATTATTTTGAAGCAATAGCCAACAGATATTTATACTGAAACTGTCCAATCAGAGAGAACCCTACTTTAGTCAATTAAATTGAAATTAGATTTAGGTGTATATAGTTACTGAGGTTTAGATTACACCTCAATCAATCTCATAACACACAATAAATATCTTGGCTATGCTTCTCAGATCCCCGGGTTTCACCACAAAGTCATGGCGTCAAATGACGTCACAGGAAGAGAAAATAATCTTACTGAAAAGTCACATGAGTATCATGTGTAAATTATGCCTAAACATACTTCACATGTCAAGTTGTGTATGTGTTTAATTGAGCTCTACCTGTCTACCATCATCAATTAAGGTTTATGATATGTTTTTATTTGTCAGCTGATTCATTTACGGGGCAGTGGTGCCCTGGTGGTAGGGTGCTGGACTACTGGTCCGAAAGTCGGGGGGTTCAGGCCCCACTATCATAGATTGTCACTGCTGCCCCCCCAGTGCAGCTAATTGGGTTATCAAAGGCCAGCCACGTCTCTCACTGTCTGTGGTGAGAGGCATGTTAAAGATCCATTGCTGTCGTTCGTAAAGAGTAGGCCATTGGCAGCGTGTTTCTGCACTGCGATGGCCTGGTGAGATGTCCAGGGTGTACTCTGCCCTCGCCCAGAGTTGGCTGAGATGGGCACCAGCCTCCTCGCGACCCTAATTAGGTTTAAGTGGTTCAGAAACTGAATGAATTATAATTAATTTATGGCGGTACGGTGGTGCAGTGGTTAGCACATCTGCATCACAGCAAGAATGTTTTGGGTTCGAATCCCAGGCTCGGCCGTTTCTGTGTGGAGTTTGCATGTTCTTCCTGTGCTTCCATGGGTTTCCTTCAGGTACTCTGGTTTCCTCCGACAGTCCAAAAACATGCACATAAGGCCAGTTGGATGTTTCAAATTGACCCTAGGTATGAGTGTGAGTGTGAATGGTTGTGTGTTGCCCTGCGATAGTCTGGCGAGCTGTTCAGAGCTGTACCCTGCCTTCTTCACCCAGTGTCGGCTGAGATAGGCCACCCTAGTGGTAGGATTAAGCGGCTCAGCAAATGTGTGAGAGAAAGTGAGTGATTAATTTATTTTCACACGTCACCCAATATTGTTCACAGAATGCTACGTACAGTATGTTTCCTTAAAATCACACTTTCCCTTTCAGTGTCCAGCAACCTGGCATGATTACCAGTTCTAGTAATCTATTAGATCTACTAAATACCATGATACAAAGGGGATGACAAAGGGAATTTTTTTTTTATATCATCAGTTAATCATCAGAAAATACAGTTTTGGGCAATTTTCCTATAAATCTAAAGCAAGGATGAAATCAAGGTCTTAATAATAATAATAATAATAATATTACCGAGTATCAATTAAAAATCTGATGTAAACGAAAAAAGGATTTACAAGTAAAATACCTGATTTCAGTCATTTTTTGAAATCACAGTCATAGCAGCGTGCGATTTGTTGAACATCAGTTATTAGTATATACCTTGCAGGAACAGCGCAGTCTAATTGGTTTTCTGTCTCGGGGATAATAGACATTAGTATTTCACATATTGTGGAAAGCCATCAAATAATTCTTGGTATTGCATCTGTGCCGTCAGATAAATGGAATGGTTATTGCACATTTGCCATGCGCAACATAGCAATGTGACTGTCTGTTTTAAAATTATTTTTAATGAATAATAAAGGAATTATAGATTTTGGCTTCCGTATTGTATAGAAAATTATTCGGTCTCAGAGGGTTATCCGCCAAGGCGAAAACATCCCCCTTCCAATAATTCTTAATATCACAGGTGTCAAACCCAAGGTCCGTGGGCCAAATCCGGCCCTACAACTCATTTTATGTAGTCTGCGAAAGCGTTTAAATGATATGAATATTGTACATTATTTGCATCAACTATTTCCATGAAACGTAATTCATCATCCATCCACTAGGTGGAACCAGCCTATTTCAAATAAACAGCTATCCATTCATGACTCAGGAAAGATTTTAAGCTAGTTTGTGAATAAAGGAAAACAATACAAATGTGTAAACAAGTAATATGCAGATTTCATGGTTGCCCTTTTTGAATAGATGTTGAGTCGGCTCTTGATGACCTTGCAGTTTAGGGATGTGGCCCTCAGTGAAAATGAGTGACACCCCTGCTCTATACCATACTTCACCTCATTCAATAACTGCAGATTATCCCAGGTGGATAATGCTTGAAGAAAAAACTATATTCCAATTTCCAACGACTTTCAAAAGATGCCTTTATTAAGCATGCGTGAGAATTGTGACCGAGCAGGTGGCATGATTGTGGTTCCCGTGTAGTGTTTATAATAAAATAATTATTCTCCTCAGGTTTGGAGGATGTCGCTGAATTATACTTCCAATACAATTCAGCAACATCCACCTTGTCATAGACAAATAATTGTTAATTATCCCGGAAACTCGGCCCAGACTGCACGGTATGTGTTACTGCAGTGGTGTTTTCTATCGTGCGCTTTCCTATAATAACCCAGAATCAGACAATTTTATAGCTTCAATTCACAAAATTAACAGAGTTGTTAAAGGTCAGACTGTCAAAGTGATAAAATAAAATCCGTTTTCTAACCACATCCTTAAGCAAGTGTTAAAAACATTTTTACACAAATCTAAACAGTCATCATTTTGTCATCAGTGTTTGGTAAGTTTCCTGTTCTACAGTACATCTAAGCAAAAAATGAGCTGATTAATGATAATCATTACCAAACCATGAGCTAAAGCAGTTTCCTGTAAGGGTACTAGTCCGAGGTTTAGTGGTTTTCTGAGAAGAATCAGCTGTGCACGGGTATATCGTACGTTCATTCGTTTAATTCTTAGAGGGACCCATTCACTTCCCAGGTATATTAAATAATCAGGAGAAATTTAGGAAATTCTCCTAAATAAAATGGATTTGGCCGCAGTGCCTTTCTGAATACATTTGTTATGCTATAGAACCAAGATAGATATAGAACCAAAACAAGATGTAGAACAGGTGAACAAGAGATACTAAGCCCACGAGCTCGGGTGGTTTCACCAGGAAACCTTTGTATTTAGTCAAAATGACCTGATAATGGGAGATAATACACATCAGCTATCCACTAATGAATGGGTACCTTTAAGAAACATACTATGTTGAAGTGTAGACTTCTCCCAAGACCTTCACCACAATATTATTCAGCTGTATAGCAATGGATTTGCAACCATAGCAAATTTTTTGGCTACCAATGGATTTCTTAACTCCTAAATATTCCTATAAGCACTATCACAGCTATTTATGAAGCACCCCACTAGATTTTTGACTGCGGAAAGCAAGACAAGTGATTTCCACATAAGTTTGCAGTGCTGGGAAATGTCAGTTTGTGTTTATAATGAAGGCAACAACAGGTCAAGCCTCACTTCTTTTGTCCTGACAGGTTTAAACTGTACTATGAAGTATCAAATCCAGCACTGTATCCAGGCCAGGGATCCAGAGCCTATCCAGGAACACTGGTTTGGGAAGTGGGAATACATACATTCCCCCCATATTATCCATTTGCACTGTTTACATTGTTTTGTATTGTATTTGCAGAATTTGACTGAATCTGAGCATAAAGTATAGCTCTGTACACTTCAGAATGAATCCTTCTTAGCAGTCACATAATCAGTAAACACCAGTGACCCAGAATCACTGGTGTGACTAATGATGTGGTATGGTTTGGAACCCTTTTTTTCCCCCTCGCCCCACACATCTCTTTCCATCATTCTGGTAGTTAATCTTTTTTCATCTGTTTAAAGACTTTTATTCCATAACTGGCCAGGCTTTCTAAGCCAAAGTCTAATCTGGCCTTTCTATTCTTGTCTGTTGTCAGTGGTATGTATGTATGAGGTAATCGCTCAGTATTTACATTCCTGATAGAGTCTCCTGATTGTAGACTTTGACAATCATAATCGTCTTCTCGGGAGTGTTCTTCACTTGAATTCGGCTATCCGGTTTAGTTGTCTTTTACTGACTTCCTTGAGCAGTGGTGGCTCAGTGGTTAAGGTGATGGGTTACTGATCCGAAGTTCAGTGGTTTAAGCCCCCCTATCATCGCTGTTGGGCCCTTAAGCAAGGCCCTTAATGCTCAGTTGTATAAAAATGATAAGTCGCTCTGGATAAGGGCGTCTGCCAAATACTGTTAATGTAAACAAATGTAAATGTCTTTTGGTGTTACTCAGCTTGCCAGGTTAGTTTCTTCTTTTTAAGAATGTATCAAATTGTTGATTCGGCTACTCTTAATGTCTCTGCTATCTTTCTATTAGGAGTTTTTATTTATTTCAGGCTGATGATGGCTCCTTTTACTTGCACTGACACGTTGAGAGCTCCATAAACAGCTGCTAAATGTAAATTCAACACTTAATCAGTCCCAGAAATTTTACTTTCCTAATTCTTCATGAAATATCGAAGAAACTATCTGGTCATACACTGCTTGTTAGTTATTTTTAAGCTTAATATTTGATAATGATAATGAAAAATAATCACATTGCCTAAAATCTTATGGACCTAACCATATTTGTCTTAAAACTTACTCAAAACAAGCAATGGGATGTGCTTAACTTTTTTCACATTATACAAAGCTTGTACCTTATGTTTTGATCCTTTAACACCTTCCTAAGACATGTTAAAAAGGTATTATTTATGTCTATCGACCCTGGACACAGTTTCCAAAAAGCATCATAAAAATTTGGATGCTTTTGGGAAATTCTGTCCTTATTGCTTGTGACGATAGCTCTTAGGAATGATGGGGTTGTTACTTTCTTCCAAAGTGGAGATCGACATTTCCCATGTTAGAAAATAAATTGCTTGCATCTCAGAAAAGTGACATAGACCCATCGATGTGGGACAGATGTACAGGTACATGCTTTCAAATGACGATTCCAATTACCTTTTACCTTGAGTGTCCTTAAAGTTAAATTCAGTCACTGTATTTTGAGCATTGATAACTTTGAAACGAGTGGGAATGCGAATAGCCATGCCGTTGCTCTGTAAACCTAAAGCAGCATTCACACAGGAAGTGATATGGGTCAAGCAGCCAGTGCGAAGTCAGTTATCACCAGCGAAGTGAGCAACGAGAGGCGAAATTTTCTAAAGCGATGCAAAGTGGCCGAGTGCGGGGTTCAACCGTGAGCGACCGGGGTTCAATTGTGAGCGATTCATGCGAAAACCAATCAGAGCTCGAGGATATCGTTGATTGACAAATGCTGCCAAACCCTGAGCTCCCAAAACCCTTTTTCTATTTGCTTCTATACACTGTGTAAAATAGGTGATTTTGCGTTAAGTTCAGCGACAAAGCGACTCGCTTATCACTCCCTGTGTGAATGCGGCTTAAGAGTATACCATAAATGGACTTTTAAATAAGACATTTTCCTTTGACCTTAAGTGACCTTCAGAGGTCAAAATTAAGTAAAGGTTATAGGATTTTGAATGCTCATAACTTTAAAAGGAGTCCCAGTAGATGTACCGTTACTATGGAACACGAGTAGACACTGGCAACTGTGTATGAATTGGCTGTGGATCACTCTTTAAAAATCAACAAAAGTAGCTTAAACACTTTTCTGTTGGGACATTTACATGTTTAAAAATTACACGCACACAAATTATGGTAAAACACAGCATTTATTAATTGGAATGTTACATCTGATTTATAATTTTTTTTTTAAATTCTCTGTTGTTGTTTTTAGCTACAAGCGAATGGTGACGCCAAAACGTGCTGGAGCGGCAGTGATAGCCTGCTGGTTGGTGGCCATCATTGTGGGCTTAACTCCCATGTTCGGCTGGAACAACCTGAAGAACCATAACCAAACCCACAGCTCTCAGGAACTCGACCCGATTATCAACTGTACGTTTGTGAACGTTATCAGCATGGATTACATGGTCTACTTCAACTTTTTTGGCTGTGTGCTGGCGCCACTCATCCTCATGTTTGTAATATACATTGAGATTTTCTACATGATCCACAAGCAGCTCAATAAGAAGTTCAATAAGACAGCCAGCCAAGCTGATCCCAGCCGTTATTACGGAAAAGAGCTCAAACTGGCGAAATCCCTCGCTCTGGTGCTTTTTCTCTTCGCTGTTAGCTGGTTACCCTTGCACATTTTGAACTGCATTACACTGTTTCAATCCAATTCGGAGCCAGAGACTGAATCTAGCGCCATTCATCTTTTTAATGCCATCTTGCTCAGTCACGGCAACTCGGCTGTCAACCCAGTCGTATATGCCTTCCGCATCAAGAAGTTCCGTACTGCATTCATCAAGATCTGGAAGCAGTATGTCTGCTGCAAAAAAGTGAACCAGTGGGCCAACAAAGCCACCCGACGAAGAGAGAATCCGGAGCAGATGATGCGAAGAAGTGCTGACATTTGACTAAGCTAGAACACTGAACATAGCTGGTCATGTTGATAATGTTAGGGAAATAACTGTGATATTTAACATCCAGGTCAGAGATCCTGTGATGCCTTGACTCATATTTACTCTAATGAAGACTTTGAGCTGAAGCAGCATTCTGTCTGAAAGTATGCTGGAAATATTCACATACAGTACATAGTCAGTGTGCTAAAAAGTGCCATCCGCCATCTGCAGAGGTTCTTTGTGTTAGTGGAAAAACTACACACCGTATAGCACTGGCATCTATAGATCATGTTTGTCTGTGACTTTAAGCTGTATAACATCAAATTAAATGTGTTCATATCCACATCAGGCCATGCACAGGCCAGGCAGTGGCCTTGTATTTAATCTCCTTTGAAATGAACGACAGCAGTATTAAAGGGGCCCATTCATGTACCAGGTATATAATAAATAAAAATGAAATACAATGTTACTTCTTGGAAATGAAATCTATGAAAAATTAAGTAAACGATAATAATTTAGCAAAATCACCGTGAAACTTCAAAAACACTCCATCTGACTATCCATTGACAGAGTTAGCTTCAGGAATAAGGTGGATAAAATAGTCATCCGCTTTTGGAAATGTGGCGTTGTCGTCGTTGTTGTTGTTTTGCACTTTACTCCCACTGCTCACAGTTTGCTCTCCTCCCCCCTGCTCACAGCAGTGTCACTGTGATTGACAAGAATGAGTATGCCATCCCTCCCGCCAACAGCCAGGCAGAAATGTGGTATTGTCTGAATGGAAACCTGCAATTTCCAGGAAACAGAGTGAAAGCTTTACTGTTTTGCAATCCTACAGTCTACTTTTGATAGTGCTAATGTTTTCGGACTTAACACTCGATCTCGGACTCTTCTACTTTCTACGAACCTGTGTTGCGCTGCCAAGTTATCGTGTATGCACAGGATCGGTCCGCGGGTCACATGGTCTTATTATTGTAAACAGACACAGAGCCATAACAAGATGTAGAACAGGTGAATAAGAGATACTAAGTCCGTGGGCTGGGGTGGTTTCACCAGGAAACCTTTATATTCATCCAAAGTGACCTGATAATGAAAGATAAAACACACACAGGATATTCACTGGCGAATGTGCACCTTTTAATGGCAAAGGGACAAGGATTGTTTCAGTGAGGAAAAGTCGATTTAAACTCATAACATTTGAGTTAAACCTTAACTCGAGCTGTCAAGACTGAGTTATCAGTAATGTTTTAGAATTTTGGTTTTTAGTGTTTGTTTTTTGTTTTTTTTTTTAAACTAGTTGAACTCACCTCACTTGTATTACAGTTGTGTCTAAAATAACCGCCAAAATATTCATGTGAGCTTCTGAAGGGTAACCAAGGGTAGACCATCCACAGAATGGTGGACATCTGTAATGCTTTAATCAGAGCATTAAATAGGTGTGCAGGTGAACAGGTGAAATGGAATCATAAATTATTCTGATTTAAGATGTTCTAATAAAGTCCTGGGCAGTGGTGGCCCGATGGTAGGGTGCTAGCCTACTGATCCGAAGGTTGGCGGTTCATGCCCCACTGTCACCGGGTTGTCACTGCTGTCCCCCCATTGCAGCTAACTGGGTTATCAAAGGTCTATGGTGAGAGGCATGTAAAAGAACCATTGCTGTCGTTTGTAAAGAGTAGGCCATTGGGCTGCCATCAGTGTGTTTCTGCCGTGCGATGGCCTGGCGAGCTGTCCAGGGTGTACTCTGCCGGATCAGAAAATGAATGGATAATAAAGTCATATGTGTATATAATGTTTCAAACCGGAGTCTGTATATCTTGCCCAAGATCCCAAATGATATCTGGTATGACGGAATATTTCCCCTCTCAGTTAACATGGCTTTCGAATCCATTTCTTGCGAAACAAAATTAATTGTACTACACGCTCACTAGGTTTTAAGTATTGATCTTATGTCTGTATTCTCAACAAAATTCTTCCTGAGACGTGAAGGCGATGGATGAGACATCTGTGCAAACTTGTGTCAACATGCTTATCTTAAATTGCAGCGCAGCTGAGAAAACCACAGCTATTTTTAATCAGCAGAAGAGAAAAGGTAGCATGACAACCACTTGCATGCTTTACTGATTAAAGGGGCAGTGTCATGGTGGCCTGAATTACAGTAATGGGCTTCTCGAGGCGTCATTTGTATAGAAGGAAATTTGGTTTATAGATGGATTACATGGTTCATACAACAAAGTTGCTAGGTGTTTACAAGAGGACTTCACACACGCACTCCCTCACTCACACACACATATTTTCTGAATCGCTCAATCCTAATACCGAGGTCGCGGGGAGGCTGTGCACATCTCAGCCGAAGAGAAGGCAAGGTACACCCTGAACAGCTCATACCATTGCAGGGCCAACACGTACAACCATTCGCATTCACATTCACAACTAAGCGCAAGAATGCCTAATTAGCTTAATGTGCATGTCTTTGGATTGTGGGAGAAAACCGGAGTACCTGGAAGACACCCACACAAGCACAGTGAGAACATACAAGCTCCACACAGAAACGCCCTCATCTAGTCCAGATCTCAGACCAAAGACTTTCTTGCTGTCAGGCTGATGTGCTAAGCACTACACCACTGTGCAGCCGTCATAGGATATATATATATATATATATATATATATATATATATATTATTTCTAAAGCAGCTTGGTTAAAGTAAAAATTGTGACAAATGCGGAATGATTTAGACCACATCAGATACTAAATACAAATCAAAGCCAGCAGAAGTACATTTATCTTAGCTATAATTACCAAATATATGCTAAATAATACAAATAATAATACCAATTATTGCTACATTTTTCCGACATAAGTATATTTCACTCTCATTTCTGAGAAATAAATAATTTCACCACTAAATTACATAGTGAATATAACTCCCAATCACATTACCCATTACATTTTTTAATGCAGTACTGCCCTCTTCAGGAACAGATAAAAAACCCCTGCGATCATAAAGTTGAATGTATCTCTAGCTCTATAATCTCATGCACTCACTCACTCATTTGCTGAACTGCATACTTCTATTAGGGTCACGGGGAGGCTGGTGCCTATTTCAGCCGACACTGGGCGAAGACAGGGTACACCCTGAACAGCTCGGGAGATCATCACGGGCAACACACACACACACGCACAACCATTTACATTCACACCACCTTAGGGTCAATTTGGAACAGCCAGTTAGCCTAATGCCCACGTCTTTGGACTGTGGGAGGAAACTGAGGTATCCGGAGAAAACCCAGGCAAGCACAGAGACAACATGGCGACTCCACACAGAGCTGAACCCAAGACCTTGAGGACATGCTGAGGACCACTACACTGTGCCGCCCTCTCTATAATCTATCGTCTATAATCTAAAGGTATGCAATATACTACATTAGACTAGTACGTGCATCCCTGAGCACGATCACATACATGTTTCCTCACCTTACTGTTATTGCTTTACTTCCAAGTTGAACAGTATGGAATTTGTAAAGTGTGTAAAGCTCTGTGTCCCATTCTGGTAGCGCCCTCCTTCTCATCACATTCATTCATTACTGAGATTTTGATATTTTTTTTTAATACTTCATATGTTCACCTTTATTTTTTTATGACAGACACAACCTTCTCTTTACGAAGAATACTATTCATCCATCATCCGTCATATATCGTTTATCTATTAGGGCCGGATGCTGGTACCAATCCCAGTTACTTTAGGGAAGAGGTGAGGTACACCCTGAAGACCATTCACGTTCACACCAAAGGGCAACTTAGAGTAGCCAGTTGACCTCATGTACATCTTTGGACTCTGGGAGGAAACCAGAGTACCCAGAGGAAACCCTCAGGCAACAGGCAGCATTGAAGTCAGAATCTTCTTGGTGTGAGGTGAATTGATAACCACTGCACCTTCTCCCAAACCCCTCGGGAACATTATTAACTTCTGTCGCCCTGTGTTGCTGTAGTGTTCTCTTTACAATACCCCAAATACTGTTTTCAGGTCAGATGACATGCTTGGCTAGGTCATGGTGTTTTCACTAAGGATCATCATACTGAAATTTCCACCTACTGCCAAACTTCTGAAGACTGAGCTTTATCTTGTTCACTTTCGGGCTATACATTCACTGTGGTACTTCTGGCCATGTTCATGCCAAATATCCTAGACGCCATCTGGGCCAAACAAATTTCTCCTGATGTCATCTGAGCAAAGCATGTGATCCTAATAGTAATAAGACGTCTTTTCACGCCTCTTAACAACATTTCCTCTTGAAGTCTTGTATTATAGGGCAAGAAAGATCTGTTTTTTTTGGACGCTATTCATAGAGGTTGATGTCCTTTGCACCTTTTTGAGCCTTCAGAGAAACTGCGGCTTCCACTGAGCGCTCGACTGTAAGTACTGCAGTCTGTGACATCATTTTAAGTGGATGGCCACTGTGGCTCTGATTAATGGTACTTGTTCTTTCCTGCATGTTTACTGGTGCCGCTATGTTTAGTCTGATTTTTTGGTCACCAATCTTCCTGTCAGGTTTTTTATTTTCATTTTTTTAATTTCTCTGGAGATTCTTATCCATATGGAGCCAGGATGCAGACCAGTGGATCACCACAGTCCAGAGGTCCGAAACTGAGAAGGTTCTGGTAGTTATGTAATTGCAAATCACAGGAGTATACAGATTTTTTTTGTATTATTATTATTATTATTTTACTTTGGTCCCTTTATTTTCAATACAGATTTGAAATTAATTGTTTAGATGGTTTATTAGAGGAAAACTTATTGAGAGTACACAGGGTTGTACTCACCCTTATATAATGTATATAGACTCCCAAAAGAAAAAAAAAATCTAATATTTTGTTGGACCTCCTTGAGCCTTGATCCCAGCTGGTCCGGTCGAGGCTCAGCAACATTAATGTTGCAATAAAATGAAGTCAGTTGATGAGCTGAATGTACTGAACGAGCAGGTTATCACATCAATGCACTTTTTCTTCCCTGATGGCACGGATATAAAATGAGGACTCATATAATGAGCGAGTGGTTCAGGGATCATGAGGAATCATTTTCACATATGTATCGGCACCCCAGAGTCCTGACCTTGACCCTATTGAAGGTTTTCGGGATGTGCTGGAGGAGACTTTTTGGAGTGGTTCAGTTTTTCCCTCATTGATTCAAGACGTCGGTGAGAAATGAATGGCAGAGAACATTGGATGGAAATACATTTTAGGATGTTGTATAAGTTTGTTGAAACATTGCCACGATGATTGTATGTTCTAATCAAGCTAAAGGCCAACAAAAATGTTAGAGCCTGCAACTTTTATGTGTATTTTGTCTTGCCGTCTGCACCAAACTCCAGTGCAGCTGATTACGGTATATTGTTTACTGATTACCTCATGTTTAGCTAGAAAGCTGGCCATAATAACAAAAAACACACAAGCCTTCGATATTTCTTTTACTCGTTTTCCTTCTTTGTTCTGGCATGGAGACAAAACAGAAATTCTAGGATTACAATAATATATTATTATAATCATGTATCATTACAATTACAGATAATTATTTTAATGTAAACAACAACAAAGACAACACCACCATCTAGACTATGGTCCAAGTTTATGCCACAAGTGCTAGCTGTGCTAAATCGATGGGAAAAGACCAAGTTCATTGGTTATTGTGTTAATGTCTGTAGTTTGATTGCTGAATTTATAAAATTTACAAAATTGCATAAATGCACCTAACAATGTTCCCATGACTCATAAGTGTTTTCATAGTGATAGTCCTTTGGAAATCTTGGTCTCTATTTGTGTGTGTGTGTGTGTGTGTGTGTGTGAAAAGATTCCTGAGAAAGGAGTGACTCTTCATTCTCATATACTGGAAACCCGCTCCTGAAAAATAATAATAAAATCAAATCATTTATTATTTAGTCCACGTGACCTGTGTACTGTAAGTACTAAAAACAAACACCCAAACTTTTTTAACATTCACATGAATCAGAAGCAGAATACTTTATTGATCCCGGAGGAAACTGTGTAGTGCAAAATTTACATTATGCAAACATCAAGAGCGGGCTTTGACCTTC
>JAQMYF010000023.1:21414085-21435893 GCA_030014195.1 Neosilurus mollespiculum | reverse complement strand
ACACACACACACACACACACACACACACACACACACACACTCTACACCAGGGCTGTCCGATCTTATTCACAAAGGTTCTGCTGTGCGAGTCAGGCCTTTCATTCCAATCCAGCAGGAGTCATACCTGAATCAACCTGTTTAATCGACCTGTTTAAGATTGACTATGAGGCGTGGCTTCTACTTTTCTGGAATGAAATCCTACAACCATATTTGCCCCTTCAAGATGAGACTAAACACCCTTTCTACATTCTGTCGTTATTAAATGAAAATAAAGAGCGACATTTCAGTGAGAAAAACACATCTCATAGGGCAAACATGTCCACCATTGATTGCTCTAATCCTTAGGTCATTTACCTCTGTCCTTCTCTCACTTCCTTGAAGGGATAAGTTAAGACTTTACTTTGGACTTTGGTGATATTTCAGGGTACAGGCCACCAAAAAAGGGGACTGTTCTTTAAAAAAAGGCAACTGGCCACCATATTATACAGCTGTTTTACAACCTGGTAGTGTCTTTACTGCAAAAAAGTGAGTGTGAAAAGCAGCTAAGAGTGTTGGTTAACTTCTTAAACATCACTGTCGCTACGCTAACAAAATTTCCATGTGAAGTCAAATCACGACTCAAGTTCTAAGTTCCCCGGCTCTAAACAAATGAGGAATACTTCGGTATAGAGATATATTATGCTATATAGTCTGCTATATTACTGTAAAGGCATGTTTTACTTCAGACAGTCTGAACTGCTTGTCCAAGGTGACCCAAAAAAAAAAGAAAGATAATCAAATAAATCTCTTTACACTAAGCTCTGTTGGTCGCCCAACTCCAACATGACCACCTTGATCTTGAACTCTAAGTGTGGTTTCAGTAATATACAGCACATACAGCTCGAAGTTCTCTGGAAGTGCTGAGGGAAAGGTTTCTAGATCAACATGACCCAGCGAGCCATGGCAGCCTTCGGAAAGCACCTTCAAGTGTATATGGACAACGACGGCCACCATTTGGAGGATAATCATCGTTAAAACATATCGCCTTCCCTATCATACGACCACCACCAACCAGAGAGCGTAAGCTGGTGCACATGCCCTCACCGTGACACACAATGCTGCCACATCTTTAAGATCTGCCACGCATGTGTATTTGGGGGCGGCCTAACAAACTCGGAGGGAAATCGCTATCCGCCCTCTTGTACGAATGAGTTCACGGATGTCCATGATTGGCTGGTGATCGCTGTGAGTGACGGGGAAGAGAACATACGCCATCCAAGCATATCCTCCACGAGAGCTTGGCCAATTGGCTTCCATGCACTCCCGGGTTGCGGATGCTGCGGCATCAACCTGGACTCAAACCAGTGTGGGAACCAGGTGGGTAGTTTTTTTTCCCATTAAACTTTAAAATGTGGGAGGTTTTACTGGGTCACCCTTTATTATTATTATCATTATTATTATTATTTATTATAATAACTATCTCAAATCAGTAAATAGTTAATTTTAGGCATTTATTTTTCCTTCTGAGCAAAACAAATTAATATTTTTTTAAATATACTGTGAGTGCAAGGGAAAAAACCCATGAAACGTAGAGCAAAACCTGACTGTGAAGCTAATTAATGCTAACAGGAAGTGTTTAGCACTGCAAACGAGCACGAGCCCACACACCTGACCAGTAGATGCTCTCTGGACCTGAACCATGAGAGGTTGAATGACCGTCTCATCGTAGTGATCTCCTAACTGCCGGAGCTGAAGGGCTATTTTCATCGGGTCAAAGTTACCTGGTAAAAGGAAAGTCACAGAGAAACACCCCAGGAAGAGTTTAACTGGTAATAATGGAGGAAAACCGAAACAAACAAGGTCTGAACGTATCAGAAGTCGCAGGTCATTCCTGGACAGTTAGCATAAACTAACTAATTAGCAAACAACACAGTATAAACATTTATGTTTATTCAGTAAATTAATGAATAAAAGTCACTTCAGTGCTTTTTTAATCACCTGGAGGTCAATGTTAACATTATGGAAAATGTTTTTTTAGGAAGATTTAATGTAAGAAACTTCAGTTAAAGCCACAGGGGTTACTGTATTATTTACAGTACAAGTCTTGTTTATTATACGAATATTAGTCAGAACTGTTATTAAACAGGTCACGTGTCAATTTCTTATCAAATGTATTCATTCTGTTCCTTTGGTGCAGTCAGCCAGCCCTCCTTTCTCTTTTTAATAACAACTCAAGTACATTTTTCTGTTTATAGAGTATTTTCCCTGTACACCCTGTCATATTTCTACACTTATTTCCAAACCGGAAGTACCAAACGTTCTGTCAGATACGGACTACTTACTGGAGCTGTCCGTGTCCAGGAATGACTCTTCGAAAAAACAGCACAGAATATCCAGGGTTTGCTGTTCAAAATTTGCTCGATCCATCGAAAAACACTAAAGAGCCTAAATACGCTAAAATACTACACAAGCTTTTGGGAGAACAACCGCTTCGAGCAGGGGGACTTTTATTATCTTAAATTATTAAAAATGTTTTTTTTTTTCCCCTCCCCGAATCTTCTAGATTAGAAATTAGCTACAGTGCCTTGTATGTAACACAAAAGTCAAACTACTTTCCTTTTTGAGGAGGTGTGTTTTTATGGTTGTGGTTTCTATTACATCATCGGTTTCCGCCCTGTGTTGCTAGGCTGAAGCTACATGTGCAGTGGCGTCGTTTCACCGATAGATGGCGCTGTTGGAACAGGAATGAATCCCACTGTTTGTGCAGCCTGGGCCGCCACACCCTCCTGGACAAACTACAATCAATCAATCAATAAAATAAAATTAATATAGCGGATGGATTCCACATCGTGAGGCCTAAAAGTTAGAACATGATAATTTAAGCTGTATTTTGAGTACACTTAGTCTTTTTGCTGGATAGTATTGCCAGCTCACAGTAAAAATTTCAAAAAAAATTCTCTCTCCCTCACACACACACACACACACACAGAACTGAAAAAGACTAATAAGAACTGGATGGTACAAAACCCTATGTACCACACACACACACACACACATACACACATAACTTACATTGTTCATTATTTATTGCACTACCTCAACTTTGTCCTGTCATTATTTCATTATGCTGCCATGTTTATATTTATATCTCTATATTCTATTTGCGCTACCTCACCCGATGCTGCTCTGTACATCATTTCATTTTACCTTTATTTAATTTTTCATATTCCATATAATCCTTTTCTCTCTCCTTCCGCTCCTTCGGTGCTAATTGTCCCATTCTTGTGTTGTCTTTTTCTTTTTAGTACTGTTGTTGCATTGTACTGTCTTGCACTGTTTGCACAAAGATGCACACTTTGCACTTTATGTGGCTAGGGAAGGTGGGGGGGTCCTAGCTTTGTGTTTTATTGTCTGTTTTTGTATTTGATACTTGTATGTTTATGTAGCATCTGGTCCTGGAGAAACGTTGTTTTGTTTCACTATGTACTGCGTCAGCTATATGTGGTTGAAATGACAATAAAGCTTCTTGAACTTGAACTTAAATTTCGGGCATGTTCTTTTCGGGTCTGTATTGAGTTCTTCAGGGTTTTCATGTTTCCTCCAAAAACATGTCAGTGGGTAAATTGGCGAGTCTAAATTTGCTCAGGGCGGCACAATGGCATAGCACAGCCATCTCACAGCAAGAAAGACCTGGGTTCGACTCCCGGGCTTCAGCGTTTCTGTTGAGTTTGCATGCTATCCCTGTGCTAGCATGGGTCTCCTCCGGGTACTTCGGTTTCCTCCGGCAGTCCAAAGGACATTTGGATGCCGAGCTGTTCAGGATG
Organism: Neosilurus mollespiculum; assembly: GCA_030014195.1. Classification (NCBI taxonomy): domain Eukaryota; kingdom Metazoa; phylum Chordata; class Actinopteri; order Siluriformes; family Plotosidae; genus Neosilurus; species Neosilurus mollespiculum. Next base: position 21,432,090 of record JAQMYF010000023.1, on the reverse strand, counting down.
TACTCCACCCTCGCCCAGTGTCGTCTGAAATAAGTGAGATAAGAGTAACTAAATTTGCCCAGCTGTGTGTTTGTGTGTGTTTGTGTTTGTCTGTGTGTGTGTGCGCGCGCGTGTGCACACACGCATTTCCAGATTTCAGATAGAGCCTCTCTCCTGTCAACAAGCCCACCAGAGAAGAGGACGAGGAACAAGGACTTGTTAAAAGTCAGAATCCGATATACAGCCATAAATGTACTTGCTATGTATTGGGGACATATATTGGCTGGTCCTCACTTTTTACAAAGGGCAGATTGTGGGTTAAGAGTTGGTTTTAGTCATTCATTCATCTTCTCCCGCTTCCTCCGGGGTCGGGTCGCGTGGGCAGCAGCCTAAGCAGTGACGTCCAGACGTCCCTGCGTGGGCAGCAGCCTAAGCAGTGACGTCCAGACGTCCCTCTCCACAGCGAACTTCCTCCAGCTCTTCCGGGGGCACGCCAAGGCAGTCCCAGACGGGGACCTTGACTAGAGAAAATGGTTGACAATGAATTTTGTAGAAAGCATGTATATAAGTGAATATTCATTTTTCCATCAGCCAGTTTGCATCTCAGCTGATGTGTGTAGTGCAGCGGGCAGTGCATTACATTGAAAGTGCACTACAGTTACATATATAGAGGTGCATTGCTAATGGTTTCTTTTAGTCAGGAAGGTAGGGTCGTTTTTTTTCATTCATTCATTCATTCATTCATTCATTGATTTTCTAAGCTTCTTAATCCTTATTGAGGGCCGCGGGGAGGCTGGGGCCCATCTCAGCAAACTCTGGGCGAAGGCGGGGTACACCCTGAACATCTCTCCAGGCCATAGCAGGGCCAGCACACACACACATTCACACAACCATTCCCAATCACATCTAGGCACAACCAATTAGCCCACTCTGCATGTTTTTGAACTGTGGGAGGAAACTGGAGTACCCAGAGGAAACCCACACAAGCACAGGAAGAACATGCAAACTCCGCACAGAAATGCTGAGCGTTGTTAAAACTACTTACGTAGTTGTAAGACACAGGCAAGCAATTTGACTGGTCAAATATTTTATTAGAACATCACCAGGATATTTCACTGTGTGTATCACTTTGCATGTCTGTGTTTGCCATCTAAAATTTCACCTCCTAGTTTGATATGGTTGCTACAGCAGCAGTGCTAGTGCTAGTCATCATTAGATGACATAGTAGTTGATCATTTTCAGCAGTATTGCTGTTTTTCATACAACGGTCTGTGATGAGACACATCTGGAGGCAGGAAATAAAAGACAAGGAACTTGTTTTTAGTTTTCGCTCACTCTGTTTCAAGTTTCAGTTCACAATGTGCTGCAATGATGAAAATGGTTCCTTTGGATGAATTGTATCTCTCTGGGGTAAAAAAAACTTGATGCACCAACAATCTCAGCGCAACTTTAACAATTATTACATTTTTAATGCTTGGCTAAGCATAAACATGCTGGAGAGCACAAGAGGGCAGCCCGCAAGAACAGACCAATAAGATCATGTCAACCTTTATTAAGCTGGCCAAACATTGCCATTTCTACTTGTGCATTATTTACGCTTCTCAACACCTCGGAGAAAACACGCTCGCACAGATCTCCACTGCAGTATTTCTTATGTCTGTGAAGCACGGAGGAGCTGTTTTCAAATTCCTTTCCCTGATGTGCATCTCGCTTGTTTCACTGATATTAAAGTTATCAATAATGAGGGTAAAAGGAAACGTAAACAGCTGAGCCGCAGCATATAATTTCATGCAGAGAGGGATAAATGAGATCTGTTCGCATACATATTATAAATCATTGCTATGAATAATGACAGCACACATCTGTCAGAGAGGAGAGGAATTACTGGAGAGGTAATGTTACATAAGGAATAAAAGTCTTGGAGGCATGTTGTTATAGGAAAATAATCAACAACAAGGTGGTTCGATGGTTACTGTCCCCACCCAGGTGATTATTTCTGATAACAGCACTTCCCAAAGTGTTTATTTCTTATAATACATCCATTTGTCACTATTAACAATGAAGTACGCCCCCATACATTTAGAATTCCTAAGACCAAAAAAAAAATACAGTAGCGCTGGATGATAAATTGACTTTATCGATTAATTAGAATTTTTGGTTAAGGTCGATGTGTCCTTAGCCAAAATGAAAATCACAATTCACCTTAAAGCTTCATTCATTCGTTCATTCATTCATTTTGTGAACCGCTTAATCATAATTAGGATCGCAGGGAGGCTGGTGCCCATCTCAGCCGACTCTGGGCGGGGGCAGAGTACACCGTGGACAGCTCACCAGGCCATTGCAGGGCAGAAACACGCTGACGGCAACCCAATGGCCCACTCTTTACAAACGACAGCAATGGATCTTTTACATGCCTCTCACCACAGACCATGAGAGACATGGCTGGCCTTTGATAACCCAGACAGCTGCACTGATGGCACCTCAAAGCTTAAATGGAAATTAAACCCAAAATGAATAAAAACATGCTGGAGGGACTATGTCTCTTGGCTGGTCTTGGAACGCCTTGATGTCTCCCCGGAAGAGCTGGAGGAAGTGGCTGGGGAGAGGGACGTCTGGACCTCAGTGCTTAGGCTGCTGCCCCCACAACCCGACCCCGGATCAAGTGGGCAAAGATGATGATGATGATGATGATGATGAATAAAACCTTGCATACATCCTATATGTATTTGCACTTCAAAACACTTTAATTGCAAGCTTCTTTGTGAAGAAGGAAAAAAACAACAACTAATAAAGCACAAAATTGTACCGTGAGAATTTTCATGGGATTCACATGTATGTGATGGTAAGTATGGAAGTAGTTTGTGATGGTAAGTATGGAAGTAGTTTGTGATGGTAAGTATGGAAGTAGTTTGAAGTAATTTGCAACAGTGGGATATACCATTCATTCTTGAAACTCTTATGTGAGTATATATATTAAATATGTGTGGATGTGCCTGATTTAACTGTATTTGGAAGTTCACTAGTTTTTAGATCAGTTCTGATTTGTTAGTTTAATATCTGTATACTGTTCTTTTTGCCTTTATCTTGTCTTAATGAAACTGATGAATTCACAAACTATCCTCACGATTTCACACACTCACAAGAGTGAAATGGACTCCAAATGGTGGCCTGGGTTTTACCAGATTGCAACGCCAAAAATGTAAGTACCACGTGATGATGTGACTATACATATGAAAAGCCTTTTCCAAATCGCCATAAACGCCATTTTCTTAAAAATCCCCTGTAGGTCCTCGTTTAGAGGCTGAATCAAACTGCTGCATTCGGTTGTCATCAAAATGCGATTATCCCCTATTATCAAGCATGCCAATCGGACTTTTCTCTCCCTCTCGTGTTGAACACCATGCCAGTTGTTTAGCAAACCGCAATACCTCCTCTCAGTCAATCAGTAAGTAAGGTGAAAATGGCGTACCTGGACAAAAATGCGATATCGGCAAAAAAACATCCTTCAGAGCATAATTTTCAACATGACCAAGTTCAAATATCCATAAATGCAATCTGTCCATGCTAAAATAAGAAAGGGTCCCATGTCCACGTTGTTGTAAAACAATAGAAATATCAACTTGTGCTGTCGATTTTCAAACCGCTTTTGTGATTGCTCAGGGTATTTCCTTATTATCCATATTCACTACCAGAATACTTTTCCTACTTACAGAATCCCAGAACGATTCCCCCAATCATATAACGCTAAACCAGTGAAAAGCCTCAAAACGTCTCATGTCTCCTTTAAAGATATGACTCGGTGTAAATAGAACTCATCTGTTGCTAGGAAGATGCTAGGATAATTGTGCTGATTGGTCGAGAGCCGGATTCATTTAGTGTAGAGATGTCGAATGCGGACATTTAAAAATTGGTTCTGTAATTGTGATTTTCTTAAAAGTACCATTTCCTGACTAGAGACATACAAAGTGATGTAACTCAGTCAATTTCTCAGTATGTCAAATTATCTTCTTAATCTATATTATGCTGGAGAGGGTCCCATTTATTAGTGGAAGTTTGGGGAGTAGTTCATTTCATTTATTTATTTGCTAATAGTAATAATTTTATGGAGGGCTTAAATTAATTCCTTGGAAGTTGTAAATGATACAGACATTGTAGATAGTGATGAGGAGTGAGGCACCCCGGTACACTGTGCACCCCCACCTAAATAACGTTGACAGGAAATTTATTGCTGGTGGATTTTTCATCCTGCTTTTATTGTTTTTTTTTTTTAAGTGTTCTAGTCTTAGAGTAGTTTTTCATGTGTAAAAAGTGTTTTTCATGCTGTTTGCATTCTTAGTTGTGCTTCATGAATTTATTGCGATTTGACAAAAAATGCGGATGTGTGTGTATATATATATATATATATATATATATATATATAAAGCATTTCGGGGAAAAATACTTTTTTGCTTTTGTTGCTTCTAGTTTTAAATAACAGATCCTAGATTTGACTTTTTTTAGTTGAGAGTGTTAAAACCAGTTTAAATAAAGTATTAATACAAAGAACAAAGGTGTTGTCAAGATACTGGGCAATTGGTAGAAAGATCTCATTTTTCTTGAAACAGTAGAAATGGATTTATGGCATTATGGAAAAGACCTCTTCATATGTTCATGTGTAACAGGAGAGTTTGGAAGGCTTCCCTTTCATTTCCTTTTTCTCGAGCTTGTTCCATGATGGGCTTCCCAGGTACCCGCCATCCAATAGAAAAAAAGCCTGTCCTCACTCATCGAACACCAAGACCACACGACGGAGAAGGCAGTGCATGCGTTAATGAGTTTTGAAAAACTAGCAGCGTCTCCTCTGTAATTTAAAAGTGATACACTTACTCAGAATCTGACAACACAAACCACTGTTCGCTGTGAAATTTGTCTAAAATCTGATGTGACTAAAGGTAGTAAGCACAACAGACTTATTTCTGCATCTCAGTCATACGCACATCCAACTAACAGGACTAATTCTGCAGGAAGTGCCTATGATAACAGCAGAGCCTTCAAACACTTTCTAAAAACATATAATATCGACATCCTTTTCATGGATCACTACAAACGATACGAAGAAACCCCAGTTGAAAGGAATCACAGATGTGGAAGCATTTCATATTGGGGTAGGAATATGTTTGCTTCTTTTCTATATTGATATTGTTAGAATAAAACTTTTGAACAATGTTCTTAAAAGAAAATGGAATCTTAAATCAGGTGCATGTTGAAAAAGAAAATGTAAGATATTATTTTTAGGCCATTTCACCCAGCCCTATGCTAAGGACACACCGCCCTCAATATGTGTGGAGATATGTGAGAACTTTGATACGTACCGGAGAGGACTGTGGCTGGGACTACCGTGGCCATTCCAAGGCAGTGGTAGCTCAGTGGTTGAGGCTCTGGTTTCCCAATCAGGGTTCAAGTCCCAGTAACACCAATCCGCCACTGTTGAGCCCTTGAGCAAGCCCTTAACCCCAGACTGCTCAGTTAAATAAAAAATTAGATAAAAATGTAAGTACCTCTGGATTAGTGCGCCTGCCAAATGCTGTAAATTGAATTCCGTCAGGTTTTGGAGGCAGTCTGCCCGTTGAAAAAAAAAAACAAAAACAAAAAACTTTGTGGTTGAATTGATCTGGTGATTGACCCATGGTGAATTTCAGCACGACCAAAATTCCTGGGATTGGAAGGCACGCCCTCGTGGTTCTAAAGGTACCTCCGCTGAAATGCTTCAAATACTTACAGGATAAGACTGGAGACTCCTTCTATAAATCTTCTATTAGAATCTTTTTGAACTTTCCACCATTTTATTGATTGTTTGTTTTTCTTTTTCTCATGAAATAACATTTATTTAATCAGTTCATTATTAGTTTTAGGTTATGTACCCTAGTGTACATTGTTACTACAGAAATAATAACGTATTTGGCACATTAACACTAACCAGTGATTTGAATTACAGTTGGAATTACCGTCAGAGCTCATGTTATAGAAACTTCACCCACACTAAAGGTTTGACCAATCGGATTCAAGAATTCTGGAGCGCTGTAATAAAATGCCTCACAGGTTTGAGCCTCATTTAATTTCACACTAAATATCACCTTTAAAATCATTTTGTAGCTACGGATTTGCCATTTAGTCCTTTTTCCTGATAGTATTTTGCATGCAGATCTCGATCGAGCTTTGTGTGCCAGCCTCCCTGCGTCCCTAATTAGGATTAAGCAGTTCAAAATTGAATGGATGAATGAATGATCTTGATCAGTCTTAAAATTAGATGTCTCTAGTTCTTTGCCAAAACAGTGAGTGATAGCAGACTGCACACAAGCTTTTTTTTTCTGCTCCAGTGGCCTTGTGTCTTTTGTCTACCCTGACACAGGTGAATAAGCTTTACTGTACATCCACAATCCATGCTGACCTTATGAGTTCCTTAGCAATTGTGCCTCTGCAGAGACAGGCGTCTCAAATCTGATTTGAGGCTGTGATAGTGTGAGAGCTGTCCGAGTTTCCCAGGTGGCTCACTCTACTCAGCAGCGAAATGTCTTATTAAAGAAGAAATACCAAGAAAAAGAGAGGGGGGGGAGAGAGAGAGAGGGAGAACAGAGCAAGGCCCTTCTGTGATATCACTCACAAGTTACACATGGATGTGTGTGGGGGTGTGTATTTCCACCATCCAGTGTTTCCCATAAATTTGTATCCTTGACAGCTAGGGTATAATTACAATCACAAATGATCATTCACTAGAGGTTATCTATCTAATCACACCGACACACACATGCAGAGGCAGGGCTTAATCCCACCCCCAACCCCCCAGCAAATAAAATATGACATCAGTTTGTTTTGGCTATGGAGTCTCATGATTGAGAAGAACATAAGCTCTGGTTCTTGTCTGTGTGGGGTTTCTGCACATGGGTGGGTGACATGACACCTAATTTTACTTTAATCAAGTAATATTATTTATTAAGATGTGTCCTTCCTCCACATAACTAATACGCCGTTGGCTAGATATGGCACCCCCTACAACTTGACTTGGATACACAGGGTGTTCTGGCCATATTTATTTGGGTACCCTAGTTGAAGCCGTGTCGTCACTGAACCCGACCCTAAATTTTAATATATTTAAAAACAAAATTCATATGCTTATCCATTAACAACCCCAACAAGTAATGTATCATCTGAAAGCTCATTCAGAGTGCTTTGTAAAAATAATAAAAGATGGGCAATATGTAATTGCATTTGATGACAAGGGCATGCCATGTGACACCACCCCCGAACACGTGGGACAATCGGAGACAAACCATAGAAAAATCTATTATTTTTGTTTTGGGGAAAATTATGTGTGATAAATCTACTGATATTATTTTTAATGTGTTACCACATCCAAGACGCTTCATTCAATACCAAAAGGTAGAAATATGTCCTCGTGAAGCTAGATATTAAATATTTAAAACCTGAGGGGTTTTCCCCAATTTCAGTGACTTATTCAATCCATGTATATTTGTAAACCTGTGTTCTCCATGTTAATATCAGCAGGCAATATTTGGTACCAAATGACCCCCAGTGCAGCTAACTGGGTTATCAAAGGCAGGCCATGTCTCTCACTGTCTACATTGAGAGGCATGTAAAAGAACCATTGCTGACTTTCATCAAGAGTAGGCTGCATAGCCATCAGCGTGTTTCTGCCTTGCGATGGCCTGGCGAGCTGTTCAGGGTGTACTCTGTCCTCGCCCAGAGTCGGCTGAGATGGGCACCAGCCTCCCCGCGACCCTAATAAGGATTAAGCGGTTCAGAAAATGAATGAATGAATGGTACCAAATTAAAACCAATCCAACTGACTATGTATTATAAAGCTTCTTAGCACACTAAAACCCCTTGCTTACTGGGGCGAATGTGGTGGTGAACGTCGTGAACGGGATTTTTTGCAAAAAATAGTAGATGTACATGTTTCAAATGCAAAATTGTGACGAAGTGTTCGCCAAGTTTGCACTGGTTCATCTTGAGCGCGCTGGCTGCATGGACATTTCAAAGATGTTTGAAATTATTGCCAAGGTGCGTTCGACCTGTTACGTAATCACGAGCGTGTTATGAATGCCAAAATGCGTCTTTTGTATGCCTTTTTCGTATATCATTTGCGATGTATGTCTTCCCTGCGTCTTCCCTACATATTGGCAAAGCTCACGCAAAGATGGCATTTCCAACATGCAGCTAGTGTGATGGTTGTGAAGGAAACGGGATGGTGGCAAATGCAACCCAGTCCCAACGCGCAGTTAACACGCTAAGAGTGTGAAGAGAGGACGGTGATTCGCCTCTGTCACTGCAGTAACAGCACGGTTTAGTCCACTGGCAGGACAATTGCAACACACTGACAGGGCGCAGGTGATGCTCCTAACGCACTGGCAACACGCAGCCTATGAATAGGCACGTTCTAGACGACAAATATGGCAAGCCCAACACGCTCGCAATATGCAGGCCGCAAAAGTAGTACGATGAAGACTTAGTCAACACGTGTGCAGGCCGCATATAAATTCATATTTTATTCCTGAATGGAAATTGCAATTTAATTCACCATAGGCAAGGACTGAAAAAGAAGAGGCCGTGGAAAAGCAACTGCTCAATTACCAGTTAAAACCAGCCGAGGAAGAAAATCAGACCCACCTCCAAGTAAACCTTTGAAGAAAAGAAAAGAAGTGTCATCACCAAAAGAAAGTCCAGTGTCAAGTGGGGAAGAAAGTGTAGCCAGCAATGTAGAACCACCTCGTGATGAATCACCACCACCACCACCACCACCACCTCCACCTGAAGTTGTAAGGCCGCCGTCAAGAGCCAATGCTTCTGATACTGGATCAGATGCTGCTACTGCTACACTAAAGAGGAAGAAGAGGGCAGCTGCAATCGTATATGATAATGAGCTGAAAAAAGACCTGGCAGACTGTTACAAAAGCAACGAGTTCCTCTACAATACAAAGCTCAACGCCTACCATCATACCAAGAAAAAAAAAGCGTGTGTACCAAGAGAAGGCTGAGGAAATAGGGAAACCAGTAGCAGACAAGAACTTGATCAAGGGCATGTGAGACAAGGCTGGCAAACTTACCCAAGTGGGACATTTCCCTCAGATACTGCAGAATTAACAGAAAGAGAAAGATAGATGAAAAGAGCCTTTGCCTTTGGTATCAAACACATCAAACGTTTGGGAGAGGAGAAGAGGAAGCAGGCAGGACTGCCAGCCCCTTCCACTCAGCCACAGGCCAGCCAAGGGTCTGCTGTACCACAGTACGAACCACTCACGCCATTGCCTCCACCACTGGATACTTCAGATGATGATGCTGCCAGTATGGTGACAGTTACTATTACTGCTACTACTGCAACTAGGCCTGGCAGCTGCAGAAGTCAGTCCCCGGCTCCATCATGTGGCATCCAGCTGCAAGACAGTGATGAACATGCCTCATCAGATGTAAGTGAAATTCTTTTATTCAAAGGTGTGGGAGACGACAGTCCTGCCTGATGACAGGTCCTTGTTTGTGTGAGATGCAGTATTTGGGGTTTTTTTTTTTTGTTTTTTTTTTGCCTTTTTCAGCTGATGAGCATGGCCCAGACGATGTCAGACCTGTTGCAGAAGAAGCATTCAGCAGCTCCTGAGGTCAATCCTGAAGACAGCCAAAATTCCTTCCCTGACATGATATACCACCTGCATCAGGATTTATTACTTCTTAAAGTGTTGTTATGTCAACTGCAAGTGGAAGTGCCAGCACTGCAACCAGTACCATTCGCACTGGTACTACTTCGTCATCTAGTGCTGCTACAGTCACTACACATTCTATTGCATCTACTTTTACTGCTGTTGATTCGCCTATTCCGAGTACTGGGAATAGTGCTGGGAGTTCCACTTATACCTTGACTACTCTCCAGCCAGGAGGACTGTTTCACAGACATCAAATGGTGACAAGTGGCCTTTCGACCAGTACTCCTATCGCAAGTCCCAGAATTTCGACTACTAATTCAAGTGCAGTTCCTGTGCCAAGCCCTGCATCTTCAGGCCATCATACACCCTCTTTGGCATCTTTGGTAGGGCCTCCAACTCCTTCAATATTTCAGCACAGGCCACGATGCTGCCAACTTGTCCTTTGGTTCTCTCATGAATGAACCAAGTCCTACAAATGCTCAACTTGGAATTCAGGATACGTCGTATTCCAGTCTACTTGCACCTTTGGTCAATACTGGCTGTACGCAGGAGTATAAAGTATGGACACTAGTAACATTCATTCATTCATTCTTCTTCTTCCGTTTGTCCGGGGTTGGGTCGCGGGGGCAGCATCCTAAGCAGTGATTTCCAGACGTCCCTTTCCCCAGCCACTTCCTCCAGCTCTTCTGGGGGGACGCCAAGGCGTTCCCAGACCAGCCGAGAGATGTAGTCCCTCCAGCGTGTTCTGGGTCAGCCCCGGGGTCTCTTCCCGGTCGGACATGCCCGAAACACCACACCAGACACTAGTAACAATAATAATAATAATTGAGAGACTCTTGTCACATATTTGTACTATTTTGTTAAAGTTACACTCATTTCTTTGACTATGATGTAAATGGCAGTGTTATGCACTGGCTGGATAGGGACGTGATATCCAGACATCTGTGTCTTTGTGTGTCTGTGACTTTGCAAGTTCTGCATTTGCTTGTAGCTTTTAATGACTTGGTATTTTGTCATTACATATCACTTTTAGTAAAATTTATTGCAGTTTCTGTGGCATTGGATGGGATTAATGTCAAGTTTAACATTTGGTACAATTATACTTATCTGCACTGCATTGCAGTTTTAAATATTTGTCTATCTTTGCAGTTCAGCAAAGTTTCACTGCAGTTTGCAGTTTAAAATGTCAGTAGTCTTAAATTACTGTAATTTCAATAAATATTTATATACTTCTTATTATTAGAGTCAACTTTGCAGCAGAGCAAAGGGTGCTACATATTACTCAGAAGTTATATTATTCAGAAGGTTACATTGTTCTTTCAGGTGATTTCTATATTACTGGGTTTTTAAACTTTGCAATAGAGCAAAGTTGCATGATTATTACTCATAACTTGATTATTACTGGCTGCCTTAGAAGTTCAGATTGTAAAACATTCAATAAATCCAGCATGTTAGTAATAAGAAAAATTCGTATGCAAGATTTTATCATATGTAATGCCTGCCTGCCTGATTTGCTTACGTTTTTTGTTGCTGGTGAGATGGAATTTTAATAAAATGGAAAGTTGTGGAATCAAATATTAAATGCACTTGTCTGTAATAATAAAACTGAGAGTGTCTGCAGCTGTCTGCTGACGAGACTGTGAATTTCATTAAATCTGGCAATACTTGCAGAAATATTTGCTTGCCAAAACTGAAAAGTCTTATTTCAAGGAGACTGTAAACTTCATCAAATGAGCATTTTCTTGGTAATAATAACTTATTGTTTGCATCATACAACTTCAAGACTGGTTGGAATATTCATAAGCTTCAACAAAGGAAGTTTGACATTCACAAAACTTGCAAGAAGTTTCTTTATATTTTGCTGCCATCTGCAGACATGTCAAACTCTGAATGAAAAGTGATGAGACATTTCAAGTGTGATTCAAACTTATTACATATGTACAACTTTTAATAAGACAATTACATTAAAGAAGCAATGGATTGCAAGGTTAAATATCTCGTTTCTTCCCGAGCTATGGAACAAGATGCAGTCATTATTATTACTCTAATTTTACAAAAATGTGAAATATCTAATATTATTTGTAATAATAAAGTCCAAGAAATTTAACAGTCCAAAAGTTAGATAATCGGATCTTGCCAGTTTCTTTGATTTTTGCTTGCTGTGTAGGAATTTCTGTAGGTTTTTTGACTACCTAGGCGACCTCAGCCCCAGCAATGGGCGGATCCCCACCTGAAACCTCACGGTCTTCCTCCTCCACGGAGGACGTGTTGGTGAGATTGAGGAGGTCCTCGAAGTATTCCTTCCACCTCCCGATAACATCCCCAGTTGAGGTGAGCAACTCTCCAGATGGTGTCAGATGGTGGTCCAGAACCTTTTCGAGTCCAACCAGTGGTCCCTTTCCAGGCTTTCATCAAACTCCTCCTACACCCAAGATTTTGCATCGGCAACAGCCCAGGCATTGGCCCATTCAGATTCCATGTCCCCTGCCTCCTTTGTGGTTGTAGCTCTGCCAGAGGTGGGAGATAAAGGCCCTTCTGACAGGAGACTGCACCAAACGTTTCCAGGAGATGCTAACTACACACTTAGGCATGCCAGGTCTGGAGAGCGACCTTCCCTGCCATCGGAGCCAGCTCACCACCACGTGGTGATCGGTTGACAGCGTCACTCCTCTTTTCACCCGAGTGTCTAGAAAATGCGGCCGCAAATCTGATGACACGACTACAAAGTCGATCATCGAACTGTGGCCTAGTGTGTCCTGGTGCCAAGTGCACTTATGGACACCCTTGGGTTCGAACATGGTGTTCATGTTGGACAAACTGTGACATGCACAGAAGTCCAACAATGAAACACCATCCGGATTTAGATCGGAGAGGCCGTACCTACCAATCACACCCTTCCAGGTCATACTGTCGTTGCCCACATGGGCGTTGAAGTCTCCCAGGACAATGAGGGAGTCCCCAGGGAGAGCTAACACATGAACAACTCCAGAATGGAATAATATCTAGCCCCTCTCGAGATGAGTGGTTCCAGAGACCAAGCTATGTGTCGATGTGAGTCCGACTATATCTAGTTGGTATCTATCAACCTCACACACCAGCTCAGGCTCCTTCCCCATCAGCGAAGTGACATTCCATGGCCCAAGAACCAGTAGCCGAGTAGAGTCAGTAGCCGAGGATCGGTCCGACAGAACCCATGCCTTTGGCTGCCACCCAACTCACAATGCACCTGACCCCAATAGCCCCCCCCACAGGTGGTGGGTCCATGGGAGGGCAGACCCATGTCTCCTTTTCAGTCTAAGCCTGGCTGGGCACCATGGGCAGAAGCCCGACCACCAGGCCCTCCCCTTGGAGCCCCTCCTCCAGGCCTGGCTTCTGGGGGGACCCCAGTAACCTGCATCTGGCAAGGGAAAATGGGTACTAGTAGCTTCTCTATCCCTAGGGGTCTTCTGAACCGCGCTTAGTCTGTACCTTCACCTAGGACATGTTGGCCTTGGGTGACCCTACTAGGCGCATAATGCCCCCGAAAACATAGCTCCTAGGATCATTATGACACGCAAACCCCTCCACCACGGTAAGGTGGCGATACAAGGAGGGAGATTTTTATCTGAGAATTGGCAAATAAAGCCATGTTCGCAAGCTTCATTGCACGGGTTCGGCAAAACTTTGCAGCCCTCTGATGCGTCTTGGATGGGTGCAGGGACATGTTGCATTTGCCGTTACCGGGTTGGGTGTGCCATTACCATGTTGACAGCACCTTCAGAGTGTGTTGTAAAAGCGGAAAAGCAAATTTTCAATGCCACTTTGCGCCTCTGGCAGTGTTGGGAATGTGTACTTGCGTGGTGAGTGTGTGTTCTTGAAGCGACCAACGTGTTGCATTCGTGTTAGGAGCATCCTACGTTAGCCGCGTTCGTCCTGGAACGCAGCCTCTTATTGAGTCGAGTACAACTAACGTGTTCCCATAGCCAACTTGCTACGTCCTTGGGGCGTGTTCATTGCGTACTGCAGCCGCCACTCTCCTTATTCACAGAAATTGGCCGCGAAAGTGGAAAAAAACGTGTCGAGATCACCAATTTTCAATTCGCCCTCATTCGTCGCCTTCGCTGTGCACTGTTCACCCAGTGTGCAAGGGGTTTGTCTTCATACTTTTATTGTAAAATTTAAATCAAGCGTATCATAAAGATGGCTCAGGAATCTTTAAAATACGCAATTTTTGTATCAGAATTTGTTAATATTTCTCAGAGTGTGAAATAATGGAGTCATTTTACACAATGCAAGAAAAGAGGTAAATACATGGATATGTGGAATAATCAGAATCAGAATCTTTCATTGATCCCAGAGGAAATTGTGTGCACAATGTAGGGTAAAGTATGAAGACTAAAAGTACAATAATTTTGCTAAAAAGTGTGCTAAGAAGTTCTATAATACATAGCCAGTTGGATCAGTTTCATTTGGTACCAAATATTGCCTTATGATATCAACATGGAGAACACACAAGTTTGCAAGTATACATGCATTAAATAAATCACTTAAATTGGGTCGTACCCCTCAGGTTTTGAATATCTTTACCTATTTGGTATCAGATGAAGTATATAGGGTGTGGTAACAGTAAAAAATTTGTGAAAAAGTGTGTGTGCATAAACATATATCAAGGAGAAGGGACACAATCAGATTTCGGTATGCCAGTTTGGCCGCCATATTGCATCAGAGTAGTAGCAGCAAAATGTGGGACAGGTGCACTGCATTTGAGTGCAACAATGAGAGAAACAAAACAATGAGAGAAATAAAATAATGTGAGAATGTGGAATAACATTTCACAGGTAATGTTTCACACTTTGCCATAATTTTAGATCATTTGAAAATAGATCATTTATCAACTAATATAAGCTGCGAATCGGAGAACTGGAGTTTTATTTATCAGCGTTTATGCCTGGCTATGATTTCTGGTCCATGTTCATAACCGATGTGTGTTTGGATAATAATATATCACAAGTCCCAAAGCGAAGTGAGAGCATGTACCATCTCTTGGTGCTCTGAAATAGATCTCATGATCCCTTCTTTGGGCTCAGTCACTATACTTCTGGGCGCTGAAAGAGTCATATGGCGGCTCATGAACGTGCATTCTGTTCATGCTATTTGTTCAAAAACATAGATCATGTACACGTCGAAGGCAAAATATGATGCGATCCCTTCGCTTTGGGACAGCACAACGTCAGTACCCAAGATGGTATTGACAATCATTTTTTTGCACTCACTGAGCTGCTGGTAACTGTGTACTATAAACTTAGGCAAGCACCACATCGCTAAGGTGTATTCACAGCGACATCAAAGTCTATCAGTGTGCCATAAATTAACTAATGTTTAGTGCAATATTTACCTACCGTAAATTTTTACTTTATGGATGTTATCACTATATATTCCAATTAATTACATTCATTTTATGATATTTTTATGTTGTTGTGTTCTTTGTTCTCAAAATAACATGGGAAAATGCTGTGAACATTTCCTTTCTTTATTTGAATTATTAATATGGTGGCCGAATTTGTATACAGCGCTACACAGCGGAAAGCGATTGTGCCCGTTCTCAGTTCAAGTCTATTTCTATGGGTGGTTTGTGCATATAGGCCATATCTAGCCTGCGGAGTATAATGCCAGTGATGCAAAATAGAATGTTTAATATAAGTGTTTGACTTTTTGGTTTTCATTTTGTGGTAAAAATGCTAAAAGTCTTACAGTGTGACTAATAAATGAATTATGAAATAAGTGTTAATAAAGGCTTTAGGGAGTTACGTCATACATATTTACTTTAGCAATGTAAGGTTTTAAACACACAAGACTTAATAATAATAATAATAATAATAACAATAATTTATTAATAGTAAATTAACTTTTGTAATGAAAAATCTGTCCTGTGGCGTGACATGAAAGATCACATATTTTAAATGGGCAGTTTCATAGACCTCTATAAGGGGTCCTTCATGTCAAGAAGAACCGAGCAGTCTCTTAAATATTTGGCTGTCATCTGAAGGTGGGGAGGTGAGGGTTAACCCCACATACCTTATTCGATAGCTCTCCTAGTAGGAGTAAGAGGCTACAGTTAAAGAATACAATTGAAAAAAAAGCTATGAATAGGTTACATAAACATTATTATTATTATTATTATTATTATTATTAAAATTTCTTAATTTGTATTTTATTGATTTTTCACCTCCATTTTCTCAGCTTGTATGCATGTATGGCTAGCTGCGATGCACTGTGTGTCCTGACTCCTTCGATCATAGCCAGCATTAACAGTTTCAGCAGTCCAGTTCATTGACTGTCCTTCCTTGGACTACCTTTTTTTGGTATGTTATGGTTTTCATTGTATATAATAATATATCAATAGCATAAAGTGACTTTTATTACTCTTCTTTATTTATTAAAATACATTTTATATCATTGATATCTATAAAAAGTGGTTTGTTCAATAATGAAAGCAAACACCACAGATGAGGGAGGGCAGCCTTGCCTGCATCCTCGTTCCACTGCGAGCTCCTGGGTCTAGAAGTATTAATGTTAACAGCAGTCTGTTGTACAGAGTAAAGCTCAGGTGTCAAACTTAAGGCCCTTTCCTCCAACTCATTTTATGTGGCCCGCGAGAGCTTTTAGAGTATATGATTATCGTACATTCTTTCAGCCATGTAATTCATCATCCGTCCACTAGCCAATCAATTTCAAGTAAACAGCTAGTCATTCCCGACTCTGGAAAGATTGCAAAATAGGCAGATTTCATGGTTGTCCTTTTATAATGGATGTTGAGTGATTACTCGGCCCTCGATAACCTTGGAATTTAGTAATGTGGCCCTCAGTGAAAATGAGTTTAAAACCCTTGGAGTAAAATATCTGTATCTCATTTATAAAGTTGGGGCTGAACCCGAACCCCTGTAATGTTTAGATTAGATATTGCCATAATACCTGAAAAGCCTTTTGGGCATCTAGGGATACAGAGTGCCGAAGTGACTTCTGCCCCAAGCAAGAGACAGTTTTTTAAAATAGTTCCATGGTTTAAACATGTGATATTTACCAATTTAAAAATTGGTTTGTAAGTTAAGAATGTTGCAGTTTGTCATTAAACTGTTGAAATGTATAAGATTATAATCTCATACGTGACATGAATGTTTCTCTCTACAGAAGGTAATCGAGGGTGTTCTGTCAAAACCTCGTATGTCACTTTGAGTACTTTCAGGCACATACGGGGTTTTGACAGAAGACCCTCATAATGTTAACATGATTCCTGTGTGTTTTTTGCCCTCAATTCACGATAGGGCATATGTCTATTAGTGAAAGATTTTGTAAACATGCATTTATGTATCCATCTGACCCTGGGCTTTTATTGTTTGGGAGAGGTGAGAAGGGGAATGTTTTATCTCCCATACCTCAGTTGGTTGAGCTATAGCTCCCTAGCTGCCACTTCTGTCACTCACTCACTCATTTGCTAAACTCATTAATTGCACTAGGGTCACGGCGAGGCTGATTCCTATCTCAGCCGACACGGGGCAGAGACAAGGTACGCCCTGAACAGCTTGCCAGACCATCGCAGGGCCAACATTTACACTACCATTACATATAATAAACACAACCATTTACACTCACACCTAGGGTCAATCTTGAACGACCAGTTAGCCCAATGTACATGTCTTTGGACTGTTGGAGGAAACTGAAGAAAACCCACACAAGCACGTGGAAAACATGTGAGTTCCACACAGACACGCCCAAGCCCGGAAATCAAACCCAGGACTTTCCTGTTGTGAGGTGGACCACTACACCACTGTGCCACCCCATTTCTGTCAGTTTTGTGAATTTTATGTCACCAAAACAGGTATATCCTTATATTAGGATTTTTAAAAGAATAAGGGAAAAAAAATAGTAATGATCTTATTTTGTGTTTTATGATTTCATTCTCTGTAGTATGTTTGATGATGGCTGTTTTCTCAGTCTATACACGATAATCTGCTTGTTCCATTGGCTTTCATATTTTTGATTATTGAACCTTGAGTCAGAGCAACTGAATATAATGGAATAGTGTCTTGTATTCTAATCACAAAACTATAGATATCCTCACAAGAGTACCCTGGATTTTAGAATACGAATATTAATCTTTGAGTGAGGCATAAATGAGTTCCTGTGTCTTCAAGCCACTTTTTACAAAAAAACAAATCAAAACAAAACAAAAAAAACAAACAAAAACAAAACAAAAAAATCTTTGCACTTCAGTAATACATCTGTCTTGTGGGAAAGAAACCATATATCTTACTATAAAACCTTAGATAAGTGCTTGATTTAGCATTAAAATAAGTAACT
>JAQMYF010000023.1:21367438-21380504 GCA_030014195.1 Neosilurus mollespiculum | reverse complement strand
AAAGCTTTCCCCAGCTCTGCTAGGAAAAGTCTCCTCTTGAAACTCTTCCCCTGATTCCAGGTTGGGTCGATGGCTGTCCACACCACATATACGTTGAAAGCAGACACATCAAGGATGTTGTGGAACAGTGGCACAGGCCAGCGGGCTGTCATTCGCTTGCAGGTGTGTGTACCCATGTAGACCTATGTAGGCTTGGAGGTCTACCGGGTCAATTTCTCTCCAGGTGTCCCCAAACACACACTTCCCCTCCAGGTTTGTCATCTCCGGTATAATTTCCTCAATGGACTCTGGTAAAAAGAGTTGGAAGCTGGACTTGATGTCATCCACACGAGATGTTGCATACCATGTTGGCCCTGGTGTCATCTTTATGATGTTTTCCACTCTCGCTCTACTTCCTCTGTCCTGGGGGGATGAAGACGTCCACTCTTGGACTGGAATGTCTCCTCAGGTGCCTCTCGTTCTCCATCTGTTGACTGGTCAGTCTCCTCAAAATCTGGATCAAAATCTGTGTTGTCTTCCACTTCTGAGACATCCTTCTCTATCTCTGGTTCAGTTTCAGTGCCGTCTTCATCATGTCCAAAAACCTGGACCAGAACCTCTTCGACAGAGAACTGCTTGGTCAGTTGCCTACTGATTGTGCTCAGAGTAAAAGGAGTGCAAGGCAAACATCAATCTAAATATATGGGGTCTGTGTGAAGATGATGCATTGATTAGTCTGGAAGGTGTGGTTCACATGGGGGATAGGCACAAAAGCGTGGGAAAGAGATGGGTTCACATAACAGACACCTGTCTAGTCTGCTTGAAGATATGATACACTGTTTCATCAGGAAGTTGGTTCACGTGGGAGGATCGACACATAAGCGCGGGAAAGAGATGTGTACCTGCAAAAGACATTGGTCAGTCTGAAATGTGTGAGTGAGTGAGTGAGTGAGTGAGTGAGTGAGTGAGTGAGTTGGGATGGTGTGTATGTGGATGTGAATGTTTTCTGTCTGATGGATGAATATAGTCTGGATACCCATTCATTTCCTATGGTGGTCACTCTTGACCGGGAACACCACAGGTGTAACAAGCTTGATTTAAACACTCAAAACTCAATGAAAGAGGTGATCATCACTTTTATATGTTTAATTGCATAGTGTGGAGGATATCATAAGGCCTTGAGGCAATCAGATGTTTAACACAATATTTATGAGTGTTTTAAGTTGTAAATCGGTCAGATTTGACCTGAACACGACAGGAAGGATAAGTAATCCTTTCAATAGGAGTGCAAAATGTCCTTACTGTTACCAATGGTAATAATGACCGAAATGAAAGCGTGTCGTCTCCCTGTGATTTTATGTCAGCGTTTTGGTCAGTTTTATACAGAAAACAATATTATCTATCAATCTATGTGCATTCCATGTAAGGTTATAGTTTTCAACCTAATGCATAAAAGGCTGTCTTTCTTTAGAAAATGTCCTTACCATTACTGTGTATATTTTTTTGAAAATGGCCCACATACATACATACATACTGAACATACATACATATGTAAATATATATACATAGGGTACATACATACAAGCATATTTAGATTCAGACTTCAGAATTCAGAGTATATAGGGATTTAGAGAGGATATAGCATTTTTTATTTTTTTTTGCTGTACTGTATTAATCCCACAAGGGAAATTATTGCCTCTGCATTTAACCCATCCAAAGTGAGCACACGCACGTAAACAGTGAGCACACACTCAGAGCAGTGGGCTGCCACACACGTTGAGGTGCCCGGAGAGCAGTTGGGCCATGAAGGTAGAGGAAGGGAAGGTGCATCTCACTCCCCCAGCCATATATTTTTCCTGCCGGTTCGGGAATCGAACCAGTAACCTTTCGGTCCCAAAGCCATTTCTCTAACCATTAGGCTACGGCTGCCTCATGCATGCATGCATACATACAGTACATACTGCACATACATATTAAACGTACACACATGTAAATAAATATATACTGAACATACATACTGCATATATGTACAGTACATATATATGTACTGTACATACATGTATATTCATGCTGTACATAGTACACATATACATACATATACATACATACATACTTGTAACTTTACTACACAACCAGCCTGTAGCATAGCAACCCTGACCAGTTGGATAATAAGAATGCTATGAATGTATTGTTCATCATCTCTTTGCCCCAAGAGCTTCATATCATGAAAGTAAATCTTTTAGTCTCAACCAGCTGCTGTGTGAACCTTTCCATTAAGATTTTTATAAACAAGTAGAACTCAACACCAGAGGCATCAACAGTGCTGTTTCTACCATCAATAACTCTACGTAGTTCTACAAATGTGTATACTTGAACTACCGTATGCTTAAAATGTACTTTAAATCAGAAGGAAGTTATTAATAAGGCTTTAAAACATTTGACGTTGCTGTGATAATTCCATATATAATTTGTGATAATTACATATAAAGTGTTCCCATATTTAATTCCTCTTTCTTGAGATATTACGATAATGACAATATCAGACAGACGCACAGTTGGGCGGACAGCCGGACACATGGACCCCCTAAAATATAATGCCCCCACCTTCCAATAATGATTTAAAAAAACAGAAGGTAGCACCACCTTTTCGTTTCTTTATTTGAAAATATTTAAAACACAATATCTGTTCATTATGAAAAATGTATCCATGTTTGATGAAACTCCATAAAAAGAAGGCTTGCCAAGTTAGAAGTGGAAGAACTCAAGTAGCCCCCTGACAGCCCTGACTTCAACCCCCTTAACACCTTTGGGGCAATTGAAACAACTTCTCATCTGACATTACTGCCTGACCTCACTTCGACTCTAATGCCGGAATGGACACAAACCCCTACAGAGTAGTTCCAAAATCAAGGGTAGGGGGTAGGTTGGATATTCAAGAAGCCCATAGGGGTGTGACAGCAGGTTTCCACATACCTTTTGTCCATATAGTGTAAATTCTGACTGTGCTGTGTGTTGTATGTTTGGATGTTCAAATGAATGAATACAACATACCTGGCTACGTGGTTAACCACTGGGGCGAAGTTTGTGGGCCCATAAAGTTGGACAGTCTTTAAGCTCTGGTGGTAGGCCTCCAAGATCCCCTCGATCCCATTACAGTAGGGGTTTTCAATATTACCATTCTGCAACAGAGGACAAAGTTAGCATACTTTTGTCTGGTTAGTATGTAAATATACAGATATCCATATGGGTCATTTTCTGAAACTGGGTCAAATTTCTTGATCGACATACCACATGGGCATGTACAACATGTCAGAGTAAATAATTTGGATACCTACAACCACCAAAAAAAAAAAAAAAAAAAAAAAAAAGTATCAGCTGAAAGTGTAAACAGCAGGGCTTGCAATAAAGATCTTGCATTAAAATTTATATACAAAGTAGAAATTCCTGTTTTTCTTACTTTGTGGACCGAGAATCGCGCGTCAGTTTACTGTTCCCTGCGTAACCAGTGGAGTCCACGCCATTTACATACAGATCCATTTCAGGTTCTTTTTTTTCAAAGTAGAAAAAAAAAAAAAAAAAACATTTTGAAAAAAATTTGAACCGACCCATTTTTCCTGTGAGGGGTGAGGGTTCTATGTTATGACGTTCACTGTACAATTGAGCTCTTCCTGAAGTGGATTTATTTGACACGTACTCAAGCGCTAATTAATTTATTCACCAAAAACGAATGGGATGAATTTTGTGTCCATACGTGAATGAATTTAAAGATGAATTTGGTGTTACAAACGGATTTATTCCTGTTTGTTACTAATAAAAGTGCAGTTATGAGCATTAAGTAGTTCTCTCTCTGTCTTTATAACAATGCTTCATGAAGTTATGGTCAATATAGAGGGAAATAAGCAGGACTTCATTGAAACTTGGGGATTGTGAATGTCTCACTTTATGATACCAGTTTCAGAGAATGACCCATATAGCATTTTCGAAGCATAACCAAATGATAGGATTGGGAACAGTGCTCAGGTGAGAAAAGATGATATCAATCTCTGCCTACTTAATGATTGTTCTGCCTGAATAATATCCTGAGCTTTACAGAGCATTACTGGTACATCTTTAGTTAAATTTTTATTGTTAATTATTATCAGAGGTCTACAGCTTACTGGAATGAGAAACTCTGAACTGTACTCCTACGCATTGGGTTTTATATCAAATGATTACGAGATTAAAGTGAAGAATTTAGGTTGTGTAATCCTGTACTAGGTGAACCATATAGGAATCACAGCCCCACAACAATAAAAATCGGTCTCCCGTCTCGAGCTATAGCATTAGGTTCATTGCCTCTAAGCCTCTATATGGGAGTTTATCATAAGCTGACACACACTGGAACTTCTAGATGTAGCTCGGAGAGAGTGGAAACAGAGGCTCTGATCAATTTAACTTGCTCTGAGCCTGCATCGGTCCATAGGGAGAGTACAAATCCATAATCCTTCCCAGAGAAAACAGGATAGATTGCATTTCTACACCATAACATGCACACACAGGTACACCACATCCATCATTAGCAGGGATCTAGTTTTTGAACATTCACCTTGGGAGGAGGGCAAATGAGAAAGTTTACTTTTGATAAAAGGAAAGTGAGATAACGCATAACACATGGCCTTTACTCACAGATGGGAATTCCCACAGTTACATAGAGATTCTAACGACAGTGGGGTTGTTATGAAGCTGGAGAAGAAGCTCTAACTTTCTTATCCCTTCTAATAATGATCTAATGATCATTTATTCATTTGTTCGTCGAACCACTTAATTTGGCTGGAATTGCGGGGTGGCTGGAGCCTACTTCAGCTGATTCTTGAAACTCAGAAAATCCCAGGGCTAACACACATGCAACCATTTACACTAACACCAAGCAGCAACAACAAATTAGCCAATGTGCATGTCTTTCAACTGTGAGAGGAAACCGAAGTACCTGGGGAAAACCCACGCAAGCAACTGGAGGCCATGCAAACTCCACACAGAGACGCCCTCGCCGAGCCCAGGACTCGAACCCAGGACCTTCTTGCTGTGAGGTGGACATGCTAACCACTACACCACCGTGCTGGCCTAATCTAATAATCATGCTCATTACGTTTTGTATATGGTAACATTGAATCAATGAGGAAAAAATGCAGATATGTTTACTTAATTACTCACCAGTGGGAACTCATGGGACACACGTCCATCCGGGGGTAATTTTGCCCCAAAGCCCAGGGCTGGGAACATCTTATCACTGTCGTAGTCCTGGATGATCTCTCCTACAGCCTTCAGTGCCATGGCATAGGCATTCATCTGGTAAGGGTTCATATAGTGGAGGGATGTGGACTGGGATGGGTTACCTAGGCATCAGAATAAGTAGCGTGCTATAACCGAACAAAGTTATAAATGCAGCACCATAAAAAGGGGATTTATTTTTATTTAAATGTTTCATTGTTTTTTGCCGACATGCATTTTTCATGGGTTTGAAATGAAAAAAACATTTATACATCTGCTCAGTAATGAGTAAAATTCCATACCAAAGAATCCACCTAACAGACATATACAGAAAGTGGAAACACTGTCTGAGCAGTGTGATCAGTACATAAACATACTTTATATTGGGGATAATAAAAGGCCACCCCAAATACTCCAGATTTGTTACATTACAACGCCACAGGCATCACAAGTTATCAGAGAGGTGGCAACTGATATAGCGTACGCTGGCGTATGAATTCACCAAATTGCCACAGCTATAAATATTGACTTTACAGTGATACTTCAGGATTCGGTTCCAGCATTTGGCACCACAGCCAACTGACCACATGCTCGCCCATGTTCCAGTTTGTAGGGATATCTGTGTGTTCCGCACAGCTCTTGTGAAAGAATGGGACAACATTCTACAAATCTCAGTCAATAATCACATTCATTCTATACTGAACTCTGACCCCCTCTGTATATCATTGATTGTAGTTTTTATTTTAGTAGTCATCTGTTGATGAAACTGTGCATTTTGATGCATGTTTCATTTCATGTTCATGTCGTAAAGCTGTAAACATATGTACATAATTGTTTACAGCAGGGCTCTGCGGAGCTCCATAGCCAAGTGCTTGATTTGTTGTAATGTCCGTGCACATGTGCCCACATAGGCAACCCAATAAATGAAGAAAATGGTGGTAACAATATATATTGCATGCGCACCTCTGCCATCGGCGCTGTTCTTGAAGCCCACCATTAAAAAGTTGAAATAACAGCAATATAATATCAAGTCCAACATTAATACAATAATACTGAAGGGATACCGTAAAAAGCTATTAAAATCGTTTATGTTTTCCCCTCAGCATGCATGATCAAATCAAACCTGCTTTAGTAGGGCATAACCACAAATTCTTCCTCATCTAGTTTTCCAGCAGGGTGAATTCTGTATGAGCCTAATTAACACATCCTATATAAAGACTTGCATAAAACTTTGTCAGCATTTAGACGCTCATTATAATGCTGTCATAGCGAGACCTGCTGGAGTCACAGATTTCACTCGAACCACAATGTATTCCCTTTTAAACCACTGTACGAAAAAAAACATGCATATTAATATGTTCTCTTTCTGTCAAGATATAAGTACTCCTTCTGATGTGATGACACGTTTGTGGCTGTGCCCCCTACCACTTTCTGGACCTGCCTGATTCGTCCTGATACCTCTTCTGCTTGTAGATTTGAGACTCACTTTCTGGTCCCATGTGACTTCAAAACAGTTCAGTGGATAATTTTAACCGAATCCTGCAGATACGTACCCAAGATAAGCTTCTCTTTAATGCAGTAAACAGGCAAATGTAAAAAATACAGAAAGGAAAATGAAAACAGGACTCAGAAAATCAACGTTTGGAGTAACGGTACAAAAAGATTATAAATAACACCAGAGAAAACAACAAGTATGTCATCAAGAAGTAACACAAAACAGGTTGGCTCAGTCAGATAACAAACCAATGGAAGAAAATGGGTGGAGTCGGGACTATATCAGGGACAAAAAACATGAGTATATAGCACTTATTTTGTCATTTTGAATAAACCACACAATTTTTACTACTTGGAATATCCTACCACTATTCAGTGCTCCTTCCAAAGCCCAGCCTCCAAAACACATGAACACTGCCTGATTACTGCCTGAAGAGCAGGTCCACAAGATAAAGCACTGGGTGGAGTGTAGCACATCACTGCCATGACTACCTGGGGTTTCATTCACATGTAAGAGAATCTAATATTATCATAATGAATTTAAAAATGGCTATCGTTAGGTTGTTGTAAGTTGTTAGCACAAGTATTGACTAGCTTGCTAGCTTTATCAATATGTCTGTAATGTGATGCGCAACGATTGCATGGGCAGAGTGTGTACATGTAGAGGGGTTAGACTGGCAGGTAGGTCATCCAATCATTTCCTTCAGACTAAATGAAATTATTCAACCCAATTTTTATAGATCTGAAACTGCTCAACATGAGAGATTATTTATTTATTTATTTATTTATTTATTTATTTATTTGTCGATCGATCAATCAATCAATCAATCAATCAATCAATCAATCAATCAATCAATCAATCACTGCCAGGAGTTTTTAATTATTTATTCATTATTTTTGGGATGTAAATAGAATTGCAAGAAATATAACTTGAAAAAAAAAACTGCTTCTTAAGATGACCACCCTGCCTTTTATTTAGAAAGGAGTATATACGAACATCTTAGGGACGTACCCCGCACCACCTAGCCTGAGGAAAAGCTGTTCATGTGCATCTTACTGAGTATTTGAGTTTGAAGAGTATTTATTGTTAAAGGGCTGAATAAACAGCTGTTGCTCATGTCGTTCAGTTGTCGTGAACAAACTCTGAATATCAAAGCGCACTGCAGGTAGCCTTCCTCAGCCAATCTCAAGCACAATCTTGAGCTAAACTCAAGCACAGATTATTCATTATACTTTACATGTTCATATGCTTTCAAGCACATTTTCTTGTCTGGGCAACATTATTAATAGACTTTTGTTTTGAAGCCACTTTCAAAAGTAGAGTAATTATTAGTAATTGCTGTAGGAACAGGAGAGTGCCATTCATCATCAGCAGGTACAGCGAAGCCATTCTCTAACTAGTCTATTCTGTATCCAGTTCCCCTCTGGGCAAGACTAGACACCCTACCCTACTTTGCATTCAGTTCAGACCCCCACTACAGTTGGGTGCCTATTCACAAGTACTAAATCAGAGAAAAACAGAATAGGCACGTTGTTAAAGAGAGAAATGCTTGTTCTGGAGTTAGGGGAATGCTATAAACCATTTAAGGGCTATTTTTAAATAAAGGAAGAAAAATCCTGTAATCACTTACCATTAGAAGCGGTGAAATCGATGGCCACTGTGAAATTGATTTGGGTCCTTGTAGAATTGCATACCATGGGGGGGGGCACAACAAAAAGAAGATGTCAATGCAATGTCATCACTAGTTCACATAGTGAAGAACCTCAAGTGCTCACTGATGTGTACATACTCAGAGTTCGGTACAGCACAGCCTTAATCACTGATCAATTTTATAGTAACCCTCAGAATTTCTACAGACTGTGAAATGTCATGAGGCAGGTCTAGTTGGGGGGTGGGTCTGGGGTGGGGGTTTCTCAAAGGAAAACCAATATACTACTAAAATAAAAAAATTCTTTACACATGTCATACACCAGTGCCTTAAAGGCATGTCCTGCACAAGACATAAATTATTTGCAACATATTTATATGTACAAATCAACTAAATACCTGTAGTTCTGACCATTATTACTGATCAAATTTTTTTTCTCTCTGAATAAGAGCTAAGCAATGTAAGCAAACAAAATTAAGGGATACCAGCTTACTGACTTGAATTTCATGGTTTGTGTACACAAAACTTTTTTAATTTTTTGTCATTTTTATAAACTGTGGATCATGTGGCAGCAGCAAAAAAGAAAGAAATAGCAACACGCAAAAAAACTGAGTCTGAAAGGAAAAGAGCAAGACGTGAACATGACAAGGAATGACAGGAAATGAGGATTTATATCCCAGATCATTGGCAGAGGTGGCAGGCACTACGGGAAAGTGAGAAATCTTCAAACGCATCCAGATACATTTGCTTGATTGGTAAGTACATTTAAATTTACAGAATTTAGTCAATGCTCTTACAGAAGAGCATACCTGTATCCAGAGCAACTTACAGGAGTGCTTTTTTGAATTTATTTTTATATATACATACCCCCGCAAGGGAAATTATTGCCTCTGCATTTAACCCATCGCCGCTGAATTGTATGTACACAAACGTCAGCATTGTTCGGGTATTTTCGTGAATGAAAGTCATTGGCGGATTTGTGAACTTACCCTGCAGGTTCCTGAACACTTCTGTACCCCGTTATTTGGTGTAAAATTGAGAAATGAGTAATTACAGGTCTGAGTCTGTGCTCATGTGCCCACACAGGCAGCCCAATAAATGAAGAAAATGGAGGGGAAAATATATCACCGTCAGCACTGAAGGCACTTGCACTTTGCAGCTTATTCTTTTCACTTGTAAACTTACACATGCAAACATTTTCAGAGTTCCGTTTTTAGACAGTGCCTAAATATTTATATTAAAGGTCATCACACTTTTTGATAGCATTTTTAGGAAAAATCACCACCACCTTCTATAACACATTTCAAATACCCCAACAAAAAGAAGGTCAGACTATTAAAAAGCCCCCAACCCCAACTCCGCCCCACTACCTCTTATCTTATTTCATAAAGAAACGTATAGCTGGGCTTGTCGTAAAGCTGTAAAACACTGTAAGTACTTTCTTCTTGATGGAGACTAATATAAACTTGTTTATTGTAATTATGTATGGTTTAAGGATACTCATACATGCACAATGTAATCATGCAGTAGTGTGAATGACCTACATAACAGGTCTGAAGTAGTAGCTGGGTACATAAAACATTAATAGTCTCTGTAATCTCTGATGACTTAAATATAAGAGAAACATCATTCTTATCGCACAAGCACCCCCTGATTATTTATACCAACAATCCCCCACAATACACCCCCCCCCACCCCTTCCCCGCCCCCGTGCTTGAAGTTATGCTGTCCTTTTTAAATGGCCCCAATGCAGTGTTTATTGAAAAGACTGTTACCTGAAGCTCTCAACCAGTGTTTGTGTTTTATGTGCTGCACCACTGCTACTTGAGGAGCTGATTGAACACTTGCATTTATCACCCATGTTTCTAATAAAGTGGCCTGTGAATATAAACACACCCACACACTTATGCCTAATAGCACCAGTAGCATCCACTCCAGTTGCTCAGGCTAATTAGAATAGATGGGGCAAGCCACTGCATGAAGCTGGCCTGCTTAAAGTTCTATAGTGTTAAACTATAGTGTCACCCTAGGTGTACAACCCTACTGTCTTTCAGTATGTATTGAAAAACACTATTTAAAGATTATTAGAATAAAATAAGCATTAGAAAGAGCAAGAGTTCCTTTCCCAGAATGGTGAGTGTTGATCCATTAAGTTCTGAGGGCTTGGATTTGATTGTGGCTCATTCTGTATTCAGCATGTGATCAGGGGAAGAAAAGCATCTGCATCTGTAATCAGATGTTAAAATTGAAATGCATTCAAGAGTACTTTTTTTTTTAAGAGATTTTTTTAACTTTTTTTAAGAGATACTAATTCAAAGAAATTAAAAAAGATAAAGCATTAAAAAACATAATCCAATTTTCTGAATGACTGAATTTATGCAGTATTTATTCTTCTAATTAGTTATGCACTGTGCAACTTAAGGAAGAAAGAAGCATAATACAGAGCACTCTTCGGGATTTAAAAGGGATAAGGACTAATACAGTTGTAATGAAAAGGGTAGAAAATTAAATTAACCTTTAAAATACCTAGCTAATACCAAGCCTCTTACCCATTTGTAACCTGGATTTACAATTATCCCCTTTATTAATTTGTGAATGGTCATGTGACTTGTTAAGCCTGAATTACAAAACAACTCTGACAAAGTCAATATTGTGATAACGAAGAGTCCAAAGGCAGGCAGGGTGGTGACATAACCTCTAAACGTTTGGTCGTGAAATTAGTAATGTGCCTGTTAATCTGTCAGGGTCATGAGGGCTGCTAGATCAAATCCCAGCTACCTTCGGGCAAGAGGTAGGGTGCACCCTGAACAGGTCCCCAATCTATTGCAGGAGAAACTGTAAAGAGAAGCTATTCAGCGAGCCTGGGGTAAATTGTTTTAGCATATACTACACATGAACACAAAAAAGGAAACAAAATGAGATTTTAATTTTTTTAATTGTTTAAATTTGATTGAAGTATTATCCTGAAATTTCAGGGTGAATAATTATTAACAGTTATGCACCAACGGCAAGGGGGATGAATATAAACATCTACAGTGCATAACTGATTAAGTATATATTACACAAGCACCTAAGCAAAAAAGGTACATGTGGGTTTCTTCTTTTTTCTTCTTTTTTTATTTTTTATTTTTATTTTTTTGTTTGTCTGTTTTTTGTTTTGTTTTGTTTGATTTCTGTTATATAAGCCCAAGACAGGAGACAAGGAAAAAAATAATTTTAGGAACAGTAATTAAATATTTTTCTTTAACAAGGATATAATATAAATATTTTACCCTTTCTTGTATTCCTAAAGAAGCCTGAACTAGTGTTTTGATTTAAAGATGTAATTATTTGAATACAGGAGTCTGTCCTGAGCTGATGATGTACATGTTGAACTTTTCATTCTCTGTTTATTCTGTGAAGTATTCTTGAAACTCCTGCTTTAAACAGACCAGTGTCACATACTGTCACAACACTTTCCATAACATTCAAAAAGGAGGTTGCCCTAAAAATACTTTCATACCTCCCCTTTCACCTCGCCTCTGAGGGGGGGATTAAAATCGACTGGACCCCAGGTAGATTTTGATGCTGCTGCCATCAGCTCAGGATGGAGAATGTCTGCATGTAGAATTAAATCTGATGTTTCTACTTTCAAAAATAAAAACAAACACAAAAATCTCTGTACTGACCAGTTCTGTCACACATGTCGATAGTATGGCCAGACGTCTGTATGCGCACGCACTGTGTAAATCGCTAGATTCGTGACAGTGGCTAGGTGCGGTGACACTTCTGACGGGTAAGTACGCATGCGCAAATGTACATGATGTAGTTACAGTAGCTGCCATGAGAGAGCACTCAGCAAGTTAAGACTAACAGGAATAAAAAAAAGAATTTTTTTTCTAATTAAGTTTTTTTTTTTTTTTTTTTTTTAGAAATTCCGAATAATAACATTGGCGGATCCAGACAAGCTCCTAGTGTAGGCAGGTACAGAACATAAGAACTGCGTAATGGCATCTAATTAAATTATTTTCAGAGTTTTACTAGTACTATGTGTAAATCTAATTAAAAAAAAAACTAAAACAAGATTTTTATAGTTCATAGATACATATTTTAACCATGGCAGTGTAGGTCAGGAGAGTTCTGCACTTTATGCTAAGTTAATAAGCAGTGCAGAGTGGTAACCGTACTCATCCAGACTTAGTCCACGCTATACAACCATGTGAAAACTGGCTCTGTAAAGGTGTACTCACACATGAATTACAAATTATAGTATAAACTACAAGGAAATACAAGGGAAAAAACTTAACCGAGATGTTTATAGATATATATTTTAACCATAACAAAGACTGTTCTGGTGAGCTTTGTGCTCTGAGACGAGCTAACGGGAGTGCATACTAATTCAGAGGTTAGCCTACGAAGTACATGAATATAGAAGAAAACCGGCTCAGTCCCTTCTGTATGCACACTTGACTAAAATTCCTACTACCGTGTTTCCCCGATAATAAGACCTACCCTTACTTCAGCAGAATGGTCCAATATAAGCCCTACCCCGAAAATAAGACCTAGCTAAATCCAAATTTTGTCCCCACCCGCCCCTCATTTTCTATGAACGCACGCGCGCCAGCGCTATTTACAGCAGCCCCGCAGAGGAGAGACAGAAAAAGAGGAAGTTAAGGGAACAAAAACGGTAAGTAAAGTATTATAAAGCAGGACTGAGG
>JAQMYF010000023.1:21353027-21367338 GCA_030014195.1 Neosilurus mollespiculum | reverse complement strand
AAATAAGCCCTATGGTGTTTTTTGAACCGAAAAAAAAAATAAGACAGTGTCTTATTATCGGGGAAACACGGTATATACTACAAGGAAATACAAGAAAAACAAACTATCCTTGATATAGATCCTTAGATAATGGACCAATCAGAATGCGCCATTCCCCTGTAATATATACTCATAAGAAATCAAATATTCAAGACACTGTCACTTGCTAATATCAGTTATATCCCAACCATATAAAGGCTTCACAGACAGAGAACAGCTAGCCTTTATTTCCAGATTGATATACAGCATAATGCTTTACTGTTATGTAAGAAAACGGTCGGCTCAATGCTTGCCCATGGTCCAATTTATCCACAAGGAACATCCAAATTTGTCAGGTCAGAGTTACTGCAGTGTAGTGCTCTAGAGAGCTCTTCACTATGCAGCAGAATGTCGAGGAGGTACACAAGGCCAAGCATTGATCATCAGGCAGATAGAAGCTCTTGTCACAAAGGATTGGCCTTTCATTTGTCAGGCAGAATGCAGTGAGCATGTCCGCAATGCTGCAGCAGACAGGAAGACCACTACGGCCTTCCAATTATAGAGGATGGAGTGAAGAGAGGATGCAGTGGCATTCAGAGAAAAGTCAGAGTACCTGGCATGTTCTCTGGGATCAGTGTCATTGGAGTTCTTTAAAAATTATTACTAGGTGAATGCTATGATTAATACACTTCAAATTACAAAGCCTTTTCTATACACAGCATGTTGCTAAATGCTAGGACAAAAGCCCTAAATAAAAATGACAGGACGGGTCTTGTGTTGGCTATCTGCCAATCATCCGTCAGAGACTACCAGAGATGTAAAGGTCAGTTTTTAATCAGAGCACAGCCTTGTTCTCCCAGCATGGGTTTATATCAAGCTAGTGCATACACCCTCTGTGTGTGCGTGCGTGCGTGCGTGCGTGCGTGTGCGAGCGAAAGAGAGAGAGAGGACGTGTGCAGTGGTGGAAGGGTAATTGGGAGTGTCAAGAAAATTCCCAGTGGGCCAATCTTCTTTTGGGTTGACTATCAAGTCATAACACGTTTACATTTCTAAAAACAGTCCGCCATGCACCGCTGCTTTCTGGCCCTTTTCTTTTGATTAAAAAACCCCACATACTTAAAAGCTCGTTATGAACTGTAACCAAATTCCCATTCGTCGTAATTTGGGGAAAAGGATTAATGCCTCTTCCCCATTACAGACCCTGGATGCCTTGAATTACTTTTGGCCAAATCATTAGTGAGAAAAGAACAGCAAACCCTTTTGATATTTTGGAGAAATCCTGGGCACAAAAACGATAAAGAAATAATTGTGATGTTCGCCTAATAATGCTGGTATTTGGTTGCTTTTTATCATATAGTATTTTATAGTAATAACCGGCTTGCTATTTTCAATTACAGGTCTTTCAGTTATGAATGCAATTTCCTTTAGTTCAAATGGGTCAAATTCAGACCTTTTGTAACTCTGCTGTAAAGTTGCTATGGTTGGTAGGAGGAATATTGTGGTCCCACTCCAGCCCTTGGTGTGTGTGTGTGTGTGTGTGTGGGTGGGTGTGTGTGGAACTGACGTGGAGAAACTCTGGACCCATTTGCCTGTGAGTGTGTATTCTACCTCTCTGTTCACATAACAGCGTGAATCCGGAACTGTGTCAGTCCGTCCTTCTCTTCCTTAATTACTATATAATCCCCACTGCTCTGTTCTACTGCTATACAAACTCAGACTTGATTTCTATCAGCAGATATTGTACCTTAAGCCTGTTTTCTCATTCCTATTACTTACACACACACACACACACACACACACACACACACACACACACTCATTTTGTGCTTATTTTAATAAGGGCAAATTGTGTAAATCGACCCAGTCAGCTGAATGCTGTGTGAATCAGCTGCACACCTTCATTGCTCCAGCTTTAGACTGCTGACCCTCCACATAACACATTCAGCCCAGACTACAGGTTATATTTAAATGTCTTTAAACTGAAGCATGTCTTTTTTGCTTGTTTGTTTTACAGAATCCACAGAAACCTTCCTTTATCATAGGTTGTGGATACACTGTTTATTAAATTCCATGATGGACCACTTTATGTAATTAAAAGTACATATGAAAATCTTCTTAAGCACCACTTGGTAAATGTGTTTGGGAAAGGGACGTGTACTTATACTTTAGTGCAACACTGTCCAACTCATTTCAACTTAGACTTCGTCCAATATCATTTGTTCTGCACTCAGAAACATCAGGTTAGTAAAACAATAACCCGTCAACCTTATTTCATTCATCATGGATAGACAAACGACTGAACATAGACATAACTTCAACAAAACACATGAACAGTCCACAACTTCTTACCAAAAAATAAAGGCATATTCCAAACTAGAAGCAATCGGAGACTGTAAACCTCCACCAAGGCAGCTCAGTGCCCTTCTTATTTATATTATTTTCAGTTACCCAGAATGACACTTGTGTCCTGACCACACTTTGGATTGTGATAGGTCTGGTGTATATGTTGTACTGTAATTTGTTTGTGGAAGCCCTCTAGGCTTTACTTACACCCCTGGGCTATCTCACAATGGTGAGGAATCATTTCTACAGTATAGATATATAGTATAAATTGGTAAAAGTTTGTGGACAGTTGACCATAACACTGTTTATTGATGGTTGGACTCCTGGTTTCGTTCCTCTTTGCTGTTATAATGAATTTTTCTCTTCTGTGAAGACTGTCCACTAGATTTTGGAG
Organism: Neosilurus mollespiculum; assembly: GCA_030014195.1. NCBI lineage: Eukaryota > Metazoa > Chordata > Actinopteri > Siluriformes > Plotosidae > Neosilurus > Neosilurus mollespiculum. The sequence continues at coordinate 21,364,583 of JAQMYF010000023.1, read as the reverse complement.
TAAAGCTGTAAGGATTTGTGATCGTTCATCCACAAGAGCATTATTAAGGTCAGGTACTGATGTCAGGAAGGGACACCTGGGGCAGTTGGCATTCTGGTTCATCCCAAACGTGTTCAGTGAGGTTGAGGTCCGTGCTCTGTGTAAGTGATTCACGTTCTCCACATCCATCCTTGCCAATGCATGTCATCATGGAGCTCACTGTGTGCGCAGGGGGACGGGTGGTCATGCTCATGCTAGAACAGGTCTGAGCCTCTTAGTTCCAGTGAAGGGAAATTGTAACCCGGCAGCAGACAAAGACGTTCTGCACAATGGCGCCAGCGTTCTTTGTGGCACCAACTTTGGGAAGAAGCTACATATGGGTCTGGTGGTCAAGTGTCCGTAATCTTTTGGCCATATAGTAAGGTCTAAGGATGAAATTATTTGATAATAATATATGTGCGTGGCTGGAGTAAGGATTAGAACTGCAACTTTAACAAGGACCAAGCATGATATTTTCACATGAGGACGACGTGGATTTCTTATATCTGACTCACATTAATATGAGAAACGTTACACAGCATAAAATTATCCAATGACTTTCTTACAAAGATATTATTAGCAAGGTATTTTTCTATGCTATCGTACACTTACGGTATATACTCGCTTCATTCTTATAAATTAATGTGTCCGGTATAACATAGGTGACTGAATATAAAAAGAGCAGTGACAGTGTGACATAAAGCATCAGACATCCGCTTAAAACATGGCAACATGCCAAAAGTAGAAAAAAAGACTTTTTTCTGTTAATGTAAGTGAAATTCAGCTATAACAATAACCACTACATGACGGACAGCATAGCAAAGCCTGCGTTTCCTATACTGTCAACAGAATAAATTGATGTAATTGTTTTCCAGTAATTGTTGCTTCTCTAACAATGCACAGTTCACGTCTTAGATGTGCTGATTTTTTTCCATCTATAAGCAATCTCACGCAGTATGCACTGTTACTAGGTTGGTGTATATCTGTGGGATTCTGCCCACCATTTAAGCTCTATTTTAATTATAATGAAATACAAGTAAAATCCACTTCACATCCAGTCGAGCAGGCAGCTTTTTAAATCTGATATCGCTCTGGTGTTTCTTTATATCAATAACTGATTCTCTATGACCAATAATACTTAATAATAATTAATTTCTTACACACTCTCATAGCTTCTGTGGGTTTTTTTTAGGATTGCAATTTTATGCCACATAATATTTGACCCTTCATTTACAGTATGCATGTCTTCCTAGATGCTTGACATAGCTTCTCCTTGGAGAATCAAAAGAAGCGTGCGCCTCTTCTGTCGTCTGTAAGTTTACACTCTGTGAAGCATATCATCAACATCACTAATCACTATTATGTTTTCATCAGTGTGGGTTTATTTGTTTGTCTGTCTGTTAGCCACTTCCTGTCCACAGTTTTCGACCAATCCATCTGAAACCTCTATCGGTAGGATATCACCCACAGATGTTTGCATTAAATTTTAATGTAAAAAAAAAAAATCCCTATCTATTATAATGGGTGAAATTTTAAAAGTCATTTCTCTGTCAAAACTCATCCGATTTAAATGAAATTTGCACTGTATGTTCAGGGTCAGAAATTTTGATGTCACACCAAATTTCATCCAAATCGCATATTTGGCAGCAATTAAAATTTTCATATTGGAAATCCCATTTTTGAAAGAGTAGCACAGCAGGTGCGGCAGAGGGTGTACTCTATGTACTTAATTTTTATGGCTTGGTGAAGGTTTATGCTCTCCAAATGTTCTTGTTTAACACTATAAGGACAAAAATTTTGTGGACACCAAATCCCCCCCATGTGCTTTTGGAACATCCCAGATTTTGCAGATTTATCCCCCACTCTTCTCCAATAGCCTTCATTCTTCCACTCAGGTTATTCCAGTCCATCCTTGGCAAACTGTATGAGCTTGGACCTTGGTCCATGTTTTTCCTTGGGAGACTGTACTGAAATACAATACTACGTATATACAGCAGTGTTCACCAACCCTGTTCCTGGAGATCTACCTTCCTGCAGGCTTTATCTTCAATCAAAAGATTTTCTAAACTCAATGATTAGAAGGTCAGGTGGACATGATTAGGGTTGGAGCCAAAGTCTTCAGGGAGGCAGATCTCCAGGAACAGGGTTGGTGACCATTGATATACAGTATATACATCCATGTGCAATACTTCTGTATTTTCCAAACTTGTGAACGAAGAAAAATGAATATACACTGTTTTGTACATAAAATGACAAAACTAGCAATGTGCAACGAGCCAGATTCCACAAATGTATGTGGTAGATTATTGATGAAAGGAAACTGTCCACATTATTAAACAGAAGCTTGCCAGTTAGTCCAGTATCTTTAGTTTTACAAGTAAAAAAATGCATTACTTGCTCCTGACGCGTCTTTAAATCTAGGTTGGGCTGCCATCCACAGCCATGAGTCCATGGGAACTAACTGGCCGAGCTCTCAGCAGGGATGGCATACATCCATCTCGTGGTCACTCAAAGCAATCACCAGCCAAACATGGGTGTCTGTGAGCTCATGTATACAAGGGGGAGAACAGTGCTTTTCATCCAAGTGTGTTTGGCTGCCTGTAAATATGCACAGCAGTTCGTAAAGATGCAACTGGCAACATCATGTGTCGCAGAGGGGGCACTTGTGTGTGCTATTTTTCCACCTGACAGACTTTAAAGGCAAAGACTTGAAATTCATTTGGCAGTTCGGAATTCTAAATGTTGCTGATTATCAGAGTAGTATTTAAACGTGTGACATATTTCCTAATCACTTCATGTGTTTCTCGCCTGACTGTCTCCACGTTTGAGTGATAAGAGCTGCTTATTATCCACTAGAAATTCTAATGCATACATGGTGCACAACCATCCAAGGCAGACATTTCAATGATGCTACCTAGGGGATTGAAGGTGACCTCGATTACGCTCTTTCTAGAATATCAGATTGAGAAAGCACTTAAAGGCACTGGAGCCATTTCAGAAAAACATATCTGCCATGCATTATCCAGGCCAAGTGCTTCTCTAAAAAATATTGGCAAAACAATCTCAGGTTAGGAGGACGTGTCTGAGGCTCACTCAGGCTGAATTTTTTTAAGAGGCATGACAGTGAGATACGCCCCGTCCAAGTGATGAAATGTCAGAGTATTTAAAAGACCAGTCCATTAGACATTGCTTATCCAGGCACCATTTTTATTTATTTATTTATTTATTTATTTATTTATTTATTCATTCATTCATTCATTCATTCATTTATTTACTTATTCGCTTGTATATTTATTTGTTTATTTATTTCTTTATTTAGGTTGAGGAAAATCTAGATCTGGTTGTCATGTTCTGACATGTAATAAGACAGGCGGATAATGAGCCAGATGTTTATTATGTATTTAAATAAACTACAGTGTGAATCGTCTTTCAGTACAGTACAGTACTTTCAGAGGTCTGGACCACAAAACACAAGTACTAAGTTTTCTATTAGGGAATGAAAGGTTGCTAGAGAGTGACTCTGAAGCCATTAAGTAAATCAGTAAACTGCTCCACCACCTGGTCAGTGCTGCATTCAGAGAAAGATGAGAAACTGTGCTTCTTGGTACTAATGTGCCTTTAAAAAAAACTGTGTACGAGCTACACACACAGGATAGTGTTAGTCAAAAACAATCGATTCATATATCCATTCACTTAATCCTGACCTTAGACTTAAAGCTGGGCTTGGTAAATATTTAGCTGTATACACAAACTGTTATATCGGCTAAAACAATTTTGACACTGACAACAATCAATAACTTATGAAACCTAAAAAAAAAATTTAAAAATTCAGCATCTTTGACCAGTGAAACCCTGTAAAAATGCCGACCAATCACTGCCTCGTGGTCCACCTGGAAAACACCAATCAAATGCTCCCCTGTCTCCTTGCTCAGACGTGACTCCACAGTGCATGAACCAGCAGTCAGAGGGGAGCTCGGGTGTGTGAGGTCGGAGGTGTGGCTTTGGAGGGACCTCCAGTGGAGCCAACACACACAACCATTCACACTCATACTCACACCTACTGTGCATGTTTTTGGACCGTTGGAGGAAGCTGGAGTACCCGGAGGAAACCCACCCGAGCACAGGAAGAACATGCAAACTCCACACAGAAACGCCCCAAGCCCGGGAATCGAATCCACTACCTTCTTGCTGTGAGACAGGCATGCTAACCACTACAGCACCATGCCGCCCTGCATTAATACATATATTGCTAATATACTACACTGTTATTTTTCACTGATTTTTATTATTTCTGTCTTCTCAGTCATTTGTCATCATATTAGAGTGTCTTATTTTTTATTTTTAGATCATCTCTTGTATTTGTGTTGTCATATTACATTTAACGGTGAAGAAACAACATCATTTGATCATTACCATTACTTTGGTTATTAGTTATTCCCTGCACGATGCACTGGGCCACTTTCGTGGTTTCTTTAGTGATGTGCAGTATGTTGGTACCTGAGAGGGTTGCCAGCCCCATGCAGAAGCTTTTCTTTAGAACAAATATCCATTCACACTTACTTTCACACCTAGAGGCAATTTAGAACAGCCAGTTAGCCTAAATGCATGTCTTTGGACTATGGGAGGAAACCATAGGAAACCCACACAAACAAAGAGGAGAATATTGTATGTTAGCACCTCATAGAAACGCCCTCGGGCTCAAACCCAGGACCTTCTTGCTGTGAGTGAGGGTACTAACCACTACGAAGTACCACTCTGTTCCCATCAATTAATTATTTTTTTTTATTGTGCTGTACTGTATAAATCCCGCAAGGGAAATCATTGCCTCTGTATTTAACCCATCCAAAGTGAGCACACACTTGTAAACGGTGAGCACGCTCACTCTGAGCAGTGGGCTGCCACACACATGGGGGCACCCGGAGAGCAGTTGCGGGTTCAGTGCCTTGCTCAAAAGCACTTCAGCCATGAAGGTGGAGGAAGGGAAGGTGCAGCTCACTCCCCCACCACCACACATTTTTCCTGCTGGTTCAGGAATTGAACCAGCAACCTTTCGGTCCCAAAGCCGCTTCTCTAACGATTAGGCTATGGCTGATTTAATCCCTTGTTGCTTTTGCGTTTAAAAGCATCTACTTGGTGGTCTAAACCTCATCTTGAACGTCTCTTCTCAGAAAAGAGTAAACCACAAACAGGTAATGTGTACGAATGGTGCGGCCAGAAAAATCTACCTGTGCGTGTGTGTGACCCATCTCTTAATGCAGGTAGCTGTTCAACGTAAGGCTCTGACCCGGCTTCAGATCATTTTTGAATAAGAAAGTGCATAAGTGTACTGTAAATGGTGTGTGCTGCTTCTACATACTGAAGCACTGGGCAGTGAAACAGCACAGAGAAGAGTTTAGAGACTGAACAAACACCCCACCGCTATAAGCTTCTTATCTTTACTCACCCTCCTTTGATGTAATCGAGGAACGTGAATTCAGACTCCACAGAAAAAGACAGCAGCGTCACCTGTGTGAGCAAATTGAAACATAAGCCATTCGTGTTCGGTACAATGACAGGACCGGGCAGGAAAACAAATCAGACAATTTCAGCTGGGTGCAGCTAAGCGATTAAGTATTGTGAGTAATGGAAGTTGTGCGCATCGCCTGTTTGTGTTTAAATCCTGACAGAATACATAATAGGGATATACGTAATGGGCGTATATAATCTCACTCAGGGGAAACTGAAGTGAATAATAAAAAATTCAGATGTGGAAAGGCTTAAAAGGGGACAGTGTGCATTGGGATCAGTGCCATGCTGTACTGTGTTTTATCAAACGCACAATGTTTATTTAGTCTCCAACCACAGTTACTGAAATGAGTAGATTGAACCTACTTTCCTTAATCAACCAGCTTTAATCGACCTACACTGTTCATTTTAGTAAATTAAACTGAATCACGTACTGGTGTAATGATTAGTGTGCTCGGATCATGATCGAGGTTGTGGGTTCGAATCCCGGTTGGACCCCACCATGCTAAGACCCCTGGGCCTCTTTCCACTCAGCTGTATAAATGGGTACCAGTAAAAATACTGGGAAGGTAGTTGACAAAGACCCTAATCATACAGCCAGAGCTACGGTGAAATGGTGTAGATCAAAGAATATTCACGTGTTAGAATGGCCCAAAGTGCAGACCTAAATCTAATTGAGAATCTGTGGCAAGACCTGAAAATGACACAGGCACTCACCATCCGATCCGACTGAGCTTGAGCTATTATGCAAAGAAGAATGAACAAAAATGTCAGTTTCTAGGTGTGCAAAGCTGGTAGAGACATATTCCAAAAGACGTAGTTCTACAAAGTATTGACTCGGGGGCAGAGTGGGTTCTGAATTCTAATGCACACCACACTTTTCAGATTTTTATTTGTCAAAATTTTTTAAAGCAGTCATTTACGCCATTTAGCAGACACCCTTATCCAGACAACTTTGTCTGACTTACATTGTTAAACAAGTAAGAGATTGAAGGTTAATTGGCATTACTCAAAGGCCCAACAGTGGCAGTTTGGTGAGACTGGGTCTTGAACCACCAACCTTCAAAATAGCAACTCAGAGCCTTGACCACTAAGCTACCACTGCCCTTGATTAGTGTCTTTCCACTTCAGAATTATGCACCTCTTTGTGTTGGTCTATCGCATGAAATCCCAATAAAGTACATTTACATTTGTGGCTGTAACGTGACAAGGCATGAAAAGTTCAAGGGGTATGAACACTTTTGCAAGCCACAATATAGTTTAATACAAATCCATGTACCAAGCATGTGCGTGTGAACTTTAAGCTCTATTGGTTCCTTTTAAACTCCTGAATCTTTTCTGTTGAGCAATCATGGATTATGTTCTCAAATCAAACATCGCCTGCAATATTACTTCTGTGCATCCAGGAACGAGACACTGAGTGATGAGAGCGAGCAAAGCAACTGAAGTCAAACAACGTTCCCAGGATGAGGTTGTGATGCAGAAGACAGGAAATGAGGCGTACGTATGGTGCTGGCATCAGTCTGTGTAAAAGATTCGTCACATTAACGCTTCGAAGATACAAATTCCTGCTTTTGTGTCCACTATAACAATCACTCAAACCGTCCCGTCCCGTCCCATCTCGATTACAGTGGCTGTTCATCATCTTTAACCATTACCATCGATTTAATAGAGGCAAACGCAGGCTTAAATACTATTTTCTAAAAATATGTCAAAGAAACACATCGTCTCCAGCAGCTGCAAAAACACTCGTTATTTATTTTTACTCATTTAATTAGCCGGGGTGTGAAAGCAGATCATATGAAACGCTGGTGTTCTTGACGGCAGAGGAGTGTGGCTTTGTTTTCTTTTAATATAAATAAGGCAAAGAATCCATCCCACCATATGTTTGTTTGTAAAAGTGTGTGTGTGCGTGTGTGTGTGTGTGTATGTAAGGTCAACTTACTGTGCCAGAATTGACGTATTTCTTCTTTTTCATCTTCTTCTTTGGATTCACCACCTACAAACCAGAATAGAGAAATCGTTCAGAAGCCAAGTCTAAATACACTCCCACATATAACATATTGGGTGGAAGATGCCCAAGGGACATAATAAATAAATGTTTTTTTGTTTAAATATTTCTCAAAAAAGAAATATAGCGACAACAGTTTATCAACAAATTTCAGAAGCCCTAAAAAGCAAGTTCTGAAGAAGTATTATGTTATGACTGAATTATGCTACAGGAAGACCTGGCTTATGCAGCGTCCACACAGAAAGCAATGAGCGACAAGCAAATCCAGCAGCAAGAAAAGAATTGCTAAGTGAATAGCTTAGCGGAGTGCTCATGTCCAGCTGTGGTTGCCTAGGTAACCCTCTCGCATTTCCCGCTTTTAGTTGCTTCCAAGTGATAAAGTGAGCAGTGTTTAGCTAGTTCATTAATAAATACCTTATATTATTTTAGCATGTAATTATCATAAATAGCTTATTATTATCATTATTATATCACATTATATGATATTATTATATTATATACTCACATGGAATGCAGACCGTTTTAAAACTGTGGACCTGAAGAATTGTGTTTCTGGTTATTATCCTTGTAAATTTTTGGGTGCAGTCGTAAAGTACATGGCAATAATGAGTTGCTGTTTCTTGTTGGGCGGCATGGTGTAGTGGTTTGCACATCTCCCTCACAGCAAGATGGTCTAGGTTCGATTCCCAGGCTTGGGTGTTTCTGTGTGGAGCTTGCATGTTCACCCTGTGCTTGTGTGGGTTTTTTCCGAGTACTCCGGTTTCTTCCCACAGTCCAAAAACATGCACAGTTGCACAGCTAATTGGCTGCACAGCTAATTGGCTGCCCCTACGTATGAGAGTTGGTGTGAATGGTTATATGTGTATTGGTCCTGCAATGGTCTGACTAGCTGCTCACAGTGTAAACCGCATTTGGGTGGTCCCTGTGGCCCTAATAAAGGATAAAGTGGTTCAGAAAATGAATGAATGAATGAATGTTTCATGTTGATAATAAGCAGAATCATTAAACTCATGTTTGTTGTTCTCACCACACAAAAATGTTTTGGGGAACTTAGTGTTTGGTGGAATCTGTCAATCAACAGTATTTTTAGGCTCTGATTGCTGATCGTTCGAATAACATCGGATGAAAATTTGGCTCAGTTTAATTCTACAGAAAGAAGAAAATGTCACAGCTCATCGATCATTTCGCTGGTGTTCGTTTATCACTCATCGATTCCTGTATGCACGCCCCTTTAGGGTCTGAAAAACAGCATGCAATATTCAACTGATATTTAGTCCAAAGTCAAACAAGATGATCAGACGAATGACATAGTAATTCGTAATAACAGCATAATACTGTGAAATCTAAATAACGTCATAGAACTTGCACACACATCTTGTAGTTTGGGGCTTCTGTATAAAATCGCTTCTATTTGTAGAAACAGTAGCTAGAATGTAAAACCGGACATTTCCTCACAGTTCAGCTAAATGTGGAGTGACACAAAATTATTCAGTCTCAAGCCAGCAGAATTAAAGTGAGACAGTGAATAATCTATGTGCAATTTCCCTCTTCTGTCTCTCTCCACCCTAACCATTTTGTTTTTCTATCTCAATGCACTGGCTCTATTTCACGTGCAGGATCACATCATGAAACGTGCTCAGGGAAGCAGTGCACACACCGTTTAACTCCATGCACCGGGCTGGTAGGGGAGATAGTTTGGGCAATAGCGGCCCAGCCATCCATATTATTGACAATTTAGTAGGATGGATGTGGCAGAGGCCGGTGTCTGCAGATGCACAAAGAGCAATAGAGGTAAAATGCTGATATCCACACAAAGTGAAAAAGCAGAGTGAGACCAGCCACCTGCTAGTTTTTTACATCCGGGATTCAAAGAGAAAATTAATGCACAGTGTCACTTTTTATGTCACAACAAGGGATAAGCAGTTGAGTTTACATGGTACAAGATAGATAGATAGATAGACAGATAGACAGACAGACAGACAGATAGATAATACACCATATTTTATAGTACAAACTTATATATTTTACTGCTGCTGGGTTTTTTACACCCTGGCCATCCTATCTCACCAGCTTATCCCTGGTTTCCTTGGCGTGAAGCGACTAGGAGTTCAGCTCCTCCTGGATGGGACGCTAGTCCATGCAGGTTACCTTCCCAGTATATTTACTGGTACCTATTTATACTGCTGGGTGAACAGAGACACACTTGTGGTTAAGACCTTGCCCAGGGGTCGTAGCACTGGTGGGAGTCTAACAGGGATTCTCTTGATCATGAGCCCAGCACCCTAACCACTACACCACCGGCCCTGTTCTTGACTTTTTGATAACCAAGTCAAAAACAAAAAGTTTATTCCTTTACCGTTCTTGAATCCAGGTCATACTTGGCAAAAATCTCACACAATACATGTCGTTTATTACTATTTGTTTTAATAATCGAAATATAATCTGCTGCTTTTTTTTACTGATATATAAATTTAGACACCGCCTAAAGGCGGAGCTTTGGTAGATGTCTCTATTGATAGGTGTCTGAGATTGGTGTTATAAGAGCAGCACGGCCCCCTTAAGTGCAACTTCAGACCTGGAGGAAGTAAATAATTAGTTCTCCCCTGAGTTTTCTGATTGTGGTTTGACGTGAAAGCAAGAAAGTTTAACACCGAGTTTTCTTTTTACCGCCTTTCGCTCACTGATCTCTGCGTTCATTTGTATCACCTGTCTTGATAGTTTAATTGTCTGTTTAACAAGTTCATGTTCCAGTTAATGTTTGGTGTTTTGCTCAGTGAAATTTTTCTGCCGACCTGATTAATAATGTGGGTTTTTTTTATTCTGTGTGGGTCTGAGCGGCAACCTCTCTTTTTTAGGTTTAAGATTCATTATTAACAATGTAAAATCTGTTGGGGTTTTTTTTGTTGTTGTTGTTGTTGTTTTAATTGCTGACACAGCAGCCTTATTGGGGTGAAACAGACACAGGACGACCATCCAAGTCAAGATCCTTGCATATGAAGCTCCATTCAAGAGCTCCGCTACAAATATTCTTCAGTAACATTTAATTGTTTGCTGAGAAACTAATGTTTGGTAATCTACATTGCTTTTGTACTGATTTAACAATTTAGAAGTCAAATTTACAAAGCTTATACTTTTAAAAGGGAATGTTAAAGATTTGCACAGCACCACATTTTATCTTACAGCTTATCCCAAATTAGCACAAATGCAATTGGTATCCAAATTGTTCACATTGCACTCAATCCTTAAAGCAAAGGAAAATCTGACATAAATGTAGGAAGCATAATCCTCACCAAGGATTTTAATCCCATAATACCAGGATAATAATTCCAAACCTGGAGATTTCACCTGCAGGAATGCTAATGAACTCTGTTTCCTGGTGTCACCCAGGGGGGAGGAACAACAGCGTGAAGATACATAAGTATATTATCTGTGAAAATATTAAACTGTTCCTGATATGAATGTGAGATTTAAATACTCTTCTCAGGGTTTCTTCATCATATCATTTCTTGTGCTCATTGGGGATCTAAATCTACATCCAGATTTTGTAAAGGCGCATTGAGATTTTTTGGTGTAGCAAAATTGCTATGCAAATGAAATATAATTAAATTCATTATTATTGATGGGATGGTTTAAGGCATTTGTAAAGGAACTCACCTCATAAACGTTGAACTGACTCTGACCCCGGGCTAGCTCTCGGTAGCTGGTAGTGAATTCGCCAATAAAATCATGACTGAAAGGTAAAAATTATACAGGGTTCAGTACCCAAAACACGTGAAATAGTAGATGATCTATTGATATGCAAGACATTGAGCCATTCTTAGTGCAGATTTACCTTCCGTCTCGATCCCAATCATATACCTCGACTTTAATTGTTCTGAAAGATGCAATAATTATAAATATTAAAGAACTACAGAATAAATTAGAGCATTTCTTATTAAAGAAGTAGGTTTTGCACATGATGCAGTTGAATCTTTCGACCTATGTACACATGTCTGGTGTGGACAGTCATAGTGGCAAGACAT
>JAQMYF010000023.1:21285615-21309583 GCA_030014195.1 Neosilurus mollespiculum | reverse complement strand
AATATATAATACATACATATATATATATATATATGCCCATACTGTCTGTGTCCATTTTATATTACAGAAACTTCTATTTATTTGTGGCTCATCAATGATAAAGTGGTGGTTCAGTGGTTAAGACGCTGGGTTACTGACCCAAAGTACCACCAAGCAGCCTCTGATGGGCTCCTGAGCAAGGCCTTTATCCCTCAGGCATTCAGTTGTATAAATATGCAAGTTGCTTTGGATAAGGGCGTCTGCATTAAATGTAAAATGAAGCACAGAAACGTCTCAGACTACCTTGGAACAGAGTCCAGTCTGGTAAATCAGGCCGCCCTTCAAGAAAGTCCCTAAGTGACTAGAACAGATTCAAAATGTACTAACATGTTTCCCAGAGAGATTTCAGCACCATTCCCTTACCCTGTTCCTGTTCCTGTTCCAGAAGCTGTAATCCTCATTAGGCGAGGAGGGAGTCTTTTTATCTGCAGGGTAGCGTGAAGGTTTGTGGTGTGTTTTTCTGCATGAATGTGATCTGGGTCAGTTGTTGAATTGGGTTCTTTTCGTCTACTTTTTGATGAATATTTGATGCTTCAAGTCATATAGAAATGACTTAAATAGTAATGTCATATAACATAGAAAATTTTGATAAAAATTGGTGCAGCACTCTATGTACATCTACACCAGATAAGCCATAACATTAAGACCACCTGATTGGTCTATGGTAGAACAGCCCTATACACAGCAAACTGCAATACACCGTGTGTTCTGACTCCTTTCTATCATATCCAGTATTAACAGTTTCAGCAGTTTGTGCTACAGTAGCTCTTCTGTCGGATCAGACCAGACATACAAACCATCACTGACCACATGCATCAGTGATACTCTTGTTAGTTCTCTGGTTGTCATTTCCCTACAAAACCAGTCATTTTGGGGATTAATAAACCCAGTTGTTTTGCCTTTACAATGCAGTACTTGTCAAAGTCACTCAGATTTGCTAATTTTTTCTGCTTCCAACACATCAACTTTGAGAACTGACTGTTCACTTTCTGCCTAATACATCCCACTATGTGGCAGGTGTCACTGTAAAAAGATAATCAACGTTACTCCCATCACTTGTCAGTGCTCTTAATGTTTTTAAGGTTTTGGCTGATCAGTGAATATGCATACATTCACACACTTCAGGTACGGCAGGCTATAGTACAATATATCCTCATTAATACTCTCAAGTCAAATCATTTCTTATTCTAAAGAAAAGCTGGACAGCGCCACTGTAGTGTAGTGGTTAGCACGTGCGCCTCACTGCAAGAAGGTCCCGGGTTAGAGGCTCGGGCTCGGGAGTTTCTGTGTGGCGTTTCCATGTTTGTGTGGGTTTGCTCCGGTACTCCGGTTTCCTCCCACAGTACAAAGACATGCACATTTGGATTTTTCAAATTGCTTCTAGGTATGGGTGCAAATGTGAATGGTTGTGTGTGTGTGTGTGTGTGTATGTGTGTGTGTTCATGTGTTGGCTCTGCAATAGTCTGGCGAGCTGTTCAGGGTGTAGATGTTGGCTGAGATGGGTTCAGCCTCCCCGCAACCCTAATAGGATTAAGCGATTCAGAAAATGAGCAAGTGAGTGAGTAATAGAAAAGCTGGGTGTTACCGGCCCCAACCCCTGATATCACACTCCAGAGCCCTAAGCCAGAATATATTAGTTCATATGAAGATTCAGTGAGGTGCAAGTCAGCCTCTGTACAGTAACAAATTTAGTTACTCCCAAAATCTGCAGCTCTATGATTAAAAACTGTACTAGCTTAGATAGAACAGCACGGAATCGATAAATGCTCGATCCAAATTACATTCGGGTCAAAGGATGGTAATTACACTCGTTAAATCGCAACCTGTTGTGATGCCTGTAGCATAGCTGTTGGATGTAATTACAGCCTCCAATCACCAATATTGCACTAACAAATCCTTCCTGATTGTTTGAGCTGCTTTTTATTCATTAATAAAAAGAAAATAGGAAAAAGAAAAAAAAAATCTCAATCTTAGCTGCAGGTTTGTTCAATCAAATGAGATTTCATTAAAACTGTATGAGGCAGCGAGGTAAGTTGATCATTCTTGAAGAGAATTTTATAGCAAGTGCACTTCATGCATGCTGACTGAAATTACATCGCTACTATTAGAAAAATAAAATCCCTTTAATCAAGCATTCAGCTCAATTAATTATTCAGCAATGTAATATGTATAATAGCAAAAGAATGAAAGGAGGATGAAGCTTCGGTCCAGCGTCAATCAAACTCACAATGTCAAACTTAATATTAAAATCTCAACATAGAAAGGTGAAAATAAAGAGCACATGCTCTCAAACAAGAACCCTAAACAATGACGACGGATATTGGTGGTGTTGAGGTTAGCATGCGTGCCTCAACAGCAGGGAGGTCCTGGGTTCGAGTCCCAGGCTCGGTGAGGGTGATTCTGTGTTCAGTTTGCATAGTTTCCCTGTGCTTGTGTGGGTTACCTCTGGGAACACTGGTTTTCTTCCACAATCCAAAGACATACACAAAAGGCTAACTGGCTAGTTTGGATTGCCCCAAACTGTGAGTGTGAATGTTTTGGTTTTTGTGTGTGTGTGTGTGTGTGTGTGTGTGTGTGTGTGTGTGTGTTGTAGTGCAATGAATTGGTGAGTTGTTCAAGGTGCACCCCGCCCTTCGCCCTTAGACAGCTGAGATTGGCTCCATCTTCCCTGCGACCCTAATCAGAATAAGTGGTACGCATAATAAATGAATGCAACCCCACATTTTTAAACTACTGAATGAATGAAGTTTTCAAGAGATTTCATCTTGAAGAACATTTCAAGTACTTTGTGTGCCTCATTGATCAAAGTGTTAAAGGAAATGAGAAAGAAAATCACCTGAGCACTGAGTGAAAAACCAATCACTGGAAAATGTGAGCTGAAAATACTGCATGACTCATAAACTCTGTTTCGATTACATTATAAAAATATATAGCCTGATTTTTTTTAAACATTATTATAGATGCACGATTAATGGTGAATTAATTCAGGCATGTACGGTGTGTTAAATTCATAAGCCGTTCCATTGAACCATTGTGTGAAAGCCCACCTTCTTTATACACACAACTACCCTTTCATGGTCACATTGTACCTCCACTACACACACCCATACACCCACACACAGCCCAGCGCTGTCACTCCGTGGCTCCTTTCTTCTCCCACACGTTGCTCTTTTTATCATCAAAACCTTCTTACTGCGTCATAATTAATGCCCTGTCTAATTTCTGCTAGATTAAAGGCAACACATTAAAAGCAGCAGAGAATAGCAGCGGAAACTGAAAACACAGCATAGATGGGGCTTTTGTGTGAGAGGAAAAGGAGAGGTGGTGTTCTTAGATATTAAATCTTGGAAGAGAAGAAAAACAGCATTGTGCATTGAGTATTCACAGGCCTGACGCTATACCACACAGGATAAGGTTTTGGCATAATAAGGAAATTGAGGACAGTAAAGCACCAATTAAACACAATAAAAAGCAGTCCGAAGCTTAGGTTTAGCTTTGAAACGAACAGCTGACAGGCGTTCAACATTATGTGCAGTCCAGAAAAAGACTGCCGAAAGGAAAACCTCGGAATTTTGTTATCCAGGGTCCTATTATCTGCTTTGCACTGGGGACAAGTTAGTGAGCTAGAATGCGCTAACCCAAAACAAGAGAAAAGGAATTGGCTGCATCCCAATGTACATACTTCAATCCTTACAAACACATTACCTCTTCGCAACATGTGACGTTTTATTTGTGATATTACTGCGTAGGCCAAAGCCGAGAACTCCAAACCAAAGAGTGGCGATAACGTGCTAGTACAGGCCGCAATCACAAATAAAAGACAAAAAAACAAACTAACAATGGTGGTGCTCTTACATCATAGAAATAAAATTCAGTTTTGGTCACTGCCGAAGGAGTTCCCGATAGATATCTCTACTGATAGCTGTCTGAGGCTGGTGTCATAAGAGTAGTGCAGCTCCTTTAAGGCCTATATCAATTACAGCTCTGGAGAAAAGACATAAATAAGTAAATAAATAATTAAATAAATCTTCCCTGTGTTTTCCAACTACAGTCTGAAGCAAAAGCAGGAAAGGTTAACACTGAGTTTTCTTTTCACCGTCTTTCACTCACTCATGTCCGCCTTCATTTGTATCACCTCTCTTGTTAATTTAATTGACCGTTTAACAAGTTGATGTTACGTACTCCCTTTAATGTTTGGCGCTTTGTTCGATGAAAGTTTGTCTGCATAGTACCTTAGACAGACTGTGTGTTTTTTATTCTGTGTGAGTCAGAACTGTAGTATATGAGCCCCTATTTTTTGGGTTTTAGTTTCACTATTAATAATAAATCTGTGTTTTTTTATTGCTGCCTGCTGTCATGCCAATCAGCAGCAACTTGGTGAAGCGGCAGCCTTATTGGGTTTCATGTGGTGGGCATGCACGGACACGGGACAACCATTCAAATCATGTTCTATTATAACACAACAGGTTTTTTATGGCATTTCACAACATCAGTTTAATGTCATCTGTTACATGGGTTATTCCTGCAATATAAAGTGATACTGTCACAATATCTCAGGAAAGTGGTGGAAACGTCTGCACAATATAGCAGCAACTGACAACAACACTTTGGAATTTCAGTTTGTAAGTTGCTGCAATGAATAAAGTTACAAAAATAACATTGCAGCAAGTTTCTAGCAACAACACAAAAAGCAGTTATATAAAATGTACTCATAAATAATCAATAGGAATCTAATGGTAGTTGAATGCTACCCAGGTGGTCCAGGTTATGATACACTTATGATACATTTACACTACTTTAGCTTTATGATTCATGATATATATATATATATATATATATATATATATATATATATATATATATATATATATATATATATATATATTCATATGTACATATATATATACATATGAAATGCATTAAACAATCGGTACTTGCTCAATTGTGATATGAACAATGGAATCTGTTTAAATAAAGGTATTTATTAATGATCTGTGTCCTCAGTCCTCGCTGGCATACTCACAAAACGTACTAGAGTAACAGTTTATAGTAGGTTCTTCACCAATGTATACCAAGCATTATACCCAGCATAGTGCTTGGCACAACCACCTCATGGCTCAGGGAGGTAATTTCTGCATGGAGTTTGTATGTTCTTCCCATGCTTGTGTGGGTTTCCTCCGGGTACTCAGTTTTCCTCCCACAGTCCAAAGGCATGCACATTAGGCTAACTGGCTGTTCCAAATTGCCCCTAGGTGTAAATGTGAGTATGAATGGTTGTGTATGTTCCCCTGTGATGGTCTGATGAGCTGTTCAGGGTAACCTTTCCTTTGGCCAGTGTCGGGTGAGATAGGCTCCAGCCTCCCTGCAACCCTAAGGGTTGGAGTAAGCTGTTCAGCAAATGAGTGTGAGCGAGGTAAGCAGATGCAGGTCTATCTCTAAGGTTCCTTTCAATGGTGTCCGATGTGCTTATAATAACATTTTGAGTCTGCCATTGGCAAGAAGAAGCACTATATTTTGTTATCGTTTTGCAGCATTCCAACTCAATTCTGGACTGATTTCTATCATGTTTTTATAGACTGATTTCTATTTTTTTTTCCCTATTATAAAAAATTTGAAAGAAAAGATGGGAAAATGGTGCCTCAGTTTAAAAAAATTAATAAATAAAAATATTTATGTGACAGAAGGCAGAGGAACGGAAAAAAACACCTACATTGCAAAAAATATCTTCAATATCAATTTAGTTGTCGTCTCTACTTGGACAGGCTTCCCACAGAATGTTATTAATACCTTCCTGTGACCTGACATTGTTATGATGTCAGAAATGACAAAGTCCATCACCATGCAGGCTGAAGGGCAAGCTGTTCGCCTAAGGATTCAGCAGCTTCTCAGGGTAAAGAAAGAGAAAAGCTCGAGCAACCTCAGATGTGTCGCTTCACACACAACACCTTAAGCCTTAAAGCGAATGGCCTACAATAGCAGAAATCCACACTGGACACCATGTTTGCTGAGAGGTTTTTTTTTTTTTACTATTTTTTTAGTTTGGATCTGTTCGCATGGCTTTTATTTATCCCAGGGAATAACAACTACAATAACAAAAATCTATATAAATATAACATCAAAAGTTTCTGAATTTTTTTGAAAAGCTGCTGCACCGTACAGTCCAGCACCTCCACACTCTCAGAGGAAGACATGAAGCATTCCATTCTTCTAAGTCTGCTACAACTGTGAAAACTCTTGCTATATCTAGTGGCATGTAGGTGAGAGAACAATGACAATGCAGCAGTTTTTTGCTCTCAGAGGGCCCTTGGTAGGAAACACTGAGCTTCATCTTTACACACCCTCCAAATTTCTTTGACGTACAGTTAGACTGGGAAAAATTTAGCCTGTTGTCAGGCTGTGTTGGTCCCCAGAGTAAATGGTTAGTACTGCACATTAATCAGCGACAAACACTGTAGCCACAAACACAAACTTACAACACATACTATACATGCACTGGAATATTTCTTTCTAATGCAAATCTACAATATATATATATATATATACAGTCAACAAAAATATAAATGCAACACTTTTGTTTTTGCTCCCATGTTTCATGAGCTGAACTCAAAGATCTAAAACTTTTTCTATGTACACAAAAGGCCTATTTCTCTCAAACATTATTCCCAAATCTGTCTAAATCTGTGTTAGTGGCCACTTCTCCTTTGCCAGGATAATCCTTCACCTCACAGGTGTGGCATATCAAGATGCTGATTAGACACATGAATATTGCACAGGTGTGACTTAGGCTGGCCACAATAAAAGGCCACTCTAAAATGTGCAGTTTTATCACACAGCACAAAGCCACAGATGTCGCAAGTTTTGAGGAACCGAGCAATTGGCATGCTGACTACAGGAATGTCCACCAGAGCTGTTGCCCGTGAATTGAATGCTCATTTCTCTACCATAAGCCGTCTCCAAAGGCGTTTCAGAGAATTTGGCAGTACATCCAACCGGTCTCACAACCGCAGACCACGTGTAACCACAGCAGTTCAGGACCTCCACATCCAGCATCTTCACCTCCAAGATCGTCTACTATCATTTTACAAGATAGTTTACGTGTAAAACGGTGAAGAGCATGCTGAACATGCCTTCATAGGCAGTGAATGCACTTCCTTTTCTGCATTTAACTGGAATGGGCAGCAAGGTGGGGTAGTGAGTAGCACGCTCACCTTGCAGCAAGAAGGTCCTGGTTTTCAGCCCCATGGCCAGTGAGGGCATTTCAGTGTGGAATTTGCATTAGCACTTACTCACTCACTTGCTGAACTGCTTAATCCTATTAGGGTCATGGGGAGGCTGGAGCCTAGCTCAGCCGACACTGGACAAGGGCAAGGTGCACTCTAAACAGCTTGCCAAACCATTGCAGGGCAACACACACAAAGATTTACACTCACCCTCACACCTAGGAACAATTTGGAACAGCCAGTTAGCCTAATGTGCATGTCTTTGGAATGTGGAAAGAAACCGGAGTACCCGAAGGAAACATCCAAACATGGGGAGAACATGCAAACTCCATGCTGAAACGCCTGAGCCCGGTACTCAAACCCAAGACTTTCTTTCTGTGAGGTGGACATGCTAACCACTACACTACTGTTTCGCCCTATATTAGCAATCACCTGAAATAAATAATGGAGCTACTTTGCCCAGATGGCGCGATGTGGTTGGGTGGAAACACTACATGGTGGCCTTGTGGGGCAGGTGCGTGATTGTTAAGTGGGTTAAAACAAACCACAAAATATGTAGAAAAGTGAATCTTTTCTCCAGTTGCACTAAACCATGTGTTCTTTAATTGAGCTACAAAAATTTCATTCCCAGAAATGCAAAACAGCACAGCAGGTTACACTGATATGAAAACAGATTGGATACAGTTATTAAAGGTGGCCAAACATCTTACTAAAGAATGTTTATATCATCATCTGAGAGATTTAAAACTTTTTAAACAAAATTAAATTTTGTTCCTGCATTACCAAAATGAGTTTCTAATTTAAACCATCTGTATGAAATACTTTTGGTTTGTTTGTTATTGGGTTTGGGTTGGATTTTACACTGCACATAATTAACAATCAACAAAACAACCCAGGCTGAAAATGTCCTCAGAAATATGTTGAGGGGAAAACTTTGGCCAATTGTGCATAGTAATAATAAAGATTACCTGTGCATGAAGAACATGGACCCGGGGAATGATGAGATCATTATAGAAACTGTTTAAAACTCTTACAAATCCACTGTTTATTTATTTTTTAATTGTTTATTTTTTTGTCAAATCTCCTAAGCACAATACCTTTCGACAGTCCTACAGCTCTGACTTCTAGCCAGCATCACAATATGCATGATTTTTTTTCTCCACTTCAAGCAGGTAGGATGGTTATGGTTTAAATCGCTTTCTCATTTGGCATCACCCTCACCTTGGCTGTCTGAGCAAGCTGGACCGAATCCACGTCACTCAGAGGTTCTCAGAGTAGTTGTTTTAACTGCTGCTGTGTTCTCACCCTCTTTAACGTACCACACCATGGTTGAAAAACAAACCAGGGTTGCATTTAAATTTTACACGCAGCATGCTATATGAAACTGTTTTTCCGCACCTCATTGTTTCCCTTTCTCCTTTTTTTTTTTTTTTTTTTTTTTTTTTTGCTGTTTGAATATGTATTGTGGCCATGCTGTTGTTATGTAATACGTTTTTTTCATTATTTTGAACTTCAAAGCTAGCAAGCTATAATTTCTAATCTTACTCACTCATTACCATCTCTGCATCATTAACTCTGCAGTTCTGACACTGCATTAGCTTTCTAATTAGGAAAGCAGCATGTGCACACATAGGCATATCTCACTGTCTTTCAATTATTCACATTGTCACAGGAATAATAGATTTTTACAATTCTCCTATCTGTTTCAGAATTATTAGTATATAGTCACATCCTGGTTGTAAAGATAAATATAATCCAAGATACTTACTTAATGTTGTTGCAAGATTAACTAGGAATAGGACCATTAATAAAACGTGCAGGCCATCAACTTATAGCAGTGACGACCCGATTATCTCTTTTAATGTTAAAATGAAAAATAACAGGCAAAAAATTAATTATATGAACATAAAAATAAAAATACCACTATCAGATCAGCAGCTAGAATGTTGTAGCCCCCCTTCAAGAGACAGCTGACCTCATCAATTTCCTCATCAAAATCATCAACCTGTGTGCTAGATCCAGAACTACTTGCTTCTCTAAACAGACACTATCAGAAATGACCAATCCTTTATTTACTTAGCACTGGTTATGTACCTAAATCCTTTTAACTAGCAATTATAAAACCTCTGATAACCTCTGATGAGGAATAACATTCATGAAACGTATCACTCAGGATTTAAGCCTCATCATAACTCAGAGACAGTTAAAGATGTTAAAGATGGTAAATTAGCTACTGCTGGCCTCTGACCAGGGCTTTGTCTTCTTGCATGTGTTACTTGACCTAAGTTTATTTTTTGACACTGTTGAGCATACTAATCTCCTTAATAGATTACAAAATACTCTTGGAGTTAAGCAAACAGCCCTCTCCAGGTTTAGATCTCATTCAACTGACCATTATCAATTTGAGGATGTACATGGTGATTTCTCTGTACTTACCAATGTTAGGTTTGGTGTTCCACAAGGTTCTGTTCTAGGCCTGTTCCTTTTTACTCTATACATGCTCTCTTTGGATAATATTATTCATGATCATTATATTCACTCCCACTGTTACGCTGATGACATACAGTTGTATATTTTAGCAAAGTCAGATGAGAGACACCAGCTTAATAAAGCTGAGAATTGTGTAAAGGACTTTAGACACAAGATGCTTACTAACTTCCTCTTATTAAACTCTGATTACACAGAAATATTTGTGCTCGGGCCTCAGGCAGCTAGGAATAAGCTTTCTGATTTATGTAGTAACTTTTGGTGTTTCAGTTTTAACAAGTGCAGCAGTAAAGAACCTTGGTATTATTACTGATCCCGGTCTTTCATCACAAGTATATTGCTAAAATAGGAAATATGATGTCGCTGCATGATGCGGAAAAAACTTGTTCATGCATTTGTTACCTCATGATTAGACTATTGTAAAGCGTTACTGTCTGAATATTCTAATAGATGAACAAACAAGCACCAATTATTGCAGAATGCAGTGGTGCAAGCGTCCTTACTCGAACCAGTCTCAGTGTTTACGACTAGGCTGAAAGCTTACTTGTTTAGTCAGGGATTTTGTTAATACCCTTTAATTGGTTAAATGACAAATCTGGGGGTTCTCGGCATGGAGAGTTCTGGTAAACTGGGATGTTTGGATGCTTTTACTCTCCCAGTCTCACATGCTCTCTCTCAGGTCCGTTGACAGTAGAGTGGCTGATTGCCTTCTTACAGGGTCACATGACTGTCTACTTTCTGGTTTTCTCTTTTTAGTTATGTTGTCATAGTCAGTTATGTGAGACTTATTACTTGGAATGAATGAATGAGGAAAAACACCACTATTTCAGATAAAGTCACCAGTCTGGGAACTTGACTCAACATGTGGTGACCATCAGGCCAAAAATTTCAGTTCCCTCATTAAGTGTCAACAGATTCTTTAGCTTACAGTATGGTGAGAGTGAGAATACTCCCTTTTACAAGCTATGGTAATATTTCTGTGGACAACGTGCTTGAACTAGACATGTTTGTAGATCTAGCCCATTACTAATGTGAGACACTGTTATGGTTTTTCTTTTAGTATTTTAAGGACATTTAAATTGCACTTTTTATGGACTTTTAGTGCTGCTTAAGCAGGAAGCATATATCACTGTCTCACTCACCAGCAGTCATTTATTTTCCTTTATGTTTTTGCTCTATTAAAAGTTAGTAATTGTCCAAAAAATATTTTAACATTGGTTTCATTTTAACTTCAGTGGTGCACATAATGCTCACAGCACATTACCCTTTACATGATTAAAAATTCATGATACATTTTTACCAACACATAGTTCATTTTTGAATAGTCATTATTATTTTATAAATAGGTTAGCTAATTCATTATAAAAATGTTCTTAAAATTACGAATATTATTTAAACGACTTTACTATTAGTAAAATATAAAATTTAAAATTTAAAATTTTATGTTTAATTGTTAGTCCCTTTCCAACCAGAACCATTTTATGTGAAAACATATTACTGATGTGCTTGGTCTGTTTATTAGCTTTATTATAGCAGTAAGGCGGCACAGTTGCACAGTGGTTAGCACTTCCATCTCACAGCAGGAAGGTCGTGGGTCCAAGTCCCTGGCTTGGTAAGGGCATTTCTGTGTGAAGCCTGCATGTTCTCCCTTGCATAGGTTTCTTCCGGATTTTCCAGGTTTTCTCCCACAGTCCAAAAACATGCACATTAGGTTAACTGGCAGTTCCAAATAGCATGTCTCAAAACATGAATTGAATCTGCTGAAAAGTTTGCAAATAATTTGTGGTCTTTTGCTCCATCAAGTTGCAACATCAAGTAACTATTTTATTTCAGGGTTTTCTTGCAACCATAAAAGTGTTACACCATAACAAGTGAGGAAAAAGCTTTACAACATAAAGTTTTTTAATGGTTGTTTCTATAGCAATGGACTCGTCCGACCAGTGAGCTGTAGCTTCCGACTCACTTCATAAATGCACTCTATAAGGAAACACATAATGGGTTCTACACACTACCTAATGCAATTGATAGTCAATAAAAAGCCATTTAGTGGCTCACCTTGCTAGCGATCTTTCCTGAGGTTTAGTCAATAAGGCTTTTATGAGTGTTTGTTTGGTTTCCATTATAGTTCACAAATATTCATCAATAGAAGTTAAAGCCAAAGCAAAAGACATTAATAATGTATAAGTCTGAGTGCTATAGATAACATAATAAACTACAGAGATATTACATGTAGCTGCCCTGTTTCGTATAGATTCATATTAAAAAAATAAGAGGTATACACGTATACACGTGCAATACAGTGGAATCTCTTGTGTACTGACCCTAGTCCTAAAAACTGTAACACAAGAGAGAAAATGTTTCATCTAGTTACTATTTGGGTGAAAGTAGGAGTACCAAACATCCAAAAAGAGAAAGGAGTGGCAAAATCTTCAGACTCTAATTTTCATTGTGCACTCGAGGAATCATCAGATTAGTTTAAAACACTAGAAAGGTTTCACTAGAACACATTTAAATGCTTCAGTCAGTCAGTTCAGCAGGTGGTGTAAGACGAAGAGAGGTAAGTCACCACAAAGTAATATTTTACAGCATGAGCGTCTCTTTCCTCTGAACCGCCAATTTAATATAGGAATCAAAAGTAAGGAGGACTAGTCATGGCGCTTTTTGAATCTCAGCATTGTGATGACAGTGGTCAAAAGTGCGAGACAATTGTACCACTTAAAAACCTGTAACTGACAAGTCACAACCTTCATAGCACAGACAATGAGTGTGGACATATGATAGATGAATGTGCCTAGGCTTGGGTTGCAAAAGTCAAAACAGCAAGATGAGTGATTTGTTCTGCTGGCAAAAATGCCCTTTAAATAACATGTGGAATCATAGGGACCTAAGAAATATAAATACATTACATCAATTCACTTACATCACTGTCCTTATTTAGGTTACCTACCATTTATAAACATGGAGTTGATTATGTATTTATGACATCATTGATTGTAAGCTACTACACACTCATTTATGTTTGACAACAAAAATCCATCCATCCATCGATGAGCAGACCTGCTTAATCCAACTAGGGATGCAGGGAGGCGACTGCTGCGGGCTACACCCTGAACAGCTAGCCAGACCATTACAGGGCCAACAAACACAACCATTTACACTCACACATAGGGTCAATTTGGAACAGCCAGTTAGCCTAATGTACATGTTTTATGACTGTGGGGGGAAGCTGGAGTATCCAGATGAAATCCATGCAAGCACAAGGAGAACATGCAAGCTGAACACAGAAACATCCTCAACAAGCCCAGAACCGGAACCCAGGAATATAGTAACCTAAATGCTCAGTTGAGCAAATAGTTCAACAGAGACGGCATCCCAGGTTTTTTTATTATTACTAATAGTATTGTTTTTTGTTAAGCGCACCATTTTTCGAATTGTTTGAATACTGAAAGAATGCGCATTGCTGCGTCAAACCCAAGCCTATGTTACACAGAGAATGTAGGCTGTGTGTGTCACCTCCACCATTCCTATGCTTACAACTCACATGGTACAGTCCATCAACACAGAGTGCGGATTGAGGGCCCGCTACATCGGCTTATCGACATCAGCGCTAATAAATCCATGAAATCTTAATGTAGTATTCTGAAATATAATAGGCTTCTGGACATACCCCAAAGTCTTTCTTAGGATATTGATTGAAAATGGTTAGGTGTGGAAGAAAAAATGAAGAAAAAAAGGAGAAAGGAGGAAACACATATCCACCAAAATGCCGAATAATAATAAGAGCAAAGGTAACTAACTCTTCTGTTAGCTCTTCAAAACAAAGATTTGATTGTAGTATTTGTTGAAAAATATTTTAAATAAAATTTTGCCTAATTTAACACCCATAATCAGTCAATTATCACTCAGAAGAAATTTAAAAACATTAGGGTAAATATACGTCCTGCCAGTCTCCTCCAAAATGATCCTCGATCAGTCACAGCTTCAGAAATACCACCAACCCACCCATCGGAGCAAAATAATTTAAATGACCTCTAACCCTTGTTTTGATGTCATTGTACTCACCCAAGAGTTTTCTCCAATCGACTTGCAGGTGAACCAACGATCTCGCCCAGTGTGCAAAACATCTGCCCAAGAAAATCCTGGAGAAACAGTGGGAGGGATGGGGAGACAAACAGGAAAACAGGGTGGTGGACATGTACATACAGTAGATGAGATACAGGGGTTAAACAGATTCCCAGTGTTCCCACAGCTCTCTACTCTATCTACAATAGTAAAAAAAAAAAAAAGGCTTTAGACGTACGTTGGACTCTGAGGGCTTCCGTGAAGGAGGGCAGGCAGCCATGTTAACAACAGAGCACAGCATGTAACAGAAAACATAAGACACAAACAAAACGGTGGCCACACCAAGGCCAGGAGACACCATTACTGCACAACCAATGACTTTCAAATCAGGACAGAGGAAATGAGGTAAACTGCTGTCGGTGAAAGCTAGGTGAAAACCAAACATGCATCCATTGAGATGAGGACAGAACGATGTGGAGAAAAACATGCAAGTCAAAATGTATCCAAATATATAGTATGTTAATCTAGGATGACTCTATTGAGTACTTTTTGCTTCCACTAGAATCTAAGCAACCATTTGCTTCTGAAATGCACAGATAAAATAAAGTATAATCGGATATAAAAGGCTTTTAAATTATAGTATGGGTGTGGATTCAAAAAGCATCAATAATCTGCATACGGGCAAAGGGGCCCATTCACTTACCGGGAATATTCAATACATGTGTAATACAGTGGAATCTCTTGGAAATAAAATCAGACACAATGGCTTTCTGAAACCATTTGCTTACTGCTGTACATGGGTGTCAGTAACCCCTGCACCATTCACAATGATATTAGTAATCATCGCTATCTTGAGGCGAGAGCAGAACACAAAAGGCTCCCGTGATGGTGCCCATCCGCACAGACATAGAGGATGTAAGTGAAAAATTGGGAAACATGTCGAATGTGTGTGTGTGTGTGTGTGCGTGTGTTGGGGGAGGGGGGTCAAGTAAAATACGCTATGCTAGTTTTATGTCTCTTGAAACCGTATGCCTTCCTCTGTTTCTTAACACTTGATCTCAATCTTTTCCACCTTCTGCAAAACAGTGTTGCACTGACAAGTTATCATGCATGCTCAGCCTTGTTATTGTTATTGTAAACAGACAAAAAACCAAAGCAATATGTAAAACAGGGGAATTAGAGATACTAAGACCGTGAGCAGGGGTGTTTTCACAGGGAACCCTGTATATTCAGCCAAAATTAACTGATAATAGAAGATAAAACACATAGGAAGTAGAGGCTCAGAGGTTAAGGCTCTGGGTTACTGATCAGAAGGTCAGGGGTTCAATCCCCAGCACCACAATGCTGCTACTGTTCAGCCCTTGAGTGAAGCCCTTAACCTTCACTTGCTTAGTTGTGTTAAACGGATAAATATAAGTTGGATAAGAGTGTCTGCGAAATGCCATAAATGTTATATAGGCTATGAATAAATGTTCGTAGGCTATTGAGTAGTGAATGGACACCTTTAAGGACAGAAAAAAAATAGGTGGCTTAAATTGCTAAATACTTATATGAAATAATCTTAAATGATTTTTAAATGTTCAGTTACAATCAACATTACATTTGGATACTGGGTATTATTTTTGATTTGCATTTAAACATCTCCACATGTTGGGATGAGTAATACTCACATGCTTCGAGAGATCTGGACTTTTAGAGTCAACATCATATCTGAAATAAAATAATAATAATAATAATAATAATAATAATAATAATGTACCATTTAAAATTAGCACCTTTAACTTCTCTCTGTGTTAACAGTGTTTCTTTTCCATATTCCTTTTCATAATACTTTTCCACATGATAATAATATTAAATAAGAAAAGAAGCGTAGAAGATTGAAAATCAGGACAGCTCAAATCAGGAACCTTGAAATATTTGAATGGATTAGTTTCACCTCTGGGTTAATTGAGAGCTTGAACTAAGGATGATGTCTTTCCTCTTACACAAAGACATCTGGCAGCGGGTCATAAAATAGAGCACTATCAGTTTATTAAGGAGGGCTATAAAAGCAGCATTTAGTGGGATTTTAAAGAGGCTTTTAAGCCTTTAGAGTTGAGTCGGTGTGAAAAGAGGCTGCATCTGGAATAAATATAGAAAATCACAGCGAACTCCATTTAACCTCTACAAACTTATAAGTGAGTCAGCAACGTGGTGTAGTGGTTAGCATGTCCACCTCACAGGAAGGAGGTCCTGGGTTCGAGTACTGGGCTCAGCAAGGGTGTTTCTATGTGGAGTTGGCATGTTCTCCCTGTGCTTGCGTGTGGTTCCTCTGGATACTCCGGTTTCCTCCCACAGTCCAAAGACATGCACATTATGTTAATTGGCTGTTTGAAATTGCCCCTATGTGTGAGTGTGAATGGTTGTGTCTGTGTTGCCCTGCGATTGTCTGATGAACTGTTCAGGGTGACGCCACCTTCGCCCAGTGAGGCTCCGGCCTCCCCGTGCCCTAATAGTAGGATTAAGCGGTTCGACAAATTACTTGCATATATTTGTTAAATAGTCTTGCAAATCAAAAGGAGTCGAGAGTTTTTAAGTCCAATATGAAATGGAAATGGATTGCATCATGGACACTCTTGAGATCTTGTTGGTCTGAACAGTTTTCAAAGACTAAGATCGCATTACAAACCCCTAACAAACCGAATGTATGAACCCAATTCAGGTCTAGTATCCTTTGTAAACCAAAATTCCATCTATATGAATGATTATGTCTTGCTTGATAGTACCATTCATGATACTTAGGCTATTTTATTTAAACATCCATGACACTGCCCCTTTAAACTAAGAGGCGTGGTGCAAAAGAATTTATTAGTAAAAAACTGTACAAAAGGAACAACTCACAAGTCAAATCGAAGGTTCTGTTTCTCTTCGAAGAAGTAGTCAAGGATGAACTTTCGGACAAAGTCCGGATTTAGCGTGTTGTCAATCACCTCGGTTCTGCCAAACTGGAGAATGAATGGCGGGCAGCAGGGTGATCAGGGAAAGGGAGACAGTGAGAAGTGAGAATAGAGAAAAAGAGAGAGGGTTAGGAGAAGACAGAGAAAATGAGGAAAAAGAAACACAGAGGTGAGATACTGGGGAACAAAGTGTTAATCACAGGAAATGCTTTCTTTTCCCCAATTACAAGGCAGTATAAGTACTTTTTTCTAGCTCTCCGAATCTTCCTCTCACTCTCCCTTCTTCCTGTGAGACAGCTTGAGTTGCCGAAGCACGATTGGCCAGAGGCAGATCACAGTCCTGTGTTCCAGGGCTAATTACAGCTATGAGCCCACTCATCGAGCTCAAGAGCACAGGAGATTGGCGACAATTACACCTGCTTAATTAGGGGCTCTTTCAGCTAATACTGGCCCTAAATTCCAGCAAAAAGCAGCTTGGAATGTGCTTCTCCATTATTTTGCCACACTTGTCTTGGCAAACCCGACAAAATAATTGGATCAAACCCCTCCCCTAAAAATTACCACCAAGATCACTAAAAGGAACTTCTCACATACTGAACGGCTCGCCCAAGCTTTACACGCTAACACTCAGCATGGTTAGTTTCCATAAGATTAGCATAAATTACTTAGTGTGAGGCAAATATTTTCATTTACTCTATCGTAATTAAAAAGAATTAAAAAGCCGCCAGTATCTTAGACTCTGCAGATGTTATCTGGGAGTCATTAGGAAGTTCATTTTTATGTCATCTGATAATATAGCTTAAATGAGATAACAGAATCAAAGTGTCTTCAGGTCATTACTCCACATGTTAGACATCTCTTAGGTTAGTATCTCACAGAGCGGCTAATGCTGATGAATGTATCGAATTTTGGGTTTTGTCTGGGTTCGTAAATGGTTGCAAAACACTTTGCAAACAATTTTTAGGGCCGCAAACAGTTTTTCTTGGAAAATTAATCTTTCCACAAGCAGTTGTAAGCATCTGCAATTTGTTGTAACACGGGTCGCTAGAATTCTTTTTGGTCATTTTTTTATAGGGTTTTATAGGATCAATCAATAGGAGTAAGGGTGGTTCAATTCTAAAATTTGCCTGACATTCACCTGGCATTTTACCATGATTTGGCAAAAGGTGCCAAACGTTAAAAAACAGTGGCAAAAGAGTGGCTAATAGCTAAACATCACAAACACTGCTGCTAACATTTGATAACAGTCACTAATGTTTGCCAACTGTCTTTCACTAACATTTACATGAATGTTGTACATGAACCTTGGATTTTTGTCAGCAGTTATCATAAAATTTGGCTAATCCAAAAATCACAATGTCAGCATTTGCTTCGCTGTGAAAAACAGGCTTAAAAACCTAAAAGATCTAAAGTGGACTGTTTTTTTTTTACTTTTTTTTAGTTCAAGTCCTTGGTCACCATGAGGATGATTCATCTGTCCTTCCTCTGTACAAACAGCAACCTTCTCATTTTTTTTTAACCTTCTATTAAGTGCAGCAAAATGTCTGTAGAATTACCGATGGGGGGGAAAAAACACGTATAATAACCCTTCATTTCATGACATGTTTCACCTCCTTCACTAGACTTAAAACACAGTGATGCTCACATGCTAGAGTACGCAGTGTGGTTCCTCCATGTGAGTACCATTCCATTTTCTGTCTGACACAAACACTATTATTTATTGTTTTTCCCTGTTCAAGATCCAATAAAAAACTACTGTGCTCTTTATGCATATAAACACCTTATTCTTTAAATCACTAACAAAGATAGCACATAAAAAAATCTCATCCATATACACTAAATGACCTTAAGTATATGGACTCCTGACCTTCCCACTGTCATGTGGTTCTTCCCCAAAGTGTCATCTAAAAGTTAAAAGCACTCTGTATAAGATGTCTAAATACATTTGTCAGATTGTGGTGGTAATTTTAAGTTGAAATAAGTAACTAGTGACTAGTCGTTCATAAAGAGTATACCATTGGGTTGCCATCAGCATGTTTCTGCCCAGCGATGGCCTAGTGAGCCGTCCAGGGCGTATTCTGCCCTCGCCCAGGGTCGGCTGAGATGGGCGTCTGCCTCCCCGTGACCCTAATTAGGGTAAAGCTAATTCAGAAAATGAATGATGAATGAGGATATGAGCAACTAATCAATAAATATCATGTTGAGTGAACTATTCTATTCAGCAACAGCTACCCAGCCTGAGGCGCATAATTGTTTTGGTATATACTACACAGGAGCATAATAAGCAAACTTAAGCCAGATTTTTATAGATTTTAAAAAGACACTGTTAGCTACACAATGCTTACTTCTGTCATAGTCTTTAGTATATACTACACAGAAACATTAAGAAAGCAAACTAAAACAAGATTTTTATAGTTTATTTCTACATTTTTTAGCCATGGCAGCTGCAGGACAGGTAAGTCTAAATACTCCAAGGGCATAAGTGCTGTGAAGGTAATTTTATCCTGTTTTTAAACACACTCAACGTTTTAAGTATATACTACATGGGATTACAATAAAAACAAAGTGAAAGAAGAATCTGATGGCTTATTACTCCATTTTTAAAGTGTGACAGTGATGATGCCACCTGATCCAAGTCACTGTGACAAACCATGGGTGTCCTTCATTTTACTTCAAGCACTATCGTTTTGGGATAATGTTTAAAAATCCGCACATAGTGGACCAATCAGATTGCGACGTACCCTTGTTGTATATACTAATCTAAAATAATGAGATAATATAATGGTGGCCCGGTGGTTAAGGTGCTGGATTACTGATCCGAAGGTCGGGGGTTCAAGACCCACTATCACCGGGTTGTCACTGCTGTCCCCAGTGCAGCTAACTGGGTTATCTAACTGTGGTGAGAGGCATGACAAAAAAAAAAAAAAACATTGCTGACTTTCGTAAAGAGTAGGCTGCCGTCAGCGTGTTTCTACTCTGCGATGGCCTGGCTCAGGGTGTGGTCGGCTGAGATGGGCACCAGCCTCCCCGCAACACTAATTAGGATTAAGCAGTTTAATAAATGAATGAACTATATTAGCATGTACTCAAAGGTAAATACTTTTTAAATAATGAGTTGGTAAATGCCCCTAGGTTTGAGTGTGAGGGTGAATAATTGTGTGTGTTGCCCTGCAATGGATTAGCAAGTTGTTCATGGTGTATCCAGACTTGGCCCAGGGTTGGCTGAGATAGACTTAAGCCTAGCCGTGACCCTGCTAGAAGTCAGTGGTTCAGCAAATGAATGAATGAATGCATTGTTAAGTGAAAATACCCACACAGAATTCCATAAGTTCATAAGTACAGTGAATTAAACTACAGAATGAAAAATTCAGGGCACGGCCGTGAAATCAAGATGACAATGTTATATCAGTTTCTGTGACCCACATGAATGTGCGCTGAGCTCTAATGTCAGTTGTTGTGTTTGCTCCAGTACTATGGCTCTATAGGCACATCCATTAAATACCAAAATAATAATAATTTGGGACAAATTTACTTCCTGCCCAAAATCATAAACACCACTGAATGCCATTCATTTTTACTACTTACTGCCTTTTTACAGCTTAGCCATGTAGTGTTTGTTTGTATTTCTTGCACATAGTGTATTGGGGGCTGGTGGTGTAGTG
The DNA here is from genome assembly GCA_030014195.1 of Neosilurus mollespiculum. Lineage (NCBI taxonomy): Eukaryota > Metazoa > Chordata > Actinopteri > Siluriformes > Plotosidae > Neosilurus > Neosilurus mollespiculum. Next base: position 21,289,177 of record JAQMYF010000023.1, on the reverse strand, counting down.
GTTGGGATGCTGGGCTTATGATTGAGAGGCTGTGGGTTTAAATCCCCGTTAGATTCCTGCCATGATAAGACCCCTGGACAAGGTCTTAACCACAAGTGTGTCCACCCAGCACCCAACAAATAGCTACCAACAAGATGAAAGAAGGCTTCACGGTCAGTGTATAACCCCAATCCTACCTCTGTAGCATAACACTGTGAAAAAGCACACACTCATAGTTGCTATTTAAATCATTTCATTTGCACAGTTGTACGTAGGCTTTCTGTTTCTTATTGTGGAAAAGATACTAATTAGAGAATAAACAGTAGTGCTGTGGTAAATACCACACCATGTAGAACATAGTACTCACTGCAGCCTCTGAGTTAAAACCTGCTCTATATTAAGGCAGCGTTTATTATTGTGTAATTATTGGTGCAGGCTTGTAATTGCATCTTCTAATTACTCATACAAATGTTCAGACGTAGAGAATTGTAGAGAGAAGTGGCGGTACAAATGGTTTCACCTGTGCTAAAATCAAATATGTTGAAGGGGTTTGTGCTGATATGACCTACCTACCTTTATTCAGGATTTACAATATTATCTCAGGCTGAGTAAGAATAAATCTGTTATTACATCTGCAAACAGAGAAGGAATGGTGTTTGTGTGAATAGTGAAATTACAATTCAGTGCAGTGTTGAATAAGAGGACTTTCGGCTGTATGAGCTCAGCAGCGGCAGACGGCGGCAAAAGTAAGTGAGTGATTTAGGAGTTGATTAGGTGCCCACACACTGTGGACTAATCTAATGAGAATCGGACATGAAGATCCTCGTCTGAGAAACCCGCCACACAAACAAATCTTTCGCCAGAAAGCTTAGCCAAGACAGTACCTACTCTGGATGTCCAACAAATACACGCATAAGCCAGAAACACAAGGCGGTCATATGGGCTGGAAGCAATATTTCTGCTCCAGAGGACACATGAGGCTTGTGAGCATCAAGCTGTCCATTAGAATCAGCTTCCAAAGAAACAGAATGACTGCCTTGCTATAAATTTGTTTATTTTATTAGCTTTGGCTCATTACGAGCCTGACAGTGAGCCTACTATTATTATACACTATGATGAGAAATATAATGAGAAATATAAAATATTAGGATATCCACTCACTTATTCACTCACTTGCCAAACGGCTTAATTCTATTATGGTTGCAGGGAGGCTGGCACCTATGTACATGTCTTTGGACTGTAGGAGGAAACCGGACTACACAGTGGAAAGCCACGCAAACACAGGGAGAGCCAATGTCCCACCCCTGGTTATCGAAACCAATTTAAATAAGGCATGTGTACTCTAAAATATAAATAATACAAATAAATTATTAAATAATTAATTATATTATTTTATTATCATTATATTATACTAATTAAATTATTATAAAATTAATTATAATTAATTATTCTATACTAGATCACTAGATATTAGTAACTGCATGCTCTGATTGGCGAATCCACTCCTAGGATATCAGCTCCATATACTGTGCCCTGAAAGGTCACTGCAAAAAAAATGAAAGCGGACATCATTCGTTCAAGGCTTTTTTTAACTGTTCATTTAAAATCAATTCCAGGAAAGGAAACAATATTTGGAACTACTGTTGCCTGTAAGTTCCGTCAGCAACCCGGAAATGTCGCTAACACTTGGCTTCTTTAGTCTGGGCTAATTTCAATAAGAGCAACAAAATATAAAATTAAAACACTTAATAATTAGAATACATATTATTATTATTATTATTATCATTATTATTATTATTATTATTATTATTATTGTTATTATTATTATTATTATTATTATTATTATTATTATTATTGTTTTGTTTTAAGAACCAAACAGTTTTTCTCCACCAAATGTATCTTTATTAGGCTGCTAAAGGGACAGGCCTTAGCTCCGTGCTAACCAGCTCTCCTGTAAAGAATTTTATGGTAAGAACGTATGTATTTTATAAATTTTCAAGAATTCAAGAATCTGAATACAATAATAAAAATGCTATATTTCTTACAATCCAGAGGATAGAATAAAACAGTTATTCCACTCCCTCTGATCGGATATGACTGAGCCCACTCGGCTAATAGCTTGCAAGGCTGTGATGTCACATCTGATAATGGGTTTCAGCATAGCTGTTAATTATATAATAATAATAATAATAATAATAATAATAATAAATTATTATATTCATTCATTCATTTTCTGAACCGCCTATTCCTAATTAGGGTCGCGGGGAGGCTGGCGCCCATCTCAGCCGACTCTGGGCGAGGGCGGGGTACACCCTGGACAGCTCGCCAGGCCATCGCAGAATTATTATATAATTTGTGTAAAAATAATATTTATTTATGCAATAAAAAGACGTGACATAAATGGCATAAATTTGTTAAAAATCAATTTAGTCCTTAAAATGTGTAAAAATATGAAAATCCTGAGCTATCCCAGTCCCAACTGCGAAAATGTGGCCATATTTTTATATCCAGTATTCTTTCATATTAGACATAAATAGCACTAGATTAGCAGTACTTTGTTTTTCTTTTTGATTTTTCCTTTGGCTCTCTCGTATATTACAGACACAGTAGACAGGTTTATATTTAGACTATGTGACATATTTGGGCTACTGAAAGCTCTGTTGGAGATGTTTTCTTTTTAAAATAGACTTCACATCCATGTCAGTTTAAATCAGCTGCACAGTGGTTATGTAAGGCGTAAAACACAATGGGGCGTGCCTTTATGGAAAAATTACTGATTCGATTATTACCCAGTAACAGTGTTTTATAGCAATTTCCTCACAATTATCCAGCGATTCTGTACACAGTGAAAATGAAATGCATTCGATTGAGTGCATTAATATAAACCTGCATTCAAAATCAAGAATTCAACAGCACTGTGGTATTAATCTACTGTAGCCCTCTGTGGTTTCATTTTACCCATAAAATTATTTATATATATATATATATATATATATATATTAAAATACTATATTACTACTATATTAAAATGTCGGCAGGTCCAGAATTATATTTCCTACTTTCATAGCTATATACCTTTTTCGATTAGAGGTATTGTAGTTACTGAATGCTTTATAGTCATTTTTGAACATAATAAAATCTTGGGTCCAAAGACACATTAGGCTAATTGGCTGTCCCAGACTGCCCCTAGGTGTGACTATGAATCTGATTGTCTGTCTGGACAACAATGTGATCTTTCCTTCAGTCACTGTTAAGCCTTTTAAAATACACTGTGTGCACAGTTATTAGGCAAGTGATTATTTTGACCATATCATCATTTTATCCATAATTTCCATCTCCAAGCTGTATAAACTTGGACGCTTATTTGATTTAATGCATATCAGGTGATGTGTATTTGTATAACGAAGGAGGGTGTGGCCTAAGGAGATCAACACCCTATATCAAGGTGTGCATAATTATTAGGCAGATTCTTCTCCTCAGGAACAATGGGCCAAAAAAGAGATTTAACTGACTCTGAAAAGTCAAAAATTGTAAAAAATCTTTCAGAGGGATGCAGCACTCTTGAAATATCTAAGATTTTGGG
>JAQMYF010000023.1:21233421-21247687 GCA_030014195.1 Neosilurus mollespiculum | reverse complement strand
CCCCCCCCCCCCCCAGAATTAGCCTTTTTTTCTCCTAACATGACTTTTCAGAAACCGGAAGTGAGGTAACGCTAGCTTCAAAAAATAAATAAAAAACCTAAGTGACTGTTTTGTAAATTATTAATTCCATGAAAAGCAACAAAATGAAAGTATCTTATACTAAGAATGGTAGGGAGTTTACACAATTTTAACAGGCTGCACGCTTCAGTTAACCAACTGCATGCTAACTGGCATTCCACGAAAAGCAACAAAATTTGGGGTTAGAGTATTTTACAGTAAAACCTTTTTTAACCATAAGATTTTAATTTTGTTTTCACTAAACATGACTTTATTGGACTAATAAAGAACAGGCTTCCCTGCATTTTATGGAAAAAACTAATTTTAAAAAACTAATAGTAAAAATAATATTCCTAAGTATAAATGAGTGGAATTCAAAATTTAAGGATCCATTTCTACAAAATATGCTTTATAATATGCATATGTAAATGATTCATAGCTGTTTTACTATTTTATAATCTAGATCTCTCTTATAAAATGATATTATTAAGATACAAATGCTGTTTTCTTTCTAAAGTTAAATTGCCTAGACTTTTAGCATGTTTTCCAAAATGAATGAATGAATGAATGAATTAATTTAATTTAATAAAGCAAAACATGTTTAATCAAGAAGTCAAGCACTTCCATAAAACATTGTATTTTGCATCACTGACATTAGTTATGTAGAGGAAGGACAGATCTTACAGTAAAATCAGGTGTCATGTCACTCACCCCTGTGTGTGTGTTTGCGTGTGTTATATAATAATTGTTATAAATATTTTATTTATAGAAAGGGTATTATAAATAATAATGGCGGTAATGAATAAAGGAAGCAATTAAATTAGAAATCTCCTCCACGGGATTTTTTTAACTGCTGTATTAAAATTCTGTTACAATTTAAAAAAGCAAAGTGCTGTGAAATGGGAAGGTATTTGCTATGCTCACTCTCCACCGGGGGAATTTATGATATTGTTCATGCACCTTCTCTTGTGCTAGCATCAGCTTTAAAGCGTTAGGACCATCTTCCAACCAATTATGCCTGCGAGTTTCTCCTGTATCAGTGCAAACAGCCCTGTTTTTCAATTAGGTCTGAGTTGATAGGCTATCCCTGAAGGTATCACAAGACTTTCTCCAACCATCTGTTTATTCAAAAAAGCCATCATTCTCCTTCCTGTATCATTCATTCATTCATTTTCTGAACCGCCTAATCCTAATTAGGGTCGCGGGGAGGCTGGCGCCCATCTCAGCCGACTCTGGGCGAGGGCAGGGTACACCCTGGACAGCTCGCCAGGCCATCGCAGGTCCTTCCTGTATATAGATCGTAATAGGTTTAAGTATTGGGAATCCTGCATGTATGGAAACTGAAAGTCTCAATGATTACAAAGGATTAGATTTCTCCTTCAGGCAGAGCCACAAGCATTTTAACACTGATCTTTTTCCTCGAGGATTCAGGGATCGATGTGGGGCGTGTGCATTTTCGACAGTGCTGTTGCGGACCCTAATTGGCTTTTATCTCTTTTAATAAAAGCATCCGATTCGTGTCCGGTGCAGGGAGCCGAAACATCATGTCAGAGGTCAGGATCGATCAGCAGTTCAACACAGGATCCTTTTCCCACCATCTCTTTAATTATTCAGAGCAGCCAGTTGCCTGAAGGAAAAGCCCACGCAAAGCAAAATATATGGAAGATATTGGAGAAAGACCCCAAGCCCAGTAAGGATGAAGACACAGTTTCCAAAGCTAGACCTGTCCAAACTCAGTCATGCAGACAGCTGGGCACATTCCCAGCATGCAGACACATCAATGAAAGAGATGCTCATCAAACCATGTGCCGTACCTCCTGCTAGGTGCTTCCTGATTTGATTTGTTTCTGCCTGCACAATTTGCCCAAAGGAAACTTCACTCAAAAAATAGGAAGCACCTTCATGTTATACGTGCTTCTTTATTTTTCTTTTTATGCATCTGCTTCAAGTAGGTTTATGATTCCACTGCTGTCCTCATACACCATACCCATGACAACTGTTACAGCTGGTATCTGTCTCACAAACCATCACTGTCTCCACTCCTTTACTTTGGGATATCTTTTGTGTGGTTTCCAGACCAGAAATTCCCAACCCGTGGGACGTGGATATGACAGATTCTCATTTCACTGGCCCGTATATTCAAAGCAACTGAGACAGGATACAACTATGCAGCTGTATGTTACGGGTCCTGCTGGCAGGCTTTTCTATAATGGGATTTAAACTCACCACCTTCTGATCACTAGCCTAAAGCGTTAATCATCATACCACCGATTTTGTGGACACACCAGCGTTTCTTGATATCCCAGGATACCCGGTGAGTGGATTTGATCAATGCAGTTCATGTTGCTCAGTAGAAGGCAGGTTGGAAGGCAGCTGTAGTTGTTCATGCATGGCTGCTGAGCACTGCAGGTTCTTCTAAAGAACTGGCAAGCAAGTAATTTCTCTTCACATGTCTTAAGGTTGTGGATGGTAGAGGCTAAAAAGAAACTCCACGCCTTCCTTCGATCCAATAAACTCAAGCAGCAATCAATCGACTGCTACTGTTAAACTCTCAATCAATGAAAACGTTCCTTTGACAGTGAGGACAAGTTCTGACCGCGCTGCAGTGAGCAGAGTGCAGAGCCTCCATAAAGCCAAGGCTCGAGGTATTCACCAAAACCTTAGCTGGGTCTCATTTTGGGTACTTGCTTATATATATTTGCTATTTTGAGTGAATAATTGCGCTTACACTGTGAAGTAGATCAACATGAAGTGCACTATTAGCATCCAGATGGTAAGGTAAGTCTGTTGGGCTTTTTTTTTACTCCTGCACCGAGCTTATCCCAGTTTCTGTAGTGTGAAGTGACTCTGAGTTCCCGGAGGGGATGCTACTCCATCATAGGTTTCCTTCCCAGTATTTTTACTGGTCCCAATTTATACTGCTGGGAAGACAGAGACAGTTTTTTTTTTTTTTTTTTAAATGGTGGCCGAGGATGCAGGGTACACGAGCAAGATAAAAAAATATATATATATTAATTTTTAAAAGAGGTGAGTAACAAGTAAACATTTGGGGGATGATGCCGTCCATGGTGCATTCAGTTTCCAGTAAGGGCACTTCTTGCATTGACAACATTACCCTGAAATTCGAAATTCATTCATTACACAAGTACACAGTGTGCGCAGAGTGCTACATCGTTCATTCATTTATTCATTTAATTGTCAAACTGTTTACTGTAGTAGGAGGGAGGCTGGAGCAAGGGTTTGGGGGGGGGGGGGGTGTACACCTTGAACAGGTCACCAGACTATCGCAAAGCCAATACACACAACCATTCACACTCACACCTAGGGGCGATTTGGAACAGCCAGTTAGCCAAATGTGCATGCCTTTATACTGTGGGAGGAAACCGGAGTACCCAGAGGAAGCCCATTAAAGCACAGGGACTTCATTCAAACTCCAGAACTCAATCCCAGGACCTTATTACTGTGAGGTGGACATGCTAATCACTATTACCACACCTCCCCAGTACTATATCATAATATACTAAAGGAAGTATGCAAATTAAGCACACACACACCAGCATTGCATTGGACTTTAGAAATAAAATAACTTGTAAACAGTCCAAAGGCATTGCAGGTGGCATTCTAAAGCCTACAGTAAGTAGCCAGAAAGCTACCTTGCTTCCTGAGAGGGTGTGGCTTCCATTCATGGTAAGGTTGGTTGTGTTAAATTAACTGTGAGTCAAGCGCTGGTTTAGCTCAACCATTGCAACCATGAATGTATCCGTGAGGTATTTTCCATGGCTTACTGGATTTTACCATAGATTTCTGTTGAGGAAACAATGGACATGGAACAGCGACATAAAACTCATTGCAGGTACTGCGGGTAGACATGAAGGCTGAGACGTACACGCTGCAAATGTTCATGTTTCTGAGACAAGTGCATATTTCCTCCACTCATATCTTCAAAATCTGTATGGCCATGGTAATCCCAGCCACGGTGTTCACATATCAACCGGCTGTGTGAGACCTCTGCTTCACTTCGTAGCTCCAGGGTCTCTGGTTAGAGCTGGAGCTTTAGTTATTGTGTGTATGGAGTTTCATAACTTCTCCATCTTCCAGGTGTCCCTCCATCTTCCCATTCACGTCGACATGCTGAGTGGTGGATAGCTGAAAAATGTGTGAGTATGTGAATGTGTATTATGGAGGGTGTGCACATGATGCCCTGCACTGGACAGATATCCCATCCAGGGTTCCACAATCCTCTTTGCGATGCCAACCTTGCCTCCTCTCCACTCAACCCTGCACATAACAGTCTGACGGGAAAAAAATGTCCTGCTCTGGCAAATATATTGTTAAAAAGTTTGCAAACCCGTGATTCTGATGATCGGTAGACCGAAGTGCCACAGGCAACCCCTGAAAATATTCAAACCTGAAATTGAGCCAGAGTGGTCTCCATTGCCCAAAATCACATCACTTGTCAAAAGCATCCAAAAGACCGTGAAGACAAGATAAAACCCTCTGGAACACCGAGACTCCATTAAAATCACCTGGCGCTGAGTATTTCACTGTGAACCTGGACAGCATTTTGTTTCACTTTTATATCTAAATGCCATGATGGAACATTTCACAAGTGCTAAAGCCATAGTACAAGATTACACAGTACAGGATTACCCTTTATCTTCACTTTCCCACACTCCCTCCTACCAGATCTCTAAGCACCTGAGCAAACTGTTACACCGATAAGATCTCTGCCAAAAAAATGAGAATGACTATAATTGGATGTGTTCTGGGTAAAAAGCTTTTAGTGCCTTTCTCCCTTCATATCTGTAGTCAAATTGCTCGGTTTTGGCACGTAAATGTATTCTAATACAGTGCAACCTAATGGCGCAAATTTATCATCGTGCTGAGGGAGCGCAACAACAGCTTGTTTGACGAGAGAAGTCTTAGAACATATGCTGATCACCATGAGCAAGCAGCGAGAGAAAATGACTCACATCCATATCCTCTACATGGACATCAGCTTGGTAGTCCGAGAGCGCAGGCTAAGCGTCAGATCCATCATTGGAAGGATGATTATCCGAAGGCAATGAGCCGAATCAAGCCAGTGACTCACATGGATCAGGGACACCTACATGCAGGAGCTATAAAATGGAAAAGGCATGTAGCATCTGCTTTAACATCATCCTTTCAATGGGTTTATGATGAATGATTCGGAACAGGGTATGCCTGCATGTCTTCTTTAGATAAAACAGGTCCGCCTTACAGCAAAAAGGTCCCGGGTTCGATTCCCAGGCTCAGACATTTCTGTGTGAAGTTTACATTTTCTGCCCATGCTTGTGTGGGTTTCGTCTGGGGACTCCGGTTTCCTCCCATACACGTTAGGCTAACTGGGTATTCCAGATTGCTCCTAGGTGTGGATGTGAGTGTGAATAGTTGTGTGTGTATTGCCCCTGTGTTGGTCTGGCGATGTTTGGTGTTTACGGTGTATTCAGCCTTCACCCAGTGTCGGCTGAGATATGCTCCAGCCTTCGCTATTAAGAGTGAGGGTGAAATAGCAAAGAAATGACCTCTACAGTATATCCGAGAACTAATAAATACTAATAAAGAAATGAAAGTGTATATATATGTATATATTTATATATGGGCGCCATGTATTATGGAATACAGTATGATATTTATTATATATACAGTATGATTTAAGAGGGTGGACACCCTCTTAAATCATACTGTATATATTATAAATATCATACTGTATTCCATATTATTATTATTCCATTATATTATTATTATTATGATTATCGTTTCCCCACGCTGGGTCCAGAATCGAATCGCTGCTGTGTAAAAAGCAGAATAGACTCCCGTGACTCTAATAGGATTAAGCGTTTTAGCAAAGGAATCAGTGTTTTTCTTTGAGTTAGTGACACACTACCGTCCCTATATAGTACTACAAGCGACACATGGTTCAAGGTTCTAAAACTGTAACAAAATGAGGGAAAAAACTGTAAAAATAATTTGAGATATTTATAAAATTTAGGTAACATGATAATATTGAGAGCGACACGGTGGCTCAGTGGTTTGCACGTCTGCCTCACAGCAAGAAGGCCTGGGTTCCCGGGCTCGGGCGTTTCTGTGTGCAGTGTGCAGGTTCTCCTTGTGCTTGCCTGGGTTTCCACTGGGTACTCCGGTTTCCTTCCACGGTGCAAAACAATGCACTGTAGGCTAATCGTCTGTTCCAAATTGCCCCTAGGTGTGAGTGTGTGCGTGCAAACTGTTGTGTGTGTTCGCCCTGCAATGTTCTGTTGAGCTGTTCAAGGTGCACCCCGCATTCACCCAGTGTCGTCTAAGATAGTCCTGCTATTCAACGAATGAATGATAATATTGTATTGGGTGGTTCCTGGTGATTCCCTTCCCTACCCCTGATTGGAAGTATACCCCCCCCTATAGGCACGAGCATGTTCAGCCTTACATTCCTCTTTAGTCTTTGTAAACTATACAATATTTATAGTTATTACAATATAATAAGTGCTCATCTGACTTTAATTAATGCTTTTAAGTTTATGTGTATGACATACCCAGTAAATAGCTAAACTAATACTAGTGTATAGTAGATTTTAAGAAGAGTGGGACAGTGGCGTAGTGGTGAGCATGTCCACCTCTCAGCAAGAAGGTCCTGGGTTCAATTCCTGGGCTCGGGTGTTTCTGTGTGGACTTCGCATGTTCTCCCCGTGCTTGCATGGATTTCCTCCGGGTACTCAGTTTTCCTCCCACAGTCTATTGACATGCACATCAGGCTAACTGGCTGCCCCTAGTGTACTGTGAGTGTGAATGGTTGTGTGTGTGTCACCCTGCGATGGTGTGTCGAGCAGTTCAGGGTGTACCCTGCCTTTGCCCAGTGTCGTGAAAGATAGGCACCGCCACCCTAATAGGATTAAGAGGTTTGGCACTGGAGTGAGTGAGATGAGACTTTAGGCATGTGGGAAAACCTTCAGGTAAAAATAGCACTTTCTATTGTGTAAAAATAGAATCATTTCAGTTTCACATTTGAATGCATTCTGAAGCTTCATTCGATATTAAAAACATATTTGGAGCACCTTCTTGACATTGAATATGAAATTTTTGGCACACGAACATGTTACCTAGCAACATAATAAACTTTCACATGAATTCTCTAAATGCGGCATTCTGCAGCAACATACAGCATGTTAATCAAGCCAAACTCTACCGCAACACCATCTGAGTAAGATAAATATAGAATAAATATATCTTACCTTATTTTTAAACCTGTTTACATCAGATTCAAGCCTGTGCTTTTTTTTTTTTTTTTTTTTTTTTTACAACATACACCAACCAGCCATAACATTACCACCACCTGATTTGTTTGTGGCTAGGCAGCAACATACTGTACACACTCATACTCACTCCTTATAGAGTTGTTGGGAGGCTGGTGCCTACCTCAGCCGACACTGGGCGAATGTGAGGTACACCCTGAACAGCTCACCAGACCATCCCAGGGCCAACACACATACACACACAACCATTTATACTCACACTCACACCTGAGAGCAATTTGGAACAGCCAGTTAGCCTACTGTGCATGTCTTTGGACTATAGCAGGAAACTGAAGCACATAGAGGAAACCCACACAAGCACAAGTTTTTATTGTTTTGGCTGATTGGTGATTTATTCCATTCATCTCTTCTTTTCGGCAAACACAAATGGGCTTGTGAGATATGTGGGGAAAGGGCTATGGTAATGTGAATAATTTTAGAATGTAGATAGTGCTTAAGTTTGAAAAGGTTTCAGCATATGTAGTGGTTAGCATGTCTGCCTCACAGCAAGAAGGTCATGGGTTCGAGACCGGGGCTCGTGTGAAGTTTGCATGTTCTTCCTGTGATTATGGTAATGGTGATGATGATGATGATGATGATGATAATGATGGTGATGATGATAATGATGATGATGATGGTAATTATGGTGGTAATGTGCTAATGGTGATGATGAAATTGGTGGTGATGATGATGGTGGTGGTGGTGGTTGTTAAATCCGGTCTGTTCTTCAGAGTTCTGAATAATTATTTTTTTAATTATTATAATTTCTAATTAATTTAAATAAAATGAAAAAATGACTAATTTACATTTAAAACTTCAGAAAATCCCTCTACAGTATTTTGAACCTCTGTGTGATTACTTACTGAAAAAAAGCCTCCCATGTGCAGCCTGGGGTCAGTGATTAATCGAAATCAGGGTGTAGAATGTAAAATCTTTTGGTTGTAAGTAATAAGAAAAATCATTTCTAAATTCTACACTACACCATGACACTGTATCAGTGATGCTGCATCGTTCAAGCTCTGTTTTAAAACAGTTGTTTGTGTATAAATTAGGCTCGCTTCAACAGAATCCATTCAAGCATCAGTGAAAACTGGATTTCATTCCAGGGACCCATAGCCTCGGGTCTCCTAGAGAATAGAATGTAAAAAAAATCATGATCTTAGTGTGAGCCTGGAGTAGCCCACACACAAGTCCTGAGAGGGGTTGGGTCCATGAACAGGTGACCGCTTCACTGCTCCTGCCCTCAAATCTGCCTCACTGTGTTTGTGAAGTGCTTGACTCTCGGCTATGGAGAGACAGACATAGGCACTGAAGCATGCTGCTGATCCCCACACATCTGATTCCTTCAGCACAGTTCGACTCTCTGTTCAGTGACTTTTTTCTCCCAATTGGCTGTCCAGTCTGGTGCAGAAATGCCTCTATTCAAGGTGGGGTTTTTATTTTGTTGTTCCTTTAGCTTTTATCCAGGGTGGCAAGGTTATTGTTATATTGGTATATTGGTTAGCATGTCCGCCTCACTGCAAGAATTTCTTGGATTCCAGGGGATGAACTTTTTGTGTCCTCTCCGTGGGTTTTCTTCATGGTACTCCGGTTTCCTCCCACAGTTCAAAGACATGCACATTAGGCTACCTGGCTGTTTCAAATCGCCCCTAGGTGTGAGTGTGAATGGTTGTGTGCAATGGTCTGGTGAGCTGTTCAGGGTGTACCCCCACTCTTGTCCCGTTTTTGGCTGAGATAAGCACCAGCCTTCCCGCAATGCTAGTAGGAATTAAGCGGTTTGGCAAATGCGTGAGTGAGTGAGTAAGTGAGTGAGTGAGTTTTCATCCAGTATGTCCTGAATTTGGGTGTGAGCCAGTTTTCCTTCTGGTGCATGATTAATACATTTATTCATTCATTCATTTTCCAAACTGCTTAATCCTACTAGGGTCGCAGGGACTCAGCCAACTGTGGGCAAAGTCAGGGTACACCCTGTACAGCTTGCCAGTCCCTCGTAGGGGCAACACACACAACCACACTCACATCCAGGGGTAATTTGGAACAGCCATGTCTGGACATTATTGTGCATGTCTTTGGACTCTGGGAGGAAACCGGAGCACATGGAGAAAACCCCACGCAAAAACAGGGAAAGCATGCAAACTTCAAACAGAAATGCCCTCGCCGAGCCCAGGACTCAAACCCTGGATTGCAGTGAGGCGGGCGTGCTAACCACTGTGCCATTGTGCCGCATACTAATCAATCTATTTCAAGCAAAAATAAAAAAATTTTAAAAACATATGCAGGAAAATCAGCCCAAGTGGGTTGAGCCTCATCAGGGTTTGCGTGATTGTGTAATCCCCGTTATAACATGGGTCTCATGTGTTCAAGGAAAAGATCCACTCTCAGATCTCAAGTAGAGGAAGAGGAACAGATTCTCTTAGCGCCTCATATCCAGACAGCGTGTTAGGAGCGCATTAAAAAGTAATTGGTGCTGCAGAACTGGAGCAGGTGCGAGAGACGAGCGCTATCACTTCTCTCTTGAGAGAGAGAGAGCGAACTGAACTTCAAAGAAGGCAGTTAGCTGTTGGGGCCGAAAGTTTTGGCAAGTCATTAAACTTCTCCTCTGTGCTACTCATCAGAATTTGCATAATTGTGACCGGGTGCGATAAAGATCACGTAGCCTATCAAGCAGCATCTTCAGGCTGTGAGTCAGTCATGATTATAGGAAGATATATCCGCCCCAGAGAGTTAAGATAATAGCAAAAGGAACCGAAGGAGAGTGGATAGTGTTTCCTTTTCTCTCTTAGCATCGAGAAGTGAGAAGAAATTCATACAAGTGTGTGACAGCGAGAGGCGTTGAGAAGCGTAATGACATATGCACTCCAGAAAATCAAGTCACAGGCTCTTCTAGTTCAAGTCAATACGAATAATTTCCCAGACCTTGGCACCATGGCAACGATGAGAGAAAAGTGAATTTAGAATTATTTACAGGTCCTCTAGCACGTTCAGAGCAGTCCAATAAAAAGGTCCAGTCAGGTGGATCGAATGCTTAAATTTGTTGGAGGTGAAAGTGAAAAATGGCACCAACACGCGTGACCAGGACAGAAGGTCAAAACAAAGAAACGGTGGGAAATTAAGCCATCTTAGTGTTGAACAGAAAAGAGAGAGAGAGAGAGAGAGAGAGAGAGAGAGAAATATCCTGCAAAAGCCTGGTGTAAAAGAAAGATCATTATTGCATCAGTTTTGAAAGTGAGACTCCGTGAACCTGACTCATGGCGGGTTATTTCAGAGTTCCTCCGACTCCCAAGCACAGTCATGCATAATTCAGTATGACCTGCGCCATCCCATAATATTTCACTGCTTAAAAACTCCGTTAAAAAAAAAATCTTTGCACTTCTGTTCTTCAGATGAAACTAAATAAACATATAACTGTCCCCTGACTTTCTTTCTCTCTCATCCATCCTTCCATCCAGTTGATCTGAAGTTTTCCATTCAGAGAGGAACCAAACCCATCTCTCCTACACTGATTTAGTTAATTATTGCTATTGTTAATGAATTCTCTCTTTCTTTTTCTTTTGTTGCTGTCTTTCTGAGACAGATAATCAAAAAGTGAAAAATAACAATCTACATCCTATATTGAGTTTCTTAGTCTTTTTTTTCCTTTCCTTTTTGTTTATTTGTTTGTCCTACATTCACTTTGTTTGTTTGGTTGTCTTTCTTTTTTGTTTGTTTGCTTCACATTACCTTTATTTTTCTTACATCTTGTTTGTTTTTCTTACACTTTGTTTGTTTGACTTTCTTTTTTTCCTCTTTTTTGTTTGTTCTCCCACATGAACTGTTTTTTTCTCTCTCACTTTTGCTTGTTTGTATTTTTCTCCTACATTGACATTGTTATGTTTGTCTGGGTTTTTTATCCTCTGTTTGTTTTTGTTTGTTTGTTTGTTCTACTTTCACTTTTTTGTTTCTTTGTTTGTTCTGTTTGTCTTTTTTGTTAGTTTCTTCCATGTCAACATTTTTTTCTTTTCTTTTTGTTTGTTTCTCCTACATTCACTATGTTTGTTTTGGGTTTTTGTAGAGAATGTTTTTTCTTTATTTTTTGTCTGTTTGTTTCTCCTACATTCGCTTGGTTTGTTTGCTTTGTTTGTCTTTGTTTTTTTTTTCTTCCATATTAACATAATTTTTCTTTCCTTTTTGTTTGTTTTGTTTGTCTCTCTTACATTCACTTTGTTCATTTAGTTTTTTGTGGGGAATGCTCTTTCTTTCTTTCTTTCTATATTCACTTTGTTGGTCTTTATTTTTTGTTTGTTTCTTCCACATTAACTTTATTATATTCTTCTGTCTTTCTTTCTTACTTACTTTTTGTGTTTTTCCTTCATTTGGGTTTTTTTGTTTGTCTTTCTTTCTTTCTGTCTTTTTTGTTAGTTTTTTCTAACTTTCTTTCTTGTTTTTTTTGTTTGTTTTTTCTCCAACATTGACATGGATTGTTTTGTTTGTCTGTTCATCTTCATTCATTGTTTGTTAGTTTGTTTGTTATACACTGACTTTGTCTGGGTTTTTCCTTTTATTTCTTTCATTTTTAACTCACTTACTCACTTGCTGAAACACTTAATCCTATTACTAGGGTCACAGGGAGACTGGAGCCTATCTCAGCCAACACCCTTATCCAGGGTGACTAAGATTTATCATTTTTTTAAACAATTGTGGGTTAAAGGGTTTTGCTCAATGGCCCAACAGTGGCAACCTGGTGATACTGGGGTTTGAACCCCTGAACTTCAGATCAGCATTCCACAACCTTAACCACTAAACCACCACACAGAAACACCGGAGCCCAGGCATCAAACACAGGACCTTCTTGCCATAAGGCAGACGTGCTTCCTTCTTTTTTCTTTTCTTTTTTGTTTGTTTCTCCTACAGTGGCTATGGCTGTCGGTCTGTCTGTCTTTCTTTCTTTCTTTCTTTCACAGACAATCTAAATCCTATTGTATATAAATGACCCCAAACCCTCCCTCCTATGTTGTGTTAATTTGCTTGTTTTTACCTTCTTTCTTTTTCTTTCACAATAGAATATCTTTGGTACTTTCCTTCCATCTTACTTTCTCAGACAGCCAATCAGAGTGGAGCATGAGGCAATGGCTCAAACATCATCATCTTTCTTTATTATTCTTTCTGTATTTTCTTCTTGCTTTCATTAATTCTTTGAGATATTCAATCAGTGTGGAAAACAATCTCTCTCTCTCTCTCTCTCTCTCTTTCTTTCTATTCGTATGCTAACTGACAGTGTTGTTGTATTTAAAAAAAAACCCTCATGCTGAGTGGCGTATTCTGCAGGATATCAGTGCAGGTGAACAGGAACAGGAGCAGAAGAAGTGGACAGCACCCAGGTGGGAGAGAGGGATAAGGGGGACTAGCAGGGGTTAGGAACAGAGCCGTGCCCTCCACAGCACTCAAAGGCACTCGCCACACAAGAGCACTTAGAGTGAAGAGAAAGGTGCCATACAATACAATAGAGCAGCAATGCCTCCTGCGTCCTCACCTGCAGCACACTAGTACTGCATAGCAACCTGTGGAGAGGCATTTTAACGGGGGGGGGAACGACCCTCACTTACACCATGAGTTTAAAATAGTAAAGGTACACAGAGTGACTGAACACGCCAAGGCAGCACAGACACAGTAGACAGTCATTTTTTCTGAGTATACACAAATTCAGCATTATTTCTCAGACAAATACTTCTCCTCACTGTGCCCACGATCGTGCAATCTTTTGTTTGACCTGCTGAGAGAAAACCAGCAAGGCTACTGATAAAAAGTTCAGGAGTTCGCATCCCTGCTGCAGACATCACGCTGAGAATCCTCGAACGCTACGCCTCCTTAATCTGCTTTTCTCTTCATCCCTAATCCTGCTGTTGTCTTCTTCCCTCCTCCGTGGGTTAACAAGTCAAAACCAGGCAAGTTCCTTCTTTCGTTTCTTGCTTTATCTCACATACGATGGATTGTAACAAGGGCAAGTGATAACTGCTCCAAAATGTAATTACATATTAATAGAAAGGTCATGGTTCTTATTTTCTGTGAAGGAGGGGAGAGGAGTGCATCAGGCTGTGGGATTCGATCGCATGCTACGAGGTGACTCTTCGCAGCAGGGCGTTCGAGTACTGAAGCTATAAGCTCAAAGCCTCAGACTTGTTTTTCCGCCTCACCTCCTCTGACATCACGCTGAAGCATCCGCAGAGAGACGGCTGAATCACACAGCGTGGATAAGTGCATTTAAGTGTTTTACTGTTTCGTTTCTCTAGAATACAAAAAAATAAATAAATCAGGACAATTCCAGAAAAGCTTCTCCAGAGCGATTTTACAGAGAGAGGAGTGTATTCATGCGCTGTTTCATCCACCGTTCTGTTCAGATTATGATCAATAAAATTATTTCAATACATTCATTTCTTACCCTTTTATCTTGATTTCTTTCTTTTTACTTTTTCTTTCTGTCTGAGAAAATCAAAATGAGACATTCTCAAATGCTAACTCTCCTGTACTTGTCTGAGGTATTTCCTTCCCTCCTTTTCTGTTCAATTCCTTTCTTCACTCTTTACTTCCTTCCTCCCCTCTTTACTGCCTTCCTACCATTTTTACTTCCTTCCTCCACTCTTTACTGCCTACCTTCCATCTTTACTTCCTTCACTCTTTACTTCCTTCCTCCCCTCTTTACTTCCTTCATTCCCTCTTTACTTGCTTCCTCCCCGCTTTACTTCCTTCCTCCCCTCTTTACTTCCTTCCTCCACTCTTTACTGCCTTCCTTCCATCTTTACTTCCTTCACTCTTTACTTCCTTCCTCCCCTCTTTACTTTCTTCATTCCCTCTTTACTTCCTTCCTCCCCTCTTTACTTCCTTCCTTCCCGCTTTACTGCTTTACTCCCCTCTTTACTTCCTTCCAC
>JAQMYF010000023.1:21217176-21227999 GCA_030014195.1 Neosilurus mollespiculum | reverse complement strand
CTACCCTCTTTACTTCCTTCCTACCCTCTTTACTTCCTTCCTACCCTCTTTACTTCCTTCCTACCCTCTTTACTTCCTTCCTACCCTCTTTACTTCCCTCCTACCCTCTTTACTTCCTTCCTACCCTCTTTACTGCCTTTATACCCTCTTTACTTCCTTCCTACCCTCTTTACTTTCTTTGCTCTTTACTTCCTTCATACCCTCTTTACTGCCTTCCTACCCTCTTTACTGCCTTCATTCCCTCTTTACTTCCTTCCTACCATCTTTACTTCCTTCATTCCCTCTTCACTTCCTTCCTACCATCTTTACTTCCTTAATTCCCTCTTTACTTCCTCCCCTCTTTACTTCCTTCCATTCCTCTTTACGTCTTTCCTACCATCTCTAAATCTTTCGCTCTTTACTTGCTTTTTTCCCTCTTTACTTCCTTCCTCCCCTCTTTACTTCCTTCCTGCCCTCTTTACTTCCTTCACTCTTTACTTCCTTCCTATCCTCTCTTTTTTTTTTTTTTTATGGTTCATGAGTTTGATTGTGCAATAGCTTCTCTATTATATACAGTCATAGTGGGGGAAAAATTTTCTTGTTTGTTCTTAGTTTTCGTTCATTTGTTTGTTTGTTTGTTTCTCTGCTGGTTTCTCTGTTTGGTGTTTGCAGGGTTTCTTCCTTTTTTCATTCTTTCTTTCTTGTCTTTTTTCTGAGATAGTAATTTACAAGAGAAAAGTCTGTATGCCTGTTAGGTTTTGTTTCATTGTTAAATACACATTCTTTATTCTTTTTTTACTTTTTTTTTTGCTTTATTACATTCGTTATCTCATTTGTTCTTATTTACTTCTTTAATGGAGAGATATTTAGAAAAAATAGCAGAAAGATTTACCTGCATTTCCCTTCCTCTTTATTTGAGAGTAATATATGTATTATATTTGTTATCAGAATTGATTCAGAACATATTCGAGTTCTAAGCGAGAACAGCGTGCGCTGACACACACACACACACACACACACCTTCCAGACTGTTTCAGAGAAACATTTCCCTTTCAAGTTTGTGCGTGAGTCCTGCATTATTTAAAGACACTGAATCCGCGAGCTGAATCTGTTCAGCAGATCATAGCGCTCCTCTAAAGCACAAACGCAGCGATATGAAGAGAACAGCGCTTAAGGTGCAAAGACTAATTATAGACCCGAATACACAGGAACAACTTATCGCCATTAAAGACATGAAAGATCATGTTAATTTCCCAGAAACAGAATAAACACTATGAACCCAGGTTATGACCCAGATAAAGAGGATGAGAACATCCAGCAGCACTTCTCATATGAGAAGGGAGCCGACAATGTGTTCTATATAAGAGGCGATAGGAAATGAAGCGTAGCAAAGAATAATTGTTGCTATCTGTTTAGGGCTGTGATTATATACATGATATGGCTGTGGGAGCTGTTTTCCCTTCAGGAGTTTAATGAAGGACAAAATCACGTCATGTGAAGTGGAAGAGCTGTAAAAGTAAGATACTGTTGTAGAATACGGTATCTAAATCTTTAAAACACAACGTTATATCAGGCCCTCTTTTCCATCTGACTGAGAATACCATGGTTACGTTTCTTTCCATGAAAAATAACTCAGATGTGCCGTCAGTGCCAAAATAATTGGCACCCCTCAGTACTCACTCGCTCACTCACCATTTGCTGAACTGCTTGATCCTACAAGGGTCACTTGGAGACCGGTGCCTAGCTCAGGCAAGGCACATCCTGAACAGCCATCGCAGGTTAACACACACACAACCACTCACACCTAGGGTCAATTGGGAACAGCCAGTTAGCTTAATGTACATGCCTTTGGATTGTGGGAGAAAACCGGAGTACCCGGTTAAAACCCACACAAGCACAGGAAGAACATGCAAACTCCACACAGAAACACATGAGCCTGGAATTCGAACCCAGGACCTTGCATTTAGATTTTCGGCATTCGGCATACGCCCTTATCCAGAGTGACTTACAGTTATCTTTTTTTTAAAAACTGGGAAATTGAGGGTTAAGGGCCTTACTCAAGGGCCCAACAGTGGCAGCATGGTGGTACTGTGGCTTGAACCCCAATCTTCTGATCAGTAGGCCAGAAACTTAACCACTGAGCCACCACAGCCCATGTACCTTCTTCCTGTGATGCGGACCTGCTAACCATGACGCCACAGTGCCACCACCTCTCAACAGAACAGGTAAAATAAACTCTACACGAGTGGTTAGCACGTCCACCTCACAGCAAGAAGGTCCTGAGTTCAAGTCCCGAGGAAGTTTCTGTGTGAAGTTTGCATGTTCTGTGCTTTCCTGGGTTTCTTCTGGGTACTCCGGTTTTCTCCAACAGTACAAAGACATGCACATTAGGCTAAGTGACTGTTCCAGATTACCCCTTGGCGTGAGCATGAGTGTGAATGGTTGTGCATGTTGACCCTGCGATAAACTGGCTACCTATTCAGGGTGTACCCCACCTTCACTCCGAGTCGGCTGAGATATGCCCCAGTCTTCCTGTGACCCTCGTAGGGTTAAGCAGCTCGGCAAATGAATGTTCTTTGGATTACTAGGCATTGTTAGCATTTCTGATGGAGTTCTTCTTGTTCTAGGGTGCAGTAGAACCTTCAGTAGGAATTTTCAAGTGATCACATTTTTAGTAATCACAATTCACCCCATGGACGTATGCGTCAAAAGTATTGGCACCTTCAAAATTGTTTATAAAATAAATGCAAAATTGTAAAAAGGATAATAATTTGGTTGTTTTTTTTTCTTTTAATACTTCTCGGACCCTTGCGCCTTATATTTCTCCTTCAAGCGTTTCCAGTTTCCACAGCAATAACACAGGTTGCAAACATGTCATGTAGAATCCAAAAGATCAAACAAAGCATGTCAGCATTCAAAACATTTAAAAAACACAACTCAAGCTCCCTGATACTGGAACTATTTAAAAACTACCGAAGCGACTTCAGCTGGTCTTTTTCCAGTCTTCCACCATTCAGTTTCAGTGCCGAGTGTTGGCTCAGGTTACTGTGCTTAACCAGAGTGGAGCCTGACGTGGTCTTCTGTGGGCTATGGTAGTGCATCCACCTCCAGGTTCAGCATGTAGTGCATTCTGAGATGCTTATACTCAGTGTGGTAGTAAAAGGTTAGCCGAATGACTTATTATACATTTCCTGTCAGCTCAAAGCAGTCTGGCCCTTCTCCTCTGACCTCTCTCATCAGCACGGCATTTCCACCCCCAGATCCGCTACGCACTGAATGTGTTTTGTAGTTTGAACCATTCTGTTTAACCTCCGAGAACCCCAGTAGATCAGCCGCTTCTGAAATGCTCAAACCAGCAACCTCACCACGGTCCAAGTCAATGAGCTGTTTTTCCTTTTTCTCATGTTTCGCTACTGAAAAATATCTCCCCGATCTGCCTCTGCACGGTATTATGCATTGCACTACTGCTCAGTGATTGGCTGACGTGCATCGGCATCCCTTTCAGCATGGCCAATGAATGTATGCAGATTGTGACATCACAGATGAATATTTACCGGCACATATGGGTTTAATAGTACCCATTAAACACCAGTGTTGACCTATATTTATGGGATCTGCTATAATGAGCATGTGTTGCCTGCAGAAATAGTTCTACTGTTCCAGTGGAAGACATTTTAATGGTAGGCTCACAAAGAGAATAGATGGTTGCTATTATAAAAGGGTAGAAAGAGTTGAATAATGAGCGAGGACTGGAGTTCTGCCAATGCACAGCATTCTTATTATGCATTGCTATTGTGATTCGCAAATGTTTCCTCGACGTGGGTCGCCGTTCTCTCCAGCAGGTCTGCGCTGCCGTGTATTGATTAAAGATGTGCTCGAAACATAATCAAAGTCCTCGGTTCAATAATAAAGAGAAATGAGAAGCTGTGTGTTCTCCCTCCTCCTCCTCTTCCTCTTCCTCCTCCTTCTCTGCGATCAAATGATTTCAGCCTGAACGGTATAAAAACGAACCATCTACAAGACCAGCATGCTAGTATTCTTCCCACAAGTTTCGGGCATCTGCAGTGGGAATTTGAATCTGAATTGTAATTTTAGCTCAAGTTCTGCACCAGTCACTCACAGCAGGGTGTCATTGCAGCATGGGTGACTGTCAGGAGTGGTGACTCTCAGCGGGTGATGTCCTCAATAATGTATACGCAGCTGGTCCCAGAAGGTGATTCCTGGAACCACAGCTATGATAATAATTCATTCATCATTCATTCATTTGCAGAACCTCTTGATCCTACTATTGTCCCTGAGACGCTGGAGCCTATCTCAGCCAAATCTGGGCGAAGGCGGGGTGCACCCTGAAAGGCACGCGAGTCCATCTCAGGGTCAACACACACAATAATTCACATTCACACTCCCACCTAGGGGTAATTCAGAAGAGCTAATTAGCCTCATGTGTAGGTCTTTAGACTGTTGAAGGAAACCGGAGTACCCAGAGGAAGCCCATGCAAGCACAGAGAGAGCATGTAAACTCCAGACAGAAACACCCTCGCCAAGCTCAAGACTCAAACCCTGGATCATCTTGCTGTGGGGCGGACGTGCTAACTACTACGCCACCGTTCTGCCTGTTATGATAAGATTTGGGAAATAAGGGAAGATCTGAGCGATCAAAGCTGTACAGCATGGTGTCTTTAAATCACTGAAGTGGTGTTAAGTGGTGAGCACCATAGTAGAATCTTCAGGACGTCTGGAATTTTGGTTTATTTCTGACTTTTTACTGCTGGAATGATTTTTGGAGGAATGGGAGCTTGTGCAGTTGGGGTTGCTTTGCACAATAGGATTTGCCCTTGGCTAATCAGAGCTGTGGGTGGGAAGCACATATTTTTTGGAAATGTCAACGACAACAAAGACTGACTGCTAAAAGCTACTGTAATCAAATTCTCATCAGTAACGGTGAGGGGTGGAACAGAAAAAGGGCTGCAAGAATGTCATTCTGCAATATGCTGCTATATAATTAATTGAAAATGTTTTTCACAAAGGCATGTGCACATAACCAAGACTGAGTGGATCCAATTCAGATAGAATGCTAATGAATAAAAGATAGAGCAGCGACGCACTTCATAGAAAGTGTGTGATTCATCCGCCACTAGTGCCACTCCTTGTGGAGCGAGCTTTAAACGTACAGGTTTTACCTTTAATAACACGTCAAATAAACCAAAAAAAAGAGCTGTACAAGGATTAACATGCCCTCTTTTAGTCTTAAAGCGAGATCATAATCAGGTATTAACATGAAGTGCTTATAAACCTTCAGCGTATAGAGCAGATACTTTCATTTCACAGTTCAGTGTGGGTGAGAGAGGCCGCCCAGCATAAACAAGGAAAAGAGAGGAAAGAAGTGGAGAGGAGAGGAGAGAGGGAAGGAAAGAAGTGGGGAAGAGAGGAGAAGAGAGGAGAGGAAAGCAAAGTGAAAATTAAGAGGAGAGAAGGTAAGAAAAGGAAAGGAAAGGAAGAGGAGAGGAGAGGGGGAAAGTGGAGAGAAAAGGAGATGAAATTATATGAAGGAAAGCAAAAAAGGAACAGGAAAGCAAACGAAAGGAAAGGAACAGAAAGGAATGGAGAGGAGCGGAAAGGGAAGAAGGAAGGAAAGAAAGAAGGAAAGAGGAGAGATGGTAAGGGAAGGAAAAGAAGGGAGAGGAGAGGAAAGGAAATTATACTAAATGAAATTATATGATTGGTGGCAGTAAGGGAAAAAAAGCAAAGAAGAGGAATGGAAAGGAAAGAAAAGAAGAGGAAAAGGAGAGGAGAGAAGAGGAAAGCATTTTAGATTAAATTATAGGGGGAAAATTATAAATTGTACAGGGAAAAAAGAAAAGGATTGGAAAGGAAAGGAGGGTAAGATGTGAGGAGAGAAGAGGAAAGGAAAGTAGGAAGGAAAGAGGAGGTAAGAAAAAGAAAGGAAAGTAGGGGAAACTAGATAAAATTATTTGATTGGTGACAGTAAGGGAAAAATGAAATGGAACAGAAAAAAATTAAGTAAAAGGAGAGGAGAGGAAAGGAAAGAGGGAAGGAAAGAGGAGAGGAGGGAAGTAGGGGGGAAAGTGAATAGAAAAGGAAAGGAAAGCATGCTAGATGAAATTATGATTGGTGACAGTAAGGGAAAAAAGAAAAGAAAAGGGATGGAAAGGAAGGAAGAGGAAAGTGAGAGGAGAGGAGAGGAGAGGAGAGGAGAAGAGAGGAAAGGAGAGGAGAAGACAGGAGAGAAGAGTAGAGGAGAGGAGAAGACAGGAAAGGAGGGGAGAGGAGAGGAAAGCATACCTGGTGAAATTATGACTGGTGACAGCAAGGAGAAAAAAGTGAGGAGAAAAAGAAGAAAAGAAAGGAAAGAAAGTGTGAAACAGTGAAACAATGGCTGTTTAGAGGGATTCCTCTTCGGGGTAGGAGAGTGAAGATCGGGGGTTGAGAGTGATCAGATGTATAAACAGTTTCCAGGGAGAGGAGGGAGCAGAAAGAGAAATCTCGGAAAACTTGAATGAAAAGTGAAGCAGTTGATCCTGGAGTTAATGTGAGTTCTATGAGGGGGGTTTATACAGCACACCCTCACAGAGGCATGGCTCTAGGCACCGGGGACAATTCGGTTCCAGGTTAGCGGAATGCGGGCACCCGTCCACACCCAAAACCCGAACCACCCCATACACAGAGGGAAATCCTCCTGAGAAATAGATCAGCGAGAGATGCACAGCCTGGCGCGTGAGGGGCAACCTGCATTCACTTCATCTTAAATACAAAGCAGTGCATAGAAATATATAGAAATTACAATCCTAGTGTAAGGCACAGTGCAGTGCACGCGGACACTTCTTACCTGCACGAGACTGTGATCTCCACTTTGGTGGCTGGAATGTTGCCTGTAAACGGGTCGAACTCGTACACCGAGGCCATGTCGTCCAGCTTGTCCATAACGTCTCCCTCCATGAGTGAAGCGCGTGGCCCGGCGCAAGCCAACAAGCACGGAACCCCTTCCCGGTTCCCACCGGACTGAACGGGAACTCGAGGACTCCCGGCTGCAGGAGGTCCCGAGACACTGCTGGGTGATGTGGGAGAAGTTGTTTAGGAAGAAGAGGGGGCTGGAAGTGGAGTGCACGGCTGAGACGAACAGCGGGGTGCGGTGGACGGCGGCGGAGCGGAGCGGCGCGCGCGGACCTTTTCTGTGCGTTTGGTGCCGCACGTGGGCGCGGAAAGGCTGCGCGCACGCCATCCATACAGCGCAGAGAGGCAGCAGCGCGCTCCACCCCCTTTCTCTGGTCCTAATCAACCCCCTTTCATCAGAGAGGTGCGCGAGGACGACGATGTCTGCAGTGGGGCATAAATTAGCACCACAGCCCAGCGTTCATGCTCCTGCACAGCGTTGATTTATCCCAGCCACACTGACATTAGCACCAGGAACTTCTAAACAATTCTTAATGCATGCAGTTCACATCATTTCTTCATTTTGCCTTATGATATAATAAGACATCCCTCACCCTCTCTGCACTGACAGCCATTTTGCAGCCTTGATCCCCTGATTTGATAAACATTCTGTATTAAAAGTAATGCTGACTGGTGGGTATCTCCTTATATTACCCCTGTTAACCCTGAAGCCTAAAGAAGCAGCTTATCTTGCCTGGTGCACACAAACTTTCATGCATTCATTCATTCATTCATTCGTTCGTTTTGGGTTTTTTTTTTTTGAACAACTTGCTCCTGCTAGGGTCGCAGGGTGGCTGGAGCCTATCTCAGCCTACTATGGGTGAAGGCATGGTGCATCTTGAACGGTGCACACAGGGCTAACCCACACAGAGCCATTTACACTCACACTCACACCTAGGGACAATTTGGAAAAGCCAGTTGACCTAATGTGTATGACTTTGGACTGTGGGAGGAAACCGGTGTACCCAGAGGAAACCCACACAAGCACAAGGAGGACATACATACTCCATATAGAAACATCCTTACCAAGCCCTGGACTAGAACCCAGGATCTTGTTGCTGTGCTGTAGGCGTGCCACCATATCGCCCTCTTTAAATCAGTGGACGTCCAATGGAAAAGCCACAAGTGTTGGAAAGTGTTGTATTTGAACAGACTGAGCATTTCTCTGGTCCTGAATGATACTTTTGTACATTCGATATTAAACTATAATAGTCTTTTACCTTTACCATTAAAATTATTTTAGTATGTCTATCTATGGTTATCTCTCTATATTCCCATTCCACAGCCAAGTGGTTTCTGAGGCAATGCATGATTTTTACCTAATTGGTTTGCAAGCCCTCTGCAGAACCGATTCCCTAGGACAAAAATCTATTCATGAATATTGTATTTACATCTATGGCAAATTAGAGTAGCCAGTTATCCTAATGTGCATGTCTCTGGACTGTGGGAGGAAACTAAAGCACTTGGAGGAAACCCACACAAGCACCAGGAGAACATGGCCCTTGCTGTCTGCAGGACTCAAACTTAGTACCTTATTGATGTAAGGCAAGCATTGTAAACACTATACCTCTCGAGTGCCATTTGTGATAGAACAGTGACTGATGTGAATGGCATTTGGCGCCTGTGTCTTTTCATTCTCAAAATGTTCTCAAATTTGTCTTGCGACATTCACGGCATCGCATTTCAGTCGCCTAGCTCGTGAATGTCACAAAATGAGGCTCTGACGTTGAGTAATCTCGAACTCTTCTCAAACAGTCAGCACATGTCATGAGAAGGCCTCAACGTTGTCGTTTTTTTTCTTGCAAATTATTTGTTTTCGTTTGCAAGGAAAGGTGACAAGTTGGAGACTTCCAGGCGAAAAGTTTCAGAAAAGTTTGAGAGTTGCTGGCATCCACCATATTCCATGTATTTTGTAAAAAGTAAATGGTTTCAAAACAAAAAGTGACTCATTTACGATAGATTTTTTTTTTCCCCAAACATCCGCAAACCAATCACAAATTACTCGCAAATCGTTTGCAAATTGTCGCATGACTTTCTCGTGACTTTCGTGCAATATATGTGTATTTAAACAGCAAAATATTTGCTTTCATGTGGAGTTGCATAACATCTTGATGCAAATTTTTTTACATTTGCAAAAAAAATTTGCCAAAAAAAATCAATTCACGTCAGTCGCTTTTTCATTGCACCACTGGTGTGATCACCCCCTTACAAAACAAAGAATCTTAAATGACCGAAGCTTTACAAATTATACTTGAACGCCTCTGTCACAGCTCATTATTCATAGATTATTAATATTAATAATCAGGTAGGATTTCAACAACAGTTTTGTTTGATCAGTGCATTTGTAATCTGTATGATGAAGAAAAGCAACTGTAAGAATTAGAATACGTTTTGGGAAGGATGTTCTGAAAAGCTTCTTTTAGGTTTTATTAAATAATCAGCCACTTTTAGCTTGTTAGAGGCATCTAAAGAACGCTAACGGTTGACCATACATTCTCATTATTTCCTTAATTCTCAGTTTTACTTTAACAGATATCAAATATAGAAACACTTGAGTGAATGGGATAAAAGAGGAAAGGGCAGCATATGTGGAATAAAAGAGTAATTCTTCTGCTGACTGTATTTCAGCACTCGGGTGGTGAACAGCACCCCAAATCACTTAAAACTCTGAAAAGTGTCTTTTTCTCTCTTTTTGATGGTTGGAGCAGAGAGATGCAATAATAATTTATTTATATAAAGATTTAAAGCAGTGTATTTCCCCTTTTCTTAAAACAACATCAGACATACACCAGATAATTGGTAGGCTGAACCTTTAACTTGTCCATCAATAAATGTATTGGATTTCCTTGTGGCTATTCTGGTTTGCCCCTTGGTGTGAATGGTTGTTTGTGTCTCTGTGGATTGTCAAGCTGTTCACGGTGTGCCCCGTCTCTCACCTAATGTCAGCTGGGATTGGCTCCAGCTTCCCCACGAGCCTAAACAGGGTATGGATAATGAATGAATAAAGGGTATTATGGAAAATGTAAATTATTTTTAGTGTTTATATTCATTTGACTGATAAATAGTATCCAGCTGTGCATTTTCTTACCGTGTCTGCATGCCTTTCCTCCCATAATCTCAGAAATATGACAGTAGGTGGATTTGTGTAGGAGTGACTGAATGTATGAATCTGTGTGTGCGTGGTCTACATCCAGTTAGTATTCACAACTCGCACCCAGTCTTCCTAGGATAGACACCACAACCCTTACCAAGAAATAAGGAAGAATAAAATATATTTTTTTCCCCATGATGTTTTAAGGTGACAATACATGTAATAGCAATTTTAATTTTTGAGTTATAATTATTAAGCAATTATTCTCCATAAACTGTAGTTCATATAAATTATAACACAAAGAGAATGAATACTTTATGAAGGATGGATCACTAATTTGAGAGGCACTCACAGAGTGTAAGGTACCTCCGCTAGGCACAATAGAAATTATTATAACTAGGCATAGTTATAATGAAATGTCTTCCCCTGGTTAATGTTGGATTAATATTTTGTCCCATGTTAAAGCTAGGGATATTTTGGAGAATTTTTTTTTTAAACATGATCCTATGCACCTCCAGAATGTAAAGTTTTTTCTAGGCCTATGCCCCATTTAATGAATTTAATAAATTGTTTTAACCTGGATCTAGGAATTTATTAAAGTGATCCAGATTGTAATCTTGTTAGTATTTATTAAAGTGATCCAGATTGTAATCTTGTTCGTATTTATTAAAGTGATCCAGATTGTAATCTTGTTTGTATTTATTAAAGTGATCCAGATTGTAATCTTGTTTGTATTTATTAAAGTGATCCAGATTGTAATCTTGTTCGTATTTACTAAAGTGATCCAGATTGTAATCTTGTT
>JAQMYF010000023.1:21196423-21216616 GCA_030014195.1 Neosilurus mollespiculum | reverse complement strand
GCGTCTTTTCTTCTCGACACGTTTCTTGCGACCCTGTTGACTATTTGCAACAAAACGTTTGATAGTTCTGTGATCACGCCCCAATATCTTAGATATTTCAAGAGTGCTGCATCCCTCTGAAAGATTTTTTACAATTTTTGATTTTTCAGAATCAGTTAGATCTCTTTTTTGGCCCATTTTTCCTGAGGAGAAGAATCTGCCTAATAATTATGCCCACCTTGATGGGTGTTGATCTCCTTAGGCCACACCCTCCCTCGTTACACAAATACACATCACCTGATACGCATTAAATCCAATAAGCATTCAAGTTTATACAGCTTGGAGATGGAAATTATGGATTAAATGATGATATGGTCAAAATAATCACTTGCCTAATAATTGTGCACACAGTGTAAATCTTACATCTTTTAATTAAAACCTACATTTTTAATTAATGGTTTGAATGGTGAACTGCATTATAACAACAATGATGATGATCTCTGCACCATTTTAAATTTAGTTCTGCACACTTTTTTTCTTTTTCCTCTGAATTCATACATAACCACGTTTCAAGCCGGTCCAAATATTTAGTCAAATTAATGATAATTACCTCTAAATTATCTCATGCACCGGGTACTAATAGACCTCTGATGGCTTGCTGAGAAATGATTCAGATGATCTGAACAGGTAAAAATGTCATGCTATGCCATGCCTGCTGTTTATTTCACCATTTCCTGATTTCCCGAGCAACGGCAAGCCATTATAAAACAACGTGATTGCTTTCAACCTGTTTCTGATCCCAGTTTTAGATATACCCGGTTTAATATCCAGGTTGAGCTCCTCAGGGGAAACCCAGAGGCGCTATGAAGATGTATAAACATTGACATAACCTGGTCATGCTAGTTATTCCTCTGACCCTATCTGCCTCTTCACCCCATCAGAGTCAAGCTTGATTGCAAGTGGGCAGCTGGATAGAGGGTTGGTGTGGTGGATGTCACGAGGATGTGCAGATGTGCCTTTGATGAAAGGCTGGCATGGCCCCTATCGTGGAGGAGGAATAAGAGGTGGGACATGCAGAGGAAGAGAGACCTTTAAGTCTAACTGTGCACCATGTGGTGTCGGCAATTTGGGAGCGCTATGGGAAGCGAGCCTTGTTCAACCATCACTGCCAACCATGACCTATTCACGCCGAACTCTTATTATCCTCCAACTCAATAAAAGAAAATGGGATGAATATCAAAGTAATTCTGATCTTGGGTATGATCACAGCTTGCCTCTTGATGGGACATGAACTGTCACAAGGAACAAAGATGGAGGGGTGGGAAAGTGATGTTTTTCCAAAGCGTCAGCCAAAAGCTACCATTCCCTGTGATTGTGGCACCTTAATTACTGTATTTCTGTTGCATTGCGTCAAAGGGGGACAAAAATATCACCGATCTGGATGCAATTAAGGGTCGTAAATTGAGGGGGGTGAGGACCAAATAAAGACCATCACGAAAAAAATTGTGATAAGTTGATTAATGAGGAGAGAAAGGGTTGGTGGAGTCAAAGCAGATCTGTCATATCCTGCTTGGCATCTCTATGTGTGCGTGTGTGTGTGTGTGTGTGTGTGTGTCATCACCAGTATTGTATTACTATTCATCACCATAGTTAGCCAAGATAGCAATCTAACAGAGAAAAGAGCACATCAGAGTTCGCAGGTGTTCAAACAGTCACAAAACCTGCTTGCCAGAGAAACCATGAATAAATGATGGTTTAAAAATTCACAGGGAGATTATTTTATTCCTGCCAGCCGTTTCGTTGTAACAGGAGTAAAAAATGGTAGGGACTGTGCACTGGAGTAATCCAGGTTCTCCGTGGGATCATGCACAGCCACGCTGCCACCCTTTAGATCTATTAGATGTTACCCAGCAGCTCTGCAGGTGGCTGTTTGCTTTACATTAGCGTCTTTAAAGATTAAAGGTCACTTTCAAAGCAGCTCCTGAAGCTGGGAATGGAACTTGTACTCTCTGGAGTATTTCCGACATGCATGGCACATGATAAAGCTCCAGGAGGCTAATGTTTTACCTTTATTTCAGATTAAAGGTCACAAGTGTTTTAACCGATCCCCCTAGGAGGAGTTCTTGGTATTCACCGCGACTGTGCAGACGACATGCGCGGTTGCGTCCGTAAGAGTTCTCTCGCCATTTGTTTAGTCAGTGCAACCATAGAAAGATTAAGGCAGGAAACATGGTCGAGCTGGCATTTTACCCTGCTGTGGCTCTGATTTATTTCTTTGGTGTTCTACAAGCAACTAAGGAAGACCGCGTGGATTTGCCTGATAGCGCGTCAGTCAATGTTTTCTGTCTGTTTGTGTTAATACAGCCACTGTGCTTGGTGATTGGCGGTTATACGGGTATGGCTACATATCTGATCAGTGCTCTCGTCTCCTACAATTGTCTGCACTGGAAAAATCAGACGGCCATTCCTGATGGGAACAAAGACTCCACTAGGAACAAGAAGGACAAAAAGAAAACGAATTAAGAGCCATTTGGTGTTTTCAGTCATACCCGCGGCCTTTGGTTTAATGGGAGAACAAGATGAGAGCAACCAGCAAACACAAGGACTTTTCTCAAACGCATCTCAAGAGTCGGTTTATTCCCCTCGGGGGGAAAAGGTGCCGGATTTGATGCCAACTGGATCTGGTTTGATCTGTTCCACTTCATTCTCCACAGTGAATTATCTTTTGTCTAGAGAAAAATGTGAATGCAAATTCCCCCTCATTAATTCACTCATCTGTTGGTCGGAGCTCACAGGAACTACAGCGCAATGCACTGGCTCGAGTTCATCACCATCACTCGGCCTGATGAGCTCGGATGAATGGATACTGGACAGATAGACCATCTCTTTGTACTGCAGTCAATTATATTTTAAAATCAACCTTCAGCTTGTATTATCCACAGCTCAGTCTTACACCGTTCCCCTGCTTTCTGATATCAATCAGTAAACATTGAACTTTGGACACCTGAAACAAGAAGATTAGCTTCATTATGTCAGCTTCCTCCTCCTCCTGCTTCTGCTCTGGATCTCCAGTAGCATGTACAACCACAATAAACTGGTTTAATGCTAAGATTTACAACTGAGGTGCACCACACATCACACCGATGACTATATAAACGTATAAATGTTTGTTGAAATAGGAAATATATTTTATCTGTCATGCAACTTGGCTCTGATGGAAAAAAGACCAACAAAACTTTGTGCATTTCAAATGTTTATGCAGTGTTTTACTGTGTCTTTAAACTGTCTCTGTTTACTCATTCCAGCAGGAATGATTTTTTTTTTTTTATAATGTCAAATTTTTTTGGGTGGCACAATGTCGTAGTGGTCAGTACTTCCACCTCACAGCGAGAAGGGGGAGAGGGAGATAGAGAAAAAGGGGAAGGCAGAGAGAGAGAGACAGAGTAAGAGAGAAAGAAAGAGAAAAGGGGGGAGACAGAGGGAGAGAGAGAGAGAGAGAGAGAGAGAGAAAGGGAAGAGAGAGAGAGGGAAGAGAGAGAGAGAGAGAGAGAGAGGGAAAAGAGAGAGAGAGAGAGAGAGAGAGTAAGTGAACGTTTTCATCCAGGCTTAAATTAACTTATTATAAAAAAAAATATCTTTACAGAAATTAAATGAAAAAAGGAATGAAATGTTAATAGCTATTTAAATTGCTACTATTTGACAAAAATATTATAAATAAATACATTTTTCTTTTGGAAATACACCATTCAGCCATTTATTTATTCATTAGCTGAATTATATCCTAGTACTAGATTAGCCTATCAGAATGCACGATTGCTCATATCCAGTGGGTACAGCTGAAATAAAACATTATGCATATACAGTAAACTACGTTCTTGTTTACAGGATTACTTTAATATTATAAGATTTCATTAGGGTGAAGTATGTGTGGGAGTGACCGAGGACGTGGGAGTGACCCTAGAATGTGTAAGCGACCCTCCAATAATGAAGATAATGACTGTCATAAGGCCAGGTTGCTTTTCTTTACATTTAGTGTAAAATATATGAATTTTATGATTATAATTGTACTGTACACTGTATGAACTGAATGGCCAAAAGACAACACTTGTTTATTTGATACGAAGGATTAAAGAGTTATTTTCCCTCAAATGAAGGTTGCGATGTGAATTTGTTCACAGAAATACTGAACAGTGAATGGAAAAATAAAGCCTGGAGCAAAAGAGAATGCTGTATGAGGTCAGAAGAAGACCATGTGTTCTGAAGTAAACTCTCCAGTAGGTGTAGCATTGTTGGCGAGATGCACATCTTGGAATTTATTGCCCTTGGCGTCGATATTCAACCAAATTACCAAGTCTACTTACTATAACCATGTAAACATTGATTTTTCTTAACAAAAAGAGGATTTTGAGCCAGTGCTCGGCTACATTCTATTAGATGAAGTTAGATATACTGTGTTTAACCCTTTAAGTCGCGGTTTACAGCATATTCAGGATCTACTATTGAATTCCCTACAGTGACACCAAACTGTAAAAGGAATGTAGATGTGAAAGTGACTAAAGTCGGCTCACACTATTAAGTCTTGGGGCTTGAAGGGAATTTAAAAGGATGTTACCCAGTGTGCATCTTTTGAAAGTTAATTCAATTCAGTTTTATTTGTATAGCGCTTTTTACAACTGACATTGTCGCAAAGCAGCTTTACATAGTAAAATTAATTTAAAAAGGAGTTTGAACATTTTTCTACAACCCCCTACACATCCCTGATGAGCAAGCCTGCGGCGACAGTGGCAAGGAAAAACTCCCTCAGTTGACATGAGGAAGAGTTTATATTACCAGCAATGAAAAGTCATCTTCACAGTCTCCGATTGCTCTGAAAGTTAAAAGGTTAAGGCACAAGTGTCAAACTCAAGGCCCCGATGACCAACTCTTTTATTTGGCCTTCAAAGAATATGATTATCGTGGCGGCACGGTGGGGCAGTGGGTAGCAAGTTGCCTCACAGCATGAAGGCCTGGGTTTGGTTCCTGGGCTCGGGCGTTTCGGTGTGTAGTTTGCATGTTCTCCCCATGCTTGCATGGGTTTCCTCTGGATACTCCGGTTTCCTCCCACAGTCCAAATACATGAACAGTAGACTGGCGGTTCCAAATTGCAACTAGGTGTGATTGTGTGTTGGCCGGGCATGCTGTTCAGGCTGTACCCCGCCCTCACCCAGCATCAACTGAGATGGGTGCTAGCCTCCCCGCGACCCTAATAAGGAATATGCGGCCTAGAAAATGAATGAACGAATGAATGATTATCGTACATTCTTAGCGTCAACCATTACCATGAAACGTAATTCATCGACAATCCACTAGATGGCAGCAATCTTACTCACTCACCCGCTCGCTCATTTGCCAAACTGCTTAATGCTACAAAGTTCACAGGGAGGCTGAAGTCTATTTTCGCCGACAGTGAGCAAATATGGGGTACATTCTAAACAGCTCGCCAGACCATCACAGCCATTCCTACTCACACCTAGAAGCAATTCGGAATAGCCACTTAGCCTAATAAACTGGTTTTCGGACAATAAGAGGAAACCAGAGTGGCTGGAGAAAACCCATGCAAGCACAGGAAGAACATGCAAACTCCTCACAAAAACACCCGAGTCCTGGAGTCGAACCCAGGACCTTCATGCTGTGAGGCGAATGTGCTAACCACTACGACGACAGCCAGTCATTTAGGAATCAAGAAAGATTTTAAGCTAGCTTTTCGCCGTCAGAGACAGAAAGTGAATAAAGCAAAAAATAAAGGATTAAAAACTTTTCCATATGCAGATTTCATGGTTGCCCTTTCTGAATAGATGTTGAGTGATTATTTGTCCCTCGGTGACCTAGAAATTTAGTGAAGTGGCCCTCAGCGAATGAGTCCGACACCCCTGGGTTAAGGGAAGGTAAAACAGAGCTGTAGGTTTCCCAAATACAAACTGTTGACAGAAAGCTTAGCAGCACCTGTAGGCGATGAATGCAGAACAGTCGTAAAACAAATGGCGCTCTTTAGCTCTGGGCTGCAGATGGACTGTGTGTTTGCATTGTGTGTCCTCAACTGGACCGAGTGATGGATGCAGGAGATGTTTGATGAGGTCTTAATGACAGCTGGCATTAAAGCCTCCTGCAAACTCCAGAAAGTCAGTCACTTCCTCGCTCCAGATCCCTGCTGTGTCAATCAAAGCGTCAGTCGGACTCGCTGCTTCACTCCATGGACCAGCTCCAGTTCAGCAGGAGACACAGACATCGCTTTGGAATGGGCTGCTTCTTCATCACTCCTTTTCTTGCATCATCCATCCATTCATCCATCCCTTTCTTTCACTCTGGGGTCATCTTCACTGCTCCTGTCTACACATTCTATTTAAAAATGATATCTATATCCGTCTCTGTCTAATCCTCTGCTCATTGGTACGGATATACCTCACTCGTTTTTGCCTGGTTTCTTTCTTTCTGTCTCTCTGGTGATTTCTGTCATGTGGAGAAACAGAGCTTAGTGAGTACCCAGAGATTCATGCTCCCCTGCCAGCAACCAAATGAGCCCTGGCCACAACAGTTCTCCTTCTCATAAAACTCCCATCTTCCTCACAGCCCTAACACAATCGACTCGTTATCGCCCCTCCTCAGACTCTTTGGAAAAACAGACTAGGCCTCCGCTGTACCAAAAGCAGGGGGTCGGTTAGAGCTGCAGCAAGACATAGCTCAGAAACAGAACAAGCATGGAGGCATGTCGAAGAAAGCAGATGTGCCTCAGTGAGAGATCTGCAGTACTTTCTGCTAATGATTTGACTGGGCATGCTGCTTTTGCTTTCAAAGGCTGGGCTCAAAATCTACATGATATAAAACCTGGGAGGTATACGGCATATCTTAGGACTGCAATCTACTCAGAATGTGCCCTAAACATATAGAAACAACATCCTAATTAATAATGTTTCTAAAAAAGACTAAGAGCAAATTACATTTGGTAGAAAATAGCCACAAACTGTGCAAAAGGGACTTTAAAAAAAACAAAAACAAAAAACAATCACTGGCGGCACGGTGGCGCAGTGGTTAGCACGTCCGCCTCATATTTGCATTTGCATGTTCTCCCCGTGTTTGCGTGGGTTTCCTCCGGGTTCTTCAGTTTCCTCCCACTGTCCAAAAACATGCACAGTAGGTGAACTGGCTGTTCCACACCACCCCTAGGTGTGAGTGTAAATGGTTGTATGCATGTTGGCCTTGCGATGGCCTGGTGAGCTGTCCCCGTCCTCGCCCAGGGTCGGCTGAGATGGGCTCCAGCCTCCCTAATTAGGATTAAGCGGCTTAGAAAATGAATGAATGAATGAAAACAACACAGCACTGTGAGGATCTCTAATTAAGCAGCATGGTGATCTCGGATGATGTAGCTGAGGTTGAGAACCTGCCAGAGTTAGTATTCAGGCCATGCTAACAGAAATGGCATTTCTTCAAATTCTTCCTAATACATGAACAGATGGTGTCACTGTGCCTATGTTCCTAAAATCAAAATCTTGTGTTACTCATACAGTAATTTGCATAACGGCGTAAACACATGTTTAATGGTTTTTTTTTTTTTTTTTTTCAAACTCATACCCTAATCATTTTTATAATAAGTGTGAGGTGTGAACGCTGCTAACAAGAATATCTTAGCATGCACGGAGGCCATATGTTAGTCGTCTCCATACTGACACCATAAATAATCCAAGAGCTCATCTGATAACTGACCAGAGACGATAACTCTTTCCGTCAGTGTTTGTTGATTCACAAAACAAAAAACGTTTTCAAGTTGAAATAAAAACAAAATAACAGTGTAGTAGTTAGCACGTCCACCTCGCAACAAGGTCACGGGTTCGATTCCCAGGCTCAAGGTGTTTCTGCGTGGAGGTTGCATGTTCCTCCGGGTACTCTGGTTTCCTCCCAAAGTCCAAAAACATGCACAGTAGGCTGACTGGCTGTTCAAAATTGCTCCTAGGTGTGAGTGTAAATGGTTGTATGTGTGTTGAACCTGCAATGGTCTGGCAAGCTGTTCACGGTGTACCCCGCCCTCTCCCAGAGTCGGCTAATACGGGTGCTAGCCTCCCCGCAACCCTAAGTAGGATTAAACGGTTTAGAAAATGAATATTAGAACGAATGATCTACCAGAAGCTAAGAGACTGTCTCATGTTGCATATTTTTCCCTTCAGTGCATTTGTTTAATAGTATTTAATTTTTTTTATCATATAATATATATATATAGTAGAGATCAAGCTGAACCACTGGAGTGATCCATTATACATTGATTTTGTCTGTAATTCAGTCATAGCCAATTCCCACCAATGACAAAGCTCTCTCACATCATGACTCACAGCTACCAACCAGGCAGGGCAAAGGCTATGACGTGCTTCCTCCAAGGCACATAAAGCCAACCAAATGCATCTGTTTAAAATTCTTTCTTGTGCAGCAACAGGGGTCTTACACACACACACACACATTTACATTTATTGAATTTGGCAGGCACCCTTATCCAAAGCAACTTTCATTTTTATTTATTTTTTATTACAATGAGGGTTAAGGGCCTTGCTTAAGGGCCCAACAGTGGAAGCATGGTGGTACTGAGGCTTGAACCACCAACCCTTGGACCATTAATCCAGAGCGACCACTGCCCCCCCAGAACTCACTCTCTCTCTCACTCTCTCTCACCCCCCCACCCCACCACCACCACACTCGCCAAACTGTTTAATCCTACTAGGGTCATGGGGAGGCTGGAGCCTATCTTAGCCGACACTGGGTGAAGGCGAGGGACACCCCTCACAGCTTGCCAGACCATTGCAGGGCCAACACACACACACACACACACATAACCATTCACATTCACCCCTGGGAAAATTTGGAACAGCCAATTAGCCAAACGTGCATGTCTTTGGACTGTGCAAGAAAACCTGAATACCTAGATGAAACCCACACAAACAATGGAAGAACATGCAAACTCCACACAGAAACACCATCGCTGAGCCCAGGACCCCGAACCCAAGACCTTTTACTGTGAGGTGGTCGTGCTAACCACTATGTCACCGTACTCTCCAGTGGTAACACCCTAGGAAGAAAGTGTTATCCGTGCAGGTCTGCAGACACCAATGATGACTAGTGCCGCTATAATTGACAGGAGGGTGCATGGAACCCTTTCCACCTTGAGAGTATCACCGATTTTGCTGTGGCTTGAGCAGCACACCATGGATTTGGATCAGAACTTGAGATCTCTAAATGATAGCTGACCATTACATTCCTACATACCTGAACTTACATTCACAACTAGCAAACAGCAAGTCTTTTTAAACATTGATAGTGTTATCGTTTATGGGCGTGTACTACCGCACCAGAGGCACCAACTATATTTTCAGCTTCCTTCTAAGCTTTGTTTTCTCTGTTTTATCACAGCTATGTAGAAAATAAATGCCTGTCATACTGTGGTGTGGTAATGTGATGTAATGAGACTGCCTGACCCCCATGCCCATGATGTACCATAATGACACTTGTTTGTGTTGCCACTGCATCAGACTTCCTTACTGAACCCATAACAGACTTCTGAGAAGCTAATGGGTTGACTGGGAGCAGGAAAAGCAGTACTGTGCACCTGAGAGTGATGAACTTTATTTTAAATAAGAGTGAGTTATGCGCTCGGTGGGTTTCACCGTATGAGAACACGACTACCACAGAACACCACTTCCTCCTTCACACCACTAATTGTCCTCGTCCATCATGTCCCCACGGCGTTTCAGACCCGCGGCAGCTAAACGATGACAATCTGCACTGGAAATGAAGACGTACGACCGCGGTTTGACTGGCACTGTTTTGCAGCAGCTCCTGAGCCCTGTGTGAACTCCACTAACACAGCAGAGCCTGGACTTCTTCAGCACTCGATGAAGAGCACTTAAAATGTGTGCCTATTTGTATTAGCACAATCTTTTCTCATTATGTGCTTTGGTGGTGGTGGTGGTGTTCTTTTTTTCCTTTCAGCATTTGCTGAGGCAATTTACGAACGGAAAGGTGATGGAAGTCAATAAAGAGCAATTAGAAGGTGGAGATTTGCCATCACTCCAATCAAGCATGCAAATATTGAGCTTGATACGAGCAAACGGGGAAGGCTTTTAGGTTGAGATTGGCTGTGACATTTAGGCACCTGCTGGGGATTATACACGTAAAACCAGTGCATCATCCCATCAGAGAAAGAGTGCACTGAAGAAATCACATCGAAAGAAACACTCATGCCATACATGACTTTGATATTATTTTTATTGGGGTTTTTTTCCAACAACGCTCAATCAATTATTAAATAAAAATGTAATACAATATTTACAGTCAAGTATTTTACACCCATACGCACGTGTAAGAAAACATCACTGTAGAAACACTTCCAGTCCTCAGGGGGAGGAGTCAGTGCAATAAAAAGGCACCTTTGACCCTGTTGATTTGCTGCTGTGTGATGTACCTGCTCTCTGCACATGCCTTCACCTGCCTTCTCTGATATCCTTCAGCTAAACTTGGCACAAACTCTTTCTATATATATTTATGCATGTATGTCCACAGTATTGGGCAACCCTCAAGTAGAAGCTTATCAGATTGGGATATATCAAGTAATTCCCTAGTATCAGTTCACCTACTAGGAGTAATTTAATTGCTGTAAGTTTAAGCAACAAAACAGTTCTGTTCCTGATGAAACCTATTAACTTGGCTATTTTTCCTGCTTTAAAAGCATTACAGTATTACTTGGTGGGTTTATTGGCACGCTAAGCTTTATTAAGATAAGTTTTTTGTTACTGAGTGTATTTTGGGTGACTTTTGGTTGGTATAGAGGTTAACCCTGCCTTTGCCCCTATCGGGTGAAATAAACAACAGCCTCCCCGTGACCCTAGTAGAATTAAGCGGGCTGACAAATGAGTGAGCGAGTGAGTGAGTGCATATTGTAACAGAAACCTATTCAAAGTTTGTACCACCACTTAAAGCAACCAATAGAAGCAGCAGGCAGGACAAACAAACATTAAAATTTGCCTATGGATAAAACCTCGGTAACATGTTACTGTGGATAGCATGCATATGTGTGTGTATACACACTGCCCAGCAAAAAGAAAGTCGCACACACCAATATGCTGTTGTTCCGCCTTTAGTCTTGCTTACAGCACGTAATCGTCAACAAACTTAAGCACCATAACATTTAGTTCCATCCAGTGTTGGGTTCATTTCTCACTGGCGTCTTGAATCGATGAGAGGGAAAAACTGAACCACTCCATAAAGTCTTCTCCAGCACATCCCGAAAACGTTCAACAGGGTTAAGATCAGGACTCTGGGGTGCCAATACATATGTGAAAATGGTTCCTCATGATCCCTGAACCACTC
The DNA here is from genome assembly GCA_030014195.1 of Neosilurus mollespiculum. NCBI lineage: Eukaryota > Metazoa > Chordata > Actinopteri > Siluriformes > Plotosidae > Neosilurus > Neosilurus mollespiculum. The sequence continues at coordinate 21,205,255 of JAQMYF010000023.1, read as the reverse complement.
GCTCATTATTTGAGTCCCCATTTTATATCCGTGCCATCAGGGAAAAAAAGTCCACTGATGTGATAACCTGCTCGTTCACTACATTCAGATCATCAGCCGACTTCATTTTATTGCCTCATTAATGTTGCTGAGCCTCGACCGGACCAACTGGAGCAACAGTGCTATAGAGATCACATGCTGCGATCAAGGATAAATGCACTTCATGAAAATATTACAGTGTGCAACATTGTTTCTGTCTGGGCAGTGTAAATATATATATATATATATATATATATATATATATATGTGTGTGTGTGTGTGTGTGTGTGTGTGTGTGTGTGTGTGTGTGTGTGTGTGTACATACCTACATACATAAAGTACTGTGGAAAAGTCTTAGGCACCCTAAATATATATATATATTTTTGTAGAAAGTTTTCTATAGATATTTGTTTAAAATGAGACTTTGGATTCCCCAACATTAGCTTTCCAGCACAAAATTTTAATGTTACCAAAAAAAAAAAAAAAAAAAGTTTGTATGTCAATAATTAAAGCGGTGTATTACATATTAAGAGACACATTTCAGAAAAGAACATAATGAATGCTGTTGGGTTTTACATACAAATCAAGAAGCAAGTGTGAGAGTCCAAATCTCCATTGGATCTGTGACCGGTTCTGTGCATCACACCAAACACTTAGTGTGTTTCATTTGTTTATTTATTGTTTACTGTGCTTTATTAAATTTTTAAGTAGGAATATTTAATATAATTACTTATTTGTAAATATAAGGCATCTTTGCTCTAAAGTATTTCTTTGCCTAATACTTTTGCACAGTATTACAAATAAATGACTTCATTAATTCATCTATAGACTTGTATTTGCTTTTGCAGAAAAAAAGACGCACATTTTTTCAAAATCTACTGCTAACCTCTGGACAGAGACAAATCATGGCTGAGCTTTTAAGAGGCAGTGCTGAGGATCAGTCTTTGAGCGGTGAAGGCTTAGAAACAGAGAGCTGGAGCGTAAGGCAAAGAGGGGGTACTCCCACCCTACTGTCTGTGTTTGAATAAGAAAGCAGCAGCAGCAGCAGCAGCAACGCAAAGCCCAAGTTAGTGCACAGATGATTGGAGATACCTATATTCAGGTACTTGTGTGACTTCCTCCCATATATCGGAAAACAGTGCAGTGTTGACTTTGTACAGTTCAGTTCTGCGTCATGGTCAGGCCATGCAAAAACACCAGGTCATATAAACGCCAGAGGAAAAAGGAAATAAGGATTTAGGGGTATTATGTTGAGATGGCTGGGTTTGTGTTGAGCACCAAAAATCTGTGCGACTACTCGAGTGGTTGCGAATTCAGAAGCACACACTGCCCGGTGCGTTTACTGGATTACGGTCACTACCCCGGCATGGGTCGGAGGCTGGTAAATTTCATTTCATTCAGTGCACACTCAGTGGTTATATCCCCACCGCTTCACAGTCTTTGAGTACTAGCCAAATAAAGCTTCTTTCCCACTTATTCCATAGTCAACATTCAACACAGTATAATATGAAAAGGATAATGCAGTTACAAAAGAAAAGCTCTGAAATGCCTTCATTTCTAAAAATGAAATGAATAAAGCCAGACATCCAGTCTCTTCAGCTCACTAATGAGGACCACGCTTAGAAAAAGGATCCTTTTTTTTTTTTTTTTTTTTTTTTAAACAATAAAAGTTATTTAGTGTAGATGACTCATTAGTTTAACAAGAGCATTAAAGATGAAAGAAATGCTGGAGGAGGGAAAAAACTCCAAGATGAACAAACACAAACATGGAATATGAGCTGAAATGATCACAGTTCAAAGGCTTTGGCAACACCTTAAGTGGTTTGTCGCAGTGAAATCACATTTACTACAAATACGGACCGAAAGCTACGCAAAGAAAAACAAGATGATGGAAGATAATGGTCGGGAGCCAATACTTTTGCACTGTACATGCTCCAAACACCGTTTAGATCCTCCCTGTTTTTCTTTACAGTATGAATCACATAATCTTAGGACTGATGGTAGACGTACTGGTTGGTGATGCAGTATTACAGTAACTGGCGGCACGCAGCAACAGGAAAATAATCAACAATTGACGGCATGCTATGAAGTTTTTTCGTCTTCGAATACCATAGGAACTCGCTAACAACTACCATATTTAATTACCTAAATAATAATGTACGGTTTATATACTGTTAAGCTTAATGTTGTGTTTTAACAGCTATCCATTACTAATGTTGTGTTCTCTATTTTATAGATAATAAAGCAAATAAATAAATAAATAAATAAATGTGGCGTCTCTAACTACAAAGTGCAAAGTCAACCATTAATCCAGTATCTCACAGGGCGGTGAATGATGATGAACATTGTGTTTTTTTGGATTCACCAACTTTCCTGATGAAAGCTGATGAAAACCAGGGTTTATCTCGGTCATTAGCAACACTTAGTGATGTTTAGTGACAATTAGCAACATTCACACAAATGTTTGCGAAAGCGTTTGCAAAAGACAGTTGATGAGTTTTATCAAATGTTAGCGAGTATTTGTAACGATTAGCAATTTTATGCCCCTATTTGGCAATTATCTGGGAACGTTTGGGACCTTTTGTGAACTGCTGGTAAAATACCAGGCGAACGTCAGGCGAATCTTGGAACTGAACCACCCTTACCCCTACCCCAACCCAATAAAAAGGGTGAACAATCCCTCCCAGGTGTTCAGATTTCTCCTGACCTCTGTGGAACACAGAGCTCCGAGGACTTGACTGTAGAGGCTATATAGAAGATACAGAAGAGTCCAGAATATGGAAAATTATTTCTGTCAGGAAGAAACCCAACGTGCTGCTGTCCTTGAGGAAAAACAGCTTTGTCCGGCTGCTGATGGCACTTTCACCAATACTCAAAGGGGACGAATATTGACCTTCACCAAACAGATGCTAACAGTCGGTAACATTTGCAAACAGTTGCTAAAAGGGTTCGTAAGGGTTTTCAAACGGTTGCTAGTGTTCACTGCTTGGCAGACTAAAAAGAACTCCAGCGATCTGTATTACGAGTGTTTTGCAAATGTTTGCAGAAAAATACATTTCCAAAGATAACTGGAACATGCTAAAAACAACTCTGTGACCCTAAAAACTGTTTGTGAACTGTTTCGCAACCTTTTACGGACCCCAAATTCGCTACGTTCATCAGCATTCGCCGCTCTGTGAGGCACTGGCTTTAAGAATGCGTTCCCGTCTACGCTATACCTTTGATTGTTATAAAGCACTGACACTGGAGACCCCTTCCTTAAAAGTTATTTAAATCAAAACAACACATCATGACTTAATCCGTTTATGTGGAGCGTCTACCACGTGAGTCCATGTATCGGTCGTTACCATAGCAACAAGAAAAAGCAAAATACCATAAACCACTGAGCCGGAACTACAGTCAAAGCTTCTGTTATACAAAATGAATTATCAGAAATGAGAATTCAACAGCGCTGTGGTATAAAATGTACTATAATCTCATGCTAAACATCGAGTCGAAGAGGATAGCTTTGTATTCTCATAAGAAATCAGTGGTATTCACATTATGGCGTGATGGCATCATTAAGACAAAATCCTCAATGTGTTGCTTTAGCATTATTACTAAATACAATATAAACTAAGAAGGGGAATCAGCTTGCAGTTTTAATGGGACACAGGCTCCTTAAACACAGCTCGATGTGCCATCATCTATGCTGCGGGGCTTTTAGCACAGCAAACCCATCCCTCACAGCTGGAAATCAGAGCTGGGGCCTGACAGCCGAGCACCCACCGACAGCTGCTACTACAGATATAGATGCGCCAGGGGCCGCCCAGAAAAGATTAGGGTGATAAATATGTTTCATTAAAAAAGACAGTAAATCTGGGGGCTGGGAGAAGAGTGCAGCCCTGGAAGATGATGATTGATGCACTAAAAATACTCACTGCATACCAGTGTTGTGCTAAGATGAAACCTGCCATCGCCCACATACCTCGTCAGGCGTGTCGGCTCCTCTGGCACCGGCAGGCTAGTTTCCTGTTTCGTTTAATAAACAGCAACTAGGTTTTAGAGGGGGGGGGGGTTATGTTGTTGTTTTATAAAAGGTGAGCAGGAAAAGGAGCACAGCTCAGAAGCCGACCTACTTCTCACCACTGCTCTGCGCATATTTTAAAGAGACGCAGTGGGAGAAGGAAATTGGGATGGATCCTGTGAGATAATTCCAGATGTAGTCACATCTTGTGTCTGGCCCACTGGGCTTTCACAACTATTTGATGTTGTGCCAGTGTTTGGGTCATGCTTTATTTTGCAGGAGTTTTTTTGGCGGGAGCACTGTCAGTGTTGTGATTAGCACACAGCAAGAAGGTTCTAGGTTCTAAGCTCGTACCCTACTGACTGTGGAATTTGGTACTTCTACCCATGCTTACACAAGGTTCCTCCAGGTACTCCAGTTTCCTTCTAGCGTTTAAAGATATGCACATTAGGTCAGCTGGCTTCTTGAAATAGTCCATGGGTGTGAATGGCTGTTGGTTTCTCTGTTAGCCCTACGATAGCTTTATGACCCAGGATGTACCCTAGCTCCAGCCAAAAATCAGTTGGGGTGCTCCAGCATCTCCTGCGTCACTGACTGGTAAGTGGTGTTGATAGTGGATGGATAGATGGATGGATGGACTGTGGATCAGGAGTTATCAATGTTTTTTCAGTCTGTAAAACAAACTTCATTGACGTATTCAGAACTGATTTCTTTTATGAACATCATCCAACTATTCGAATATTAGATTCGTTGTATAAACATGTATAACAACATTCTGCCTATTTATTCATGCTACAAAGCTTTTTAGCTGATCTTCATGCTTAAGAAACCAACAACTTACTTTTTCATGGCTTGTATGTCTGTGTGTACATCAGTAATCATCACGAAGCTGATTGGCTGTTTGCTCTTTGGCGGAAAGTAGATGTGCGCCAACATCTGGGAATACATTCTAAAGTAGTTTTTGATTTTGAAAACACTTAAGGTTGTTTTCTTTTAACCGGAATACCATGCAACCAACAACAAACTAAAATAATTTCATTTTAGGTTTATTTCTTCCCAAATCACTGACAGGACCTTTTCTTTTGCCAAAAAAGAAATGCACACGTAACTGCTCTTCCATTCCTAAAACTTCTGATCACTCATTCACTACTGTGGGAGGATACCGAAGTACCTGGAGTAACCCACGCAAGCAGAGGAAAACATGCAAACTCCACACAGAAACGCCCACGCCAAGCCTGGGACTCGAACCCAGGACCTTCTTGCTGTGTGTGAGGCAGACATTCTAACCACCACGCCATCCCTGGATTAAACACACTCAGTTTAAGTGAACTATAACTTAATAATTCAATAATAGCTTTATTAATAGGAACAATTTCCACTGCTACACCAAAATTGACAAAATCATCCCCCCAAGGCTACACAATGTTTTAGAGAGCATCACCTATCCATCCATCCATTATCTGTATTGTTTGTCAGGGTTAACACCAAGGCTTGAGCCAATCCAGTTGAGTTACGTGAGAGGCGGGGTTACACCCTGAACAGGTCGACCGTCTATTACAGAGCCAATACAGACACAGTCACACTCACAGTAACACTCATGGGCAATTTTGAGTAGCCAGTCGAAGTAATATGCAAGTCTTTGGTCTGGAGGAAAACCAGAGTACCCAGAGGAAACCAACATAAGAAACTCCACCCAAACCTGGCTGAGATCTGAAGCATGAATATTCACGCTGTGAGGCGACAGTGCTAGTTATCTGCTACATTTACATTTACAATTCCCAGTATGACGTTACGCAGTTCTCTTGTTTTTTGAACTAACCAGGTCATGTGCAAAAATCTAGCAAGTACTCAAAATTGAAAAGATGAATATATCACTTAATACTGCACATCCTTAGCGATGAGCTAAAGAAAAGTTCCGCATGGTACAAAGCTGTGTAACATCTTCACAGTTACAGTTCTTGACAACAATAACTCGAATAAACCGTTACTGTGATCCCACGGTGTGTCTATCCATCATTTCCCCAAATTAAAACCAGTCCGAACTCCCTCAGCAGGGTCAGAGTGAACTGAAATGAGGCTCAGCAGGAGATTAGGTCCCTTAAACCCACTAAAGGAAAGTCTCATTCTGCCTGCTTAAGCACTAGAGCCTTCATTAGAGCAAACTGTCGGTTTTATTGCACACTCCGGGCCGCTGCTAGCCCGAGCTTATTGAAGCCAGCCTCTAAAAGTGTCCGCTCAGCAGAGTGTGGATAAGGGGCCTGCAGAGCTCAGAGAACAGTGGATTCACACACACCAGTAATACATAAGAAGACTAGGAGATAGACGTGGGCTACAGACAGCTGAGAGGGCTTCGGACCTAGACGTCAAAACCACATTTAAACCTGAGGTAGAACATGGAACTATCACAGCTCAGGAGGAGACGCTTGATTGTAAAGGAGAGACGATGGCTTCTTGAGCATGTTCAAAACGATGAGGGATTAAAAAGGACGCCGAGTGTGCGATGGATTTTTTTTTTTTTCCGTAAAAGTCTTAAGTAGACACCACAGAGTGTGGGAGGTGTGCCAGGACTATTACACAGTCGCGTCTTGGAACATGCTCAGTTTTTATCCAGACTCTCCAGAGAACCTCCACCAGATGGTAACAGAAGAATCAATCTTCTTCTTGCTTCCAGTAGAACACTTGCTATGATAAAGTCTGATATTCAGTCAATCAAATAACAGAAACATACACGTCTCGGGGGATAAAACAGAAAAGTGCTTTTCTCCACCATTTGGCTCAGTGATTTCCCAAGGCCTCCATACTGGCCTGTTTTTATCCTTGAAATAATAAATAAACATAAAAAAATGGACAGCAGCTACATCTAAAGTGACTTCAAAAATAAATTGGCACGAAAGGACACTTCCTGTAAATGTACGTGCGTGTACTAGACGCACTCTCATCTCCATATTTGGTGTGCAGTCGCAAATACCAACATGGTGGCTTCTTAAGATTCCCTATTGCCTTCATCTTGGCATGAAAACTCCTCCATTATGGGACCTTCATGTGGCACTGGAGCTCCAGACTGTGACCTCTGACCTCTGACCTCTGAAATCCTTCTTTGGTCAGCAGGGAAGATGAAAGGACCGTATTCCATTGCTGATGTCATCGAGCTGTCACCTCTTCTTTGCGATCCTCAGGTTCCAGATCTTCACAGTCCTGTCACTGTGGGAAGAGAGGCAGAGCGATGCATGGTGTTAGAGAGACAGAAAATAGGAACAGGAGCAGAATGAATCTTAAACATGGCTGACAGGAACTCCTCCGCAGCTGATATGTGGTAGACATCAAAAGTGGGGGGGGGGGGGGGGATAAAAAAGAATGCCAAAAGCGTACTCTTTCACGTTTATTCTAGAGTAAAGACTTTACACTGAGCGTGTGGGCTCTTATATAACGTACAGTGTTGGACTGCACGACAAGAGGACGGCTGTTTAAAATTTGTACTTTAGTTAATTTGGTGGAATATAAAGAGACTCTTTTAAGTACAACTCTATTATAGCAGTGAATCAGAAGTGCCAGGTACTAAAGATTCAACGAGGCGTGAGACACAACAGCTCTCCGTGGTAGGGTTCGAGAAAGGACACAATTAAGGATTTATGCCCTTAGGATGGACTCAATTAGAACTGCAACAGAGTTTTGTGCTTGAGAAGAAGAATCCTGTTAAACGCGGTGCGAGCTAAAGCTGAGCCTGTCATCCAATTTAAACCAAAAGCTTTTTTTTTTTTAAGAAAAAGTGAGAGTCACAGAGGGAAAAAAAAGAACACACACAAGTATGGAAGTGAAGAAGAGCAATAAGAGGAGAGAGAAATAAAGAGTGTGAGGAAGGCAGTACCAGAGAGCAGAGGCGGAGGGGTTAGTGGAGCTCAGGGAAGGCTGGTGGCTCGGCCCTTGATGGCCAGAACGCGACGCGGCAGGCAGGGAGTGAGACCCGGGATATAACTCCACAACTTCACCCGACAATCACTGCATTCACACACACACACACACACACACACACACACACACACACACACCGCAACACGACCACACACGCAGAGAGAGAGAAAGCAAGGGAGAAAGAGAGAAAGAAAGAACAGAGGGGAAAAGAGTACAATCAAACAAACATAAATAAAGAGAGGATAGACAAATAAAAGGAGAGAGAAAAAAAAGGAGAAAAAGAAAATGAAACGAAAATGAGAGTGAAAAAAGGAAAGAAAAAATAGATACAGGAAAAGAACAAGAGTGACAGAATCCAAAAAGACAGATTAAAATAAAAAGAGAAACAGTGAGAGAAAAAATAAATGTGTTAGTGAAAAGAAAAAAAGAAAAAAGAAACAAAAATAAAGGAAATATATGTGGAGAGTAATAAGAGAAAAACAGAAAGAAGAATGAAAGCGTGTGAAAGAGAGAGAGAGATAAAGGAAATATTAGTGGACAGCAAAAAGTAAAACAAATAGCAAAAGAAAGAGAGAGGAGGAATGGAAAGAAAGAGAGACAGAACAGGGAAGGGAGAGAAAGAAAGGGGGAAAGAGAGATAAATGATAAGAGAGAGAAAGAGAGACAGAGAGACAGAGAAAGAGAAAGGGGGAGAGGGAGATAGAGAAAAAGGGGGAGGCAGAGAGAGAGAGAGAAAGACAAAGAGAGACAGAGAAACGAGGAAGAGAATGAGAGAGAAAGGGGGAGAGAAAGTGAAGGAGACACACAGAGAGAGAGAGAGAGAGAGAGAGAGAGAGAGATACAGAGACAGAGTGAGAGACAGAGAAAGAGAACGGGGGGGAGGGAGATAGAGAAAAGGG
>JAQMYF010000023.1:21156303-21172010 GCA_030014195.1 Neosilurus mollespiculum | reverse complement strand
GGGCCGGTGTGTGTGTGTGTGTGTGTGTGTTTATATATATATATATATATATATATATATATACACACACACACACACTGTATACATACTAAAGCACATTGTCAGTACCCAAGATGGTATTAAGAATAATTTTTTCGCACTTATTGCTGGTAAATGTGTACTATAGCCTCAGGCAGCACTACATTGCTAAGGTATATTCACAGTGACATCAAAGTCTATCAGTGCACCATAAATTAAATATTAATTTTAAATTAATATTTTTTAAAAATGAAACAATTCTGTTCAAAGGTCATTAAATATTGCATGTATGTTCACTTACAGCTGTTCATGGATGTTTAGTGTAATATTTACCTACTGTAAATTTTTACCTTATGGATGTTAATTTAGCACTACATGTTCCAATTAATTACATAAATTTTGTTATTTTTTATGTTATTGTGTTCTTTGTTCTCAAAATAACATGGGAAACGCTTCCTTGCTTTATTTGAATTATTAATTACAACTTTTTCTAACAAAACACAGTGATGCTTCCTCTTTGTTTACATATTGCCAAGGCTTCTGCGCGCCGAGCCAATATGGCGGCTGAAATTGCATACAGAGCTACACTGAGGAAAGCGAGCATACCCATTCTCCTTAAGTCTATTTCTATGGACCAAATATATGACATTTCAGACTGGCAGGCCAAAGGCCTTCCTCTGTTCATGGGTCTAAAACACACAGTGCCCCGAGTAGCGCCTCATACCCCTCCATAGTATACACAGGGTAAGAGGTAGAGCTTTTTTAAACATAAGGTGCATGGTGCTATAATGTTATATGATGTTTAAGACCTGCTCTAAACATTAGTATTGCACTTAAAAGGTCATATTGCACTGTCCAGGAAGATGGTCTGAATGATGGTTATTCAGTCAGTGTGTGACGGTGGTGGTGGTGGGGTGGCACATTTAACAGCTTGTGGGTAAAAGCGAAGGTATAGTGTCCTATACCTAAAAACAGAGGAGAGGGGAGAAAAGGGTGTGTCCAGGGTGTGTAGGGTCTCTGATAATTCCACTGGCTCTCCTCTGAATTTGTTTTGTTTTTTTCCAAAACGCCACATATCCATTTTCAATTAAAAAAAAAAACCTTGATGGCAAGGTTAACAACAAACAGAGTAATATCTTAACTTAACAAATAATCAAATTAAACAATGTGCCATGTGGTCAACATTGTCTGTAAAAGGCCCAAAAGGTCATTAACACTGATTACTAAGATTACCTCATCAGATTGTTAGATTACTCAGATATTTGGGTTTTCTCTTTAGATTCATCCTGCCGCCACTGGATCAAATCCTTCCTGGCAATTTCATCTTCCAGTCATTTTGTCTTCTCAATAGCCACGGCCGTGGCATGTTAGAAGCGTCACGGCAGTAGCGGCCTCTGAGTAGTCAGTGAGATGTGTTTTATTCTGTACAGTAACTGTTGTGGCACTTGTAGCGTTTTGGGAAAAAAACCTGAATTTAGCATTGTAACGTAATATCAATGGCTGATATTACATTTTGGGGGAAATTAAATAAACACTTAGAGAAACCTCAATAGTTACTAACAAACTGGTGGCAGGAGTTAAATATTTTTTGGAAACAAACTTCAAATTCTTAAGGCGAAGATGTTGGACAAATTTACACGTCTACACGCTTATATGCTTAAGGGTACTATGAACCTTCTCCAAAAATTTGGAATGCATCAAAATTTTGCCTTTGGTTACCAGTTACCCTGTTACACTGTGTTACATCAGCAAACTGCTCAGTAGAACAAAAACCATGAACACCCACCCCCACCTTGAAACACGTGGTGGCAGCATCGTGCTGTGGGAACGCTTTCCTTCAGCAGGGACAGGAAAGCTGGTCAGAGTTAATGAGAGGATGGATGAAGCCAAATACAGGGCAGTTTTGGAAGAAAACCTGGTAAACCCTGCAAGTTTGAGACTTAAGACTGGGATGGAGGTTCACCTTCCAGCAGGACAACAACCCTAAACATACTGCCAGAGCTGCAATAGAATGCATTCATTCATCCATTTTCTTCTGCTTGTTCCGGGGTCGGGTGGTGGGGGCTGTAGATTGGTTTAGATCAAAGCATGTTCATGTGTTAGAATGACCCAGTCAAAGTCCAGACCTAAGTCTAATTGAGAAATCTGTGGCAAAACTTCCAATCTGACCGAGCTTAAGCCATTTTGGAAAGAAGAATGAGCAAAAATTTCAGTCTCACCCCTAAAAAACTTGTAGCTGTAATTGCAGCTAAAGGTGGCTCTACAAAGTATTAACTCCGGGCAGCAAATACAAATGCACGCCGCACTTTTTTCAAAAAACTATTTTGAAAACCATGTATCATTTTCCTTCCAATTCACAATTATGTGCCGCTGTGTGTTAATCTAACACACAAAATCTTAGGAAAATACATTTACATTTGTTCAAGGGGTTTGAATACTTGCAAGCAGCTGTATTTAATAATTTTCTTATGTTTTCCAGATGTAGCACTGCTCAGATAGGGGGAGCCATCTCTGTCATCATCAGTGTGACCACAGCGTAAAGAAGCCGTATCACTCAACCCAGTGTGGGAAAAGGTTTTTTTTTTTTTTTTTTGTCCCAGTATTGTCAAACCCCATAAGCAAATCCAAACAGGAGAAAAAATGTATGACTGTGAACAGTGTGGGAAGAGTTTCAGTCGTCCGAGTCGTCTCAAACGACATCAGCACATCCACACAGGAGAGAAGCCGTATCACTGTGAACTGTGTTGGAAGAGTTTCAATCATCAGCATAATCTCAAACAACATCAGCGCGTCCACACAGGAGAGAAGCCGTATTGCTGTGAACTGTGTGGAAATAGTTTTACTAGTCAGAGTTCTGTCAAACGTCATCGGCGCATCCACACAGGAGAGAAGCCGTATTGCTGTGAACTGTGTGGAAATAGTTTTACTAGTCAGAGTTCTCTCAAACAACATCAGCACATCCACACAGGAGAGAAGCCGTTTCACTGTGAACTGTGTGAGAAAAGTTTTAGTTGTCGGAGTCATCTCCAACAGCATAAGATCGTCCACACAGGAAAGAAGCCGCATTCCTGTGAACAGTGTGGGAAGAGTTTTGTTACTCGATGTCTTCTCCAGCAACACCAGCGCATCCACACAGGACAGAGGCCGTATAGCTGTTCCAAGTGTGGATGTAGTTTTACTCGTAAGTCTCACTTCCAGCGACATGAACGCATCCATACAGGAGTGAGGCCATATCACTGCGGAGAGTGTGGAAAAAGTTTTTCTTGTGAGAGTCATCTCAAACAACACCAGCGCCTTCACACGGGAGAGAAGCCCTATCAATGTGAACAGTGTGGAAAGAGTTTTAGTCAAAAGATTAATCTTCAGGTACACCATCGAGTTCATACAGGAGAAAAGCCGCATCACTGCTTGGAGTGTGGGAAAAGTTTTAGTGACTCAAGATCCTTTCTTAGGCACAAGCAAAGTCATGCAAGAAAGAATTTGTAAGATGATGTGGATGGAGCTACACTTATTCAAGATCACTGTGCTATAAAAACACCATCAGCTCTTAACATGTGAATTTGATAATAAATACTATTTATACTATATATACCTATAAAATACCTATATATACCTACAAAATACTATTTATACTATATATACCTGGGAACCTCTCGGTGAAATGACAATTCACCTAGAGGTTCCCAGGTGACCATCTCAGAATTCAATGAAACATTAACCAGACATAGAACATAGTTCAACATGAACAGATGCAAAATTTCAAGGTCCTAGTTCAAAAACTTTCCGAGATGTGCTCATTTAAAGATCGCAGGCTAGTACCCATTTGTCAGCCTGCAGCTTGCAATTTCCATTTTGGGCATTTTTGGAAAACTCCCATAAAAATTAGAAACTTTGCATACCAACAGAACAGGACCCACTCTGTGAGAATCTGCAGTCAGAAGTACTCTATTTGTCAGGGTTAGGTTGCTGTTGATACTGCAGTTTGAAAAAAAGTGAAATTGAGAACAAAGTATTTTCGAATTTTTGACACAGAAAATATATTCACCACCCCCCAAAGGTATTTTTTAGCAAATTTCCATATAAAACAAACAGTTTTAAGAAAAATAAATGTCATGTGGTGTTTTAGTGAGTGTCCAAAACTTATTAGGGGAGTTACAAGCTTTCAAAAATGCCCAAAATGGTAAATTGCAAGTCGCAGGCTGACAAGTGGGTACTCGCCTGCGACCTTAAAATTAAAATATCTTGGAAAGTTTTTGAACTGGGACCTTGGAATTTTGCATGTGGTTATGTTAAAACGTGTTCTGTGTCTGGTTAAAGTTTCATTGAATTCTGAGATGGTCACCTGGGAAGTTTTCTGAAAGTTATGTGTTTTGACATGGAATGACCCTATACATATGATTGTAACTATTCACACTACTATACATACTATCGTATACACATACATACGTATTGAACTGGACACGTTTCCGTTCCAACAGATGTCCAAGTCTTTGAAGCATCTATTTATCCTCAGCCAAGGACACTATACAGCCAATATTATTGGAATGCATGACCACCATACCTATATGTGACCCGTTCTGGTAAAATGAATCTGAATGACCAAAAATTGCAAGAAGGAGACTGTAAGCTTTACAATGATACCAAGTTTTTCAAATAGCTTGAAAACTGACAAAGTTATGAACATTTGTAGTTTGTTGGATTACATCAATCATTCTGAAGAAAAACAGAGAAAAATGAATTTAAAGTTTTGGGACTGTTCTGACAAAGTATCCTTCAAAATGTCCTTTGCAACCAAAGGGTTATCTTCCTTATATTGATATAAAACTTGGCAGGTTATCTGATTACGTCATTTCCCATAATTTCAAAAGAAAAGGAAGTAAAGGAGATGTCATCATTCAAATTTAAATTCACTTTAATAAACTTTAATTATCTATACCACCTCACAGGGACAGAAAGTACAACATGAAATAATGGTACTTTAGACAGGCATAACTTTCCTCACCAAACAAAATTTCGTCATCACTGTCATAATTTTCTGAATGCGCTGAAGGCACTGGGTCATCGGAGACAAAGTAATTGTTCATAAAATCAGTCCATTCCTGTCGACCAGCCACTGAACACAAGTTGCATAGATCCCAGTCGGCTAGCAGGTTCAATGTTCCTTGAACTTCACAGTGTTTTGACAGAGCCATTGTCCCGATCAGACATCCAAGAAATCTCTACATACCATTCAATTATTTCATTAATAGTAGATCCAAAATGTACTCATAAATGACACAGTTTTCTCACTTTTTGATGGAGGATTTGATAACTGACGTGAGTACACTGGTAATTTCCTCCTAGTATAGTACATATTTCGCTAACTGAATGTGTTTAGGGTGGCACGGTGGGGTAGTAGTTACCACTTCCGCTTTAGAGCAAGAAGGTCCTGGTTTCAATTCCTGAGCTCGGGCGTTTGTCTGGAGTTTGCATGTTCTCCCTGTGCTTGTGTGGGTTTCCTCTGTGGACTCCAGTTTCCTCCCATAGTCCAAAGGCATGCACATTAGGCTAACTGGCTTTTCCAAATTGCCCCTAGGTGAGTGTGAATGGTTGTGTGTGTCGGCCTTACAGTGGTCTGGTGAGCTGTTCACGGTGTACCCTGGCTTCACCCACTGTTGGTTGAGATAGGCACCAGCCTCCCCGCAACCCTAGTCAGATTAAACAGTTTGGCAAATGAGTGAGTAAGAGTGAATGTGATTTATACTGAAATATGAAGCCTGTATAGCTATCACAAATCTCACATTAATTTTGGAAAGGTTTTTTTCTGGTGCATATGTCCAGATAGTTGGTATAAGTAAGCATATGATGGTGAAGTCCATGGTAAAATAAGAAAAGTTCAAATAATTTGGCAAATCTGTTAAGTACAACAGTACAGTCTGTTAAGTATACAATACAATAAGTTGGCGCTCATTCTCAAATTTTATAAATAGATGCATTTTATTCAGAGTAAATTAAGTTTTATTTTAAACATGTATCATCAGTATATGTAATTAATAATATTGCCTGGCAGCAGGGCTGGTCGGTTATCACAGCCTTTCCTGAATTTGTAGGTCCCCATTGGTTCTTTTCTGTGAATATATAAATTGTAATATCTTTGGAATGAGTGATCATATTGCCTTCATTTAAAGACATTTGTAATCCTGAAATGGAAAGCTATCCAATGTTAATGTTCTCTGATAAAAATTCCTATATTAAAATTTTTACTGATTATACCTGTAAAAGAACAATTGTATGATTTACTGCGCTATTTGATTACTGGAGGATTTATGTAACTATTGTATGAGGAGTTTATTCACTGAAGTGAGTATATGGTTATTTAATTACCTCTGTTCCACTCAGTTACAAGGATTGCTTGGCCAACCTTGAAGGGGAAATATCAGGTTCTAGCTCAATAACCTAAACATGACTGCCTGATAAAGAAAATTTAGTCCAAACTAGTCTTCAAAATCAACAGTGTCCTTTGTGTGAGTGAGTGTAAGCTACTTTTTCCTAAAGGCTAAATAAACACCTGTAAAAAAGCGAATTTAGATCCCTTGCATCATAAACTGGACATTTTCCCCCCTGAAAACATCAACATAGAAACAGATTACCTGTTTAAATTATTTGAACTGTAAATGGAAAGACAGACAAGAAAAGCCTCAGCAAACTCTGGTTCATACTCACACTATACCTCCCAACATGCACCACCATGGAGTCAGTCACCTGAATATTGTGTGTGTTATATTATGTGATTATTATTATATATCAACACTCAGTCTCATCAGCATAATTCCACATAGGACTCTGTATATGTTCCCAATACAGAATGTCATTCTGCGAGTGTGTAAATGATGATTATTACTTGTCTTTTGTGGAGGGATGGGCCTACAGAAATTCAAATTCAAATTTTTATTTGTCACATACAAATTATAAAGATCTTGAGTCGATTTTCCGTGGAACAGTGCTCGATACGTCGAAGTAGAGCTAAATATATTGTATGTGGGAAAAAATAACAGTACTACAATTTCATCCCGACAAGCCTGTCGGGATGAAGACTATATATATATATATAGTCTGTCATGGTCACTTGGAGCAGGCGGTATCATAATCTTTGCATTCCGATGGAAAATGAAAGCATAAAAACCACATTTTCGTTTGTTTTTCTTGTGTTTATGTGTAGTATATACTAAAAAAACCTTTCACGGTGTGTGTTCTACTTACATTTCCGTGTAGTATGTACAAAACTCTGCATGAGTAGGCTATCAACAGACAGCGTTAGCTCCACAGCGTTCACCTCCGCTCACCTGACCTGCCTCTATCATGGTTAAAATATGTAAATATAAACTATAAAACTCTCATTTTAGTTTACTTTTCTCTATGCTCCCATGAAATATACTAAAACTCTGAATGAGTCGGCTATAATCAGACATTGTTAGCAGCACAGTGTTTACCCCTGTTCACCTGACCTGCCTCTGCCATGGTTAAAATATTTAAATATAAATAAAACTCTTGTTTTAGTTTGCTTTTCTGTCTCTGTGTAGTATTTGCTAAAACTCTGAATGAGGTTTCAAGAGACGCCTTACACACTTACGTTTGCACCCGCACGAGCGTAACTCAGAGCTCATCTGCGACTGTTAAATGATGTTAAAATGTATAAAAAATAAACTATTTTGCTTTTTGTTTCTGTTCCTATGTAGCATATACTAAATATAAATAGTGGATGTTGTTGAATTGACTAATCAACAATTTAGTGACATCCACCTCGCCTTTGGATTTTAATTATATGCAGCGTCACCTTACTTGTGTAAAACTTTCCGCAGCTGATTTACAGATATTGAATATTTGCTGTATGTATATTATATTAAAATTAATTATTGAGGTTGATAAATGGGACCCAGAGATAATCATTAATTCATGTGGTACACAGATCAAGAATTTTTTTCTTCCATGTTCTGTGCTGCACCTATTTTTGACTAACATCCTGCATTCTACATCACCAGAAAAGCATGCTGTTACATCACTGAGTATTTTGTCATTCTGTAGAAGATCTGCTATTGGTCGTTGCATGGTGGCTCGTGCGATAAAGATCTGCCCCACATAACTTGTTCAAATGGCGAATCTACGTAAAAGGAAGTTCAAGCACACAGGGTGAGAGCTCAAACCTGGGAGAAAACAATTCAGGAAACAGATAGTCACCTCAGCACAAAAACCGCATGACCCCAAGGTTAATGAAGTGTCTATCTTCCACTTTAGGACACCGCCACTAATCAGCATCATTCACTGAACATTAATCAACATGGCATGCATACGAACACACAAAGGAAGAGACAGATAACTGAGTGAAGTGGTGCTACACAGCTGTCATTAGACTTGCTTCTGTTCCTTTTCTCTTACATGGGTATATAATATACTGTAATGAGAACTTAGAACTGTGCATGTGAAAGCTGTCAAGAACACGACGTCTGTTTCCACGTTCAGCCAAAATGTGTCTGACGCTCGTATTATTCTACCACTTCCTATTTGCCCGAATGACAGTGTAATAAAAACAAAGCAGCAGAGCACATCACAGCGCAAAGGCATGTGTCATGCTTCAATAATTAAAGAAAAAAACGGTAAGGAATGCTCTCAGAGAAAAATAATAAACAACAAGGTCGGGTGTGATCTCATCCCAACATGAAGCTGCAGTTATCCTGAAGTTGACTGTCTTCCAGTAACGGTGTTTTAGTACTCTTATACCACAGCAATTTGCTAATGATTACAATCTTAGAGTCATATGTCATAATCCATAATATTTAATGCTGCAAACTGTCCATGTCCACGTCTAGGTCTATGCAGGGTGGCTTATTTATAGTTATTTGTCTCCTCTAGGAGGCGCTGTGGCATGAAATACACCAGATGGAACTTATTTTATTCTCAGTTTCACCGCAGTACAAGTTTGATGTTGGAATTGTAAAAAAATAAAATCACAGCCAAATTGCTGTTGTGATGTTTCATCAGTTAATTTACTAATAAGTTAATTCATTAGTTAATTTACTGGAGAAAAGAAATCTCATGTAATTTAATATAAAGAAGTAAATTCTCGCTTAATGCATTTCTAAAGTTTTATTTTTTAACTTTACATTTTTACATTTTACTTTTCTTGTACTTTGCAGTTGCCTTTATCCAAAGCAACTAACATTTTTTATATAAATTATACAACTGAGCAGCTGAGTGTTAAGGGCCTTGCACAAGGGCCATTTGTTGGTACTGGGGATTGAACCCCTGACCTTTTGAGCAGTGACCCGGAGCCTTACCTTCTTGATGCTCAATACACTTTCATGTAACAAATGTTTAAATCAACAGGATTAGATATAGGATTAAACTGGCTGCTATAAAGATTAACAGCCACTGAAGAGCTTCACTTTATTCATATTCTAGTGAGAGATTTTTCATTTTCTGTATAAAAAGATAAAGCAGATGGATAAACACGCCAAAGGAAATGACGTGGTAGGAGGAGGTCCAGTTAAGGTTGTTGTGGCCTGTATCGCAGTGACAGGTAGTTACATATATGGAGATGTACACGTCAGACTACAGTGTAGGATACGCAGCTGGTGTATTGGTGTAGTTTCTACGCAGAAATATAAAGTGACTACAATACAAGAGTTATAAATAATCCTTCCCTTGTCAGCCGTATGCATCGCCTTGCTGATTTGCATCATGATGTTGATTGACTGTTTTGCATTATGATGCTGACTGGGTGTTTTGCATCACAATGCTGACTGGCTGTTCGCTGTTTAGCAGGAATTTGAATAATATCCTGATATCCAGGAATGTATGCTAAGATCGTTTTCGTTCTGGAAACCATTTATTTATTTATTTGCTTGCTTGCTTGCTTGTTTGTTTGAACAACTAAATAACAACAAATTATAATTATTTTATACAGTATTTTTAGCAACCGTGGGTCCATGCATGAACGTTATAACCCACATTCTTCCTCAAACATCTATATGTATTTTTTTTTAGCTGTTGAAAATTGATTCAGTGTAATTTGCTGATTAATAGGAGACATATGTATGAAGCCATTATAATCCTAAAATTCAAGTCTGGTTGACTGATAAGAAATTCACATTGTATTGTATTCAGATTAAATTTTCTAATTTAAATGAATCTGTGGCTTATCAGGTTCACGCATGGGGCAACCGAATAGTTCCACTGGTTTTTCCAGAGAACATGGCTTAAACGTTTAAAGCGGAACACAGCCCAGAGAAAATCTCATCCATTTTATAGGCAGTGTGTAAATCTCTATATTATTTACAAAATAGAAGTTAAATATGAAAAAAAAAAAAAGAAAAAAAGAGAAAACTCTTTCCATCAGTGGAAAACATCCTCATTATTATCAACTTTGAAGACTCCTTCCATAAATGTTAAACAAACATATCCATACAGCAACTCCCATCATATCACTGATCATGCAATTGTTCATTAAAAAACATATTAACCTTTGCTAATTTTATTGTAATGGAGTCATACTGTGTTAAATGGCTACATAAGTAACACTTCATTAGATATTGGTGGTGGATCAGACTCCGGATCCAGGAATTTAAAAAAAGTCTTTTACACTGTGAAATAAGACATGGAGTGTGGTATTACAGTAGGGCCAGTAGGCAGCCTGTACTTTGCTATGTGTTTAGCTTGGTGGAGGTTTGTGCTCTTCCAGTGCCATTTTACTTTTAAAATGTGTTCATTATTAGATTACGTGCACCATACAAGTCACTGTGAACAAGCTGTTACTATAGAAACGAGAATGGGTCCGTTCACGTCAACCTGAGATTAAAGTTACAGCACTATTACCAGAGCTTCTGTTTTAGAAACCCAATCAACACTTTCTGATCTATAGATTACAGCAGTAAAGGCTAAGAAAGGTGGCAATCAAACAGCAAACTATCAAGTTTATTGATGTACCCCTCCCTGAGGAAGATTTTACACTAATTAAAAACCACGAAGAACTCCACAACCGCTGGCATCAATGACATAAATGTGACTTAACCTTTCAGGAGCATCAAGTATAAACCCCGACCTGCTGTGAAATTCAACAATCCATGGATCCGTTGCTCCTTTTTTTCCCAACATGCATTAGGCTGGAAACAGAATGAGGGAAGTGAAGACCAGATCCCTTCAGTCCTGTACAGTGATCTCAGGCGCTACTGATTCGATTATGAAAGGAAAAGGCTAAGATGAGTCTTCTTCAGAAGGGGGTATAATTGGTTATCCTGGGCTAATTTACCCGCTCGCCATGCTATAATGAGCATCCGCAGGAGCCGTGGAGCATTAATAATGGGGGACTCTCAAGCGCTGCGGATAATCTTTGACGTAGTTTCCCTACCTCACCTAATTGGGAGCTGTGATTGATGGCTCTTTAACTCATTTCTCACCTTCTGAATACCTTTTCCTCTCGATCGTACTTTACCTCAGAGCAATTACAATCACGCAGGGAATGGGAAAAGTTAGCAGTCATACAGAAACATGCTTTAATGTAGTGTGTGTGTATACTCACTTGTCCAGCGCAGAACCCTGGCTCTGGTTGCTTGTAAGACGGGAGAAGACATTGCGATCGTTACGGGTACGGAGAGGAGGGGATGAAGGAGGGGTGTAGATGCTTTCAGGAGGTCTGGGGAGAGCAAACATTAAGAGACAAACACCAAGTTAGAAAAGTGTGAGACACTGCACTGAAATACAGCAAAAGTGAAGATTATACATTAACTTTACACAGAGGTGAGGACTACAGGAGTCAAAAACAAAAATTGACAAAAATCTAAGGATGCTGTAATAATAATAATAATAATAATAATAATAAACTACATGGGAAGGGTGTAATCTGACTGGTCTGCTATCTCAGGATTATAAAACATTACTCCAAGTGAATGAAGCTTGAATCAAACAGACGAACACTCAGTTTTTCAGTCACTTGGAGCATCATTATCATATATTTCATTAAAATGGAAAAATAAACCCAAAAAAAATCTCCTTTTTCTTTGTATTTCTTGGTTTTTGTGTAGTTTTTACTAAAACTTTAGTATATGACCTAACCTTTAAAGAACACGATTTTATTTATCTTTCTATGCCAGGGGTGTCAAACTCATTTTTCACTGAGGGGCCCCATCACAAATTTTCTAGGTCACCAAGGGCCGAATAAGCACTGAACTTCCATTTCAAGAGAGGGCACGAAATGAAACCTGCATGGCAAAATGATTAGTTTAGGTATTTGTCCTCTTTTCCTTTTTTCACTTTCCTTTTCTGGCTACACTTGACAGAGATTAGCTTGCTTGCAATCTTTCTTGAGTCTTGAGCTGTTTGTTTGAAATAGGCTGCTGCCACCTAGTGGAAGGCAGATGAATTACATTTCATGGTAATGGTTGATGCAAGGAATGTACGATAATCATTCTTTTTTTTTAATCAATTCTTTTAGAAGCTCTCACAGGCCACATAAAATAAGTTGACGGGCCGGATTTGACCTGCGGGCCTCGGGTTTGCCACCTATTTTCTATGCAGTAGCGGAACCCTTGAGCTCCATACTTATACAGTTGTCTTAAAGCCATGAGCTCGATGTTGTTGTTCCGTCTGTACAAACATGCGCACACAGGTAAGCCAATAAATGGAGAAAATGCCAGGAAATTATGTGCGTGTACCACCACTGTCAGCTCTAATTGCACTTTATAGTCTATCTCCACTGTTTCAGTATTCTCTTTGGAGAGCTAACAGAATGGGAAGTGCTTCCACGGCAGACAAAAGAAATGTCACAAAGATACGATGAAAGCATCCATGAAGTGTTGTAACATCGCCCCTGCCATGTGGGAAGAAGAAGCACACACCCGCCCTGCCTGGCATAATTTGGTTAGAACCGGTACTGCGGACATTGAGGGGCAGTGCTTAAAAGAACTGTAGGAGAAGCGCCAGTGGCGCAAAGATTGTGCGAGCTCCAACTTCCAGTCAGGATCAGCCCCGGACATCCCCTGTCAACACTGCAACACACCGTTCAGAGCAAGGATAGGCCTGATCAGCCATCTTAGTACACACTCAACCTCATAGTGATGATTTGAGGTTGAGGTCATCTTCACCAGCGAAGGTCAAACATCATCATTTTATTACTTCATGCAGGCTCCTGTAAACATACACATGCAAATGTTTTCGGCACTCCAGTTTTAGGCAGTGTCTGAATATTTATATTGTTTTCTATACTCTGAGTGAATAGGCTCAAAAGATTCCTATAGCAGCACAGAGCTTATCATGGATCGGAGCAGACAGAGCCTACTTGACCTGCCTCTGTCATGAGTAAAGTATGTAAAAATAAAGCAAAATAATCTTGTTTTAGTTTGCCTATCATTAGGTTTCTGTGTAATATATACTAAAAGTCTCAAAGGGGTTTGTGCAACCGCTTGCCTATGCACACCGAGTTGCTTATTTAAAAAAAAATGTAAGAAACCATAAAAATCTCCTTTTACTGTATTTTTGCTTAAGTTCCTGTGTAATATATACTTAAACAATTAGATGTTTCATCTTAGAGATAATTCAGAGACGTCCCCCATACACTATTTGAGTAATGATATGTATCTGGTGAAAAGGCAGCTGGAGTAATCATTTGTTATATGGGCTGTAGTCCTCAAATCCATCAGAGTAGGAAATGACAAGCAACTACGCAAAAATTCAGAGAAATGTTCCAGTGAGTTAGGCAGTTGACAAAATGACTGCAATCAGAGGCGAGATGGAAACGTTTCACACTTCGGAAACAATCATGTGCTGCTTAAGTGAGTGTTTATACAGGAATGACATCGTTTTTCTTACAGACCCTGTGGGGGAATTTGGATGCTCAGCAGTTAGCAGTGACACGGTGTGTTTTTGAGGACCAGGAACGATGCGCTACCGCAGCGGTGATGACTTGGGATGATCAAATGACAATCAGTAGGCTACATATTGCATCACTCACCACTCTCACAGCCCTCACGCTCTCGAACCTCTCACTCAAACTCTCATATCATTCAATCATTTACATCCCTGGGACTGGGCATGAAATAATAAACAGTAGAAGAGAGTCAGGCATTATTACTGTTCCAGGCAGCGTGCCAGGACTCATTAGAGTAATTATAAATAATAAAAGCACAAGATAATGAACAAGTGCATGATACGTGATTCAGAAGATATTCCCAGCTGCTGTATTAAAGCTAACTATTATAAAGAGAAACGTGTCTCTCCATATGTAACTTTTTTCCAGACATTCATTACAATCTTCCATTCATTCATACAAATTAAATGAATCATTCATTCATTCATTTCATTCTTCCATTCATTCATTACCCTCTTCCATTCATTCGTACATCAATTCATTCATTCATTCATCCATTCATTACCCTCTTCCATTCATTCGTACATTTAATTCATTCATTCATTCATTCATTCATTACACTTCCATTCATTCATACATTAAATTAATTAAATCATTCATTCCTTCATTACATTCTTCCATTCATTTATTCCTTCATTACCCTCTTCCATTCATTCGTACATTAAATCAATTCATCCATTCATTCATCCATTCATTACCCTCTTCCATTCATTCGTACATTAAATCAATTCATCCATTCATTCATCACCCTCTTCCATTCATTCGTACATTTAATTAATTCATTCATTCATTCATTCATTCATTCATTACACTTCCATTCATTCATACATTAAATTAATTAAATCATTCATTCCTTCATTACATTCTTCCATTCATTCATTCATTCATTCATTCGTTACACTCTTCCATTCATTCATACATTAAATTAAATAATCCATTCATTACATTCTTACATTCATTCATTCATCCATCCATTCATTACCCTCTTCCATTCATTCATACATTAATTAATTCACTCATTCATTCATTCAACCATTCATTACACTCTTCCATTCATTCATACATTAAATTAAATAATCCATTCATTCATTCATTCATCACCCTCTTCCATTCATTCATACATTAATTAATTTACTCATTCATTCAACCATTCATTACACTCTTCCATTCATTCATACATTACATTAATTAAACCATTCATTCATTCATTACATTCTTCCATTCATTCATCCATTCATTCATTACCCTCTTCCATTCATTCATACATTAAATTAATTAAATCATTCATTCATTACATTCATTACACTCTTCCATTCATTCATACATTAAATTAATTAAACCATTCATTCATTCATTACCCTCTTCCATTCATTTATCCATTCATTACATTCTGCCATTTATTCATACATTACATTCATTCATTTATTACCTTCATCCATTAATTCTAACATACATTCATTACATTACTTCATTACATTTACTAGATTTATACATTAAATTCATTCATTCATTACATTCATCTATTAATTCTTACATTCAATTATTCATTACATTCATTCATTAATTCTTACATTCATTCATTACATTCATCCATTAATTCTTACATTCATTCATTCATTACATTCATACATTAATTTTTACATACATTCATTACATTTATTCATCTATTAATTCTTACATTCATTCATTCATTACATTCATCTTTTAATTCTTACATTCATTCATTCATTACATTCATCCATTAATTCTTACATTCATTCATTCATTACATTCATACATTAATTTTTACATACAT
>JAQMYF010000023.1:21140095-21153619 GCA_030014195.1 Neosilurus mollespiculum | reverse complement strand
AGGCAGTTCTGAAGGCAAAAGGGGGTCCAACCCGTTAATAGCATGGTGTACCTAATAAAGTGGCCGGTGAGTGTACAAGACATAACAGCAACAAAGTACACAGAAAAAAACCTGACTGAGCAAAAGAAAATAGGAACATGGACAGATTGCTAAGAATATAACTCCCACATGTTGGTGTTTGTGTTGGATTGTGTTGGTTGACTGTGCAATAATATAAAAGAAAAACTTTCAATAAAAACTAAAGTGTTAAAAAAAAAAAAGAACTGTCTACTCTGGATAATGTTCATTATTAATCATATTCTCTCTCTCTCTCTCTTTTTGTGTGTGTTTTTGTTGAGGTACACATGCTACTTACCAGTATTATATAATTACATAATTATTAGTATTATTATTATTACATAATACCAGTATTTCTGCTCTATGGTTTGAATTTTCTAGTTTCACCCAAATGAGGATGGGTTTCCCTTTTGAGTCTGGTTCCTCTCTTGGGTTCTTTTTTTGTTGAGTCTGAGGGAGTTCATTAGGGATTTATAGAGTTTACAGAGAACTGTTTAAAATCATAAGTTGAAATTGTTTACCAAATTTGCTTTTACTATATCAAGCGACAATGTCAAGTGTAAAAGGCTACAAATAAAACTGAATTGAGTCATTTAAAATATTTTCTCTTTTCTGATTGGTGGAAAGCCTTCAAAAGCCTACGTATTCATCATTGACATCAGATAAGTTAAATAAAATGAAAATATTTTGAATGAACAATAAAACAAATCATAGAATTGGTACAACCTTGAGAATTATTCAGATCTCAGAGGGTGTTATTCACATCAGCCTTCGGCCTCGGCAGATAAAACCCTCTCAATCTGAATAATTCTTCATATTATAATTCACCTCATTCAACAACTGAGTGAGTAGCACACCAATCAGATCGCACTGTTCCTCTGTAGTGTAAACTAATATAATTTCATTTACAGTTTAAAACTATTAAACTGTGAGGACTTCTCTAATGTTATTCTTTAATTTTGATTATTCCCCATCAACAATGAGTTTGAGTATGTGATAAACTCTACATTAATCATGTAGCCAAACTTACAATGTGTGTCCTCGGACCGGCAGGGTGATACGGGACACGCTTTCTCTGGAGTAGGTCTCACGCAGAACGAAGCCCAAGCCATTCTCCTGAATCTCAGACAGAGAGGCCAGAGACTTGGTGATGTTCTTGGTGCTGGAGTCCAGTATGGGGCCTAAGTATTCAGCTGACACCGCCTTCATCTGACCCGAGATGCGAGGCTCAGACTGCAGAGGTGCGCAATGCAAGATGACATTCTTAATGAAGAATTAAACAGTAAGGACTCGCTCGGGGCAACTGATCCTAGAACACCTTTAGATTTATTCACTTATACTACACTGCCACCTAGTGGATATTACACATGGTAAGAAAAAGATGACAGGCGTACCTTGAGCTTGAAGTCATCCTGACTGGCTGATGATTTCAACTGAGAGAAACTGGGACAAAAAGAAAGAGACACAAATAAGTAAACATGATCACAGGTAAATGATCAGAGATATAAAATTAATCAGGCCTAGTGAGACACCTTGTTTCTGATGCCTGGCTGAACTCAGACACCTCCTCGTCTGTGCTAGCATAGCCATTTTCTATGAAAACAAACAGCAGTTGCATGTATATTAATAAACAAATCCCAAAATGAGGAGACAATTTGGACTTTATAGGGGAAAAACAACCAAACTGTAAACACTGTTAATAATTTCAGTCTATGGTTTTTTATGCAAATACACAAATGCTTTGTTGATGTATTAACACCACCCCCCCCAAACCCCCCGCAAATTCCTGTGTATAATACTATAAGGAATCATATAAATATATACACACCTTGCTGGACATTGTGAATGAGAGCTTGTAACTCTGGGATGCACTCCGCCTTCTCCCGCAAGGCGTCCAGGATCATATGATTTTGGGAGGAGCCAATCACGTCGGTCTGTCGCAGCTGTCCCTCTAACAGCCTGATCTGGGCTTCTTTCTGAGCCACCTGTAAATTCTATACACACATAAGGGATGTCCACACAGGAAGCAATGAGCGATAAGCAACTATCAACAGTCTCACCGATGCAGAGTGG
Source organism: Neosilurus mollespiculum (assembly GCA_030014195.1). Lineage (NCBI taxonomy): Eukaryota > Metazoa > Chordata > Actinopteri > Siluriformes > Plotosidae > Neosilurus > Neosilurus mollespiculum. Next base: position 21,151,489 of record JAQMYF010000023.1, on the reverse strand, counting down.
GTGGAGTTAACGCGAGGTGAACTTTCATGCAACATGATTCGAACGATTATTAATTAGAGTTTAAAAGTACCACTGATTGACAAATGCAGATGTGCGGAAACAAACACGAGTTTAATGATTCCGCCTACATCAACCTAACAGAGCGTCTCATTATTGGCGTGTGCTTTACTACTGCACACAGACATTTTACCAGGATAATAACCGTGAGTCCATGTTCCCGAAATAGGTTCCCCATTTTTCTCTTAATTTATTCGTAACCAATTCCCACCCATCATATTGCCTTCCCTATCATACAACCACCAACAACCAGAGAGAGGCACAAGCCTGCACATGCCCCCTCCGTGACATTTACGAGGTGCTGCAACTCTGAAGGGAAGCGTTATCCGCCCCTTTGTACAAATGAGCTCATAGATGGCTATGATTGGCTGGTGATCACTGAGAGTGACAGGGACTCAATCGGCTGTCATGGACCCCTGGACGCAGATGGCTGCAGCATCATTCGAACCAGCCCATCTCAGCCGACTCTGAGCGAAGGCAGGGTACACCCTGAACAGCTCACCAGGCCATTGCAGGGCCAACACACACACACAACCATTCACATTCACACTCATACCTAGGGGCAACTTGGAACTGCCAATCAGCCTACTGTGCATGCTTTTGGTCTATGAGAGAAAACCAGAGTACCCGGAGGAAACCGTCGTAAGCATGAGGAGAACATGCAAACTCCACACCAAACATCAGCGAATGTGCTAACCACTGCACCTCCATACCATAATAATAATAATAATAATCAATTTATTATGATAATAGAATTTAAAGTAATATAAGCTTACTCTATAATAAACTATTTATTAGTGAACTAACAAGAAACTGCTCAATGTTTCAGCATTTAAACATTTGGAAGCGGGAAACATGCAAGAGGGTTACCTAGGCAAGCTGGCCACGAGTACCTTGGTAAGAGATTTGCTTATCGTTTATTGTTTCTGTGTGGATGCCACTAGACACTTAGCAATAGCACACAGCAATTCCTATGCTCTATAATACATAGTACGAAGGGTAAGAGGTATAATCCGTGTGCCTCACTGCCACTAGGTTCATTGAGGTGTTTAAACTTCCTTCTGGTTAAACAATTAAAGCAGCAGAGTTGACTTTGCTCACTTTATCGATGGATGCCTTCAGGAAATGATCCAGAAGGTGACGAGCTTCTGTCAGGGAGCAGGAACTGATGACCACCGACATGTCCACTGAGTCCAACTCATCCTGCAGGATTTTAGGTATGAGACATTTACAGGAAAGTTATTCTCATAAAGCTCGCGTGATGTTAAACCATAGATGGTAGAGCGACCCTAGACGAACCTTGGTCTCTTCAATCTGTACAATTGTGGCCTGACAGTCAGAGAGACTGTCGTTGATGTAGTCAATGTTGGCATTGAGCACCTCGATTTCTTCATTCATCTCCTGAACAACTCGTTCGTCCTCCTCCTCCCTCGGCCCCTCGCTCAGGAGCTTCTCTCGCTTACGCAACAGCGCCTCCTGCTGCATGGACAGCTCCTCCCTTTTCTGGGAAAGAAATCCAGAGTTAGCAGAATATTAAAAAAAGTAGTTTTCTGCAATCGAAATGCCAAAAAAATTGCAGACCTTTATAAGGCGGTCCATGTCAGCCTCCATGTTGGCAATGGTCATCCTTTGCATCACTATGTCCATCACCCTCCTCTCCAGGGCCTGCCATTTTTGCCGCGCCGTCTTGGAGAAGCTGCTGCTCACACCTTTCCTCTGTAACTTCTTCCTGCCACTGCAAGATCCCAATAGTTTCCATAAGATATAAACAACTTACATTACTGTAATTTTTAATATACCACCAAAAATCTTTAGATTCAGGTTATTAACAGGATTTGCTCCCAATTATTTGATTTCTTGCACCAACAGTAGTTTTGCTTTAAAAAAAACAAACACTCAGACACTGACTTGGCCAGGCGGGTCAATCCTCCCCCAGATCCCTCGCTCTCTCCCAGGTAGCCATTCAGCTTGTTGTTCCATTGGCGGACGATGCTGGAGACAGAACGGCCAGACTCAGGTTCTGAGGATGTTGTGGTGGAGGTGGTGGTACTGGCTGAGAGCTCGGCTCCGGAGTCCAGGCTAGCGGGACGACGGGAGATGCGGCCGGCCACACGCTCCGACATGGGTTTCGCCATACGACGCAGAGCCGTCACCTCCTGAGTCTTCCTCCTTAGAACGATCTCCTGCTGCCGCTTCTGCGACTCAAGAGCACGGATCTGGTACTGCGGGCGGAGTGAAAAACGTATAAAAGAGTGTAAAAAAAATTTTTAATAAATTAAAAAAGGCCAAAAGATTTTAAATCATTTCATATTAGATTCTTAAAGATGCAGCAACAAAAATTATGCACTCTCTCATTCTCATCTTTCGACAAACCACTTAATCCTATTTTGGTCACAGGGAGGCTGGAGCCTATCTCAGCCAACACTGGGGCGAAGGTACGCTCTCACACCTAGGGGCAATTTGGAATGCCCAATTAGCCTATAGGTGCATGTTTTTGGACTGTGGAAGGAAACCGGAGTACCTGGGGGAAACCCACACAACCACGGGGAGAACATGCAAAACTCCATACAGAAACACCCGGGACAGCCCGGGACTCATTGGAACCCAGGACCTTCTTGCTGTGCTAACCACTGTGCCACCATGGTACACAGCTTTAAACATTAAAATATTCAAAAACAATTTTGTAAAAATAAGTAAATAAATAAACTCATTGAAGATGAATGCTTTCTGCAGTAATGTAGACAACCCAAAGCTGATGACGTGATAATGTAATGTGTTTATAACCTCTTGCCGTCGCTGTTCCTTTTTGAGCTGGGCGATCTCTCTGTTCCTCTTGGCCTCAATCATCCTTCTCCTCTGCTGCTCCTCTTTCATCTGCTTCATCAATGCCACCTACAGAACAAGAAACAAACCACACACTGAGAATTAACACTAACACTACAACAAAACAACACGTTCACCGGGGCTACACACTCATCTTAATGATCACGCGCTTCAGCTTTTATATCCAGTAAACTAATGAGCCGCGCTCATGAAAAGAAAAATAAATATACAGGGTGCCCCATAAAAACCTCCCACATTTCAAAGGTTAAAGATAAGAAGATTATTATTTGACGCCTAGTGAGGGAGGAGAGTCGTGCTGAGGTCTGTTGGAGCCCCAACCCCAACTTGAACACCTTGATGTTGAAGAACTGGACGTGTGGTTTCAGAAAGATGGAGCTACGGCACACACAGCTCGAAGATCACTGGAAGTGCTGAGGGCAATGTTTCCGGAATGACCCCAAGCTCTTGAAACCCTTAATGTTGCTATTCAGCAGGAGATCGCCGCTGTTCCATCCGACATTACTCGAGCCATGGCAGTCTTCAGAATTCACCTCCAAGAGTGTATTGAATGAAGTTTTCTGTTTTTTCCCTGCTAATTTTTGCCGTATCCAATTCCCAGCCATCAAATCCACCCCTTTTGTATGAATGAGCTCACAGACACCCATGGATTGGCTGGTGATTGCTGTGAGTGACAGGGGAGCATATGCCATCCCTCCCTCCCTCCCGTGAGAGCTCGGCCAATTAGCTCCCAAAGACTCCCAGTCGCGGATGGCTGCGGCATCAACCTGGTTTCAAACTTCTACTAATCATGGTTTAAAACTTCGCACCAATTCATTCCAATGATATCGATTCTAAATATATAATATTCTATAATATTATAATGTATATAAATGTAATAGCTTATAATTATATTATATAATATTATGTACATGAGGTGCATAATTGTTTTAGTGTATGCTACTTAGGAATATTGTGTTTATTATTCTGTAGTGGGGTAAACAGTTTCATATGTAACCCCCATGTTAATATATTACTCTTTTTGTTCCTTGTAACTTTTTTGAATAAATAATATATTGACTGAATATTGTCAAAACAATGTGTAAGTCTGTACAAGGTGTCCCCAATTAACTGGTATGGTCCCAAACACCGGACCTTAAGATTTTCCCCTTATATTCTTGACCATTCCAAGGAAGAAAGTATTTAACACATACATATCCTATTTACTAAATGGAGCAAGTTTAAAGACTATAGCATAATAAAATTATGAATATTAAAAAAAATAATAATATTTTGCCATTTTTACAGGATCATAACATTAGAATTAGTTTAGATCTGTCCGGATTTACTATATTTTTTCATCAAAACCTATTTGCTGGAGGAAAGCCACACAAGTACAGGGAGAACATTCAAACTCCACAGAGAAACGCCAGAGCCTGGGAAGCGAACCCAGGACCTTCTTGTTGTGGGGCGGATGTGCTAATCACTATTATTATTATTATTATTATTATTACTAATAATAATATTATTATTATTATTATTATGTAGTGTCTATAACCTGTTTATAAATCTACACAATGTGCTACAAGATTAATTTATGGAAGCAACTTCCCATGCATGAAACTGATATCTCATGGCCCTGTGGCTACTCTTTGCCTCTAGGTGGCAGCATTTCTCTACATTCGTCTTCCACTCTACCTTGGCTTTCTTCATCTCGGCCACTTCAGCCTGCAGCTTCTTGAGCTCTCGCTCATATCGGCCCTGGTTCTTCAGCAGGCGAGCGTGCTCCTTCTGTGCCGCCTGCAGTTTCATCAGATCCCTGTTCATCTCCTTCAGACGCTTCTCGTACTCCGCTTTCACCCTGTTGGCTTTTTCCTCTGTGTAGTTCTCCATGGACACTGTGTGTGTGAGAGAGAGAACACATCGAATGTGTATGATCAGTAGGGTGCATGGTTAGTGTCATCATGACACAAACACGGCGTGTTGCAGTGACTTACTGAGGTTCTGCAGTACGCGGTCTCTCTCCAGCTGCGTGTCCCGGATCTTGTTCTGAAGCAGGATGAGCTTCTCCTCATACTGGAGTTTTAAGGTCAGCAGCCGCCGCTGACTGTTTTCCAGTTCATCTATTAGCTTCTGCTTGATCTCGATCTCGCACGTCAGGTCTGCCAGGTCAGCTTGGAAGTTTGCTGAAACAAAAGAGCACCATGTTTATCGAAGTCTATCCGCTGGCAAAACCTCCAAAGTAATCTGCAGACCTTTCTCATCAGAGTCTGAGTCTGAGTCCACCAGGCTCTCGTCACTGTCGAATTCTTCCTCCTCCCTGATCTCCTCTTCCTCGTCCTCCTCATCTTCATCGCAGCCACTCTCCTCCTCAGGCAGAGGGTACATCCCCTCCTGAACAGAGACACAGATTACACAGTGCTTCTTTTAAATTACAGCTCTAGCATCTCAAGAAAAGACAGGGCAGTGGCGGCTTAATCAGTTAAGGCGATGGGTTACTGATCCGAAGGTCAGCGGTTCAATCCCCACTATCACCACTGTTGGGCCCTTAACCTTCAATTGCTCAGTTGTATAAAAAAAAATCATAATTGTAAGTCCAAGCCAAATGCTGTAAATGTAAATGTAAAAGACTCCTGACCTCTTGTGGCTCGTTATCCGAGTCGCCGTCTCCGTTCTCTCGGCTCTCGCAGCTCTGTCCATTCTCCAGGGTCTGGAGCTTTGCTCTCTTCTTTAAACCCTTCTCCCTTTCTGGACTGGAAAAGCACAATATAGAAAAATACAACGTTACTACAACTTACTGTATATACTTCACAGGAACTGTGCGATCTGATTGGTCCGACTTTGAGCCTCAGGCTTTCTGCTTGGAGTTTGCATGTTCTCTCCGAGCTTGCGTGGGTTTCCTCCCACAGTCCAAAGATGTGCACATTATGCTAACTGGCTGTTCCAAATTGCCCCTAGGTGTGAGTTGCGAATGTGGATGGTTGTGTGTGTTGGCCCTGCGATGATCTGGCAAGCTGTTCAGGGTGTACCCAGCCTTTGCTCAGTGTGTCGGCTGAGATAGGATACAGCCTCCCAGCGACCCTAGTAGGATTAGGTGGTTTGGAAAATGAGTGGGTGAGATAGGTGAGTGGGTTTAATCATTGGTTTCTTTAGTTAGTATCTGTGTAACATGCGGAATGTACAGCGTAAAATTAACCTCTTCAAAATGATTCAAGACCCCTCCGCTACATATCAGAAGTCCAGAAACCCTGTCTGGGTTTATTTCATGATTATTGTGCTATTTCTTACTTAATATATCTTTACAAGTCCTTCTGGTGACCACAAACAATTGCGGCGCCTGGAGCAGTTGGGGTCAGGGACCTAGCCCAAGGCCACTTCAGCCATTAAGGTGTAGGAAGAGGAAGGAGCTGTTGACTCACCCTGCCACTACACCTTTTATCCTGCCGGTACAGGGATCGCACCAGCAACCTTTCGGTCCCAAACCTGCTTCTCCAACTATCAGGCCAATGCTGCCCCCATAATTATACAAACAATACTACATACAAGCAGTAGAGACCCTAAAACCTAACTTTGGAAAATGTATTTTTCTTAATAAAGTCAAGGTATAGGAAAACAAACTCCTCATCCATGAAGCTTAATGAGGACTGTTTCATAACTCTACCCCGGTCAAGAAGCAGTCTTACGGTGGTTTGAATTTACACTTTGCCAGCGGGACCAATAAGTGCAGGCGAGATTAATGCCAGGGCTGCTGCTTCTGCACCCGATCAGCCTGAGTCATCCTTTCCCTGTCTCATAATACCAGCAAGAACAGTGAGGATCAAAGAGCTTAGATATTACCTGAAGCCTCTTTGTCATTACAGCCAAATTACACTCCTCCACTGCAGTGTGTGTTCTAACCCTTCCCCATTACATGATGAGATTTACAGAGGACTCGCTTGTATCTGTGCCAGCGTTATCCTCGGCATGACACACACACACAAATACACACAAACCTGTTTTGCACACAAACCTGTCAGATAAATCTGAGATCAGCACATTTTATAGCTGGAGGTATCGCCATTCGTTCCAACACACACAAAGTCAAATGGTCTATTCCTGGGAACTCAAGGCAGTTGTATGCTTAACAGCGACATGGTCCTCGGTTCGATCCTGAGCCCAAGCCTGTGTGGACTTTCCACTGGGTTCTCCTAACTCCAAAAATCATGCCAGTGGATTATCTGGCTAAGCTGAAATCGCTCCCAGATGTGAATGTATGTGTCTGCATGCTGTTCTGCAGTGGACTGCGTTCCTCTCCAGAATGCATTCCTACTTCATGCCCAGTGTTCCTGGGGAAAACTATAGAGCTACCATGGCTCAGACAAAGCAGTTACTTTAGGTAATATGCATTAGTATTTGAGGAGTCCACTTACAAAACCTGCTAAGGCAAGTTTTGTAAAAATAAATAAATAATAATAATAATCAAAAGAGTTTTTTCCCTTCGCCCTTTTTTTCAGGCACCTGCGCATGTTTCACTGATAGCTCCACTTTTAAAACCTGCTAACTTGTGTTATAAACTGTAGAAGAAGCAAAGCTGTCAGATAATTTCTATGCCTGTAAAAAAAAAAACAGATTTTTCTTAAAAACTGACCAACTCATCATCTTCATCATAATCATCAGGAATCCCTGGAAACGAGTAAGATTGTCCGCAGAGTTACTTATGCACCCTTCGATGGATCAGAAGGCCAATGCGGGAGGCGCAAGATCGTTGACACACTGGAGAGATGAATGTGGAAGTGTTTAAAGGAGTGGTCCTTTCGTTTCCTGCACTTCTCCTCTTGCATGCAACGCCTGGCATGCTCAAAGCACGCGACATCCTCATAGATCGTACTTCTCCACCGCAACCCAATCCGAGGCAAGCTCGTCCCAATTGTCTACGCTGATCTTACAAGATTTCAGAGTGGCCTTGAGATAGTCTTTGAAACGCTTCCACTGTCCACCTAGTGATCTTGCTTCAGAGCCGAGCTCACCATAAAGAAGCTGCTTGGGAAGGCGGGTTTCATTCATTCTGAAGACATGCCCTGAGCAGCGGAGTTGGATTTGGGCTACTATGGCCGCTATACTTGTGCAGTTAGCTTCCTCTAGAACACTGCTATTTGTTCGGCGATCCATCCAACTAACGCCCAGAGTACGGCAGTGACAGCGCTGATGACACTGTTCAAGGGTTTTTAGGTGGCGCCTGTAGATGGTCCAGAATTCCGAGCCATAAAGGAGGGCAGGTAACACCACTGCCTTGTAAATTTTCACCTTGGTGTCAGTCCTTATACCTCTCATCGATATCTGCTTTAACAGAAAGGACGCTGGCCAGATATGGAAAGAATTCAACATTCTTCAGGACAGACCCATTGATCTTAAAGAAAAGGGAGGCATTCGCTTGACCTGGCGCCGGTTGGTAAAGGATCTCGGTCTTTTTCACATTGACAGACAGACCTAACCGTTGGTATGCTTGCCTAAATGCATTCAAAATAGCCTGGAGGTTCTCCTCAGACGTGGCTTAGATGTGACTCCTCATATATTAGACAGGAACGCCATAATCTGATTGGTCAACTGTCCGGGGATTAAAAGACATTAATCTGAGTGGATAATGGTTGAATCATTATGCCGAACACTCACAGTTTGTCATGGTCACTCGGAATAGGCGGCGTCAGCCTTATGATGCTTAAATCATAAAAATTTAGTTTTAGTTTACTTTTCTTTGTGTTTATGTGTAGTATATACTAAACTCTGAATGGATTTAAATAGACACCTTTAGCTACACAATGCTCAGAGCATGCAGAGCTCACCTGACCTGCCTTTGTCATGGTTAAAATATGGGGGATCATATCACTTCTTATGTTGTTCCCATGTAGTAAATACTAAAATAATTATTCGCCTCAGGCATGGTGGATGCCGCTGAAATGAATATTCAGACTATTCAGCAACATTCTGTATAGTTTTAATTCTACTGCTAACAAATAATTCTGTTACTGTTTTCCACCGTACAGTAATTATTAGCCTGAAGTACCAGATCAAAAGAAATTCTAACAGAGAAGATTGGCATGTGATTTTAGCTGGTCATGTGACTTTATCCAGATGTTCTCCTCGTGTCCTACATGTTATGGTTTGAAAACTGGGCTAAAATTCATTCCCACCTCTGCATCATCCAGTTCATAGCCATTCACAATATAGTATATCTACGGTGTACATAGTATAGTATTCTATGGTGATATCTTTTACTGGCTTCACCAAATACAACTGATTAGTTTACTGCTTGTGTTCCATGTACGAGATGTCCTCACCTCTTGCGCCTCTGATTCCTCTCTTTCTTCTTCAGCCTCTCAATGTCCAGCTTGGCTCGCCGGAGCACATCCGCCATCTCAGCTTCCATCGAAACAGACGGGGAGGAGCCTAGGGGGTGTCCAGGTGGAGGTGCATGAGAGCCAGGGAAAGGGGAGCGGGAGGAGAGACGAGACACGCTGCGTCTCAAAGACTCGTTCATCGCCTCGCTTTCCAACAACTTGGACCTGGGACAGACCAAAAAAAAAAAAAAAAGTTCTACAAAGCGACAGAGACGTTTTGGAGAGAACGGTTTTGTATAACGAATATTATTTATATACAAAAAAATTATGGCTGTGTCGCACCGGAGTTCTTCAATCTCTCGGATGTAGTTTTGGATTAGGTTTCCAATCTCCTCATTAGTTTCCCCTAATAAAAAAACAAACACTGTTCATGGATCGTTCAACAAGTTTAACGGCTTGATAAAACCACGTGTGGGTGTACGGGGTACCCGTCTTGGTGAGCAGCAGGTTAATCTCATTGGTCAGGAGTTGAGTGACTCTGGTGTTTAGATGGTCGATGGTCTCCTGCATGGCCTTCACGCGCATACGCAGGTTATCATTTTCCCTCTGCAGCATGGAGTTCTCTTGGAATAGGTCACTGAATCCTTCCGAACCGTCCTCCCCGGCCACACGCTTCCCCTGCACAGCGGTAAAGAACAACAGTCAGGAAGGAAGTAATTACTGATTAATGAGAGGCGAAAAGACAGAAACCGGCTCTGAAGTCTCTTCACTGATTGCTAATAGTCATTCTTTATTAATGCATTAGCACTGCTGCACTGAGGTCAGTCTCTTACAGAGCTCCTGTCTCTCAATACTCCTCACACTCTCTGCTAACCACTAAGCCCACTCATCCCACTCAACCCAGTGCAGTTCACTCACCGCTATGCCTCATTGACCTGACAGCGTAGTGAGATCCTATAAACACACATCCTGCTAATCACCGTTGCCATGCTCCTCCACAGACCCCCTGATCGCTCATATCAAGACCTTATGCCTGTTCCAGTCTTACACACATGCAACATCTAAATGTATTTAGCCAGCAAAGTTAACCAGCTAACACCACAGACAGCAAGGGTCTTAATTAAAGGAGAATTGGGGTCATGTATTGCTTTTGATCTGTATATACAGTGGGTTGTAAAAACATTCACATCACCATGGAAACCCAAAGACACATTCGTCTGTAACTTTGTCCGCCTTGTGCTTCTTTATGAACCTCTTTCGCACATCTTCGTACCAGTTAGCATGTCCGCCTCACAGCAAGAAAGCCCTGGGTTCGAGTGGCACGTTCTCCCCGTGCTTGTGTGTGTTTCCTCAGGGGTACTCTGGTTTCCTTCCACATTCCAAAGACATGCACATTAGACTAACTGGCTGTTCCAAATTGCCCCTAAGTGTGAGTGTGAATGGTTGTGTACATGTTGGCCCGGTGACAGTGTGGCGAGCTGTTCAGGGTGTACCCCGTCTTCTCCTGGAGTTAGCTGGGAAATGCTCCGGCCTCCCCGTGACACGAACAAAGTATAAAGTGATTCGGAAAATGAAATGATGTAACATCACTTAGGTCAAGTGTACAAAACAATTAGTATGTTCATTCACTCATTTAATTAATCCTACTATGGTCGTGGGGAGCCTGGATCCTATCTCAGCCAACACTAGGACAAGGCAGGGTACACACTGAACAGCTCACCAGACCACTGCCGAAACAAACACACACACAACCATTCACACTCACACTCGCACTTAGGGGTAATTAGGAACAGCCAATAAGCCTAATGTGCATCAGCTACCCAGAGGAAACCCACGCAAACTAGGGAAGAGCGTGCAAACTCCACACAGAAACGCCCGAGCCCCGAACCTGGGACCGTCTTGCTGTGAGGCAGACATGCTAACACCTGTGCCACCGTAATGAATGTGCAGTGAATGATGGAACTTTACTGCTGCCACTGTATCGACACTACGGAGGATAAATCGTTGGCACTACACTGTGTGCACAATTATTAGGCAAGTGATTATTTTGACCATATCATCATTTTATCCATAATTTCCATCTCCAAGCTGTATAAACTTGAATGCTTATTGGACGCTTATTGGACTAACGAGGGAGGGTGTGGCCTAAGGAGATCAACACCCTATATCAAGGTGTGCATAATTATTAGGCAGATTCTTCTCC